>CM046467.1:30768087-31968087 GCA_025506415.1 Flaveria robusta
TTATTCAATCCGTATAATACATAATATTTAAGACATAACTTTTTATACTATTAACCATGTAATAGTATGTTTATTTAGCCCATGTATTACACGGGTTTGCAACCTAGTGTAACATATATGATAAATTTATTTAACAATTGTTATAAACATGTCTTTATACCATAAATATGAAACTTGAATTTCTGTCCGATTTTATTTCTCTAGCTCAATTTTATCTAAACCATTTAGACTTTTACCTTTTTTGTTATTATTGTAATTATAAATTAAATTATACAATAATAAGATAGTTGAATTTGTAAATTCTCTAGCTCTATTTTAAGTGGTCTCCATGTGAAACAAACGTGTCATTCATGTAATTAGTTCTAATTCATAATAAATTAGTTAAATTAAATTCAGGTTAATTGAGTTTGTTGGGAGTTTGACCAGCCTAAAAGATTATGACAAATGGTCCCTTTCGTGCTTTTATATGTTCTTTTGTTTGTAATCTTTTCCAAACATAAGTGCTTGTTTTCTTCTTGCTTTTACATTTCAAAAATCCAAATTTGATTCGGCAGGTTAAAACTGCCATTTCAGGTTCTCAAGGTTATCACCCCTTGGTAAAATGTACAATATTTAGGAATAAAATTTTTGAATTTGTAAGTATGGACACGTAAATTCAACCGTGGAAAGAAAAAAAAAAACAGTATTTTAAATTGAAGTATACGTCTGTCCCGCTAAACTAGATATCGTTGGTTCCCCTGGTTTGATTACAAGCTAATGGACCAGATGTTAATAAACATACATGTTTCAAATGAACTAACTGGTGCATTAAAATTGGTAAAATGCGCTAATCATTGTCTCCCTTTGTTGGCCTATTGAGTTTTATAACATGACTAAGGGGCTGTTTGGCAGCTTTTGAATAAATAAATATTGAATTATTAAAAGGTTTTAACCATTGAATGTTGAACCGTAAGAGATCTAAATCATTAAAAGTTTTGCTTAACTATTCAAAGGTAAATATTTGACCAATTCAAATAAAAGGTCTTAACCATTCAGACTCATTATAATGCTTAACTATTCAGAGACAAAAGTGCTAAACCATTTAGACATCTACTCACGAAACAAACACTTTGAACTATTAAGTGCTGAAATTCAGACACCGAACTATTAAAAGGTTAAAACAAACAACCCCTAAATGGTTGAACAAGTACTCAAAACATCGTAATAGTTTTTTTTCTAAAAAGACGAATGTTACACTTCTATTAACTACACTACAACTAAATTATGCTAATCCATCTTAGACGAAACTTAAATCACTGACCTCAAGAAGAGCTTAACACTCTAACTAGAATGACTTTACAATGAGTTTATCAATAAACACAACCTCCCACCCAAACATTACAATCGTTAATGGTTTTAAATTTTGTTGTTTTCTTAAGATGTAGAATAGTAGAATACCTTGTTAGCCCATTTTTAACCATTTGTTTCTTGTAACTTGGGCTTCTAGGTCGCATCATTGAACAAAGCCCATAACTTTTCTCTACAGAATATATATTATAGTTGTAGAAAACAATAAAGATAATAATTTATTTCAGAACTAGATTTAGTAAATCCGTGTATTACACGGGTTGATCAAATAAAATATTTTATAAAATATAAATTTATTAATTATCTATAGTCTATAGTATATAATAAAATAGTAACTAAGATGCCACATGACACTCTACAGTTACTTTTCAAAAAAAATTTTCCGCCTAAACTATTATATTATTTTGGTCAAGTTTTTTATTTTAAGAAACTAAAGTAATAATTGATTTTGTTTTTAATTTAATTTTTTTATATTATCAACTAAATTGTGAAATTATATGTTATTTTAAATTATACATACTTTTATAGTCAAATAAAATTATATTAAAAAAAAGTTAAAAAAAACATTTATTGATATATTTATATTTTGGGTTAATTTCAATTTAAGACAATTGATTTTTTATTTCACACGGATCAATTGCATGTTATGTTATCCAAAGAAGTATTTGAATATATATAACTTAAAAATACAACTTTTTATTTTTTATTGTTTTATGTAATACGTAATTTAATCATATAAAGTATTTATATATTTATGAATTATATAGTTTTTATATTTTCAACCCGTGTATTACACGAGTATCTAACCTAGTAAAACTATATTCTAATATAAGATATGATTAATAACTATAAGTAATAAAAAAATTATTTTTAAACTTTTATTTTAAAACCTTTATTTGTTTTTTTTCTCAAAAATAAATCAAACATTTTGTTTTAAAACAAACCGTTATAAAAATATATATTTAAAAAAGTTTGATGTTTTTAAAAAGTTTCTTATTTTAGAAAATTTATTTCCTTATGAATAATACTAATAAAAATATCTATTTTTTAATTTACTTATAAAACTAATTTATATATAAATCAATTAAATAACATTATTAGTAATTAATGTAAATATTTAATAGGAGAGAGAAGCGGGAAAATTTTGATAAAAATGAATATGGTGATGCCAAATGTCCCATATAGATATCTTTTTATTAAAGTAGAAAGATCTATATATTTTACAATTTATCACTTAAAATAGATATTGTTTTCAACAGCCAGTATCTTTAAAAGAAACTAGCAAAAGACTAGAAGCAGAACTAAAAAAAACTTAATAAAAGAAAAGAAAAAAGACTCGAACGAGAATTTTCGATCAAAATTAGATATTTTCCACATAATCCTTATCGAAAGATACAACGATATTTCAAATCTAAACTAAAAATATTATCTTATAAAAAATCCGGCAGAAATGCATATGACAAAGTAACTCGGTTAATTATAGATTCCCCGCCACCATCACCCAGATCATAAAAGGGTAATTTTAATTTTCAATTTCTATTCAATTTCGATTCATGTGTTTTTAATTTGATCTTTTTTGCCCATAATTTCGAATCAACCTTATAATCTGCATACAAGTCGTTTAAGAGACACTCAAATGGTAGCTCTGTTAACAGTCGATTTTAGAATTTAGGGTCTTTTAAAAGGGTTAATTCAGAGGTTTGCTTATCTGGGTGTCTTTTTTTAATATAAATTTATGCCCTTTTGCGAATCTTTCGGATCCTTGATGAGTTGATGATGACTCACTCGATTGATTATCTAACACCATCTATTAATCTTGATCTTAGTATTTACTTGTATTATTAATTGTTTACCTTATCAAAGATTTTATAACTAGGGTTTTGATTTCAAGAACTGTAACGATTGATGATATATGTTGCTGTGAGTGGTGAAAACTGTCAGCATCTGTGTTAATTACATTACTTTGATCTTTTTGGAAATGTTAAGGTTTCTGTTATAGGGTTTTGAATAATTAAGAACTGTGTTCTTGCAAAAAATAAAAATAAAATCAAGAAGTCAATTAAAATATGTATTTCATAGGTTGTTAAATGTTTAATATGATGATGATAATTTGAGTTTTTGTTCTTCCCTTTTTTTTTTTTTTTTTTTTTTTTTTGTGTGTGTGTGTGTGTGTGGGGGGGGGGGGGGGGGGGGGGGGGGGGGGGGGAAGGATGTGTAAAGGGTGCTTGAATGTGCATTTCAGAGTTTGTATAGCTATTTGAATTTTAAGTTAGTTAAAGCTAGTTTATTTTACATTTAACTGTAGTTATTCTGATCTTAATCAGAATACAAACTGTTTATCAAAACACTTCACAACTGAGTATTGCAACTACAAAGCGCTATAATTAGTTAAAAACGCACATCCGAACACCCTCATCATAAGATTTTGTAATTATTCTTCATGTTAGTGTTACCTGTCTTTATTTTCTTTTAGTCTTTTGATCTCTTATATTTCTCAAAGTTAGATTTCGTCTTATATTCAATGCTTTACGATCACACACATTAATGATAAGAACTTTACATTTTCTGCTGGCCGTATTGGTTGCATCTTTACAGAATTTTTTCTTTTGAAGAACAAAAAAGTCGACCATGGTTGCCATCTAAAACGTTATCATCTTAGCGGATTTAAGTATGGGTGACATTTAGTCTGCATAATCAAATGCTTCTATAAAAAGTGTAGTAAAATATATAATTGACTGTTTCTAATTCTCATGACTAATATCTTAGTGGCTTTTTAAGTGTTCTAGTTAAACTTAATCTCATGAGATTTTTACATTTATGAGCGAAGACATTGCAGCTTTGAAGTACTTGTTGTGCTCCACCAGTGAAATGTGCATATACATACTCTAAATACAAGCATTATCATAGTTTGCAGGTATGTAGTAATTATATTTCTAAAGTTTTTTTAGCTAAATAAATTTCCATTATGTATATTTGGGAATGATTATAAGCGTTTTCGTGCCATTTCTTTCAGCAAATTAAACATAAAAGTTGCCAGTCTCTGTACCATTCTTTACTATTTAGTCTTTGCGCTCTTAAAAAAACGATTGATGTGGTTGAACCAGTTGACTTTTTTAGTAAAAGATATGTTTTTTCCCTTCAGATCACAAGTCAAACCAGTAAGACGCTCGTTTGTTCAGTGGCAACAGAATCTGTGCCAAAATCAGTTGAAGAATCAAATATGGCTGCTCCAAAAGAGATATTTCTAAAAGATTACAAATTACCCGATTACTACTTTGATACGGTTTGTATTTGGTTTAATTAAAACACATGCTACGTTTCTTAGTATTTGTATTTAACAATGCACACTAATAACTTGTTGATCAGGTGGATTTATCCTTTTTGTTGGATGAAGAAAAAACAATCGTTTCTGCAAAAATCAGTGTCGTTCCTAGAGTTGATGGTATGGTTTGCAATTTTTCTGTATGTTAAATAAATAAAACTTGATATCCTCTTTTAACCCAATTTGAGAGTCCTTATGGTCCTGTTATGTATTAGTTTCTTTGATGATTTCTATTTGTCAATCACTCAAACAACATATTATTTGATTAATGATTATTACTCAACAACAAAAGCACATCCACACTATCTTCTAGACCCTTTTATGTTACAGTTGATTATCTGTTATTTCCTTATTTTTTTGGAATGGATGTTGTTTGGACAGGTGCTGCCTCTCCATTGGTCTTGGATGGTGTTGACCTCAAGCTGATTTCAGTCAACATTAATGGCAATGAACTGAAGGTTTGTAATATGGACCCCAAAACTTATTCTGAGTTCTGGATAAAATTAACTGTAAAATACTTTATTTCAGGAGGGAGATTTTCACTTGGACGCACGTCATCTTATTCTCAGTTCACCTCCAAGTGGGAACTTTATTTTGGAAACTGTCAGTGAGATTTTACCACATAAGAACACGTCATTTGAGGTATGATGGTTATGGTATAAAATTTTATCTTTAGGTGTTACCTTTTCTTGGACTTATGTTATAAAGTTGCTTTTTTTCATGCAGGGTCTTTACAAGTCTTCTGGTAAATTCTGCACACAATGTGAGGCAGAAGGTTTCCGAAAGATAACATTTTTTCAGGTTCCTTATTTGAACTGGTTATTGATATTTTCCAATATATTCTTGTTTTTCTAATTTGATTTATGTTTATGGTTTCAGGACCGCCCTGATATTATGTCAAAATATACATGTCGTATTGAGGCCGACAAATCACTATACCCTGTACTGTTGTCCAATGGAAAGCTTATTCAGCAAGGAGACTTAGAGGTGAATTATATTTCTATACTAAGCTAAAATAAAAATTTTAGTGTTTTAAAATTTTATTTTGATACTTATAAATAAAGATTCCATATTAATGTAGAAGATCATTTTTAAGAGTCCTTATTGAGACTTTCAAGAATCGAAGATAAGTAGCTGCATTAGCTGGTCAAAACTTGGCTATTTTGGCCCTAGTTATTTGGAAGTTAGAATCACTCAGTTTGTGTTACTTTTGTGAATATAAATGAAACAAGTATATCTACGTTTTCTTTGTAATATGTGTTTTGGATCTTCTGAAATTGTTGCAGGGTGGAAAGCATTTTGCTCTTTGGGAGGACCCATTCAAGAAGCCATGCTATCTCTTTGCTTTAGTTGCAGGCCAGTTAGAGAGCCGAGATGACACTTTCATAACCTGTTCGGGTCGTGAAGTTGCTCTAAAAATATGGACCCCACCACAGGATCTGCCAAAAACTGAACATGCCATGTATTCACTCAAAGCAGCCATGAAATGGGATGAAGATGTTAGTTATCAGCATGCTCTTTTTATTACATTTTTTGTAGATCAAGGTGGCTAGATGGGCGGATTTGGGTAATGGGTCGAAAACACTAAACATAAGTTTTTTGACCAGTCAAAATGGGCCAGGCCAAACCAACTGCCAAACCCTGCACGTATATGTCCATTTATAAATTTTCTAAGTAATTAATCTTTGATTATTATAATAATCCAACTTTTTTTTTTCTAAACAAAGAAACCTAAGAGGTTTATGTATTTGACCTGTTGGGCTAGTTAGTGATAAGACAAACTTCAGCAGATTGAAATTACCACCTCTATGGTTTTCAACATATACTTTGTTAAATATTAACTCACCCCTTTCTTTGTTTTTCTCTTTTTTATAGGTTTTCGGTCGAGAATATGATCTAGATATCTTTAACATTGTGTCTGTTCCAGATTTTGACATGTAGGCAAGCTGTTCTCATTTCATTTGTTTTTCATATATGCTGCATTAACTAATCTAGTTTTCCTCTGAACTTGTGATTGCCAGGGGAGCCATGGAAAACAAGAGCTTGAACGTAGGTGCATTGATCTACATTTTCCTATGATTATGTCTTTTCGTATAATAATCTTTTTATTTGGTCTGTCTTTTTTTGTTTGCTGAATAGATCTTCAATTCAAATCTTGTTTTGGCATCACCAGAAACCGCTACAGATGCTGATTATGCTGCAATTTTGGGTGTCATTGGCCATGAGGTATGTTGCTTATCTGTTTTGCTTTTTTTTGGTTTAATGACTTATTTAAATTTGGTTATGTTAATCTGTTTAATTCTCTACATTGCAGTACTTCCATAATTGGACTGGCAACAGGTTCGTTTATATCCATTTGTAATATATGAAACATTATTTTGTTGTTTATAAATTTTTTAAAAATTGTAAACAAATGTACGTAGAGTCACATGTCGGGATTGGTTCCAATTGAGTTTGAAAGAAGGTCTTACTGTTTTCCGTGATCACGTAAGCAAGTGCTTTTAACTTATATAATTTACGGAGTTATATTAAATACAATATTTGGAACCTTTTTACAGTTAACACGTGTTGCAGGAGTTTTCATCTGATTTGGGAAGCCGTACCGTCAAGCGGATTGGTGATGCTTCAAAGCTTCGCACATACCAGTTTTCACAGGTTATTCTGAACAATAAAATTGTAGGGATTAATCTTAATGGGTATGGGTCAAGTTACGGGTCACAGGTCTAGCATTTGGGGCATGTTTTTGTTTAAATTGCGTAGCAAGTTTGCATTTTGAATTAGTCTTAGTAGTGGAGTAGTGGATATTAAGTAGTGGTTTATTTTGTAGGAGTAGTGACCCATGTTTGCATGTTTTCCTTTGGTCTATTTATGTAAGTATTTGAATCTGAGTGACTCAGTGTGAGATTAAGCAGAAAACTATCTATCTTTCTCTTTTGTTAGTAAGTTTTGTGTGTTCAATTTGGGGGCCTGAAAGTTTATAGTTTTGTAACATTGTATTCTTGATTTTTTTTTTTATGTATAACGCATTAACGCGTGTAATATTTTTGTCATATTTTCTAGGATGCCGGCCCCATGGCTCACCCTGTTAGGCCTCACTCTTACATCAAGGTTCAAGCTCATTCGTGTGGTCTATGATGTCTAATTTAATTTCTTGATAATTAAATTTTTTTACGGCATCTTTTTCTTTTTTTCCCTTTTTTTTCAGATGGATAACTTCTATACCATAACGGTATGCTTCTGATTATTTTGCTCTTGGTAAATCTTATTCCATTCTATCATTACCGAAAAGGATGACTAATTTGTTTTTTTATTGTATGATTATAGGTGTATGAAAAAGGAGCTGAAGTTGTGCGCATGTACAAAACATTATTGGGAAGTCAAGGGTTCCGAAAGGTAAAGAAATATGGCTGAATGGTTGAATGTGTGATGTTTATTTGGTTATTTTATGGTAAAACTGATAGATTTTTACTTTAGGGAATGGATTTGTACTTTCAAAGGCATGATGGACAAGCGGTAACTTGTGAAGATTTCTTTGCTGCCATGCGAGATGCTAATGATGCAGATTTTGCTAATTTCTTATTATGGTATTTGCCAAACTTTCTTTATAGAGTTTTTATGAAACTCGTTACTTATTATGGCAACTTAAAGGTGCAATACTTAATTTTACATCATTTTTTATTGTTAGGATAATATGATTCCAATAATTTATGAAATTGGTCATTTGATCTTGTTGAGTGATGGTTATTCAACAATTTAAAGTTTGTAGTTGAGTTTGTCAACTGTTAATACGTAGAGGGACTTGTTGTGTCAACTTAGTTGTTAGAGTTAGTTAGTTTATCTTCTTATAAAACTAATCAGAATGTTTAGAGTTAGGGTTATCTCCTTTGTAATACTTCAATTACATTCATCTTGTAATCCGTTTCAAGTGCAAATCGATTGAGTAGTGGAATGTTCTTAATGTTCAATTCTTCTTCATTCAATTCGTTGTTATTGTGTTAATCCGGTTTCGATTCTAACAATTGGTATCAGAGCTACGGCTCGAATAAGAACGAATTCACCGGTGAGGACAATGGTGACTACTAAGTTTGATTTGGAGAAATTCGATGGTAAAAATGATTTCAGTCTTTGGAGGATGAAGATGAGGGCTCTGTTGGTGCATAACGGAGTGGTAGATGCGTTGAAGGGGCAAGAACAGTTACCGGCGAATCTAACAGACAAAGAAAAGAAAGAGATTATGGAGAAGGCACATAGTGCGATAATCTTGAGTCTGGGAGATCGGGTTTTGAGGGAGATCTCAAAGGAAACGACTGCAGCTGGGGTTTGGTCGAAGCTAGAAAGCCTGTACATGACAAAGTCTCTTGCCAATAGACTGTATCTGAAAAAAAGGTTGTATACGTTTCAGATGGGGCAAGGGAAAACCTTCGAAGATCATATAAATGAGTTCAACAAATTAATTCTTGACTTAGAGAATATAGATGTAACATTAGAGGATGAAGATCAAGCGATTATATTCTTGACTTCATTGCCTAATTCTTATGAACATTTTGTTGATACTCTAATGTATGGAAGGGAATCCTTATCGATGGAGGAGGTTCTTGCAGCTGTCAATTCGAAGGAATTGAAGAAGAGAACAGAAGTCAAGGAGGATGGTGGTGAAGGTTTGGTTGTGAGAGGCAGGTCGGAAGCAAGAAATCCCAAGCCAAAGTCCAGCTTTCGATCAAGATCTAAGTTCAAGAGAAGGTGTTACCTGTGTAATTCTGAAAAACATTTAAAAAGAGACTGTCCTGAAAGAAGGAAGAAGAGAAGTGACTCTAACTTCATAAAAGGTCAGAGTCATCATTCTCCTGATGAGTCTTCTGAGGGATATGAAAGTGCAGAGGTTCTAGTGGTTTCAAAGGCCTCACTGGGTCAAGAGTGGTTACTAGATTCTGGGTGTTCATATCACATGTCTCCTGTGAAAGAGTTTTTTAAAGATTTAAAGCTTGAAAACCAGGGCACTGTACAACTTGGTGATGATAGGCCATGTGAAATCAAAGGAATTAGGAAGGTGAGCCTAAAGCTTGATAATGGCTCAGAAGTTTGCCTATCCAATGTGAGGTATATTCCAAACTTAAGAAGAAATTTGATATCTCTGGGTTTGTTTGAAAGTGATGGTTATTACGTGGTCTTGAGAAATGGGAGAGCAAAGGTGGTGAAAGGCTCTATGGTAGTGCTGTCAGGCACTAGAAGACAAAACAATATATATTTTCTTGATGGGAAGGCTGTAATTGGGACAGCTGCAGTGGCAAACAGTAGTGACAATGCTGCTGTCTTGTGGCATAAAAGAATGGGGCACATTAGCACACAAGGACTTGTTGAGTTGAATAAACAACAGGTGGTTGGTCCTTTGGACAATTGTGATGTTGGTTTCTGTGAATATTGTGTATTAGGGAAGGCTCATAGAGTTAAATTTAGTAAAGGGGTGCATAAAGCTAATGGTATTCTAGAGTACATACATGCAGACTTATGGGGGCCTGCAAGAACTGAGTTTCTAGGTGGAGCAAAGTACTTCTTGTCATTAATTGATGAGTTTTCACGAAGAGTATGGGTTTATGTGCTAAGAAGCAAAGATGAAACATTTAAAAGGTTTAAGGAGTGGAAGTTGCTGGTGGAAAACCAAACAGAGAAGAAGGTTAAGAAACTCAGAACAGATAATGGATTGGAATTCTGTAATGGAGTGTTTGCTCAATTTTGTAAAGAGAATGGAATTGCTAGGCATTTTACAATTGTAGGAACTCCTCAACAGAATGGTTTAGTTGAAAGAATGAATAGGACTTTGCTAAACAAGGTCCGGTGTTTACTATGTAGTTCTGGGTTGCCTAAGCAATTCTGGGCAGAAGCCTTATCAACTGCAGCCTATCTCATTAATAGATCTCCATCAGCTGCCATTGATAAGATGACTCCTATGGCAAAATGGTCAGGTCATAAAGCTGACTATGGGCATTTGAAAGTGTTTGGTTGTGTAGCATTTGCACATGTAAATCAAGGAAAGTTGGATCCAAGAGCTCAGAAATGTATCTTTTTAGGCTACCCTGAAGGTGTTAAGGGATTCAGGTTGTGGAGGTTAGGTGATGTCAAATCTAAGGTGATCATAAGCAGAGATGTAGTGTTTCAAGAGAATCTGATGTATAAGGATGTGATTGATGATGGTAGAGCTTCAATGGAGATGAATGATCAAGGCACTAATGGAGGCTGTGTTGAGGTGGAGTTGTTTCCTGAGGTTCAGGGAAGTAGTTCAAGCAGTCACCAGAGTGGAGGGTCTTCTGGCATAGATGATAGGAGTGTTGAGAGTCCTAGTTATAGTATAGCTAGAGACAGGACCAGAAGACAGGTCATTCCCCCAGCAAGGTTTAGGTCAAATGATGACATATCAGCCTATGTATTTAGTGTGGCTGAATTTGAGAGCATATATGAACCTATGACTTATGAAGAGGCTAAAAATTCAGATCAAAGTGAACATTGGTTACAAGCAATGGCTGATGAAATGGATTCTCTGCATAAGAATAACACCTGGGTCCTAGTAGACAGACCAAGAGATCAGAAGATGGTGAAATGTAAATGGATTTATAAGTTGAAGGAAGGAATAGCTGGTGTAGAAGCTTCTAGGTTCAAGGCAAGACTAGTGGCCAAGGGCTTTACTCAGAGAGCAGGAATAGATTATCATGAGATCTATTCTCCTGTTGTAAAGCATACTTCTATCAGAGTGATGTTGGCTTTAGTTGCAGCCTTTGACTTGGAGTTAGAACAATTGGATGTGAAGACAGCTTTTCTACATGGAAATTTAGATGAAAGCATTTATATGGATCAACCTGTTGGTTTTGAGGTGGAGGGTAGTGAAGGTAAGGTATGTTTGCTTAAAAATCTCTGTATGGGTTAAAACAGTCCCCTAGGCAGTGGTATAAACGATTTGATGATTACATTGTTAATCATGGGTTTGTAAGAAGTGAGTTTGATAGCTGTGTGTATCACAGGAAGAATCATGCTGGTGTGATGGTGTATTTGTTACTCTATGTAGATGATATGTTGGTAGCTAGTAGAGATAAATCTGAGATTAATTACACCAAGAGTCTGCTTATGAAAGAGTTTAGTATGAAAGAACTTGGTGAGGCTAAAAAAATCCTGGGTATGGAGATTAGGAGAGATAGAGGTGCTGGTCTGTTAAAGCTTTCTCAATGCTCTTATCTGAAGAAGGTGTTGGACAATTTTAATATGAGTCAGTGCAAGCCAGTTGTGACTCCTGCAGGACAACAATTCAAGTTGTCAAGGCAGAATTCTCCTCAGTCAGAGTCAGATGTTCAGGTGATGACTAAAGTGCCTTATTCTAGTGCTGTTGGAAGTCTTATGTATCTGATGACTTGCACAAGACCAGATATAGGTTATGCAGTAAGTCTTGTGAGTCGGTTTCTTAGTAACCCAGGCAAGTTACATTGGGATGCTGTAAAGTGGATCTTTAAGTATCTTAATGGGACTAGAGAAGTTGGCCTAGTGTTTGGTCAAGGGTATAGTCCTGAGCAGTTGGTACATGGATATGTAGATTCTGATTTTGCCAAGGATGCTGATAGAGGCAGATCCATTACAGGGTATGTATTTAAAGTGTGTGGTAGCTTAGTGAGTTGGAAGGCAACTTTGCAGCTTGTGGTAGCTCTGTCCACCACTGAGGCTGAGTACATAGCCTTAACTGAAGCAGTAAAGGAGGCTATGTGGCTTAGAGGTTTTGTTTCTGATTTGGGTTTAGATGTGTATAGTGCTTTGATTTTTTGTGATAATCAAGGTGCAATACATCTATCTAAGCATCAAATGTTTCATGAACGAACCAAGCATATAAATGTTAGGTTACATTTTATTAGAGATGTGATTAACTCTATTGAAGTTAAGGTTGAGTATGTGGATATTTTGGAGAATGCTGCTGATATGTTGACTAAGCCAGTGGCTAGTTCCAAACTTGACTTCTGCTGTGGTTTGTTGGGCATTACTTGATCTTGCTTTAAATTTGAATAAAGGTGGAGATTGTTGAGTGATGGTTATTCAACAATTTAAAGTTTGTAGTTGAGTTTTTCAACTGTTAATAAGTAGAGGGACTTGTTGTGTCAACTTAGAAGATTAGTTGTTAGAGTTAGTTAGTTTTATCTTCTTATAAAACTAATCAGAATGTTTAGAGTTAGGGTTATCTCCTTTGTAATACTTCAATTACATTCATCTTGTAATCCGTTTCAAGTGCAAATCGATTGAGTAGTGGAATGTTCTTAATGTTCAATTCTTCTTCATTCAATTCGTTGTTATTGTGTTAATCCGCTTTCGATTCTAACAGATCTATTAGTTTATTTAAAATAATCCGAATTTGCAGCTCAAACATCTTATTATTTGAATATTACAAGGTCATGTCGCATAGACACGTCCAATACCATCTCCTGCAACATGTTTTACCAAATCTGATTATCTGATTTTGATTATTTAATACTACATAATCGATTTCAAAACACGCATCCAAGCAGCCCCTTATTGTCATCTAAACTGCAGCTTTTTCCTTTTCATTAAAACTTTTATGTGTGTGATTCATGACTCATTTTCAGGTATTCACAAGCGGGGACTCCTGTCGTGAAGGTTACTTCTTCTTACAATGCTGAAGACAGAACCTTCTCTTTGAAGTTTAGGTAACTTTTTTTTCTTAAAAGTTCTTGCTATGCATATCTTTTTTTTTTTTTTTTGTACTTTTGTAAACGACCTGATTTTTCATACTTTCTCAGTCAAACAGTGCCGCCTACGCCAGGTCAGCCTTTAAAAGAACCAATGTTTATTCCTGTGACAGCAGGGCTTCTTGATGCAAGCGGCAAGGATATGCCATTATCATCAATTTATCACGATGGGAAATTAAAATCCGTTACATGTGACGGTCAGCCCATTTACACCACTGTTCTCAGAGTTACAAAAGTAAATTTATATTTGACAAGTCTTGGAAAAGCCAAAATTTTATTTTAGTTCTGATGTAAGAATATTCACTTATATATTTGCAATCAGGCTGAAGAAGAATTCATATTCTCTGATGTGCCTGAGAAACCGATTCCATCTCTGTTACGGGGTTACAGTGCTCCAATCCGCCTGCAATCTGATTTAACAGACAATGATTTGTTTTTCCTTCTTGCTCATGATTCAGATGAATTTAATCGGTAATTATTCTTAATAGAAAGTAGTCGCACATTTAAGAAAAATTTATATCCACAGGCGTTATTTTTTATTCTTATTACAGTTGGGAAGCTGGACAAATACTGGCAAGGAAACTGATGCTTAGCCAAGTTGTTAATTTCCAGAAAAGTAGTGCTTTGGTTCTTGATCCACAGTTTGTGCACGGTTTTAAATGCGTTCTTTTGGATTCGAGTCTTGACAAGGTATTTTACTTGTTTTTTTAGTTTTTTAGATTTGAGGAAAATGAAGAACTAAATTGATATGTTTAATGTAGGAATTTATTGCAAAAGCAATAACACTTCCTGGTGAAGGTGAAATAATGGACCTGATGGAAGTAGCTGACCCTGATGCGGTCCATGCAGTTAGAAAGTTTATCAGAAAGAAGCTAGCTTCCGAACTAAAGCAAGAGTTCCTAAATCTGGTATGGAAGTTAACTATTTAACCGATTGTTTTCGAAATTAGGATCCTTTTTCTCCCTTTACCCAAAAATGAAAAAGTTCATTACAAATAGAACAAAAATATCACACTTTTGGTCATCTTATTATAAGTTCCTTTGAGTAATAAGAATTTGCCAAAACACTTGAACATTTGATCATTATAACTTCAAACTGCAAGCACAAAATAACGTCGTCTATAGCCTTTTTAATTACGATTGTTTGTCTGATTATAACTCTGCAGTTCCACACAATCACTTTCAATATATAGATTGTTCGGAGCGACCCTTAAATATGGTGGTGAGTATTAATATTGTCATGCTTGACAGGTGAAAGAAAATAGGAGCTCAGAGAAATACGTGTTTGACCACACAAATATGGCTAGACGGACTCTAAAGAACACCGCCCTTGGTATTGTTTTGTTTTCTTGTTGAATATTTGTATTAGGCATGAAAATCTTTATATGGTTGCCTATTGATTTTATCAATTGACTTCTTGAAAAATGGTTGCTTGTTGACTTTATCAATTGACTTCTTGAAAAAAGGTTATCTTGCATCTCTTGAAGATGAAGAAATCACTGATCTTGTGTTGCACGAATACAAAACCGCCACAAATATGACGGATCAGTTTTCAGCTCTCGCAGCCATTGCTCAGAACCCCGGTAAAGCCCGTGATGATGCTTTGGCTGATTTCTATAACCAATGGCAACATGACCATCTGGTAGCTTCTTTATACCCTGATTAATTTAAAGTTTTGGGGATATTCTATTACATTTTATGTTGGATTTTCAAGAAAAAACTTGAATTTTGTCTTGTGTGTTTGTTTTTTCTTGTTTTTTAGGTTGTTAACAAGTGGTTTGCACTTCAATCCTCGTCGGATATTCCAGGGAATGTGGAGAATGTTTACAAACTTTTGAATCATCAAGCATTTGACCTCAAAAATCCCAACAAGGTTAGTTTTTAAACTCATTAGCTGTTACATTATTCTAGAGGTAGCATTTTTCTTCTTACATATGATGTATTATCTCCAACACTGAATTTAAACAGGTGTACTCTCTGATTGGACGATTTCGTGCTTCGGCGGTTAATTTCCATGCCAAAGATGGTTCAGGCTACAAGTTCTTGGGAGAAATGGTGCTGCAGCTTGACAAACTCAACCCACAGGTGCATATGACTTAATTACCAAATTTCACTCTCTTCTATTGGGTCATGGTGAAATTACTCATGGTGAAATTACCGTTTTGCCCATCTCTTGATTGCAGATGGCGTCTCGCATGGTTACAGCCTTTTCTAGTTGGAAGCGGTTTGATGAGACCCGACAAAACCTTGCTAAGGTACGGACTTTTTAATCTTTTAATTGGATGGCAGTTAGGCCGGTTTTAAAATGGGCATGGGTTGAAACTTGGCAGATTTTTTGTTCGCTCTCTTACTTCTTTACAAGTAGTTAGTGCGTTAATTGTAATTAGAAAAACCATGTTATAGCAATCTAAATCTTTGAATATAAACTATTTAGGTGGTTGGATCCATTAAAGGGGATTTTGGGTGAATTTCAACCCGTCCGACCCTAGTGAACATTTTTGTTTTGGCTGCTATTTGTTTTGACCCGTTTGAGATAATACACAGTCCTTAACTAAATGGGTTTAAGATATTGTATGTGGATGATCGAACTCTTGATGACACTAAAAACAGGCACAGCTGGAGATTATCTTGTCGGCTAACGGGCTTTCAGAGAATGTATATGAGATTGCCTCAAAGAGTTTGGCTGTTTAGAAGCATCATCTCTTTCTTTTTATGAAGAACCAAATTGGCAATCATATACAGATGAATTAGAATAAAGCTCTTTTGGTTTTTTGAAATAGTTAAAAACATTAACAATTTATAAAATATCTAGATGGTGTATAAAATAGTATTACTGCACATTTCTTGAAGTTAGTACTTATGTTTTGCATTCTTGTTTAAAATTGACAACTGTGTGCTTGTTTGTCATATTTTATTTTAATATTTTTAACACCATCCCTTCTTTTCATATGCCCCTTTTAATCATGCAATTGCTATTAGTCTTAGCACACACAATATTAATAAAGTTAGTACTTTCATCTATGCCACAATTATTATATTTATCAGAAGTAGTATTATTTCACCTATTACCACTGGTCGCATATTAGAGTAGTTTTATTCTATTTGACTTTCTATAAGACAATAAATTAAAAGGGAAAAACAATAACATACACATGAAAAAACAAAAGTCACACGGTTACATAACATAAACACAAACTACCTACATGCTTGAAATCATAAAGTTGATAGAGGTCAGCCCAAAAAAACAACACAAATGCAACTCCCATAACCAAAAAACTACTTAAGTACTTGCGCGAACACAACATCATAAACAAAATAGAATAGCACCCTAAACAGACCTAGGACGATTATGGTTGTAAACCACAACCTTTAGAACCTTAAGTTTTTCGTTGAAAGTTCGAGAGAATCTGCTATGTCACTTGTGTCGTCGTTTGATCGGTCAGACTTGTAACTGTTTATATCAAGGACTTGTTTGTCACTAACAGTCCTTGTAGGCACACCATCGACTGTGTCATCTAAGCTGTCAACCTTGATAACATCATCCCATTTCCATTGTAATATTCGTAGCCCACTGTGTTTTTTTGCAGGCTGGTGATCCTGGTTAAACAACGGGTGTTAAGCTGCAACAACAATTAAGCATTAGTACATTGAAAAAGTAAACAACAACAAACCCATGAACGATCATATATGCACACACTAAAACAAAGCACCTCGTAACCAAATTCAAGTGAAAGCCCTGAAACATGTGTCTAAACAAACATCCGAAAAATAAGAACTGAAAACTTTCAGCGAGTACTGTAGCTTGAATCTGATCATGGTAATTTTTACTTAGGTGATTCATACATTGTATTGCAGATGCTAGTAATGTTCATCAGTTTTTTTAGTGTAAACTGTTTAAATTTTACATATTTTTAATGTAATTGTAGTTATACTTCTGGCAAGGGTGGTGCATACTTTTATGAAATACATTTCTAGTTGGGAAGATACTAATGAGGTACGAGTAATATTCTAATTTTTATTAGGTGTATTTATTTGATAACAGATAATACATTAGTGCATATGTAACATACATTTAAGTGTTTAAACATTAAATAGAAAGGGGTATCAGGACACTTCTTTCGCATCTTTTATTAGGCTAATGTTTTTTCCCGAATTGATCAAACAAAATAATAGAAGATACATAGTACGTAAGTAGCATACATTGAGGTGTTAAAACATTAAGTAGAAAAAGAGTTTTAGGAAGGTAAGTGTAGGCTGCAATCTAAAGCATACTTGTTGATCATCTTTCATTAGCCCTACTATTTTTCATTGCTTTATCAAACAAAAAAAACAAATAATATAATAATACACATGTAACAGAATTTCAAGTGTTCAAATATTTTATCTATCATTTCATCTAATACCGCTGGACTTATTTGTAGTTTACGTTTGTAGTAACAGGGTGTGAAATGTCACCCACCAACGCTAATGTCAAGGCTGTAATCCTGGTCATAAGACACAAAGACAATCAACAATTAAACGTGACTTATGAGAACCAATATAAGGATGGTACAAGCATCGGGTAATAAAGCTTCTTCTTCTCCATGCCATCAACCAGGTATGTTTTCTCAAATGTCCATTAAAATATAATTTTTTAGCAAAGATCAACCACCACTAAAAATTATAAGTGCCCACATTCACTACCAAAAATTAAGAAAAACTCCCCACTAACTTTCAATTCAAACATTATGTGTTTGACAACTGTTTTTGAACTTTAAATTTCAAAATTTGTGACTTTAAACATTTCACATGATTATTTTTATGAAATAACTAATATTATGTTTTTTCTTTTACTCTTATTTAATAACAATTTTTAGATGCTTATTGTTTATTTACATAAAATACATGTACGTGCAAGCAAGTGTTTTTTATGCACATAATGGGTAAAACTGTTGTCACTGTAGTTACCAATTATTTTTGTATTTATGAATGATATGAGCTTATTTAATTTTTTTTAATTTTACGCATCTGATGCTTGTCACATTGGGCTTTTTTATGCTATAGTTTTTTTAATTTGTATAGGGTCATTGTATTTGATTATTAATTATCTTGTCCTTGTACATTTAATCAATGATGCACAATAATTATAATACATATTAATACCTTTGGTCGGTGGCTACAGTGCCACCGTACCAAAGGTAAAGCACAATGTACAACTTTGTAACCAGTGGTCGGTTTCCCGTCGAAGGCGCTCTCTCTCGCTCTGTGGTCGCAGCACTCCGGTAACGGATCCTTTTGCAGGTGAAGGGGCAGAGCGCACCTTTCAAAAGCTCGGTAATGTCGCCGCTGCCGGAGCTATGGCAACGGCCACAGGTGTATTTATCGGTCGCCGTGATGATAGCGATAGTGGTCGCAGTTGTGGTGGGTGGCGATGGTAGTGTTGCGGTGGTTGTTTTAGTGAGATGGTGGTGTTGCGGTGGTTGTTGAGGGGAGAGAGAGAGAGAGAGAGAGAGATGAGTCGGTGGGTCTGCGGTGGCTCTATGTTAGGTTGCGGTGGTGGTGGGTGACGATGGTTACGCGGTTGAAGATGGGTGGTGGTGGTGACCGGAAGTTGGAAGAGAAAATTGGGGGATGAGGTTGAATTTGAAAATTGTGGATTGAGAGCATTCACAGTGGATTCCTTATTTTTATCCATATAATTACATTAAAAATCACTACATTTTCTTTCTTCTTTTCATTTAAATAATACTTTTTACATTTTTATCATTACTTTTTTCTCTCTCCTTCATTCACAACCACTTTCAAAACTATTAAAAAATTTATAGAGATTTAACAATGATTCTTCAAATATACCAACCCACAATAACATTTTCTCTCTTCTTCACTCACAACCATTTAAAATCATTCCATATAATATACCAAATACACTCACATAAATTATAAGGATTCCACTGTGAATGCTCTGAGAGGAAGAGGATGAAGAAACCTGTTTGTGTGGACTTCAAAAATAATTTTATTATGTTTAAATTTTTGTTGGAATCCAGTAATCTAAATAATAGGATAATTTATATATTTAAAACCTCATTTGGTTTAAAATGAGAATAAATTTTAAAAGTTAATCAATCGTCTGAATTCATGTGCCAATCCTTACTTTATTTTCTTCTTTAGACATGGCAGCGCTCATCAAGGACAAATAAATATAAATACTTTTTTTACAAACCGTATAAGACCATGTATAAATATAGAGGGATGGTAAAAAATCAAGTATATAACATAAAGAATTGTATCGTTTTATTTTAATTGTGGTTTGTAAGATCACTACATAACCGTTTACTCGATCTCTTTCCCTCTTCCACTAAACCTTTCAAGCATCACGTATAAATGTATTATATGATTATTTATAACTGGTTATGTTTAAAATAATATATTTGATGTATAATTGGTGAGATACGTGTTTATTTTTAAAAAAGTTATTTTTTTATTTTTTATTTCTTTTTAGTGTGTTTATGTTTACTAATATTTAAACGTTTAAATGGCTTCATCTTAAACGTTAACTCTTTTGTTATTTAACAGAGTATTTTTTACCTGCGTCAACACGATGGCCACATTTAAAAAAAAAAAACCACCTCAAACTCAAAAGAGACACGCGACAACGCGCGGTTTTAATATCTAGTTATTAATTAAAACGCTTTCTATACATTACAATGTTAAAGTTAAGTTTTTAATAGCAAAAGTTTTATAAAGAATAGATCGTTTAAAACACAAACTTTAACTCAACATACATATACAATACGGAATTACATAAGAACGTCTACAAAGATAATAATTTAAAACTTATGAAATGTAAAAATCATACATCTCCACGTAGCGCGAATTCCCCAGTAGTATATATAGATCATACAGTAATAAATCAATTAATAAACTTTTCAAACAGCATAGTATCCTGTAATCCATCTTTTACTCCGTTGAGTGGTCTTCATTGACTTCGATCATCGGCGTAAACTAACGGACACGATTCGAAGTACTTTCATAACTAAAAGCTGGAGAAATCTCGTGCTTAAAGAAATGCTCAATTTTTAATACAAGGTATCACATCGGACTTCCCCTATCTATACATCGTACTTGTAGACGAGCATCATGATCTGAAGATACGATAGCCACATATCTTGTAATTTTGTTCATTGTCTTTTATCTCCTTAAAAGTTTCATCATTATGCTAGATTTAGTATCATTATGCCATTAACCAATTACTCCTTCTCCATTTATTTATTGGATTTATTTAAAATTTTCCTACATGCATCTACCTAGAGGTTTGAATAGTTGAATCATGAATAAGCGTGCTACTTCACATTTGTGAAGCTTATATAACATGTTAGTGAAAATCGACTTGAAAATCATTCGTAATCCGAATAAAGATTTTTCAATTGAAAGGCAATGGCCGTTGGTTCTTCAGAAATGTAAAGTAAGACTGCGTACATTATATTGGGAAGCAACCTGGTTCCTCCGGCCCCTGCTCAAAGTGCGAGCTAAATCAAGCACTGAGTATGTCATACGCTTTCTTTCATTTACTTAAGATGGATTTTTAGTTATGTACTAATAACTTGATGTATTTTCTTGTCATCCTGGATAAGATAAATGATGCTGTTAAAAAGCTGATTACAACCATGAGTCCATGATGGTTGGAAACGATGTTTCATCACTACTTAAGGATGAACTGAATTATACGCACACTGAAACTTTAGAGCTCAAAAAGCCTGTTTATTTGTATCTTATCAATTATGTTAAAAGGCAGCGTCATCTGCTTATACTTGTTGTGAATACATTTGTAAACGCAACAAGTAGGAGGATTATGTACTTTCATATGTGCTTAAAGCTTCATCTGCTTATACTTGTGAATACATTTGTAAAGGCAACAAGTAGGAGGATTATGTACTTTCATATGCGTTTAAAGCTCTCTCTTCAGAGTTTAATATATAAAGAATGTGATTGCATAACTAATAGGGTCATACTATGCATGTTTGATGTTTCCTTAAAATTATCACATAACTTATAAGGTCATACTATGCATGTTTGATGTTTCCTTATAATCAATCTATATTAATTAAATTAAAAAGTAACCAAAATATGATTGTTTAAGAGGATCAATTGCTTACTTTAATCATCTACAACTTTAGGAGACAATCCTAAGGTGTATGCTTTTGGGAAGATCGTATTATGCATATTTAGTGTTGTTTTTTTGGTAGTTTTCGATAGGGTGTCAAATTTTATATAGGAGACAACGTTAAGGTGCATGGTTTTATGTAAATTATATTGTTTTAGTTATGAATAGTAATAGAGTATGAATGTGCAGTTAGAAGAGTGCAAGGACCTTTAGAGGACAAAACTTTATTGATTAGTCGACCTAAACTAAGTATAATAAGTGTATTTTTAATGAAGCAGGCAACAACGATGATACCCAGATCACCACCTATGGCTAGGTGGTTCAGTAGTCAACTAAGTTTAAATATTTAGAATCGTTTGTACAACATGATAGTGACATAGAACATCGAATTCAGACAACCTGGTGAAGGTAGAGAGCTGCATGAAAGACCATCAATTCCTTATAAACAATTTGAAAATTAAGAGAAGATCGTATATTGTAGTGAGAGGATTTTTTCTACATTGAGCTATAGAATCTTCATAGAAGACTAAGGTTGTTTGTAAAGAGAAAATTTTAATGTGTTGAGAATATATTATTGTTATAGAAAGTAAACAACTCATAAGACTACTCTCATTCATAATCAAACCCAACCCAATCTAACAATATAAAATTATTATATCACTCTTTTACTTATCCAACCCAACTAAAAATAAATTTTCACATCCATTAGCAACCCAACCCAACCCACCCAGATTAATAAATTATTATTTTATCAATTAAAATTATCAAAAATATTAATATAAATGAAATTATGTATATGTATATTTATACAATAATAACAAAAATATATCATCTACTTAAAGATATACACATAATTTAAACAATTAAATATAGAATACATCATGAACTTAAAAGCATATTTGAAATCTCAAAAGTAATACAATTTAAAATACGTACGGTTATAATTTTGCATTTTGATTTAATGAATTAACATTTAACATTACAGTTTAGTAAAACTATCCGAGTGTCTTATTATAACATCAACAAGAATTGACCGACCAATGGTTGGTCTACCGAATGGGTCGTGAATTTTAATCGATTATTAATTTATTTTTTAACTTTTCCCCCAACCGACCTTTGCTTATGGGTGCTAATGGGGATAGTCTAAATATACATTTCATCTAATCTACCTAGAATCTATATCTATACTTTTATACTATATAATAAAAGAGTAAAAATATTATCACGCGTCATAATGTGATGCATTTTCACTATTATTTTCCCGCCTAAACTAATTATCTAATTTTAAGAAATAAATTTATATTTCACTATTTTTTACTCTATTTTAGGAAAGTACATTGAATTTTCAATTTAATCAACTCGATTATTTTAAGTAACTAAATTAATAATTCGTTTCAAATTTTATCTATATATATATATATATTTATTTAAAACTTTTACGATTATCAATTAAATTGTTAGATCATGTATTTGTAAAATTCTATAAAATTTTATTAATACTAAAGTTGATGGATATTTTATAATTATTCATTCATACTAACTATTTAATTTAATATTTCGTTTCAACCCGTGTAATACACGGGCTTTTAAACTAGTATATTATAGTTACAGAAAATAATAAAGATATAAATAATTTTAGAATTTGTAATTTTTACAATCTACTAATTAAAAATAGATTCTCGAAATCTAAACTAAAAATAGATCTTATAAAAATTCCCCAAAAATGCATAGGACAAACAAAAGTCAGGTAATAATAGCGTAAAATATAAAAATTAATTTTAGAATCTATTGCGCTGGCAAAGATCCATTTATACGCTATCAATATCAACACTCATAAATATTCACTCTTTGTGCCGTTTCTTTATACCTTTGTTTCATCTTAGGTTTTCTGAAGGCTATCAGATTCCTCACAACCATCACTCAGATCATAAAAGGGTAATCTTGATTTTCGATTCTATTTTATTTCGATTCATGTGTTTTTAATTTGATCTTTCTTGCCCACAATTTCAAATCAACACTATAATCTGCATACAAGTCGTATAAGAAACGCTCAAATGGTAGCTCTGTTCACTGTCGATTTTAGAATTTAGGGTTTTAATATTGGTGATTTTATGAGGTTTACTCATCTGGGTGTCTTTTTTTAGTATTATTTATATCTTTCTTGCGAATCTTTTCGATTCTTGATCAGTCGACGATGACTCGATTGATTATTCTAATACCATCTATTAATCTTGAACTTTGCATATATTTGTGTTGTTGATTGTTTAACTTATCAAAGAATTTATAACTAGGGTTTTGATTTCAAGAATTGTAAAGATTAATGATATATGTTGCTGTGAGTGGTGAAACTGTCAGCATCGTGTTAATTTACATTACTTTGATCTTTTTGGAAATGTTGAGGTTTCTTTTGTAAGGTTTTTTAATAATAATCAAGAACTGTGTTCTTGCAAAAAGTGATTGAAATACTTGTTTTGGAAGGCGAAAAAGTCTTGGTTCACTGGGCTGCCTTCCTGATGTGGGATTGGTTTCATAGGTTGCGGCTACCTAAATAATCAAGAAGTCAAACAAAACATGTTTATAGTTTACCCTTTATAGATATTATATATATATATATGTTGATGATAATTTGAATTTTTGTTTTTTTGTTTTTTTTTTTTGTTTTTTTTGTTGGGGAAGGACATATAAAGGGTTGGATGTGCATTTCAGAGTGTGTATAGCGGCTTGGAATCAAACTTTTACTCCCTTGAAGTTAGTTAAGGCTCCTTTACTTAAGAGCCAAAAGTTGCAAAAACTTATCGTCACAATTTACAACCAACCTTAAATATGGTGATGTTTAGTATACATGAACGAATGTTTCATAGAACGAGTAATCATATGTTAAGCTGATTGTTTCAAATTCACATGACTGTCTAAGTCTGCTGGTAAAACTTATCACATAAGGTTTTTACATTTATGAGCAAAAACATTGTAGCTTCAAGGTACTTGCCATCTTCCTTGGTCAGATGTGCACATACTCCCTCTAAATACAGACATTATTGTAGTTTGCAGGTTTATTAATTATATCTCTTTGTGTTTCTTGAGCTTAACATAATTTTTATATGACAAAGGATACGTGTTTGAACTTCAGAGAACAAGTCCACCACAACAGAATCTGTGCTAAAGTCAGTTGAAGAATCAAATATGGATGCTCCAAAAGAAATCTTTCTAAAAGATTACAAATTGCCTGATTACTACTTTGATACGGTTTGCATTTGGTTTAATTAAAATATGCATTGTGTTTCTTAGGATTTGTAATAATTGATGCACATTAATGATTTGTTGATCAGGTGGATTTATCCTTTTTGTTGGGTGAAGAAAAAACAACCGTTTCTGCAAAAATCAATGTCGTTCCTAGAGTTGATGGTATGATTTGCAAATTTTACTGATATGAATTGATATTACTTGATATCCTCTTTTAACCTAAGTTGAGAGTCCTTTTTGGTTATTTTATGTTTAAATTTATTTGATAGCTTTTATATATCAAACACAAAAAACAACTGATTTTTTATCATTACTACTTTAAAACAACAAAAGCATATCTACGCTATTTTCTAGGCCTTGTTCTATTACAGCTGATTATCTAATTCTTATTATTCAAAACCACATAATCACTTTGAAAACACACATCCAAGCACCCACTGAGTTGACATATGTAACTTCCTTTATTTTTGTGGAATGGATTTTGTTTGGACAGGTGCTGGCTCTCCATTGATCTTGGACGGGGTTGATCTCAAACTGATTTCAGTCAAGATTAATGGCAATGAACTGAAGGTTTGTAATATGGACGCCTAAAGTTTATTCTGAATATAGATAAAATTAACTGTAAAAGTTTACTCTTTCTTTCAGGAGGGAGAGTTTCACTTGGATCCACGACATCTTATTCTCACTTCACCTCCAAGTGGGAATTTTATGTTGGAAACCGTCACTGAGATTTTACCACATAAGAACACATCATTGGAGGTAAAATGATTATCGTATAAAAATTTCTTTTTAGGTGATACCTTGTCTTGGACTTATGCTATAAAGTTGCATTTTTTATGCAGGGTCTTTACAAGTCTTCTGGTAATTTTTGCACACAATGTGAAGCAGAAGGTTTCCGAAAGATAACATTTTATCAGGTTCCTTATTTAAACTGACTATTTATTTTTCTCTAGTTATACTTCTTGTTTTTTAATTTTGATTTATGTTTTATGGTTTCAGGATCGCCCTGATATTATGGCAAAATATACTTGTCGTATTGAGGCCGACAAATCACTGTACCCTGTATTGTTGTCCAATGGAAACCTTATTGAGCAAGGAGACTTAGAGGTGAAAATATGTTTTTTATATTAAGCTCAAATAGAAATTGGTTTATAATTTTTCTTTTTGATACTTAGAAATTGAGATTCTATATTGACGTAGAAGATCGGTGTAAAGTTAATTTCTTTTTATTTGTCTTACTTGTTACACATTTTCTTTTGAATTTAAGATGGATAAATGGAACAAGTATGTTTACATTTTCTTTGTAATGTGTGTTTTGGACCTTTGGAAATTGTTGCAGGGTGGAAAGCATTTTGCTCTTTGGGAGGACCCATTCAAGAAGCCATGCTATCTCTTTGCTTTAGTTGCGGGCCAGTTAGAGAGCCGAGATGATACTTTCACAACCTGTTCGGGTCGTAAAGTTGCCCTTAAAATATGGACCCCACCCCAGGATCTGCCAAAAACTGAACATGCCATGTATTCACTCAAAGCAGCAATGAAATGGGATGAAGATGTTAGTTATCTTCATGCTCTTTTTATAACATTTTTTGTAGATCAAGGTGGCATAATGGGCTGGTTTGGGTAATGGGTTGAAAACACTAAACAGAGTTTTTTGTGCCAGTCAAAATGGGCCAGGCCAAACCTTACACTTCTTTATAAGTTTTATAAATAGGTAATCTTTTGTTATATTAATGATAATCCAACTTGTTTTTTTAAATACAACCTAGGAGGTTTTTTGCATTTGTGCCATTGGGCTTGCTTGTGAGAAAACAAACCCAAATGGGTTGAAGTTACCACCTCCCCATTTTCAACATCTACCTTGTTAAATATGGACTCACCCTTTTGTGTTTTCTCTCTTTTTTTGTAGGTTTTCGGTCGAGAATATGATCTTGATATCTTTAACATCGTGTCTGTTCCAGATTTCAACATGTAGGCAGTCCGTTTTCATTTCATTTTTATTTTCATATATATTCTGCATTAACTAATTTAGTTTTCCTCTGAACTTGTGATTTCCAGGGGAGCCATGGAAAACAAGAGCTTGAATGTAGGTCCATTGATCTACATTTTCCTTTTATTATGTCTTTTCGTATAATAATCTTTTTATTTGGTTCAACTTTTTTGTTTGTTGAATAGATCTTTAATTCAAAGCTTGTTTTGGCATCACCTGAAACCGCTACAGATGCTGATTATGCTGCGATTTTGGGTGTCATTGGCCACGAGGTATGTTGCCTAGTTTTCGTTTTTTTGTTGTATGTTTTTATTTAATATATAGTTACATTTATCTATTTCGTTCTCTCCATTGCAGTACTTCCATAATTGGACTGGCAACAGGTACGTTTATGTCCATTTGTAATTTATATTCTAAATATATATCAAGTTTTATTCTATTTTTAAAAGTTTTCTAAACATTGTACTTAAATGTTTGTAGAGTGACATGTCGGGACTGGTTCCAATTGAGTTTGAAAGAAGGTCTTACTGTTTTCCGTGATCAAGTAAGCAGATGTTTTTAACTTCTATAAAGTAGCTGTTTTAAATATACAATTCGAAACCTTTTTACAATTAACATGTGTTGTAGGAATTTTCATCTGATATGGGAAGCCGTACAGTCAAGAGGATTGGTGATGTTTCAAAGCTTCGCATATACCAATTTTCACAGGTTAATATATACAGTAAAATGTCATTATTCTATAGTTTGAGCATTTTGTAAAATTATATTATTGATTTTGGATCTAAAGCGCTTGTAATAAAATTTTTGTCATATATTCTAGGATGCCGGCCCTATGGCTCACCCTGTTAGGCCTCACTCTTACATCAAGGTTTAAGCTCATTCCTGTTGTCTTTAACGTCTCATTTACTTTCTTGATAAATTTAAATTTTCCAACTTCCTCTTTTTCATTTTTTTCTTTTCTTTTGCAGATGGACAACTTTTATACAGTAACGGTATGCTTCTAAGTTTTTTTGCTTTTAGTATAGTAAATGATATTCCATTCTGACATTATTACAAATGCTGACTAGTTTTTTTTATTGTATGGTTACAGGTGTACAAAAAAGGAGCTGAAGTCGTGCGCATGTACAAAACATTATTGGGAAGCCAAGGGTTCCGAAAGGTAAAGAAAGATGGCTAAATGATCGAATATATGATGTTTATGTGGTTATTATATAGTAAAATTGGCAAAATTTTAATTTCAGGGAACAGATTTGTACTTTCAAAGGCATGATGGACAAGCAGTAACCTGTGAAGATTTCTTTGCTGCCATGCGAGATGCTAATGATGCAGATTTTGCTAATTTCTTATTATGGTAATTGCCCAACTTTCTTTATTGGGGTTTTATGAAACTGGTTTTATTATTTTTGCGAATTCAATGTGCGATAATCAGTTTTATTGTTTGGATAAAATGATTTCTGATAATTTACTGGTCAAACATTTAGTTTCATGCCAGCTGCAAAAATTGATGATTTAAGAGGGGACTGAAATTACTTATTTGGCCATTGTTTTTACTCTCTTTTTTTAATAGTGTACTATAACTTCTTATTGTTAATAATAAAATTACAAAAACAATAAGTGGGGAATTTTAGATGGCAAGTTTTTCAAAATAATTTATTAATAAATAATTTGTAAAAGATGTTTATTATAGTTAATTTAGATCGTGGTAATGACTTATCTGATCATTTGGTCTCTTAGTTATTTTTAAAAATCTGAAGTTGTAGCTCAAACATCTTGTCATTTGAATATTACAAGGTCTTGTTGCAAAAACACATCCAAATACCATGTCTTTCAACATGTTTTACATTTGATTATCTAATTTTGATTATTTAATGCTACATAATCCATTAAAAAAAAAAAAAAAAAAACTCATCCAAACAGCCTCTTATTGTCATCTAAACTGTTGCCTTTTTCCTTTTTCATTAAAACTTATATGCATGTGATTCACAACTTGTTTTCAGGTATTCACAAGCAGGGACTCCTGTCCTGAAGGTTACTTCTTCTTACAATGCTGAAGCCCGTACCTTTTCTTTGAAGTTTAGGTAACCCTTTTCTTTTATAAGTTTCTGCTATGTATTTTTTTTTCGTACTTTGTAACGAACTGCCATTTTTATACTTCTGCAGTCAAACAGTGCCGCCTACACCAGGTCAACCGGTAAAAGAACCAATGTTTATTCCTGTGGCAGCAGGGCTTCTTGATTCAAGTGGCAAGGATATGCCATTATCATCAATTTATCATGACGGGAAATTAGAATCTGTTACATGTGATGGTCAGCCTGTTTACACCACTGTTCTTAGAGTTACAAAGGTAAATTCATATTTGACAAGACTGGGAAGAACCAAAATTTTATTTTAGTTCTGATGTAAAAGAATATTCACTTATATATTTGCAATCAGGCTGAAGAAGAATTCACATTCTCTGATGTGCCTGAGAAACCAATTCCATCTCTGTTACGGTGTTACAGTGCTCCTATCCGCCTACAATCTGATCTCACAGACAAAGATTTGTTTTTCCTTCTTGCTCATGATTCGGATGAATTTAATCGGTAATTATTCCTAAACAAAATAGTCTCACGTTAAAGAAAAAAATGTATATAAAAGGCATTGTGTTTTATTGTTATTACAGGTGGGAAGCTGGACAAATATTGGCAAGAAAATTGATGCTTAGCCAAGTTGTTAATTTCCAGAATAGTGGTACTTTGGTTCTTGATCCACAGTTTGTTCATGGTATTAAATGTATTCTTTTGGATTCAAGTCTTGACAAGGTATTTACATACTTTTTCTTAGTACTTTTTTCTTCTGGTTTATTAGATAAAGAACTAAATTGATTTATTTAATGTAGGAATTTATTGCAAAAGCAATAACACTCCCTGGTGAAGGTGAAATAATGGACATGATGGAGGTAGCTGACCCTGATGCGGTCGATGCAGTTAGAAAATTTATCAGAAAGCAGCTAGCTTTTGAACTGAAGAAAGAGTTCTTAAACCTGGTATGAAACTAATGAAAGTTAACTATTTAACCATTTTTTCTCAAAGTTAAGATATTTTTCTGTGTACACTCTGAACATGTGATTATTATGACTTTAAACAGCAAGCACAAAGTACTGTCTTCTATAGCCTTTGAATATGGTGGTAAGCATTAATATTGTCATGCTTTTGACAGGTGAAAGAAAATAGGAGCTCTGATAAATATGTGTTTGACCACACAAATATGGCTAGACGGACTCTAAAGAACACTGCCCTTGGTATTTTTTTTTTTTTTTTTTTGTTTTCTTGTTGGCCTTTTGTATTATGCACAAAAAAGTTTATATCGTTGGGTGTTGACTTTCTCAATTTGACTTCTTCAAAAAAAGGTTATCTTGCATCTCTTGAAGATGAAGAAATCACTGATCTTGTGTTGCATGAATACAAAACCGCCACAAATATGACGGATCAGTTTTCAGCTCTCGCAGCCATTGCTCAGAAGCCGGGTAAAGCCCGTGATGATGCTTTGGCTGATTTCTATAACCAATGGCAGCATGACTATCTGGTAGCTTCTCTAGACCCTAAATGATTCTTTTAATGTTTTGGGGTTCTTTATCTGATCTTGTGTTGGATTTTCAAGATAGACCTGAGTTTTTTTCCTGATTTTTAGGTTGTTAACAAGTGGTTTGCACTTCAATCCTCGTCGGATATTCCTGGGAATGTGCAGCATGTTTACAAACTTTTGAATCATCAAGCATTTGACCTTAAAAATCCCAACAAGGTTAGAATTTACTGTTCATTAAACTCATTTGCTGTTGCATTATTTCAGAGGTAGCATTTTTAAACCATTGACATTTGATATAATTAGTTCATTCAAAAAATCTGGTTATCACTTTTAACAGTATAATTCTGATTAATAACGTAAAAAATAATTAAAAATTGTTGGCTGGTCACCCTGACCTGTTTGACCGGTCACCCAGTAGGCACCTCTGTTTATATTTTGTTTTTATATATAATTTAGTTTCTCAAACCCTGAATTTGAATAGGTGTACTCACTGATTGGAGGATTTTGTGCTTCGCCGGTTAATTTCCATGCCAAAGATGGTTCAGGCTACAAGTTCTTGGGAGAAATTGTGGTGCAGCTTGACAAACTCAACCCACAGGTGCAAATAACTTAAATATTCATTTCTCGTCTCTTTTCTTGGGTCATGGTGAAATTACGTTTCGCCCATCTCTTGCTTGCAGGTGGCGTCTCGCATGGTTTCAGCCTTTTCTAGGTGGAAGCGGTATGATGAGACCAGACAAAACCTTGCTAAGGTACACAAGTTTTGTTAATTCTCATACTTCCTATAAGTTATACGTGCGTTAATTGTAATTAGAAAAACTATGTTATGACAAATTTTAAATTAATCTTTGAATATAAACTACTTAGGTGGTTGGATCCATTTAAGTAGATTTTGAGAGAATTTCAACCCGTGCGACCCTATTGAATGGTCCTCTTTTAGCTGCTATTTGCTTTGACCCGTTTGAAATAATACACAATCTTTAAGTAAATGAGTTGAAACCACCACCTCTATGTTAGATGTTATTTAATGATATTGTGTTTTGATGATCAAAATTCTTGATGACACTTGAAACAGGCACAGCTGGAGATGATCGTGTCGGCTAACGGGCTTTCAGAGAATGTATATGAGATTGCCTCAAAGAGTTTGGCCGTTTAGAAGCATCTTCTCTTTCTTTCTATAAAGAGGACCAAATTGGCAATTATATACAAATGAATTAGAATAAAGCTCTTTTGGTTTTCATGTACTGGTAGATTGCTTTGGAATGGCCAAAAACATCAATAATTTACAACATTTGACCTTAACTTTATTCATGATGATCTTCTGAAGAAAATATATTTTTATCTTTTCTCCTATTCAAATCATTACATGAACTTCTGTTGGGAGTCCCCTTTTCTTAATCCCATCTTTATTTGAGTTAAATTTTAGGTGGCTGTCTTCCCGATTACAATTTATTTGATCTTGTTGGTTAGCACTTACTTGCAAGGTTATTGAAGCTGTTGTGAGTTTATCGATAATAAGTTCTGACAGTAACAGAATGCATGAAAGTATCCACATACGTTAAGAATATTATTTCATAACATCTTAATAAAATATCATGGTCTATAGAATAGCTTTACATGATGATCAACATACTTTTATCCTTTTTTCTACCTTTGTAATGGTAGACATGAAGACTTATGAGTACTACCTGGAAGGGCCGTATTAACTACCATTTTTTAGTGAATCTATTGTTAATTTAGCTTGTAATATACTAGATATTCTTATAAAGTAATATTTATATAAAATCTAAATTTATCAATAAGATTTTAAGTGTATTGTGATGATTTAGTCGTACAAGGATAACCTTTTGGCTCGCTAAAATATGAATTTCAATTTTTTTTTAAGTAGTAACTATTTAAGATGTTAACCCATAAAAGGTTTGCATATGAGTCTTTTGAAATATCTTTTGAACGTCTTACCACAAGTTCATCTTGTGATGAAATATATTACTTATGTTTGTATTTTCTTGACAAATAGATTGAGCTTTCTTCTTGTACATTTCACTAATGATGTGCAATAATCATTGATTAAATATTTCGTGCGTTTTAACTAAGACTATTTGTAATGAGGTGTGATTGGGTGCCACATAGGCCTATTACGCTTTTTGAACACCACCCTCTCTATGCATGATAAGTGTTGTGGTAGGCTTTAATATAATCAATATATATATCAAAAGCGTGATGCAAAGAAAAAAAAATTTTGAGTTTTTTTTCCAATTAAGCACACTACTACATCTCATATCCTTTCTAGATTAAACCTTAATTCATATAAATAACGTTATACATATTTAATATAGTGACGTGACGCATTTAACGATATTTTTTATCACTATCACACACCCATTACAGATAGTCTAAAAAACCATGACTTATAACAAAATGTCACACTATGAATCTTGATTTTGTGATTTTAACTTACAAACTTGTTTTATAATATGAACACAGGCTTGTGTGTATTCATAGTCGTGTGTGAATTTTATTTATGAATATATGCTATGTTGTATGAAGAAAATAAGTTCTAGTAAAACAAGTATAGGTTAAAAATGAATTATTTGAACAGTTTATTCGCTGTTACAATGTAACGAACACGCTCAAACAAAAGAACTGTATTCACATGTAGCATCCTCGTGATCATTTTGTCATGAAATCGTTTTTAACAAATAAATTGAAATTTTAAAAACATACGAGTCATTTTCTTATTTCTTTTACCATATTTTAGTGGGATAAAAGGGTAAAGAATAATTTTGAAGGTGGGACCCAATTGATACCCCTAGAGAGGGAAAAAGCCATAAAAGAAGTGGATGGACACACGTGCACAACATTATTATACTCCCACTTCACAAAGAATCCTCTTTATTTTAATGTTAATTAACGTTTTAACAATTTTTAATTATCCATAAAGATTTTATTATGATCATTCTTGCTTCAAAACAGGGTCATGTTCTTTTTAATTGACTCAATTACCCTTTTGAAAAACCTAAATAATTGAACTTAAATAGAGCACCTAACCTTATCTAATATATTAAAAAACAGTAGGTCAGTGTTCTTAATAACTTTACCAATTAAATTTAAATCCAAACTACTTATTTAAATGGCATGACATTGCTTTATATAAAGGATATAAATAAAGGAAATTCATGTCATTGTTATATTATTAGTTTTCTGTTGTTTTTTAAGCCAATATCTTGATATAGTTTCTATAATTATGTTTTAGTTTCTTTTAACATTTGAATACATTGTTTTCCCAAATTTACATTTTGGAAAAACTTTGATATTTAACAGGAACTTTGTTAGAGAAAATTTTAAATTTCGTGTTTTAAAGAAGAGAAAAACATAAACCTAATTACTACAATGAATGCCATAAAATTCATTTATAACAAATAAAATTACGAATTAATTTCATGATTTATTTTCATCATTATTTTTCTTGAATTACTTTCAAAAGTGCAATAGCCAATTTGTATCACTATAAAAAGGGCGTGATTGTTTAACATCATGTAAACTTAAATTCTAACAACATCTAGGTTGGTTCTAAAATGAAATTTTGCAAATTGCAATAACAATTAAATCATGAAAAGTTTCACGAATTACAATAGTAAATAAGTTCCTAAAAACAACTATATGATTGTGATAAGAAACACTAACATATGCTTGTTAATGTAACTATTTCCTAGAATCCCACAAAATTAAATATCCCAATAGTAGCACACACCAAGAATCATGTGTTTGATCAGAACTCAAACATCTCTTTTGAATCTTCTAACATTAATTTACATTCATGCCCCCACAATAACTTCAACAAGAAGGTGCAACCCCACATTCATGCCATTGGCAAGCTATGGGTTTAATAAGGGCAGAAGAATGCCCATTTTGTGTGAGCTTTTTAAATGCAAAGTAAATAAGGTGGATCATTCAATAAGGCAAGTGAAATTCAGGTGCACCTATTAAATTCCCAACTCATGAAACAAAGGGTACTTTAGTAATCTCCAATGTAGTGACCCTATATATATGAAAACACCTTTTAGACTTTTAGCTTATGTTTCCCATAATAATTACTTTACACACAAATAATCAAAGAAAATCTCAACTCATTGCTCTGTTTGACCTCAAAAGTGATAGAAAGCATCACATAGAAATCAAAATCATTTTTTGATTTCATCTTTTAAATTTGATTTTGAAGATGAGAGGTGTGAATGATTCCATGGTGACGATCAACTCGTCGGTGATCCACTCATCGGAGAACAGAGCAACTCATTATTCTTCGGCTCCGGTGAGAAAAAAATTCAACCTTTTTTATTTGATTATGCTATATTGATTCATTTCGTTCATGGGTTTTCTTTTCTGATGGATTTTAATCATGGGTTTATGATTTTCTTGAAATTCAAGATCTGGGTTTCGTTGTTTGATGCTTTTTGATCACCTCCATAGCTATAGATCTTGATATCTCTTTGATTGAATCTGTTCATCAAACCTTAATTTTTTGATCGATTTGATGCAGAAGAGAAGATGGGGAAGGTGTTGGAAGATTTCATGGTGTTTTGGATCTCTAAAGCATAGCAAAAGGATCGGACCAGCAGTTGCACCTGAGCCCGAGTACTCACGAACCATGGCTCAACCACCTGCACACATGGTTCAACCACCTTCAAGAATTCTCCCCTTCATCGCACCACCGTCGTCTCCGGCGTCTTTCCTCCACTCAGAACCACCGTCTGCCACCCATTCACCCAACGGATTCCTATCATTCACCTCTGTATCCGCTAGCATGTATTCACCTGGTGGCCCTGATAACATGTTTGCCATTGGCCCATATGCTCATGAGACTCAATTGGTGTCGCCACCGGTGTTTTCGACTTACACCACCGAGCCGTCCACCGCGCCCTTCACACCGCCACCGGAGTCGGTCCATCTGACCACACCCTCCTCGCCCGAGGTCCCGTATGCCCGGCTCCTCGGCTCGTGCGACCAAAGCAATGTTATACCGTATGAGTTTCAGTCTTATCAGTTGTACCCTGGGAGCCCAATGGGCCACCTGATATCCTCAAGTTCGGGGATATCAAATTCGGGCACTTCATCTCCATTTATAGATGGAGACTTCACTTGTGGTGGCCTGGGCCCAGACACAGGCCCAAACCCGGGCCTGCAGTTTTTGCCCTTCTCAACAAGTGGAAAGGTGTCACCTTGTGAGTGGGAGTCACGTGATCAACATCATTTAGTTGATCACCGGGTGTCGTTTGAGGTTACACCCGAGCAAGTTGTGAGATGTGTGGAGAGAAGACGGTGTGCTGACATGGCGAACGGGCGCGAATGTCGTGATGACGTGGCGATAGGTTATGAATGTTGTTATGGTGAGGGTGGGCAGAGACATCAGAAGCATAGATCCACCACTACATTAGGATCTGTTAAAGAGTTTATCTTTGATAGTACAGATGGGCATGAATCCGATTGGTGGACGAGCGAGAAGGTTCTCGGGAGAGAAAACGGGCCAATCAGGAACTGGTCTTTCTTCCCAATGATGCAGCCAAGTGTCAGCTAATGACTGGACGCCACGAACAACGAGTGAAACTCAAAGAAATCAAGAATCAGAAGGATAGTGATGAGTGATGACCCTTTTGGGGCTGTTGTTTGTACTCCAAAAAGTACTCTTTTTTCGGCCCGAAAAAGGGCAAAGAATCTAACAGGTTCATCTATATATGTAAGCCAAATATGCTCGTAAGTACATCTTTTTGGTTAAGGGTAGTAGGAAACGGTGCACATGTTCAAGATTCAAACCTGTGAGCTCCGACGTTACTTTGTAGCTCATTGAGCACCATTTGATTGACGGGTTACAGCGAGTTTTTAGTCATATGAACGCGATATTATGATCAACACTTTTTCTTTTCTTGAGTCTTGATGTTGGTACAAGTGTACCAAAAGTGTCTTATGATCGAGTGTACCAATTGATATGTTTCTTGGGAGCCGAGTGTCTTAACAGAAGCAACATTTTAATTCTTCTGATTAAAAATGTTAAAATTATCAATTGGATCAAACCAAAAATAAATATAAACACATATAATTGAAGTTATATACTTTGACTATTTTATTGTATTGAACTTGACCATATATAATATCCCTATACATATACTAGACATAAACTAATCATAAACCAACTTAAACACCATTTAAATATTCAAATAAATAAACAAAGTCATTCCTAATCTAAGACGAACACAACTAAATAAACTAATAATTATCTACTAACAAATTGATAATTACTGATTAATCAAACCACACTTATGGTTAAACTCTCTTACCGTATTTATTTTGTTCAGGTTAACCCCTTTAATAGTAATCATATCAAAGTTAGATCCATCAAATGAAATCTTTGTTTCTCTCTTAGCCTTCTTTATACTTTCTGTAACTTTGCTACAAAATTTTACTGATAAGTTTAGTAGTAGAATTGACAAGAATATTGGCAAGGGAGGATTCAAATTGTCACACAGTACTACTTTTGATGCAATGTATACGAGTCTATTACATTTTTTCCATTGGTTTCTTGTTTAATTCAAGTGTAAAGAGTATGTTTTTTAATCCTAATCTAGCAGGAGATGATTGTATTTGTTTTTCTTGACTCTTTTCTCTGTATTTTCTAGTTTGACTCAAGCATCAAGAATATGTTTTGGAATTGGGATGGTCAAGAATTTTAGAATCTTGGGATAATTATCTACTTATCTTTAATCTTTTAACAATTAGACTGGTAACTTAACCAGTTGGCTGTTTGTTTGCCTCTTAACCATTCATATGTCTGAATGGTTCAGCACTTAATGATTTAAAGTGTTTGTTTCGTGAGCAGATTTATGGATGGTTAAGTACTTTTGCCTCTGAATGGTTAAGCATTATATCGAGTCTGAATGGTTAAGAACTTTTATCTGAATTAATTAGACATTTGCCTCTAAATAGCTAAGTAATATACTAGCTCTTAATGATTCAGACCTCTTACTGGTTCAGCACTTAATGATTCAGTACTTACCTATTCTGAAATTATCAAACAGCCCCCAAGTGTTCTACTGGTCAATTGGTTTTACCAGTTTCAAAAAATTGGACAACATCATAATAGAAGTACAAGATATATACGACTAATATAAAACAAGATATGAAACTATTTTTTTGGAACAACAAAGAAATATTTATTTTTTAGTTTCAAATTTCAATGTTAACGATATATGAATTCTAGAATAAGCGATGTATGAAGCTCGAGAAAATAAACAGATAAAGTGATTTTATGAAAAGTATAAAGAAGTTATAAAAATCAAAACTTTGGTCAGAAATTTGTGAGTGGATTTCCAGGAAAACACCAAAATCAGCATGCTCCAAACATGCACGAATGTTGTAGTCAAAGTCAGAATATGTAGCCAAACAAAGGTTAAGTTTGCTTTGACCATGAGGTTATCTTCTAGTGTACCGTTTGACAAACAATGGGACATATTACTTTCGATACATGTCAATATGTCATATTAAACATATGCTATTGTCCCCACATCAAGTCATCTACTTTGACAACTTGCAATCCATTCAAAAGATACCCTTTTTAATTATATCCATTCATTTTAAAACGTTCACAAAATAATTGAAATTAAGTTACATTAAATATTATGTTGATTATAGAAAATCTACATTTATTGTTAGAGCAACCGTAATAGAACATTCATCTCCATACGCGAGTAACATGCCAATGATATATGAATAGACGTTGTCCATATGACGCCATGAGTAACACACCAACGTTATATTAACATAATTATCTAAAAGACAGGAAAGAGAGGCTGTATACTTTATTTTTTATAATAAAGATATCATATTTTTTAGGACAACCTAAAAACAACTGTTTTAAGTGTTTATAGAAGGAAAAAAATCATAAAATCTAGAAACTTTGGTGAAAAAGATTTGTAGGACATATTCTATTTAGTTGGAATCTGCACAAAATCACCCAATTATTTTTTTCCACCCCGGCTTTCTTCCAAACTACCAGCCTCCTCTGTTGACCACACATATGTTAGACCACAAATATAATATGGTTCTTTCCTTCCCCCTCTACAAAATCAACCACTTTCTCCATCATTGAGCAACCATTACATATTTTCTCTCACAAATCTTCAAGAAGTCTCAAACCTCATTCTCAATTTCTCAAGAAATGCCTTCTTTCTTTCAATCAAGCCCTATCTCAAATGGGTTCTCACACAATCACAACAAAATTAACCACCAAAACCACCACCCTTCAACCAATATCATCACCATTGATGTGGGTGGTCAGCTTTTTCAAACCACAAAACAAACCCTAACCCTGGCTGGCTCCAAGACCATTTTCTCCAATCTATTTGATTCATCTGCGCAAAACAGCATCAATAACATCCCTTTTGTTGATAGAGACCCTGAGTTGTTCTCAATTCTTCTTTCTTTGTTAAGAACAGGTTATCTCCCATCAAAAGCCAAAGCTTTTGACATTCAAGATATCATCTTTGAGGCAAATTTCTATGGAATTACTGATCTTCTTGTTCAATCTTTATCAAACCCATCTCAATTTGAAGCTTTTGATCTTGAAAAATCAATGATTTTGCCTCTCAGCGGTAGGGATTCACCTTCTGCTATTGCGACAACTCCAAATGGGTCGGTTCATGTGTCTCATGGTAGCAAGATCACATCTTTTGATTGGTCTTTACAAAGAAAGTCAACAACTTTGACAAATTTTGCAGCTATTGATTCTTTGTTAGCTTTATCATCAAATGTTGTGGCTGCTGGTGCAACAGATTTCTCTGGGCTGCAAATTCTGGACCTTGATTTGGGTTTTGTTAGACAAACCCTAAATTGGGAAAATGCAACTAAATCTAGCTCAACTGTTCAAGCAATTGGTGTTTCCCCTGAGTTTTTGTTCACTAGTTTTGAATCAGGAAGAAGAAACTCAAACTCTATCATGGTATATGATCTTAATAATTTCAAAGTGGTTTCACAGATTGCTAATAATGAAATCTTTGGTGCTGATCTTGGTTCTGCAATCCCATCAACTAAATTGAATTGGGTTCCTAGCCTTAATCTGTTAATGGCTTCAGGGTCTCATAGCGGTCCATCCGGTGTATCAGGAAACATAAAGTTTTGGGATTTAAGATCTGGTAATGCAGTTTGGGAGATCAAGGAAACTGTTGATTGTTTTGCGGATATCGCGGTTTCTGATACCCTTTCGGCGGTTTTCAAGATTGGTATAAACTCAGGAGAGGTTTCCTACATTGATTTAAGAAACTTTGGATCTTTGAACTCATGGAGTTGTCTTGGTGACACTAGAAAAGTCAACAATGTAAAGAAAGAAGGGTTTGGTTGCAAGATTGAAGCCCATGGGAATCAAGTTTTTTGCGGTAAGCAAGGCGAATTGCAGTTATGGTCAGAGGTTTTAATGGGTTCATCGAATAATGGTAAAGATCGAATCTTTAAGAAGAATATTCTAGGAAGAGCGAAGGATTCGGGCAGAAACAGGATCACGAATATGGGTTTTGGAGGAAATAAGATGTTCGTGACGAGGAAGGATCAGCAATGTGTTGAAGTTTGGCAAAGCTCAGTCAAAAGATTTTGATTGTTGGAAGACTTAAATTTGTTATTCTTTTGTTTGTTAGTTTGTATATTGGTGTTGTGTCCTATGAATCCTTTGATTCCTAAGAAACAAACTAGTGATCATAAGGTGAATATAATACTGTATCTATTTACATGATTTGTTAAACTTATGGGATGTGTAGCAAGTTTGGAATCTTTTAAGTAAGCAAATTAAAAGTAGAGGTGATTCAAGGGGTCTCATTATGCATTTCTAATATAATTCCAACTTGCAAGAGTTTGATGGAATAGAAGTATTTAAAAATATGAGTCCGTTAGTTCTCTGTTTTTAAGAACGTTGGTTTTAAAAATATATGATTGTAGACTTCTAGTTATTCAACTCTTACTATCTTTTTTACCTCTCTTTTAGGCTTTAGCCATACATCATCAAGTTTAATGTTTTTTTTTAACTCTTTTACTATATATAGCTAAGTAGTTGGTGTTCAAATCACCAAATGGGTTAATTGTAGTAAATACTAAATAGCAATATATTTTCACATATAATTGTATAATAGTCATGCACCATACCAATTTTTTTACAAATACTTCTATTTTTACAAATCATGAAGATGAGATTAGTTAAGATCCTTTAGAAGTTATATGTTTTTGTGTTTTTAATTACACCATTGTTGGCGGTTGTTCACCCTCATCCTTGACCATTGCTGCATCTCCGCATTTATAAAAAATAATTGATGAAACTTCTAACAAAAATCAAGTTATGTTAATAATGTTTACAGCCCATAAACACTTTTAACTCGTTTAAATAAACAGGCTAACCAGATCATGTTCGTATTACACTATTTTAAATGTGTGAGTTAGCATTGATATCTATGACACGAATATATAGGTCTTGTTCGCGTTGAACGATTAAACCAACCTAACTTGAATTGCACCAACCCACCAATAAGCCAATAGGTGTATAATGTTTAATTGATCGTAATGTTTTAAAGATAGTGTTTAATCTATTGTGTTTCGAAGCTTTAAGTTTTTGCCTCATTTAAAATCGCATTTCAAGGCGTGCACTTTAGATATCACCCAAACTCAAGTAGCAAAAGTATAAGTCAAATTGGTCAGCATATGTGCACAGAAATATACCACATACATTCAACAGGATGTATACTTAACCTAGTGATATAGTGAACCGTTGTGGTTTAATGTTATGGAGCCACCATGGTCAAGCTGATATCCCACAGTTCTTTAGCCAATGCAGCATCTTTAGCATATGAATTTGGTTGGGCTATGTTACTGTCCATGAAATATTCGCCACTAACTCCTTTAACTTGCGGGTGCAATGCGACATAGCATGTAGTGGCTGCCCCCTAAAGATTATATAAGTTTAAATAAAGTTATGATCTTAACATATTCTTCGGTTAAAATATGATTTAGAGGTGGCAATTTCGACCCATAACTTATAAAAAGGCCGATTCAGGCTTTTATTTGTATATAACCATCAAAAGGGTAAAAACAAATAGAAAAATAGCTCAAAAGGAAATAGGTTTAACAGTTTTGTAATTTTTAAAATTGTAAACATTTCTTGTTTTTGTAACCATTTTTAAAAAATTTCTATACAAAATTTAGCCAATTTGACATGTTACGCAACCTGCCAGATCCGTCCATTTTGACACCTCTAAACTAGATCATAGCGCTTAAGGATTTTATCGAACCTGGGGAATGTTTTTGAGAAATAATTTGCCAACCCATTCAGCCACACCTGAATCAAGAACAAATCAAGATTTTAAACAAAAATACCATAAAATGATGCAGAAATACAAGTTTAGAAAAATTTCGAATTTTACCATTGATAATACTGTGGTAACGTAGAAGATTGGTTGCAATTGATCCAGGATGAAGTGCATTTGCAGTTAAATTCACCCCAGTTTCCTGATATGACAGACTTAATAAATTGTTAACTACACCTTTTAAGCTACAAGTCTAGTGAACATCACAAATTTCACCTTGAAGTGTTTTGCTAGTTCTTTAGCATGCAATATGTTGGCAAGCTTTGACTGTCCATACGCGTATATAGGATTGTAACTGCATATAAAAAATTACGCATACATGTTTACATAAGTATTGACCCATTGCTAATTAGCACTACAATAAAAAGATAAAATTATAAAGTATGATATTCAAGAATCACTAATGTTGAAATGAACCTTGACTCATCGTTAATTTGATCAAAATAGATTCCTTTGTATGCAAACCGATGAGCTTCGGAGGATACATTGACTATTCTTCCTTCTTTATTCTGTTCATGTGAAGTATGCTTCATGGTATCAAGTAAAAGCTGTGTCAAAAGAAAATGACCCAAATGGTTCGTTGCAAACTGTAGTTCAATCTTGTCTTTCGAAAGCGTGAATGGTGGAGCCATAACCCCTGCATTGTTACTTCCAACAACACAAAACAATAATAATCACAATCATAATCATAATCATTTTTCAATTCTTGATGAGATTAATGCCATGATATACAGCTTCTTACATGAGAATATTCAAAGGAAGACTTGAAGAAATGTACTCAGCTGCAAATGTTCTTACAGATGCCAAAGAGCTAAGATCCAACTCCATTACATCAACTCTAGCAGAAGGGATTTCATTAACTATAGTTTCTTTAACTTTCCTACCGATTTCGGTGTTTCTTACCGCCATAACTACATGTACACCGCGCAATGCTAGGACACGAGTTGTTTCGAAACCAATGCCACTTGTAGCACCTAAACATACACAAAAATCTCATCTAACTACTTATACAACACAAAGCATTCATCAACTGTATTTGAGTTTCAACTGTCAAATAAACTACTGATAGTGATCAGATCTTATAAGAACAGGTAAACATGGGTATAAAGTATTAAAGTTGATCCAGCAATCATGAATCTTAACCGAATCAAACCCTAGTTCTCTTTAGACAGCTTTAATGGGAAAAAAAAACCCTTCACTGATTGGTTAAAATCATCATCAGCATCAAGATATAATGGATTAAAGATGCATTGAAGGTTGCCTGTAACAATGGCGGTAAGAGCAGTAGCATCGATTCCTTGAGTGACATCTTCGGCTGTTGAAGAAGCAGAAAAGCCAGAGGGCCCTTTTCTCCCCAAAATCCACATGTTCGATTATGAAAGCCGACAACTTGAATCACAAAATCTAAGGATTGAAGAAGATGAAAGGGGAAAGGTTGATTTTCGGCCTATTACGCGACGCCCGGCGACCAAAACAAAGATATGATTTATTTTTATTTTTATCTTTTTAAACTCTTAAATGATTGTAAAACTATTAATAATTTTTAGTTTATACGGTTGAGATGAGATTATTTAAAATTATAATTAAATAATCAAAGGTCTTGATTTCAAGTTCGTTTTAGGTTGAGTCAGATGATTTTTTACTTATGATGTGTTTTCTTCTGAAGATGATATCAGGTTCAAAACTGATGGAGATGAATTGAAATAAGAGCATCATTTCAAAAACATACCAACCTGATGCTCTAATATTTTATACTTGAGTAATGAAAATAATCTATTGATCGAATAGCCTGTCAGTGATAGTCAATCATTAAAATAGTCATTTATTAAGCATTTGATTATTACGCTATTCACCATAATGACCTATAAATCTATAATACAACTTAACCTTTCATTAAAAAGTAATTTTTATCTTTTTCATTTATACAACTCAACCTAACTTAATTTTTCACACATATTCACAACCCAACCTAAATGGTTCATAAGACTTATTCTCTTCTTTCTTTTTCCCATCGTCAAAATAGTGGTATGTCCCTATGCCTCCTTTTCCGTCCCAGACTCTGCCACGTTTCGGCTAGAAGATAATGGTTCTCCAATGATTGTAGAGTTTTCATGTTTTCCGACAAAAGATCGCATTTGCCGCCAGGTTAACGATGGCAGCTAGCCATAGTTGTCGTTTCTTATTTCAGATCATGCCAGGTTAACGATGGCAGCTAGCCATAGTTGTCGTTTCTTATTTCAGATCATAAGTATCCCACTTTAGTTTTTCATAAACATTTGACATGCAAGTATCTAGGTGTGGATATGTAGGGATTTAAAGCGTACGACCGCACAAGACCTATTTTTAGAAGGCCTAAAATTTTTGAATTTATACATTCTCTATACAAAATTATTTAGAAAAAACATATAAAATACTAAATTGTCATTTATTCTTCTAACACAACTAAAGTAAATGAGGTTGAAGACATTATGAGAATATGAGTTTACCAAAGTCAAGAATAACAAGTGCAAACATTGATTCGTTTAACTGTGTTAACTAGTTAACTAAATTATTTTGATATCGTATTTTTGTTTTGTTTATTATTACAATAATTATTATCTTACTAATTAATTTTTTTAATGTATATAAATTTATTTTTAAAAGCTTATTTATACTACTTGCACAAGTCATTTAATCTAAAAAAAAACACTACAGATATCGTAGGCAGGTGGTCATTTTACTATTTTAACATGCACGCTTCGCCTAGGTTGTCTAAATAACTCTCTGAATAAATATTAATAATAATTCTTTCTTATTATTTCATCATTTTAAATAATATTGTTTTGGGTTGAGTTAGTGACATGAGCCTAGTTGAGTTTGTTTTATGTATTGGATCTTCGTGGCCCTAGTCATATCTGATCATTATAATCATATATTTTGATTTTCTTGATATTTATAAATTGATTTATTTATTATATAAATTCCTATTTAACTTTTTGAAAAGTCTAACTTGTTCTAAGTTTAAGATTTTTACAGTTGAGACAGTATATAAATATTACTTTTTAGATATATGAATCTTATCCAAAAACCAAAAAATATTAATTAATAACTCAGATGATCAAAAATTCAAGAACATTTTGGTTATGACCAAACTATCATGTTTTTAAGCAAATTAAACAAACTAATCTTTGGAATCTTTTATTTCGTATACATGTTCAAATACAACATTACATATAACTAGATGCATGCGCGTTAGACCAAACTCGCCCGGTTATGTAAAAGATCACAAAAAGACACTCAAACACAAAAGTACAGAAAACATGAACTATGTTACAAAGGAAACACCATTGTGTGCTTCACTTTGACTTGGTCAACTCCATACTGCATTCCCATAGGTCCTTTGCCAACTCAGCAACTTTGGCCTTACGGCTCGATTTAGCCACATTATTGTCAGCAAAATACTCACCACTAACTCCTTTTACCTTTGGGTTTAATGCCAAATAACAGATGGTTGAAGCTCCCTAAAACCAAAATCAAGTAACAATGATCAGTTATCATCAATATATTATGGGTCCGGTCTATCTTTATTCAACTCAGACCCATTAAAAAATAAGGAAAAGATGCATAAAAATAAAATGAACAAACCTGTGGGATATTCTTTTGAAGGCATTTAAAGAGTCCATATATGCCATCTATGCCAAGAAAGTAGCAAGATACACTTAACACCATGAACAAGAGAAAGATCAAAGCTTTGAAAAAACCCAAGTGGAAAAATATGTAATTACCTGACATTAAGTTCGAGTGACGTGAAAGATTAGTTTCAATGACTCCAGGATGCAATGCATTGACAGTTATGTTCGCCCCTTCTTCCTGCACTCGACGATGAACATGCAGTATGTCATAACACAACTTAACAACAACCCATAAATTGACAAATTCACTCCCAAAATGGAGTCTGGTTTCTATTGTATAATGTTGCACTACTTTATGACATTGGGTACGATAATTATGTGTGATTATCGATCCTAATAGTTACCTTGAGTCGCCTTGTTAGCTCTTTAGCGTGTAGAGTATAAGCAAGTTTTGATTGTCCATAAGCATAGAAACTATTGTAGCTGAGAAGTTTACAATGGATGTCATAACCAGATATAGGAAATGATTAGAAATTAAGGACAAGGGACCCATAGACCATAAGGAATTAAGGAAATGATTCATTGTCATTTAGAATTCAAGAAACAACATGTATACTAGGTGAATTCTAGTACCATAAATATATGTTATCAAATCCATAAAATCCTCATAAGGTTTAATTATTTTAAGTGGGTCCTGTTTTAGTTTGTAGTAAAGAAAGTAGGACCTACAGTAATAAAGAAAACATGCTAATGATTCCTCCTTTGTAAGTCAGCCTATGAACTTCTGATGAAACTAAAACAATCCTTCCTTCTTGTCCACAGTTTTTAGCAGTAGTTTTCATCAGTAGTTTTCATCGTATCCAACAACAGATTCGTCAAATGAAAGTGTCCTAAATCATAAGAAAAAAAACACGATTCGCATTATGAACATCTCTTTCCCAGGAGGAACAAAAAGTGTGACACAATACATGACAACATTGGTCAAAAGCGCACCAAGATAGTTCGATGCAAACCGCCTCTCAGTTCCATCTTTCGAAAGGGAAATTTGAGGAGCTATCACACCTGCATTGCAACTACAAATGATAAAAACCAATCGATTAGACATTATAATAACTCGATCATTGTAGATATGAGTAATGAAAAATGTAATGTATATCTTACATGAGGATGTTAAGGGGTAGACCTGTGGAAATGTACTCATTTGCAAAGTTTCTTACAGATTTCAAAGACCTCAGGTCAAGCTCCATAACATCCATGTTAGCACTAGGGCAATTCTTTATTATGGTTTCTTTGCATTTTGCAGCTGCTTCCACATTTCTGGCTGCCATAACTACATGTACACCGCGCAAAGCTAACACGCGTGCAGTTTCTAGGCCAATACCACTTGTAGGTCCTGAACACAACAAATCTTTTAAGTGATGAAAACTTAAACATATTAAAACATAACAAAGAAATAATATTGATAGACAAAGATATGTTTGCTCCACATTAGTCAACTTTTACAAGCTTGCTTTAAGCATAAAATCAATATTCAAGATTCAAGATTCAAGATTCAAGATTCTTTCCAAAGTTCATGTGTTGTTGACTTCTGTTGTAATGGATCGAAACAAAAATCCATATGAATTCCCAAAAGTTGCAGAAAATTTGAATATTTGGAAGAGAGGATGAAAGAAACCTGTAATAATGGCAGTTAAGCCATGACCATCAATTCCTTTTGTAACATCTTCAGCTGTGTTTTTTGCTGAGAACCCAGACTGTCCTTCGAATGCAATTAGCCGAGGCATGTTTTTACACCAAAATATAGAATAAAACTGTGTACGTTAAATCCAGCTTCCCTCCTCCTCAGACACTACACTGTATAAAACGGGAGCTAAGTTAAACACTGGGATCTGGATTGAGCGTAGACCTTGTACAATTTGTTGGGGGCAAATTCGTAGATAGACAATAGATTGAAGGAATGTGAACGAAGAGTCCACATATGTTGACCTTTGAGGCTTTGACTCAGCCAACCTGTTTCCATAACTAGAGAAAATATAAATTAACATTTTTTAATGCACATGCAACACGTTAATCTGTAGTAATATATAGAAAAGATTCTCATGTCTTCTTAAGCTTTTTTTTTTTTTTTTTCTTAACATTGTCTGACTTCATATTTGATGAATATCATTGTTTTGATAATAGCTAGCTGGTAATCATTAAATTTCTATCTATTTTAAATAAAGTTTATTAAAAAATATAATTAAAAATAAGCACTTCGTAAGATTATCCTTAGAATTTAATATAATATTAAATTATTGTTAAAATAAACGTTTAAGAACACAAAAATTAATGTGAAAACAAATTATCACAATCTATATAATAAAAGAAAATTGAAAAATTGAAAATTTTGAATATCAAAAAACAAATAAAAGGTCTAAGGCGGGGGTGGATCGAAATGGAAGTGCGCAACCACCAGCCCAATTGGTCACTTTTCTTTATAGTATTAACTAGTTTTGATAAACCTGTGTATTAGAGCATTCACAGTAGGTTCCTTATATTTATGTGAGTGTGTTTCTTATATTTTAAGGAATGATTGTAAATGGTTGTGAGTGAAGAAGAGAGAAAAGTTACTGTTCATTTTGTATATTTGGGGAATCACTGTTCAACCCTTATAAATTTTTTAATATTTTTGAAAGTGATTGTGAGTAGAAGAGAGAGAAAAGGTAATGATAAAAGTATAAAAAAATAGTATTTAATTGAGAAGGAGAGAGAAATAGTAGTGTTTTTAGTGTAATTATAAGGATAAAGATATGAAAGCTGATGTGAATGCTCTTACATGGGTTGAATAAATAAAATATTAAATATATAAGAAATTTATTAAGTATAAAATAATATTCCAAGATAATATATGATTAAAATTACGTATGATTAAGAACTATAAGTAATAAAACAATAATATCAACCTTTTAAACTTTTGTGTTTCAACTTTTTATTAAAAAAAATTAAACATTTTATTCAAAACAAACCGGATTAAAATACGTTATTGTTAAATATTCCTTATTAGAACTCCAATTTTAATTATTTTTAGTTTATAAAAAATTGCATTTTAAAAACATCAATTTTTAAAATATTTCATATATTTAAAAAATTTTGATGTTTAGAAAAAAAATTTATTGTATAAAAATTGATTTTTTTAAATAACATTAATAAAAAGGATCTTTTTCATAATTTGTTAAAGAATTATTTTTAACCTAAAAAATAGTTAAATAATATTATTGTAATTATTTAAAAGGAGAGAGAAACGAAAATTTTTTGATAAGAATGAATATTATGCTGTCACGTTTCACTTATAGTTATCATTTTATTAGAGTAGAAAATTTTATATACTGTTCTTGAATGTTAGAATTAAAATAAAAACAAACAAACAAATTATGTCACGTGACACAATTTGAATGACTCGTGTTATTGAACCACAGATTTTAGTAAGGTGTTTAAATTTGTGAAATATAAATTTTGTTTGAAAAAAATACCTCTTTTGGAAAAGGTGCAAAACTTCTAGAAAGATGTTGATTTTTTTCTAAAGAAACTCAAATATGATATTCAGACGCGTCTGCATAGTTTACAAATGAAATAATAAATTTTTAAAACATTTGCAAGTAGCTAGAAAGAAAACTTTATAATATTTAAACTATCCAAGAAGATGATTATACCCCTATTATTTAATGGCAGGCATTAATGATGAGTCCGAAGGAATTTACTTAATTAGTTTATGTGTTGTGAGATATAGTCTCGTGTCAAGATATCCTGTAATATTGTTATATGTGCCGCTGACTAAATGCTAACAAGGCACTGGATAGAGCATCTGATTAAGTAGTCTTACCGTTGGTGGGGCTAGCCCATTTGGTAGAGGCTTTGCCTTTTAGAGGGGAGGTCTTGGATTCAAACCCAAGCAATGGTGTAATTTGGTGTAGTGTAGAAGTAGAATATATTTGCCGTTCAAAAAAAAAAAGATTAAGTAGTCTTACCCTATTGTGAATCAGGTGATCAGGGCTCTAACGAATTTTTTAATTAATTTAGTTTTTTGAAAATGTAAAGCAATAATATAAAATTAAACATTATAAGGCATTACCAAAATGTCTTACTAATGTGTTGTGAGCACTCGTTCGGTCACGATTTAGATCGAGGTGAAGATTTCGTTAACGATCATTGACGTTAAGGGCACTTAAGGCTGCTCGATCAAATGCTCGACCGCCTTTTTACTCGTTTAAAAAATGACTCGTCTTCTTCAGAAGATTCGGATGAAAAGGAACTCCATTCCATACTTGAGACAAACTATATATTTTTTTTATAAAATGTATAGAGAACGTGAGTGAAATAGAATGGTTTATATAAAATTTGAAAATAGGTATATTGGTGAAAAAAAATTATTTTTTTAAAGCCTTTAACGGCTATATTTTTTGAAACTCGCACACCCAACGGTCAAGAACATCCACGAGCCCCCTCACGCCTGCCCATAACGCCCTTGATCACGCCTCTGTGTTGCGGTGTTCGTGACCAAAGTGGCCAGCCACGTGGGTCATCTTGTATACATGTTTTGTAAACGAAAAATATATTAATTACATTGATTCAGTTGAAGGTCATCTTGCAAATGTGCCAAACTATATTCTCTTTTAAGCAAATTAAATGGGCAACATAATGTTTACAACCTTTTTATTTTTGTATACATGTTCAAATACAACATTACATATAACTCATACATACACATTACATCAACCCGCCCGGGTTCTATAAAAAAAATCATAAACAACAACACTCAAACGATCATCCAAGATATTCACAAAAAAAAAAAAAAAAAAAAAAATCACAAAAGAATAGAAAGCATGAACTATGTTACAAAGGAAACACCAAACTAAACTTGTCGTGTTCACTTTGATTTGGTCAACTCCATACCACATTCCCATAGTTTCTTCGCCAACTCAGCATCTCTGGCCTTGCCGCTCGGTTTAGCCACATTATTATCAGCAAAATACTCGCCGCTAACTCCTTTCACCTTTGGGTTTAATGCCAAATAGCATGTAGTTGAAGCTCCCTGAAAAACGATAACAAGTAACACTCTTTAGTTATCAATTATAAGTTACTGAAATCGATATGTTATGGGGTCCAATCTCTACTTAATCCATAACTATTAAATAAAAAAGGAAATTGTGCAGAAAGATAGTAAGAACAAACCTGTGGGATATTCTTTTGAAGGTGTTTGAAGAGCCCATATAAGCAAACTATGTCAAGAAAGTAGAAAGATCAACTTTTAACATCATGAACAAGAAGAAAAAAAAGTACAGTTTTAGAAAAGCCAAAGTAGCAAAGTTTGTAACTACCTGACATAAAGCTCGAGTGGCGTGAAAGATTGGTTGCAATGACTCCAGGATGCAATGCATTGACAGTTATATCCGCCCCTTCTTCCTGCACTCGATGATCAACAAGCAATTTGTCACAAGACAGTTTAGCAATGATCCGTATACTGACATAAGTAAGACCTAAATTACTGATAAAAATGCAGTCTGGTTTATGATTATGTGTTTGTGATCATTAATCGTAGTAATTACCTTGAGGCGTCTTGATAGCTCCTTAGCGTGCAGGATATTAGCGAGCTTTGATTGCCCATAAGCATAGAAACTATTGTAGCTGGAAAGTTGACAGTGGATATTAGGCGAGGTCAAGTATCATAACCAGATGTAGCAGATAGTTGGATCAAACGAATCTTGAAAAAAAAAAGCATCTTAATTTCATGGACACATCTTCATTTATCCATAAGAAGATGGACACATAGATTAAAATCATTTAGAAACCAAGAAAACAATGTGTATTGGGTGAATTTGAGTACTAAAAATGTTATCATTCCTAAAGTAATAAAGAAAATGGGCTTAGTTAATACCATTTTTCATCATTTAGCTTGTCAAACATGATTCCTCCTTTGTAAGTCAACCTATGAACTTCTGATGAAACCAAAACAATCCTTCCTTCTTTTCCACAGTTTTTAGCAGTAGTTCTCATCGTATCCAGCAACAGATTCGTCAAATGGAAGTGTCCTATCATAAGAAAAAACCACGTTTACAATATGAAAAACTTATCCTAGGCGAACCAAAAATGTGACATGTGAAACAAAACATACAAAATAAATAATAAATTGGTTAGAGACGTAGAGGCGGTCGTACCAAGATAGTTAGTTGCAAACTGACTCTCAATTCCATCTTTCGAAAGGGAAAATGGAGGAGCCATGATTCCTGCATTACAACTACAAACGAAAAAAATAAATCGATCAGACATGTACGCTTCAAGTCAAGTTTTAGATAGGATTAATGAAAAGTGTAATATATCTTACATTAGGATGTTGAGGGGTAGACCCTTTAAAATGTACTCATTTGCAAAGTTTCTGACAGATTCCAGTGAACTTACATCAAGCTCCATAACATCAATGGTAGCACTAGGGCAGTCCTTTAGTATTGTTTCCTTACATTTTGCAGCTGCTTCCACATTCCTGGCTGCCATAACTACATGTACACCGCGTAAAGCTAGCACACGCGCGGTTTCTAGGCCGATACCACTTGTAGGTCCTGAAAATAACAATCTTTAGGTGATGAAAAGCTAAAGTTATGAAGCATAACAAATTCATGATGTTTATAGAAATAACTATTTGTGGATATTGAGCTTAATCCTAAAGATCCCTATTGATTAATCAAGTAAACAATTGTTAAGATTTAAACTCCAGATCTTTAAGCAATTCACAGAAAGTCTTGCCACCTTGAGAAGCTAGGAGAAAACTACTTTTTTAGGAACCTCAATGTGGATCATGTTCTGGGCTTGGGCCCGGGTGAGGCCCGGCCCACATCCCTAAGGTCTAATCATGTGGGCTGACTATTTCTACTTGGCTCACCTCTCTCTCTATACATACATACATTATACATACTGCATACATACATAAATATTACATTTATATGCACGTATAAACATATTATGAGCTAACATATTCATCGATACTAACTTGACTGTCGAAGGGTGATCCGAAAAACCAAATAAGCAAAACTCAAAAACATGTTGTAATCACTCCTTTTAACTTGTCTAATTCTCTCTACATAAAACAACACAGGATTCAATCACAACATCCATTAATAATCAACTTCGTAAAATCGGGGTTGACCGAGTAATTCGTGATTAAAATAAATGTTTTTGAGTTTAAATTTAATATTTACCTACTTGTGTGCTAATTATCAAGATCATCAATAGGCAGAGGGTAATACCCCTTTGGTGTGGTATGGCATGGTAAGGTCTTTTTAGAAGAAAATAAGTCAACTTATACAAAGTTTGAGCATTTAGCCATTTATTATAGATGAAATCCAATATATAATAAAACACATTAAATTGCTTCAAATTAGTCTAACTCCTACAAACTCTAAACATTAACTAGATCAAATCACAAACAATATTCAACAGCCAGTTGATGAAATAAGTTCATCAAACAGAGCACAAAATCGATCAAGATTCTTTCCAAAGCACAAAATCAAGATTCTTTCTGCAGTTAAAGTGTTGACTTCTGTTATAATGGATGAAAACCAAAAATCCCAGATGAAATCTTGAATCAAATAGTCTAAAAGTCGCATAAAGTTTGAATATTTGAGATAGAGAAAGAAAGAAACCTGTAATGATAGCAGTCAATCCACGACCATCAACGTCTTTTGTAACATCTTCGGCTGTGTTTCTTGCAGAGAAACCAGATTTTCCTTTGAATGCAATCAACCAAGGCATCTTTTCACACTTTGATTTCAAGATTTAGAGAAAAGGGGTGACACCAAAATTGGATTTTTGTAGGGTATTTGTAGTAATTTGGTGAAGGTTATGCGTCAAGTTATGCCAACAGGGCATCAGTTATATACACTCAAAGAATATGGGTTGACCATTGACCATGCACAGTTGTGTTGGGGGCAAATTGGTAAATAGAAGATAGATTGAAGAAAGAAGAAATGACAACAATGAATCATTGCTTTGCTGTTCAAAGTCGCCAGTTATGACTAAGGATAGAAGCTTCTTCATGTTCATGAATTTGAATCTTGAAATGTGAGTGGAAGATTCTGCATATGTTGACCTTTTCAAAACCTTAATGGTTGAGGTTTTTTATGTAAATGTATCATGTGACTTTTCTTAATTGGCTATTAACTTCTGAAAATGATTTTTTTCATTCTTATGTTTTGAAGTCATGTTTTTAGTGTCTTTAAATTATTTTTAAATGTTTACTAATGCTGATATAAAAATATGCAGGTGCTATCTAGTTAGTAGTTATAAGAGTGTTTTGGTATTTTCAGCAACGGGGTTCGAGTAGTTCAGTGAGAATTGTGAAGAGTGGGTAGTTTGAATAGTAATTGTTGTGCTCCTAACAATTTGGGTAGAAAAATGACATTTGTCTATTGGTTAATGTATTTGGATAGTTTGGGTAGCATCTCATCCCCATAAAAAAAATTATCTTTTTACTTCATCTTTCAAGTAAATAATATTTTTTAATATTTTTATTATTATATTTTCTTTCTCTTCTACTTACAATTATTTTTAAAAATATTAAAAAATTTATAATGGTTGTACTGTGTTTTTCCAAATATGAAAAATCACAGTACAATCCTCATATATTTTTTCTCTCCTTTACTCACAACCACTAACTACCATTTCACATAATATAGGACACACACTCACATAGAAAATAAGAAACCTACTGTGAATGCTGCCACTACCCTAGTCACATTAAATATATGTAATGAGTTAGTAATGTAGTTTATAGTTATTACTTAAATCATTATTATTAGTTACATTTTATATATTTGGTTTTTACAATTAGTTTTAAGTTGATATTTAAAAAATAATACATAAACAAATACGTGTCAAAACCGCTTATGAGATCCAAAAACATTTTTGAAAACAAACTTCTTTTCGTTAAAATTTATACTGTGATGTTTAGAAAAAAAATAAATAGTACTGCATTCTAAAATAATTAACGAGTAAAAGTTATATGAGAAAAACCAAATTAAGTTTTTAACTTAATATCACGTTGAAAAATACAAAAGAGGTTATGTGTTATATAATTATTGGTGGTTTGATTGGGTAACTAATAATGGAATTGGACGCACGCCTGTGGCAGTCACGGTAGTATCCATCACGGTCTTTATAAGCCCAGGGAGCCTTTGGTGTTTAGACATGATAGAGGCTACCACGATGCCACCTTAGCCGATAACATCTCATTATTCAGTCTTAAAATTACATTCAAACAAGAATTGAGACTGATATATGGGTATGAGAACATGGACCGTGAATTTTGAATGCAAATGATATCACGTAATACCTACCCAGTTACATGAAATATATATCCATATAATTCCATTAAACTTCAAATGAAATTTAATATGTCGTACAGTACGGTAAATATCTTCAAAATCTTTACCATATTTTAATATAAAATAAAGTTATTATATGACCACAAGATCTCTGAAATAGCCTAAAACTAAATATGAAGCTACAATCTTGTTCAGATATCAAAATGATAGACTCTTAGTTTCATAGTTGATAGCTCGCTCGATAGTAGAATGCTATAATTTATGCAATTTTGTAAATATAAAGACTTGAGTTTCATAAACATAGTAAAATTATTTGTTTACTATAATATGTACTTAATTTCATTAATAGAATAATATAAATCAAATTCAAAGGAAATATAATTATATTAATTTAAGAAAAATAGTATAAAGATGCAGGATATACAACTGGACGTAATTGGATAAGTGAAGGGTGGTTATAAAGTAAATATAGAAGAGTTGGATCATGTATGATTAGTTATTCAACTACGAGGACCTTTATTCAAAGTCTCCTAATTTTGTTGCATACGATGGGGTCGAAGAATGAGTTTACCAAATTACCCCTATCGTCGTCATGGATGGTGTAAGAGAGAGAAAATAGAGGATAAATTTAGCTTCAAGTTAAAATTTTAGGTGCAAGAGCATACATTATTTTGTTTAGTGACGTCATATTAATACTTATAGTTATCAACAAATACAATAAATACTAGAAAAATAATACATAATATTAATTTAAAAATTAATTAATTAATAAGATCTCAAAGGAAAAAAAAACACACTTAAACATGTATAATGTTTTAATAATAAGTGTAATATTGTTTTTTTTTTTTTTACTTAACAAACTTTTCAACATTTATTAACGGGAGTATCACTGTATTAAACCGTATTAAGAGTGGGATATAATAACGAATGAACGCGTAATTGTTAAAAGTTAAGATAAAATCAATATCACATGTATCATTCATGAAACCTAGTACTATGGATATTTTTTCTTGTGACGTTAGATACATACACGTTCAATAATTTGTATAATTGTATTTTAGGTTTTCATGATCATCTCTTTCAATAGTATTGATCAATATTTTATTATTATTAGAAATATGCGTGCTATCTATATTCTGATTGTCCTGATATTAAAATATAAATATCTCTGGGCCCAATAGCCAACTGGGCCACGATCCAAACGTCCATTCTTTTTCTTTTAGAAAAAGTATTCCAGCGTCCATTATTAATCCAGGTCGAAATCGATAGGTGTTTTTTATTAAAAAAAAATACACGGGTATTTAAATATTAACTTGTTGTCCGAGATTGAAGTTTATTGGATACTTTAAATTTTAAATTTTAATTATTATGGCATGAATTGTAGTTTAAGGATTATTAGATTCTTCTTATCATTATATTTTTTTTTTTCCATGAGTACTGGCCCGCCTCACAAGTCACAACGGCATGACAACCTCCTCCTGTTGTCGGCCCTACCTCTACCCTCCCTCCCTCCCTCCCTCTCCTCTCACATTTTGTCTTTCCTTAGGCTTTCCCTCGCCCTCTCTCCTCCTCAAATCGTACTCGTCTATATCGGTTCCTTTAACATTAGACGTGCTACCATGAAGGATGACCACATTGTTGAGAATCTTATTATGTTTCAACAATCATGCTCAAAACTTAGATCTAGTATTTACATCTATCAATACTAATAAAATAAGGTTTTTTGGTGACACATGTTATAATTATAAAGCTTTTAAAGCTTATTTTTTCCGCTTCTCTCTCTTAATTAATAATTGCATTAACTACTAATAATTTTATTTAATTCATTTAAGATTAAAAACACATTTTTACAAATTAAAAAAAGAGATCATTTTATAAATGTAATTTCTAAATAAACAATTTTTTATAAAATAAGAAATTTTACTAAAAGATTAAATTTTTTTAAATATATGAAATATTTTAAAACTTGTGTCTTTAAAAAATAATTTTTTTATGAAACAAAAATGATTAAAATTCAAACTTTTTATAAGGAAAACTTTAAAAATAGCATTTTTAAAAACATTTTGTTTTGAAACAAAAAAACTTTCAAAAAATTAAAAATGAAAGTTTAGAAAATGATATCGTTATGTTATTATTTAAAGTCAATACTTGTACATAATTTTAATAATGTCATATATCAAGATATTGTTTTATAATTCATAAATTTTTGTTAATAACTATTTAATATTTATTTATGCAACCCGTGTAATACACGGGATACTAACCTAGTTTTATATATTTCTATGGGATCATATAAGATTTTCAAACTTGTTTAACTAGAAATAGTCAATGAGTCTTTAGAGAATCTATGATGAATGTTAATGTTGCAAAGCTAACAACAAATATACGACTCTATTTTGTAGGATAGGTGCTATCTTAATAGTGTCGTATATTCGTTTCCAGCTGGAGCTGCATCCCCAAGCCACGGGAGGAAACTTACAATTAGAAAAACCTCTTGCCCAACCAAGAGCATTTTTGCTCCGAACGAGACTCGAACCAAGACCTCGTCATTTTTAATTGTCTTGAGTATATAACCTCAACCATTTGAGCTGAAGATAACTGAGTGGTGAAAAAAAAAAGATAAGATCAGCTCCTTGTGAATAAGGTTGATTGTTTTTTATTTTCTGCTTGGTATATTAAATAATATGTGAGGGCATTCTTAGTATTTTTAAAAACAAATAAAATTTTGAACATAATTGTACATTGAAACAACAAACAAAATATTGTCCATGTTATCTCCAACGGCTCCCAACCTTGTTTGTAGCAACCATGTGTTGACTTCTCATTAGAGTCATGAGCAGCCACTAAGATATAAACACGTTTAATTATGGAATTTCATTGGGTCATATATTAAAGTGGTCTCAAAATGTGTCATGGTCATGATGAATTTATGATAATGCATTGTATCTATTTAACCTAACATAATCTGGACCAACATTCAACGTGTAACATCCGAATTCTCATACTAATTGATATTATTTGTGTATTTATGAGAAGTTCATGAATTTCTTTTTTATTGTTCTAGTAAAACTTTTCAAGAGGTAATCGAACCATCCAATTACATGTTGTGCCTTTCAACTTTCTTATGCATATTTATGTAATTTCTAGATCTTAAAACACTTTTCATATTAGAAGGGATATCATGTGCTAGCGATACAAGTGTTAGTTATCCATATCATTATTACGGAGAAGTTACAAATGTTATATTTGCCTTTGTTGTAGAAAAGATTGATAATTTCTATTTCTATTAAGGTTATAGAAAAGTTGTGTATGCGATAAATATTGATCTCTACCAAGATAAGGGGTAAGATTGTAGCATGTGACCTCTACTTTTTATAAAGAAGATGGTGAAGATAAATCTTGATTGAATAAAAGTATTTCAATAAATTTCTACCACATAGTTGGAATGTGTGTTTATTCGACGTCTTCCTCATCTTGACATTTATAGCAACATTTTTTATCCTTAGATTATAAAAAGATATAATTAACCAAGTTGTTTAAAAAAACACACATACACATATGTTTATATTCTCTTAAGCAAAAGAACTTCATATATTTTTTGATCTAAAAATAACCAAACCTATATAACTGGATTTCTTAAAGTTTATAAAAGTAGTTACAAGTATTTATAAAATTAACTACAAGTCTTTCTTATGTTTTACAAGTTACTTACAATTTTGTTTTTTTTTTTTTTTTTATTGAAAGGCTACATACAAAATATGATTTGAGAGAACCAAAACAAGTTTTGAAAAATTTGTTTCTGAAAAAGTGTAAGTTTGCAAGTCAAAGCAAATGAGAAGATAATTAAAATTTAGAACTTTAAATTTTGTTTAAAACATACAACTCTAAAATCTTTATAACTTTTGGGAAATAAAAATTGTAGTTTTTTTAAATTTATTTTATTTGACAATTTGGCTCCAAGTAAATAATTACTCAAACCCCCGAACTCGTGAATTCGTTTTACATTCTTTTTTCATTTCTGAAGTCAGTGAAAGGAAGGAGAATATAAATTATAAAAATCATATTTTATGCGAAATTTTTACCATGTGGTTGCACACATAAGTTGAAACATTGATATCCACGGATAATATTCAATTTTAAGTAGATTTATCGTTTAAATCTTATAAAAAAATTTTAATTCTTTTTCTCAACCAGATTTTAACAAGTGGCACACTCATAAAGTTTTTTACTTTTTTTTCTCTCATATAACTTTTAAGATATGATGCTTTACAAAAATTCTAAATATATTGTTGAGGCGTGATTATATTTTTCTACGTTCCAGGGTGAATTTTATTCAAAATCGAGTTGATTATGATAATATACAAGTCATTGAAGCACAAACATACAAATCATCATGCTAGTTCATGGTTTTTTTTTTTTACCATTTTTTATTTCCTCTTACAATCTTTAAAATATGTTAAGGTCATATGAGGGTAAACGTCATACACAGTTCTAAAATAATTATAAAAAAATAGTTAAAAAAAAAAAAAAGTAGAGTTGGACCTCTTACTACATCTAAAATAATTTGAAATGCTTTCATCATTTAGTTTTCTTAAACAACTTTTTACTCCTAAATATCGTATATCTTGTATTTGTATGAGTTTAAAAGACTATTTATTATTTTTGAGTCGATAATAAGTTTTCATTTAGAAATTCACTTTACAATTTTAGGAATTACACTTTCTTGTCTTAATGATTAATGAACCTTTTAGATACTTAACAGTCTATTCAGTTAAGTACAACTATCTCTTTAACTTTACAACTAGTCATCGAGCTTTACAAATCATATACATGTAATTATGCAAGTTTATTGAAAGTAGGCTAATCAAATTAAGGGAATGAGATTTTTTTTAATGAAAATAATATTTTATTTAAAAGAAGTTGGGCTGGAGACCCATCTCTTGTTCCTGGTGGCTTAATGGGAAGTGGGCCGACCAGAACGGACCCTGGGTCCAGGTCCAAAACTAGTTAACGATGCATTAGATTTGAGAAGAGAGAAAGGGAAAAATCGAGAGTAGTGAAACAAAACGATTGTTTTTTTTTTTTCTTTTCTAGAGTAACTTCAGTTATACTTTTAGTAATCACCTACGTGAAATTAAATAAGTTTAGCTTTTCGTGACAAATTTTTCATCCAAATTAGGCTAAATACTTTGCGTTTTTTAAACCTTCAAGTTATTTTTAACTTTATATAATGCGATTAACGCACTATCTTCAACTTTGGATGGGTCCATATCATAGGATGAATCAAAACTAGATGTAGAAGAAAGTGGTGAAAGCTTTATATTGCATTTCATTGTGTTGAAGAAATTGATTTGTGTAAAATAAGTGTGTTGTATGTCAATTTATAGGGTTAAAATATATTTTCCTATTTGTAACGGCCAAATATCAATGGAATGCACAGATTCTTCATCGAGTTCCACACGCGTGGGACTACCAGGAATGGTTACTGAAGAAAGTAATGGATCAAACGATTGATTTCTAGATTACCTTTTGAGAAGAGCTAGTACAGTATTTATAAGAGAAAGAGAAGCTTCCAGAACAATCTCTTAACTAACAAACTAACTTGAAACTAACTTACAACAACTAACTATAATACATGTGCTATAATAGACATAAAGCACATGTACAAATATCTCTAATAGTTACGATGGTGTTCACGTTGATACCCAAGGTAACCCAAGCTAGCCGTAGTGCGCGACACCACCACCCTAATAGAATTTTTGATTGGGACCTTATAAAAAATGTGCATTGGATGGGCTTAGTTTCACATGATTTGATGGGGGCGTTGTTTGGGTCAGATATAAAAAAGATCTATGGGCCTTGGTTGGGCTTAGTTCTCATGATTTGAAGGGGGCATTGCTTGGGTCAGATTCGTTTGTTGTCTTATCACTTTGATTTGATTCGGTTGGGCTCACTAAATTTTAAATATTTACACTTTAAAAGATATAAAGAATTATGCCCAACTTTCTACATGCTTTTATTTAAGAGTTAATTTTAGTTTTTACTATCTAAGGTTTAACTAAAGTAATAATTTTTCTTCAAAAGATCAAAAAATCAATTTATCTTTAAAAGTTTCATATGTTGTTTCAATTTCACTCCAAAAGTTTCATAATTTTGAATAAAATTAAAACAACTAATGAAACTTTTTTATTAAAATTAAAACAATTTATGAAACTTTTGGAGGTAAATTGATGTTTTTAATATTTTAAAAAAAATTAGCTATTTTTAACAAAAAATCAATTTATCTTTAAAAGTTTCATATGTTGTTTCAATTTCACTCCAAAAGTTTCATGATTTTGAATAAAATTAAAAAAACTAATGAAACTTTTTTATTAAAATTAAAACAATTTATGAAACTTTTGAAGGTAAATTGATATTTTTAATATTTTGAAAAAAAAATAGCTATTTTTAACAAATCTTAAGGAGTCTCAACTCTTTATCTAGAGACAAGTTCACTTCAAGTCCATAAAGAATGTATGCATACAAACAACCATATAATGCTCTTTAGAATAATCCTCCCAAAGGTGAACTATGTAGAATAATAGGAAAATTAATTTTTAAACAGAATGGATCCATCATGCGAGAGAACCCGTAAAAAGGTACGTTTAACAGAACCTATTTTTAACAATGATAATACCACTTATTTGTAAATAAGTGGATTTGAATACTTTCCATGAGCGCGTAAATTTTAAAACTGTTACCAAAAAGGAAACACGTCAAACGAATGTAATCAGAAACAGAAACGCAATGCTCGAAAACCACTTCTTAAACAAGAGTTGTTTATCCATAAAAACGAGTTTATAAACAAACAAGCATTGAGAGCTTAAATACAAATAGCACCCATTTTAGGACCATAATTTACACACACAACCTTTTAAGATCTGGTCTTGAAGGGGATGGCCCTGATGACTATTTGATGGTACAAAGCAGCAAGTGCAGCTCCAATGAAGGGACCAACCCAGAATATCCACTGCAAATTTTAGAAAATGCACATTCACCCTTTTAGCACACTCATCTTAAATAAAGATCTTTTAATTCAAAATGTAATCTTGTTTGAAATGATCGACTTACGTGATCGTCCCAAGCATGGTCCTTGTTGTAGATGATTGCAGCTCCAAGGCTTCTTGCAGGGTTGATACCGGTTCCAGTGATGGGGATGGTGGCTAAGTGAACCAAGAACACTGCAAACCCGATTGGGAGTGGGGCCAAAATCTGCAAACGGTTTGCGAATTAGATGTAACGCCACAAGAGTGGTTTTTCGATACATACTCAAAGTTGTGCACAAAGGCCTATTAGGAGGTTCGGGCCGGTACTTACCAGCCCAGCCAAGTCTATTGGGCCTGTTTATGGGCCTGTAACCCAGTATAGTTTTGGGCCAGTATAGTACATTGACAGGTATGGCCTTCCAGTTAAAGCTAATCTAGAACATTCATGACCAAGAAAAGCACTAGTGCACTAGAAAACATAAAGAGAAATGCACTACACATGAGCCCATCATCATCACTAACATGCCTAAAGAAAAAAGTATATGAGGACATAAAGCTACTTGCCAAACTTTCCAAGATTCTCCACACAAGAAATGAACACCACAAAGGGTATTCTAGTCATTATCCATAGAATAACTTTCAATACTTTCTAAATCAATGAGCCCTATCTCCAAAATCATTTGTTGTGTGGCATCTAAATCAATGATTCCTTACTAGTAAGTTTATCTGTGGATCAACAAAAGTTAAAGTCTTTCAAGATTGAATTATAACCAATATAATCAAGAATTTCTATAACCATGATCAAATTAGGGTGCTACATGAACCAGAAACATCAAATTAGACCCAAAATTGTCACATTTTAAGTTAAAATTACTTAAATCTTTTGAAAAGAATGGTTTGGGTATGCACAAGATACCTCAGTTTTGGAGGTTATTTAAGACAAACTACCAACTATGGATGCAATTATGAGGTTGTAAAGAGTATACATACAGGAACATGTGAGTCTCTGGCACTTCTTTTGGCATCAGTGGCTGAGAAGACAGTGTAAACCAGGACAAAAGTACCAACAATCTCAGCACCTAACCCACTGCCCTTGGTGTAACCATGGGCTACAGTATTGGCTCCACCACCCAAAGTGGTGAAATGGTTCTTGCCCATGAAACCCTTGACCACACCTGCACCACAGATGGCTCCAAGGGTCTGCATAACCATGTAGAACAATGCCCTGGTCAAAGATAGCTTTCTTGCCAGCAACAAACCAAAAGTCACTGCTGGGTTAATGTGTCCTCCTGTTTTAAATCAACAAAAACATGATGATTAACATATAAAGATTAAAATTTTACACAACTTAAAAGGCAGTAAAGAACCCATGTCACATTAAGCAATTGTGGCCAATTTAAAGAGGGCTAATGAAAAAAAGAATCAATTATAAAACCCAAAGAACAAAACTTGTAGTTAAAGCGAAAGTAAAAATTTTCTTAAAAATGAAGTGTAAAATTCATGATCGCATATCTTTGAAGCAGTCTTTTTGCTTAAGAAATTGAAACTTTTATTTTACTGTAACTGTTTTTACCCAGAACAACAATAATCATATCATATCAAGCAATATTATGTTAAATTTAATGAGGGTTAGCATAAAATATAACAATACAGCAATCCAAATAACAAAAAGGGATAACACCATTTTCTTGAAATCAAGTGTAAAATTCAAGAAAACCTAATCTTGAAACACACTTTTCTTTTCTTTTCTTTCTTCACAAAAGACCAAACCTTTAACTCAAAAAACACACAACAACACTCAAAATTAACACCTTAGTTGTCTAATTAACAGTCTCTTAATCACCAAATTAACACTCAAAACACAAAATAAAACAAAATTTTAGGGCTTTTCAACAACTGAAACAAAAAAATCAGTACTTAAAACAATGGTTTTGCAGATAACATACCTGAGATACCAGCAGTACAATAGACAAGGGCAAAGATCATACCCCCAAAAGCCCAAGCAATCCCTTGAATACCCACAGTCCCACACTTGGTGGGTGACTTAACCACACCCATAACAGTCAACACAGTGATGTACAAGAACAAGAAAGTGGCTATAAATTCAGCGATTCCAGCCCTGTAAAAGGACCATGAAGACAGTTCTCCGGGCTCAAACAAGGGTGCCGGTGGTGGTTCTTTGTAATCTTTATCGGTTTGGGCTGATGTTCCGATGGGTTGTCTCTCGGAGAACTTGTTGGCTCCGAGCTTAACATCTTCTTCTTTGCCCTCCATTGTTGGTTTTCTCTCTCTCTCTAAAGGTTTACTCTCTGTGTTTAGGTGTAGTGAGCTTGTGGTGAGAAATGGAGGTTTTTATAGGTGAGAAGTCATCATTTAGCTTCTAAAAATAACAATGGGTTCGGTAAAGGAAAATGATATTATTTCCTTTGTAAAATACGTTTAAAACTACCTCTGTTTTACTTGAGTTAAATAGAATCTTAACTACTTTTTTTATTTCAACGTTTTAGTTCTGACTCGTTAAAACATGAATATCACAAGCTCAAAACATCACCCAAATGCAACTGAAGCAAAACGCCAATTGCGGAAAATGATATGTAGTAATCAATGTTTACATTTTAAAGGTAACATTTAATATGCTTGTGTGAAAGTTGTTATAAAGTTTATATATTTAGGTGAATATTTTTTTGTGTAAGAATAAAGGTTTTTATAAACTAGTTTGAGATTATATTTGTATTCTTTTTATTTAATCTATTTCTAATGATTTGTTTTCATATTGTTTATTTTAAATGTAATAAATAAATAATTCTTTTTAATAATTAAATATTTTATTTACAATTTTAGTTAAGTGTTAGTTTGCTTGGACCAAAAGAATACCTCAATAGAAAAATATATGATGTAAATGAAAAGCCGCTCATCAAGTATATTACATACCAAAGTCATTCTGGTGTAATAATAGGAGAGTGATTTGTTTTTATATTTCTTTTTTTTTACCATCACTACAACAAAATAAAACTAATGCAACACTTGTGATATGATGCATTAGTTTTTAAATAAATTACAGTAAGTCTTAAAAAGATTGCATTAGTCTAAAGTAATTTTTTATTAAAGATTGCATTAGATTAAGTTGTATTAGATCTAAAACAATTTTTTTGTAAGATGACGCAACCTTTTTATTAGCTAATGCAATATTTTTTTAAGCTAATGTAACATTTTTTAAGCTAATGCAACATTTCTTTAAGCTGATGTAAATTTTTTTAAAATATTGTTTAGAAAAATTACATTGTCATTTTTTCTAGTAGGCATGAATTTCAATATTTTATTAGATTTTTTGAAGTGTGTATTTTAGATGTTAGTCGATCATGGTATATACATGCTTTGAATTACTCCGTTTACAACTCATGGAACATCCTGGCGTTCATTTGGTCATCTTCACATGAATCCAATGAGCCTTTGTAATCATTTGTGTAGGACTTGAAGTTTGTTTTTATGTGGTCATATAATTGTTGTTTTTTTAATTGTGTTTTAATCATATTTATTATTTTCATTCAAAAAGATTTTTTCTTACATTTGACTTCTTAATTTTTAAAATTTTTTTTATTTTCATTCAAAAACATAAACTCCGTGGTAGAATATTTTATCAGCAACACGTATATATAAATTCTAATTTTGTTTTTATATAAAATTTTACATAAGTACCATTTTAACGATAATTTAATATTTTAAAACAATATAGCTAACATTTTTAGATTAAAATAATAATTTATTTCAAACCTTGGGAAGCCAAATACAAAAAAATATATATATATTTTTGGATTAAAATAACAAATATGACCAAAACGCAATCCACTGAGAAAAAAACAACAATCCATTTCATAATTTCATTACCGACCAAAAACACTCAATCAAGTGCAATTAACAATAAGAGAATACGCATGTTTCGTTATCTTTCCTTGGGCCACGTTAATAAAACCAAAACATAATCATAAAAAGCTAAACTCCACTCAAAAGAATGTTACTAGAGTAGAAAAAGGTAATTTGTTTTGATAGATGGTTTTCTTATAAATGAAAACATATTCTTCGAGAAACTAGGAGATACAGTAAAGTAGAAAAAGGAATTTCTAGTAGTATAATTGAAATAGAGAGTGCTTAAACAAAAAAGTTTATGTAGTGTGACTTGTTTTCTTTAAATTTGATACATCAAATTGACCAAGGTTGATGTAGTTGTATCTATTAAGATATATGATTTTGTTAATTGATAATAAAAAAAAGATGATGCTTGAAGATTAAAAATTCTACTTACTTGAATGTTATACTTGCCCTTGCTAGAGTGTTAGTGGATACGTAGGAGTATCAATTTTATCATGTAGTATTGTCAAATTATTCAAGCTAGTATTGATTATGTCAGTTGCTATTACAAAATTAAAGTTACTTTTTCAACAATAAAACTTATAAAGTCATGTTTGTGCAAGCAAGTTGCTCATGTTTTTTTGAATGTTTGTATTTTACGTCAAAGAAAAAGAAAGATTTGACGATGTTACTAATCAAAAGGCAATTGTGTTTCTCAAATAGTTAAAACATGTAAATGACAAGTCTAATACGTAATTTGAATTATCTTATTCGACACGTACATTCTTCTAAGGCCATATCAAATGGTTTATTGTTCTTTCTCATCACTTGATGTTGTTTACTCGCTTTCCTTGAAAGAAAATTTCTAGATCAAGTTTTTGTATTTTATTTATTTTTTAAAAATAAAAAGTTTAAAATCATAAATTTGAAAGAGGATTATAAACATTAAATTTTCAAACGCAACACATGATAATGATAAGTTATTAAATTTATCTTTTAACCTACCAATATTTTTAAAGCTTATACATATAATGCTCTCTTACTTTCACAAAACCTTAAAATCTACAGGAGTTTTACTTCACACTATCATCTTTTTACCTACGGTAAAATCCGCCATAAGCGCTAAAAAAAGCCATTTGCAAAAGCATTTGTTGATCACCTCTCAGGCTCTCATATGACATTGAAGGGGCAACTTTGACATACATTTCTACTTGAGGGGGCAAGATGCAACTTTAAAGTAAAAGAAACATGAAAAACGTTAACAAAAATAATATCACAAGGCTACCATTGAAACACGTAATACAAACCGTCCAAACCACTAGAAATTGGACAAGTGGCATTCATATGATGTAAAAAAATATTATTATTTAAAGTCCCAATGCATCAGCAGAACAAAACCCACCGTCCAACCGACCGGCCCACAAAATGTATGGTCATGATTTAGAGCAGCCACCATCCACGTCATATCGCCCTTTTCAAGATCGGTACACGTGGCACATTGACCACACTCTGCTGACTTATATACACATGACAGAATATTCTCAATTTACAATAAAACGAAGAACGAACAATAATTTGATTGAGTGATAGTATCAAAATTTATCATTAGACGGGTTATAAGTTCCAGTCTCATTTGTAATAAAATATTGTTAATAAGTCGGGTTTTATTTCAGAGGGTTTTTGGATGACAGGTTTTTTTCGAAATTAATGGTTGGTAGGCTTGGGCTACTCAGCACTTTCTATGCTCGCGGGCGTGTGGGACGTCTTTTCCTACTACGGTATCCGGGTAGCCAGGCTTTATTAATTGACCGTTAAGTAAAAAAGAGAAAAGAAACAAATTTTTGGGGACTTGTTTAGCAGATTGCACCATGGATTACAATAATAATTGTTCGTGTAGATTGGCGTGAATTTAAAACTACTTAAATACAGGGATGGTTAATGTGATATATTAAAGTTAGGGTGGTGATGAAGTGGTGTAGGTGAAACACCGGGGAAAGCTTAGGAAAATCATAACCGGTTAGGAACATCACGTCTCTGGTTTTGAGATACTCTAATCCGGTGAATTTTTACCGTGATTTACGGGTACACCACCAAACTTTTGAAATCTTTTCTTTTTTCTCATAAAAAAGGGGGGTAATGGAAAAATGGGAAAAATAAATGGGACAATACCATGTTAAAAAAAAAAAAAAAAAAAAACTTGATAATACTAAGGAAATAAGAAATGTGATATTGATATGTTACATGTGAAAAAACAAAGAAAACAGAACGGTTGCCGTGACCAAAAGTTGATCGAACGAAATTTGAGTTAGTGATATTTGCTTTTACAATAGATGTTCTCTATGAAGTGTTGAAATCTTCCAACAATCATTTTGAAAGGACTTAAAAGTAGATTATAAGTTTATAAAAAATTAAAAGTATTATTAAATCCATCTTATGATCCTTAGACCCAGAAAGCCTAAAGTGGTACAAGATTTTCAAGTAAATTAAATTGGCGTAAAAATTAGTCAATGAATTTAATAATTCCTTTAGAGTACACCTTTTTTAGAAGGCTGTAATATATTCTTCAAAATTATATGCTATAAAAAAAAATCATTAAATTCTAGCCGTTACAACTCAATAAAATTATTGTCATCCAATCAAATTTGCATAAAAATAATACTTGATTGTTTTAGTGTTGTGAACAGACTTGATGGCTCACTTATCAGATAGTCAAGGATAATATAAATTATTATCTTTTATTTATTTATTTTTATTTTAAAGATAACACAAAATAATAAGCTTAATGATGAGATTGCTAATGGAATGCCCTATATAATCGCAAATACTTTCCCTAAATATAAGTGGGTTTGAAAAAAATGAGTTTTATCATCAAACCGACACTCCCTAAGCATAAAATGCGTAGGGTTAGGCTCTAATTTACAAACTTGTCGTAGTTTACCCTACTATAAATCTTTAATCTTCGAAAAAGTTTTTATATTTTATAAAAAAAAGGGTTCAAAACCACTCTCTATATAAAGATATAAAAACGTATTTTGTAAAAAATAAAACAATTCTATATAAATTACTATAAAGCGTTTTTGAAATTAAAAAAAGAAGTTTTTCTAAAAAATTTAGAAACAACTTTTGAAAAACAATTTAAAATGTTTGTAGATATAAAATAAGAATTTTATTTAAATAAAAAAAACACTATCTCTAAAACTTCAGATATAAACTCAAATCAAGCTGTGTGAGTCGATCCCGACTAGTTCGCGAGCATGCTTGACTATTTACACTCTATTACTATATATATTTTTTATTAGTACAAACAAAAAAATACAAGACAATTAAATATAGAGAATAAACAATAAAAATTTAATTTTTTTTTTTACTTTACATGTTAAGGGTTGATATGCTAAATAAAAAAATTAAAAGAAAAAGAAAATTATTTTAAAAGATAAAAAAAATATATAACAAGTAAAAATAGTTTAGAGTGACGTGTATAATTACATAGCATCACCCAATGCTTATTTTAGCTAGAACACCCTTTTCTTATAACTTTACAAGCTATATCAGTAGTGTTATATTAAAATTACTGCCTATGATATTTAAACTTAGTGCTCATGTTGGATATAAAAATACAATTCTATATTTCTATTGCCCAATAATAACATCTAGACATCTAGTGAAATCTTCATAATTTATGATTATCATATTTTCTATTCAATTCTGCTATAATGTTTTAATACGGTTCATTTGTTTTTATATAGAAACATATACAAATCTTGTCCAGGGGCTAATGTAGGGTTAAACGACTGTTCAACGCATTATAAAAAACCTTTTAGATAATTAGAAATCTTAAAAGTAATTTCTGATAATTAAAAGGGTACTTATATGTCGTCGCCATATAGTCAAATTTCCCAACGACACATGTCGTCAGCGTAGAGTCCTTTTGTTGTAGTAAAAGGGTTGGTCGATAAGAAAATTGTTGAAGAAGGTGAAGATCATTGAAATAGATGAAGATTACTTGTTTTTAAGAAGACCTTTAAATTTTAACATGTCTCGCTTTTATTCAAGAAATTAAGGATTTAAATCATGTATAAATGATTAACAGATTGTTACTTAAGATGATAACTTGATAACGTACAAGAGAGTCAGAGAGGTAAGTGAAATGTCTAGAACAGTCTTCATGTGCAATGCGCATGTAAATCCCAGGACGTTAACTAATAAGTAACAACCATAACTGCAACTCAAAAGTAATAAATCCAATCATATCTCAAACAAAATCGAATAGCAGTAAGCAGTACCCCCTTCAAACCACCATTTCAAGAATAAAAAAACCACCATCAAACCTATAAAAACAGACCAAAACTTATTCAAGATAAAAATAAAAAAAATTAAAAAATAAAAAAAACACCATCAAACCAACAAAATTCAGTTTCAATTTCAAGAAACATCTTCACAACATTTTCTGTGCTAATTTGGGTAAAGATTGCGAAATCCACTCGAAGCAAGATGATTTGGTATATTATGGCCTGATAACCCTGCACTGTATCTTAACCCCCCTCCATTGATCACTCGTGTACCTACGAGACTACCATCGTGTGAAAATTCTTGAACTGCGCGGTTTGGGATCCCGAAATTGTTTGAATTATCAAATCTTTGATGATGGTTTAATCCAATTGGATACCCATTTCCAGTACATGAAGGTTCAGCATTGTTATGCCCATAGCTTCTAAATCTTTCTTCCCCTTGAAGCCCAGAATAGTTGCCCCTTTCAAGTTTCAAACTTGTGTCATTTGATATAACAAATGGGAGAGTCAAATATGAAGAAGTAACAATCTGATCTGGGGCATTCGTAAAGATCGGTTTTTTAGCACAAGGATCAATCAAGATTGGAGTCTTTTTGTCATTTGATGAAACCAATGGTAAAGTTAAATATGAAGAAGTAACAGTCTGATCTGGGGCATTTGTAAAGATTGGTTTTTTAGGACAAGAATCAATCAAGATTGGATTTTTAGGAGACGGGTCTTTCGGGTTTTCTTTCTTAACGTGTTCTTGAGGGAGGTCTAGATCTTTTGAGGCTGGTAACTCGGTTTTCTGCTTCACCTTTGTGGTTTTCCTTGCACGAGGCTTTTGATTTGGCTTTTGGTTTGGCTTTTTGGTGGCATTACTTCCACTTGCCATTTGCTTCTTTGATCTTGAACGCTGTTTTGTATTCACGAGTTGATCCATTTCTTTTCTCATTTTTGCAAACATGGTTTCTCTTGCAACCCGAAGATCATCCAAGATTGATTCGGTAAAGATTCTAAAATCATCAGAAACCTTCATTTGGCTGATAACCTTGCCCTTTTTCTTTCTATTAGTATTTCCTCTCTTCTTTATGTTAGAAGAAGCACAAGAATCTTTCTTTGGTTTACTCTTCACTTCTTTCTTGTTTTTCTTCTCCTTTTTCGGTGCATTGCGAGTTCTTTTTGGCTTTTTCTCAGCTTGAACATGTCGATTCTCAGTTTCGCTTACATGATCATTTTCAGGAGAAACTAAACTAGGAATTAAGCTAAGCTTTTCTTGACCTTTTCCTACAGCAGAATTTGATTTTGACTCGTCACTTGAGGAGTCAGCGTTCCTTCTAAATCCCCAAATTTGTTCGAATTTCTGATTTACGTTCATTTTCTTGATTTGGGCACCTCAGAATCAAAAAAGTTAATGCGAACCTCGATCGTGTGAAAAAACTTTCTATATACAGATTTTCTTGTAACAGATCAAACAATGCAACATCACATAAGCTCCAATAGAGTTTGCACCTGCCTTCATTCAAAAAGCCATCATCAAACAGAAAATTTCTGTCAAAAGATAGAAAAAACTTAAAATAAATTCACCAACATCTACATCTTCATATATAACATAATTACAAATCAAACTTTGATAAATACAATTTTGTTTTCTAAACCATAGTGCCCAAGTTTATATTTTGATATACTTACCTAATTATCAACGTTTTCTTTTAAATTTTCACAACATTAGAGCCAAATGTGGATCATTTATTCATTGTGAATGGAGCAGAAGAAAGAAGACACTAATTTCATAATTTGAATCTTTTCAACCTTCTGAAGTAGAACACGCATATTCATCCTATAAAGATTGGGGCAGTTGATCAAATGCAAGTCAATATTTGCTTTAAAAAAAAAAAAAAAGGAAACCCTATGGGTGACAACTGAAAAGTGAAAACAGAACAATCAACCAAAAGCAGAAAACCCATTGATCAAACCTAAAAGATTTATCTCTTTGACAATATATGCTTAGATCATAAATCCTAATCAAAACCCTACGAACAATCAAACTCGAATCGTACACAATCATTAGAAACAACAACAGAACATGGAACATCATATTGCATTAAACCCTACAAAATCCACATTATCATAACAAAACTACAAAAAATAATAATAATAATAAGTAGCAATGCAAGATATGAACCCACCTTCACAACAAAAAGATAATGATCATCTCTCATTCAAGAATCCCCCTTTGCTGCTTCAATTTCCTTCAAAAGATTAAATTTTTAGGGTTTATCTTATATGGGTTCTGCAAGAAGTCTTTGCTTTTGTTGAAGTGGGTTTGTTGTCCAGTAGTCTATATATGAATTGGGAGAAAGAGTGCAGAAAGCAGGCACAAAAGTGAGTGAATATGTTTCCTGAAGGGGGTTTGGTCAGTACCCATAAATGTTATTAAAAACTTTCTTGATTATAATTACAAGAAATTCAATCTTTAATTTATAAGCTGATTTTTTGAAATTTGAAGTTTTGTATATCTAGATTATGATAATGAATATTGATTTGATGATGTGGATATCTTTCACTTTCTCCATTCGGTGTAATTCGATATTATTTCAATATTTTGCAATGTTGGTGATAAAATTAGGGTTTAAGGCTTGTTGTTAATAAGAAGTATTTTTTTGTATATTTTTGTGGGTGGGAATGGAAAAAAAAAATTGTACTAAAAATAAACAACTGAATATGATTATATTATTTCCTATCTTGTTTACTATACAACTAATTAGAATCATTGATTGTTGTGTATATATATCGTTTAGTTGATTTGGAGATCGTGACTATTTTTCGAAAGTTTTGATTTGAAACGTTTAGACAACTTGTGACAAGACGGTCTTTAAAGTTGCGTATGATATTTCCTTATGAATCAAGCGGTTTTAATACGCCTTACCATAATCTATGTCATGTTATGATCGAATATATCCAGTCATGAATTTGTATTTCGTGTTAGGTTATTTATGAACAAATACGATGTAATTTTATAGTTTTACTATTAAAACAAGTACTTTTAAAATATATGATATAAATACATGTTTGGTGAAAGTCTAAAAACTTGAAACAATATGTCATTTTATGTAATTTTATATGCTTGGTTTTTTATTTATTAAGGTTAAAGTACTAAGACAAAATTAGTATTAAATGTTTATTAATGGCTACAATAGTGAATACATGACATAAACTTCTTGCTACAATTTAAAAAAACATATGTATCAGAAAATAATAGTATTTTCATCTAATTTAAACAAGATACCAACATGCAACGTAATTTATATAGGATGCAAAAGTATTTATTTACCATTGTTATTTTGTTTTGGTTTTTAGTAATGTCTAAAAACCAAAAGTAGGTCTTACTAGTTAAATCAAAGATCGCTTATCTTACTGGGTCTACTACAAACAGATGTACTAGAGTTCTTGATGTGTGCGATTTGATTTTATAACCTTAGAGGCTAGACCACGACATGATCAAAAGTTATAAGTGCATCTAAACAAGTGTAAGTGTATCATAGATGTATGTTTGTTGAAATATTAAGAATCCTTTTTGCTGGACTTGTGAAATAAGTTTAACAATTTTTAAAGCAATACATGACGAGTACCAAACATATTTAATAGCCATTATGAGATTGATGGATAGAAAGGACCAATACATGAAATATGATTGATAAATAAATAATTTACATCTTTCAATGAAAGTAAGCTAATTCTACTAGATATTACAAAGTTCAAACATTTGGATTAATCCAAAAGTGAATGGATGATATTATTATCCTAGAGACATAAAAATTTCTCCTGAAATCCTAGATGATTAGGGGACTATTTCTTCTGGAAAATAATCATAAATTCCAGTTGCTACAAAAATCCACTATATTTGAGTAACAAAATCAACAGCTGCATACTTCACTTCCAGTTATACCTATAAAAACCAAACTCAAACCTATGTTTGACCAACATGGTCAAAATCACATAAAGTTTGATTATTTTGGAGATTTAAAGATAAACTTTTGAAATCATGCGCGCGACATTGGAGAAAATGGTGGATTGACCAAAAAAGAAGGCGGGATTTCATTCTTGTCTAGTTTTCTTTTGTCTTCCTCGACCACAACCTCAATCAAATGTTTGACTTCGTCCTCAACAAAGACTCTCAAAGAATCACACTGCAACATTTCTCGATGGCTGTCATGAGCCACACTAATCGATGTTTCTGTACTGTGCAAGATAGCAACACAAACGGAAAACGCCCGTAGTGAGGTCAACTGGGTGTGAAAGTCAACTGCATATTGACCCTCTTCAGTCATTTTCATGATTAATGCCGGTGTATTATCTTTATCACCCTGTATCGCGTTATAATAACAGCATTAGAAACCCAAATACAAAGTTAGAAACACAATGTTTTTATCAAAAAAAGTGTTTTGATCTACACATTGACTTTTGAGGTAAAATGTTTCTTCTCAAGATTCAAAATTGACAATGTTTTTCAATGAGCTGTATCTTTTATGAAATTGAATGTGTTCAGCATATCCAATAAAGCTACACTTGAAAGTTCAGGTATGTTACAAAACGCCCTCTTTTAAATCACGGAAGGACATATTATCTATGGTTGACTTTTCAAGTCAAACATAATCCTTATAAAGTTCACAAAAAGAAATTATCCTTTACATCTTTTATAAACTTTAATGAGATAACCATATACATAAAAACTTAAATCAGTCAAAAATCTACTTCTGTGTAGTATTGGCCAGTGTGGTAATGATTATCAACAGTGTAAATTTAAAGTTTTACCTTTAGGAAAAGCTTAACAGGCTGCTTAAATGTTTCCTCTTTCTGGATATTATGATTGGTAAGAACAAGAAGGGGGCACCCCATATCCCACCCTCCACAATCACAGCCGCCACCTAATCTCCATCGGTCAAGTAATGGTGAGGGGCCGCGACATTCACTACTTGGCAAACCATGGTTAACTGAAGGGATCACCACGCTCACTCTTGCTGGTTCGATCTTTTCTAGCTTCACTTGAGAAAAACTAAACAAATCATCGTTTTTCATATCCCCTCGATTGCATTTCAAGCTCTCTGTTTTCTCAGATGGGAATTGTATAACAATAGCTGCACTTTCAAGGTCATCATTGACTTTTGACTCGTCCGTTGACTCCTTCGACTCATGAGAAGCAGATTTTCTTGGTTGTGCAAGATCATATAATACAAACTCGGTGACCATTGAGTTATCTGCATTAACTAATTCTGTACATAAATAACAGGAAACTCGCATCTGGCCCACTACAGTGAGATTTTTACTTTTGTGATCTTTACCATTGATTTTTTGTCTATGTTGACCAGTGTGAAAGGTATAGACCCAATTGTTGCCATTTTCCCCTTTTGATGTTTCTGCCACCAAAATATCATTAGAGTTCTTTACTAAAAACTCAAAATAAGGCATCCGGTTCTTGTTCGCAAGCTTCAAAATCCCATTCAAGTGAGCAGGTGAATAACATGAAGAAGATGATGATGACACCATTGAGCTACAAGAATCTTTCTTGCAAAGGTTAAAATTGTGGCCAGAATCTGAGAAATCATGTTGTAATGCTTTCTTTAAACTAATGTTTTGACTTCTCTGAGATTTTGACTTCCCAAATGGGTCAAACATTGTTTTGAAAGGGGTGAAACGGGTAGTTTTGGAGAATTTGGCTTTTAATTTAATAGGAGAATGAGGTAGTTCCAATCTAGAAGATAAAGATTTGTGTAAACGAGTAGATAGGGACGTTTTATCTTCTTGTTTGTCTATCGAATTAATAGACATTTGTAAAAATGAACTTGAAATCGAGCAGCCTTCGTCCTCATCTGAACCGCACAATGAATCAAATATATCAAAGGGCAAGAGACCATCACTTCTTGAAAATTCAATCTTTTGTCTTCCTTCGGTTTCTTTCTCGTTAATCTTATACATTTTACATATTTCATTGGAACTTTGATACATAGAACCCCTTTTAAGTGCTTCTTTGACTCCCAAAGTTGTCCGAACATTTCGACAGGATGCACTACGATACCGATGTAAGCTAATTTCCTTCCTTTGATGCAACAATACTTCATTTCTGCATTTGGGTTCTTTTCTAACTTTTTTCTTTTTGATTTTTGAATCACGAGGAGATGAAAGAACTGTAATAGGACTTCCATCTACCACACAATACTTCTCAAAGTCCAGCTCTAAATCTTGACCCATTTATAGCTTCACAGTCTACAAAAGACTAAACAAACAGAAAAATATTCAGAAACATATAATCATCATCAACCAACAAAAGAATATGTAATAATCTGCATTTGCTGCATACATGAATTCAATGCCAAAAATTAAGAGTTAAGAGTTGTTGGTTGTAACAAATATAGCAGCCCATAATGTTATTGCACATTTATGAGTCTAAGGCTATGTTTAACTCAGGAAATTCAAAATAACTGTCAATTATGCCAAATATTTTGTATTAATTTGGGTTGTTTGAATCTAAAAAACTAAAAATTGGACAGTAATACCATAAAGATTCAAAGAAGATGACACCATTTGGTTTATGCAAACTGTAATAGCAAAGAAGTTCATGCTCATGCTCATGCTCATGCTCATGCTCATGCTCATGCTCATGCTCATGCTCATGCTCATGCTCATGCTCATGCTCATGCTCATGTTCGTGTTCAAACTACCACTAATTCACTGTCTACAAACAAATCTTCAAGAACAAAACTCAAGTAACAACTTAATATGAAAGTAATTACCCATTATTCCTGATATTAACTATTAAGGATCAATTGGTACTTTCTCAAATCTCAAAGCACAATAACTAATCTTTGATCCATCTACACTTAAAGCAAAAGCACAAAGAACATATTCTTGGCACATAAACACATGTAAGCAATGCATGTGGCTCTAATAGCTGGAAAGTGATAATCAACAAGAAAAAAAGAATAAGAACCCTAATTACCATTCAACAAACATAATCCCACATCAAAATTCAAAAAACACCTACAGAACTCTCTGTGGGACAAAGCATCAAACATGTGGAGTGCAAAATAATAATAATCAAAAAGAAACATAAATTATTAAAAAAGAAGATATCTTTACACTTACTCTTGCATTTCGAGCCTAACAAAGCACAAATTGTCGATGAAAATGGCAGTGCCCCACCAGTGATCAGATCTCAATGAAGTGATTTTAAAGCATTCAACACACAAAAACCCCTCAAAGAAACTAAAAATCATGTCTTTCAGAATCTTGAATTCGATCTCCTGACAAAAACCCGCAAATCAAATCGTCACTTTGATCATTCTTTCAATTATGAAGTATACCCACTTTCAGAAGCTCAAATAAGACCCCAAAAAAACTGAAAAGAACTATGGCTACCAATTAATCAAGCAATAGAAAAGCACAAAAAGATGATTTAAGAGAGAGAGAGTTGCAGTGAAGGGGCCATTTGCTACTGTTTCTTCTCTCAGTGTATATATACACATATATATTATATTATAGAGAGAGTCACACATGTGTGTATCACAGTTTTTCATATTTTTGTCAAATGAATAATAAGAGTGAGAGTGAGATGCCATGCTTTGTGGTTATGTCCGCCAAAAGCACTGGTTTCCTTTGACTGAAAATTCATCATTTTGTGACTTTATAAGTTTGAGTAAATGATCAATTCTGTCCCTTGTAGATTGAGAAATATGCAAATGAGTCCCTTGTGATTTTGGAAAATAAGAGTCTTATATAAGATGATTACACAATGTCACTCGATATGTAAGTCTTTGTAACTTCTCTTGTCTTACGTCTAGCATAGAGTTAGGTTTAGACAAGATATCTTAGGCTAAAACATTTGTTCAAGGCAACAAATGAGACATTCAACCTTTAATTGTGAAAAACAAAAGTTGAACACTTCAGTAAGATAGTATTTAGATTTCACACAAGTGTTTAAAAGTCGACTTTGGTGGAGTCTAAAAAACTCGATTGAATATAAATATTCACCGTCTTTGTTACGTTGTGGGACTTTTGAGAGATTATTCTCTTGGTATTGAGATTGTTCGTGTTACGGTTTACGTCTATACAATTTTTTGTAATTGTTTGTTTAAACGAAACTTGTAGTTCTTATTTCTATTAATGAGAACTTTGAAAAGTATATATATTTATTTAATTTGAATAGTCAATCATCTCCTTCTACTGTCATCTACACTTAATTCTATTCAATACGGGACCTATACTTATCGCTATCATCTTCTTAACCTCACAACTTAGATAGGGGCCTGTATACTCCTTCTCCATACTATTTGTGTCATATGCCACGCTTGTTAGTGTTAGGTATAGTGGATTATTAGTTATGTATGGATTTTATTTGACTTGTATATGATAATACATGACTTACTTTGTTTGTAGTGTACAAGAGGCTAGCTTTGTAATACATACCAATTGACTTAAATAATTTGTATGTTTTTTTAACCCTCATATAAAAAAATAAATAATATGGTTATCTTTTTAAAATAATTACTCTAGGTGTTTACAGTTGATTAATTGATAGATGGATTAAACATTTGCTGGTTGGTCTTTTTAGAGAATTTTTTTAACTCAAATCTACATGTTTACTCTTGAGTAATTAAATAAGTTGTAATTTATGTATATGTCCCCAAGAGAACATTCTTGTAGTAAAGTGGCGTACCCACAACATAAAATTATGGGTTCAAATTTTATAGGGTGAAAATATGATAATTTTAAAGCATAAAAAGATGTAGAGTAGAGAGTAACGTTTGCTCACAGGAAAAAAAAAAAAAAAAAAGGATGTATATAATTTCCACCTTTAGGATATAACATGTTCTAAATTTCAGGAGATAAACTGAAAACTTTATTACCTTAAGGGTGAAATTTGGAAATTTGTAATAGCAGTGGAGCCAATTTTTAAACTTTCAATTTCAAGTCTGTTTTTTTGCTCCCTTCAATGAGGCTAGGACTCTAGGATAATAACAAAAACTTATATCTTGATAAAAGACAAAAGTACCCTTCTAGATTTGGTTCATACACCGTGTGTCAAAGGTTAGTCTGGTAATTTCAAAGCGCAAAACTTCCTTATTAAATTTATTAAACAATTAATGTTAAAATTGAATAGTCACCAAACTCGTTATTGCATGCTTTGTTGGTTGGGATTGCACTGAACGTGTGTAGCCTTTATTTTAAACGTGATTGGGACATGTTTATGGCTGTTTGGATGATGGTGTTTTTATATATATTTCAAATTGTGATTATTTATTAAGGAGGTGGGCTCATTAAGGGAAAAAAAAAAAAGAAAATCGTGAAAAGTAGCTCAAACAAACTCGGTGATGAATATATTTACATAATAATAAGAAAATCGTGAAAAGTAGCTCAAACAAATAAGATTGTTTAGGTATATATTTAAATAATAATAATAATAATAACAACAACAATAATAAAAATAACAACAATAATAATTATAATTATTATTATTGTTATTATTATTATTGAGAACATGATAAAATAACCTAATTATATATAAACTTATATATAATGATTCACGATTAAATAAATAAAAAATTTAAAATATAAATTAAATAAATTAATAAAGAATAAACACGTCAACCACTAGGTTAATTCTACTCGAAGCCACGCTCAAGCTTTAAAACTAAAGCACGAGTCAAACTCGAACTTTAAAAATAAAACATAAACTCAAACTCTAACGTTTTATAAATAAAATTACTAAATGAGACAAACTCAAGCTTAAATGCTTAAGTATGTAAATCGATCCTTCCTCGAGTCTTGTATGGCTCGACTTGGCTAGACTTTGGGTCATTTAGGAGGGTGGGGGCGCCTACGCCGAAATTAATCCCCACTTCACGACGGGTGCACGCCGAGCCACACCACAAAACTTTGTCATTTTTTTTACCATCCCAACAATCCTTTTTTCGACCGTTACCCCGTCCCATCCCCGCCAACAGCTATATGCCAAGTTTAAAAAAAATTTAAAAAATTACACTATAAATACTAACAATTAATTCAAATTTTGTACGCATCAATTCAAAAAAATTTTCTCTACTCACTATCAACTTTAAAAAAAAGTCATGTAACATTTATTTTGTTTCCTCTTCATCCTTTTCGGATAGTTCCCAGTCCGACGAATTGGAATTTTTTAGTCTTCTTGCCGAACACGTCGACGATGCTGAAATTTCGAAAAAAAGATCTTGAAGCATGATCATGTTGGGAATAATAACATTCTTATAAACAATTATTTTGTTAAGCACCCAAAATACACAAACAATTTGTTTAGAAGAAGGTTTCGAGTACCTCGACATTTATTTCTATTCATTGTTGAATATATACGCAACAACTTTCCATTGTTTAAAAAAAAGGTTCGATGAGATGTGAAAAGAAAATTTTACGCCAATACAAAAAATGCATTTCAACAATACGTCAACTCGCAACAGGTAATTCACTCGACACATACAACGAATATTTAGCTATGTCTGCTAGGACTTCTTGTGAATGTCTTAAATATTTTGCAACGCTATTATTAATTTTGACGGTGATGAATATTTACGAAAGCCTACTAGCCATGACATTGCATTATTGTATGATGCACATCAATATAGACACGACTTTTCGGGCATACTTTGTAGCATTGATTGTCCTCATTGGGAATGAAAAAATTGTCATACGTGTTTGCAGGGATAATATCAAGGTGATCACGGTGGTCCAACGGTGATTCTCGAATTCGTTGTGTCACGAGATTTGTGAATTTTGCATGTTTATTTTGGTGTAGCTAGTTTTAACAACGACATTAATGTTATTAATCAATCTCTAATCTTCACGCTATAATTGAATGGAATCGCCCTGATATGTCCGTTTCATGTTAACGGGCATTGATATATACATGGTTACTATCGAGCCGATGGTATATATCATTTCTGCTCAACTTTTGTGAAATAATATTATTATCCAATTGAGTACAAAAAAAAGTAAAAATTGTAAGAATTTGCAAAAAAAAGACGTGAAATGAACTTTTAGTGTTTTAAAAGCAAAATGACAAATAATTGCTCGAACGGCTAAAGCGATGAAAATCGACAAAATAAGAAGTCAAATGTATGCATGCATTATTGCATAATACTCTACAATATGATTTTAGAAACAACGACAACACTATTTCTCCCGTGCATATTCAAGACCATTGATGAACTAATTGAGAACGAAAATACAATTTTGGAGTTGCGCGATAAAAACACATATTTTATACCTAGATTCAATCTCGTGAAAAACGTTACGGAGAATGTGGATATCATAGTTTCGGATGATGATTATAGTTTCGGATGACGAATAATAGAACGAAAATACAATTATTGTTTTTTGTATTTTTTAATTTTAGTTTATAATATTTTTATATGTGAGATGATGTGTGTGTTGTGCCCTAGAATGAAAAAAGGTTGGGGTTTTAAGAAACCCTAAATCACAAGCTTAAGAATTAACTTTACATGAAATCAAGATTCGGGTTAGAAAACTGATGATGGAATGATGAAAGATCGCATTGGGTAGGCTTCACTTTCATTTACATGTTGTTACAGGCTTCAATTGTTCTATGATCGAACGATTAACGAGGTTTTAGTTTAGATTTCAAACTACCCCTGTTTGCCGCTCTCTTCTGCAAATTCGTCGCCGTTGTTTTTGATTCTTACAATCGAGGCTGCTGTTGTACTCACCAATTACGTCTTCATCACTGATTCTCGCGACGGGAGGCAATTTCTTCAATTCACAAAGCCCTGTTGCTTTTCTCGATGTACGTCTCGTCTACTTGTTTCTGTTATCTATCTATCTGCTCGAATTGTTTGAACATCATATGTTAAATGTTGAATCTTTTAGTGCTGAATGTTGAACCCCAAATTTGAAGTACCCAGATCAGTTGATTCGGTGCCCTAGTTAGAAATTGGGCGTTGTGATTTGTGTGAGCTTTCTTGTGTGTAGATTTGAAAATGGCGAGCTATCATCAACAGTTGGACATTAATGAGTTCTATCATTCTTTTTGGTGCTACGTTGAAGTTAAAGCAATAAACTTAACGAAGACATTGGTTGTGTGGACTGTGGCATATTCTTTTTGTTGGCATTTCACATTGTTTTTGTGTGTAAGAAAGTTTGTTCATATGTCTTTAACCTGTAACTCAACGAAGACATTGGTTGTGTGAGCTTTCTTGTGTGTAGATTCTAGTCATTTTGAAGAAAACAATAGAATCATGGGGAAGAAAGGATTGAGCAAGAAGGGGCCCACTGCAACTTCTGGGCCTCAAATGTCGGTTACAATTAGAGAAGCTTCAACCGGGAAGAAACACACAAATGCCAAATCATCTTTGAAGCTGCAACATATCAAGAACCTTGCAGAGTGGGCCAGTCGTGATGCCGGTATACCTTCATTAGGTGCCTTTTTTGGTCACCATTTGGCCTCTTCTTCCGTGGCATTTGCAGTACCAGTTGATCCTTCCTTGTTTACTTGTCAAAGGTGCGCACACACAGACAAAGTATCTATCTCTATCATATTACTATGTTATCATTAGGCTACTAAGGCATGGCCTTTGCTGTTTTTGAAGTTAACCTGAGCATTAACTGTTTGAACAAACCTATATGGTTGTGACTCGCAGCTCTTATGTATAGACAGAGTCGAGGTTGACTCTTGTAATTGTCATACTTGGAGGTGACTACTGGGACCTAGTTACTTGAAGGTGTCATGCTATTGTTGTATTGCTTCTAGCCCAGGGTTCACATATGCATATTTTTCCTTTGATTCTGCAGCCTTTGTTTTCAAAATTGCATACTCATCAATAGCTTTGGCTGAGAAAAAGAACATCATATGAAATTTATTAGCCCGCAATCGGTTTAGAAAATTATGTTTGGTAACTATTTAACTTGAAAAATAATCTTTCAATCAGTCTACAAAAAGATGTCAAGAAAATACAACCACCAAAAACCAAAGCATCAACATTCTTAGGAAAAGAAGGTACCTGTGAAACAAGTATAGCAGCCAACCTCCTTTTAGTTAATTCTTTATTTTCATATGAACTCTCTGTGGGTTAGAAAAAAAAAAGCCAAATTATGTGAACCGATTGGAGAATACTTCCTTAACCACAAAAGGTTCAGCAAAACTATTCATACGTTAACATATTTTTATGGAAGTGAACAGAAGAAGACTGAAAAGTAAAAACATTACATCGGAGGAACAGACAATCAGACTTAAATTGTAGGTTCTTTTGATGTAGTTACGCTAATCAGTTTTTAGAAGAAAAACATTTAAGCACTTTTTCTTGACCTTAATCATAACTTTTCACTCTCCAATACCACTTGACATCTACTATATCTTGATTTAGGTGAAAATATTACTTTTTAGTTATAAACTATCAATGTAATTTTACATGATATATAATCTATGGGCTAGGTTGAAGCTTCTGGGCTAACAAGCTAAAGTTATCCTTGAAACTCAAGGCTCTTCAGTCATTCCACTCCATTGCCCTCCCATACATTGATGGAAAATTTTAAACATCAATAAGCTCTATGAATAGGCAGTCCTATGAATATATCATGGCAAATCCAAAGTTGCTTTTCTCAACACTTCATCTTTTGTATATAATTTTTAAACGCATCATGGTTTTAAAAGGTAAAGGGGCTTAGGGCACTGGAAAGCAAGACGTGAGGCTACGCCAGATATTAATAAAATACTTATGAAGTTAATTCAAGTGTTGTGAACTTATTATTAAAAAATATGCGAAGGCTCCTGATAACAATCCGATTCTTGTGCAGATGTGAATCCATACTTCATCCTGGCTACAATTGTACCATCCGAATTGAGAAAAACAAGACAAATGCTCGACGTAAAGGCAAGAAAACTACTACTCAACCTCAAAACAACATTGTTTACACCTGCCATTTTTGTTCACACAGAAATATGAAAAGAGGCACCTCAAGAAATACCAGTCAACCAAAGGCCAAAGCCGCAAAACTACATCCGAAGTCAACAATTCAAAAAACTAATAACAGGGTCTCTTCTTCTGATATGACTAAAGATAACATTGTTGCAAACACTATAGCAACTTCACTGTGGCCCACAACAGACAACTCTTGCAGGAGCCAAATAGGCATTGAGGAGATAAACCAAACAATGAAGGTCGAAGATGACTCTGTTGATATAAATACACCTGATAAGAGCAAGATGGGTATTTTGGAGGTAAAAAAGGGCTCTGATGCATCTGATCCCGCGACCCCATTGACCAGGCCAACATTGACTTTGCTGGAGTCAAAGATGAAGAAGAGGAATCGGTCAGGGACTAAGAAAAAAGTGGCACCTGAAAGCACTCCACAAGCAGAAGAACCGTCGAATAGAAAGAGAAGAAAATCTTGGACTAGTTTGAAGGATATTGACCGTCATGAAAACGATAAGAGAAAGAAATTAGTGGACTTAACTGTCCCATTCTCTATGAAGTGAAGAATTTTGATGTTTAGTAGATCATCTGGTAGACAAGTTGGTCAATTTCATGCTTACCGGTGGTTCAGGATGGGTCAGGTTAAAACGGGTTTGGTCGATTTTGGTCGACTTTTGAGTTAAATATTTTTACGAAAACTATATTATAACATCATTATTTAAATGAAATGATTTGAGAGTTTTTGAAGGGATTAGGATTCTAACCCACATGACTAATGCACTCTTTTTACATTTTTTGCTAATTTATTTTATTTCATTCTTTTTGTTTGAAGGTGAAACTACATGCTTCACACTTTTGTGCACTCATTCACTTCTATAACTGATAATTGATAATGCAATATAATTTGACTGTTAAATCCAGTATAACGTACTTTCTATTGTACTAATTTGTTTTATTACTAGCCCTTATACTATTGGTGGTTTTGTTTGTATGTAGGACATTGATCTTGAAAGATTTTGAATCATGTGATTGCGTATACAACTTTATTTCCACTAACACCGACTAAAATGCCATAATAGATTACCACTAGTGCATCTCCTTTTGTTCACGTACCTCTTGTAAATTATACGTTAGTTGATAAGATTTAACACATGCGGTATTTGTTTTATTTGCATCTTGAACTTTTTAATGCATTAGGATCTTGAGTTTGTTATCTATATCTTACAAAACATCTATTGTGAGCAATTTTTGTATTTTTATCACCTTATGAAACATCTTTCATTTTTAAAATTCTTCTATAACATCAAAATTGTCTTCTATTGCATTTTAAGACATTATTTTACATCTATCATCCTCATATTGGTTGAGGGAATGTTTCTCACATTCATTCTCATTTTATAAAAGAGCTTTTGTTTTTTTAACACACTTAGTCTAGAGTGTAAACCGGACTATTTGTTTAATCATCCTAATGGGTTGAGAGAATGTTTCTCGTATTTATTCTCCTTTTATAAAAGAGGATCATTAGTATAATCATCTTACATTGGTTGAGGGAATGTTTCTCATCTTCATCCTCACTTTATAAAAGAGATGCTTTTGTTTTTATTAACCCGCTTGGTCTAGGTTACAAACCGAACCATTACTATAATTTTCCCATGTTAGTTGAGGAAATGTTTTTCACCTTTTTTCTAACTCTATAAAGAGAAATTATTTGCTTTCTGTGACGAAAAAGGATCAGTTTGATTTTGAGGAAATGTTTTCCACCTTCATTCTAACTCTATAATGGATCGATTTAATTTTGTTACGTTTTTATATAAGTTAATGACCGCCGTGAAGCGCGGTCAAACACTCAAACCTACTAGTTTAATGTATGGAGTTTAATCATTAATTCATAATTCAACTTAACACCAATGAGTGACTTGATTGATGAAAGGAAATGCAGATATAGTGTGGGTCTTTAGAATTATAAGTGTAATCAGTGTTTATGGTTGGTTAGTAAGATCAATCATACGAATGATGTTATACAATATCTTTAACTTATTGTAAAATTAAAGCCTGACTTTTCTGTAATTGCGGATATTCATGACTTTGATGGAAAAGGGTGTGGCACTCGTCGCTTTTGGGGATGGTCTACAAGGGGTTGAATATCCCAATGGGTTAACTATTGCATCATACTAAGAGGGCAGAGAACGATGGTCAAACGTCTATTAACACGGTCCTCCTGATGACAAACCAACCATACATTATAGTTGTTTGTTCATTTTCTTTGCACATGTTTTCAATGCTCATACTTTGGTGCCTTTCTAAAAGTTAAAATAAAAATAAAAATGCTAACAAGGAATTTTAACTTACTAATTTAGCAGTCAATGTTAACATATAATGTTATACCATGCTTGTTGGTAAAATGTTTTCTTTTTCTTTTTCGGTAAAGAGATGTGCTAGGGAAGAAGATCGAAAACTATCAGTTCTATAAAAATCTCTGTCTTATTAAAATATGTTGATAAGAAAATTTTGTAAATGCTTACGAAAGGTCTTATCTTATGCACACCTCTTTCTTTTGGTGTAGCATGCAATATGTTCAAGCTATGTTGTGATAGTAAGATTATGTGTGTGTGTGTTTTTTTTTTTTTTTTAATTGATAAGGTCAGAAGTTGACGCCGTTAGCTTAAAATAAAGCCAAGATGTTTAAATTTGGATTTGTAATTATAACAATACTAGTTTCTAATACGTTTCATCTGTAGACTATTTGTTTTTTCGAATACGTTTTATTAAAAAACATCTGCGCGAGCTCTTCTTGATACAGACTTGGTCCAACCACTTCTAAAGTCTGCGGAGCTCTTCTTAAACACCACCACCCACCTTAACCCACTGTCCACCACCACCACCACCGTCGACCACCATCACCACTACCGTCCGCCACCATCACAGTCCGTCACCGTCCGCCGCCGCCGCCGCCCACCGTCCGCCGCCGCCACCGTTCGCCATGACCACCACCATCCAGCGTCGTCGTCCACCACCACCACCATCGTCCGTACACTATCACTAGTTTATTTTAACAATCTACAGACGTTAAAAAACAAACACTTTTTTTCTTGCATGCTAGAGATGTTTGGTGCACGTCTTCTTCCACAGATGTCTGTAGATGTAATTCGTAGATTGCAGACATTTTACCTTTTATTTCAGTTACCAATATCTATATCATATTACAATACATCTAAGGATGACTAGTTGTCTTTTTATATTGATTTCTAAGAGTTTGAGAGAGCAAAGTTGTGTGTGTTTTTTATATTTAACTAGTTTTTTTACCAGCGGCGCGTTGCGGCGGTATCGTACGTGACGTAATAAAGTATATACTTATAACTGACCCGACTTGTCTCCGGATTAAATTCACGTCGAATCGTAAAATGACTCGAATTTATACAGTTGAACCAAAACGTATTATACTTCACCCGGTTTTTTCCGAACAAAATTAAGTCGGAAAGTAGATCACGTCAAAGCATACACAAAAAACACATAGGTTACGATCGTAGCGACTTATTTTCAGACCAAATCTACGTTGAAACGTACAGTAACTCAGATTTCAAATTAAAACATTTTTACCCGACTCATTTCGCAACAAAACCTACTCATAAAGTAGGCAAACATCAAAATATTGATAATCTCAAAACCTGCATGGAAACGTTTTATACCTGACCTGACACATAACGACGGGTACCTAAAAATACTAAACATAAAAAAATTATTTTTTTAAATAAAAATTGTATTGAGGTAAATCCGAAACTTTACAAATTAAAGAGATAAAAATGACGTGCCAAAGTTAAATAGATAGATTTTAACAATAAACAAATATAACCTAATAAAACAAATACAATTCAATAAATAAATATTATTATTTAGTTATTATTATTATATTAATATATAATCAATAAATAAATATTATTATTATTTTGTTATTGTTATTATTATAACTGTTCAAACCTATGGACTCGCACAATTTTAGTTGTCTTTATTTTTGTGTTCTGTTGTTATGTCTGTTGTATCTTTTATTGTTGAATTTTTCCTCTTCTAGCTTTTTGATTGCGAGGCTGCTGGTTAATAAAATTTGCTTTTCAAAAAAAAATGTTTGACTACATTAATTGTCTTTGACTTTGACACTTAACAATAGTTAACATGTCAGTTATGTAACTAGATTAAAAAAATAGTCGAATAATATTGATTTTAGAAACCACAAATTAATTAGACTAAGAATTTCATTTCTGTAGTTATCACAAAAGATAAAACGAAATTGCTAATTATGGAAACAATCAATTTTATGGGATAACCAGGTTTTTCAAATTCTTTTCGTTTTGTATGAATTTGTATGTATTTTAATTTATAAACTTTTATTAAACTTTTAAACTATATAAGACACTTCATCAAATAAATTATTTATTTTTCTCAAATATCACATCAGCAATTAACATCATCTCTTTATTACTTCTTACATCTTTTTATGAAATTATTAAATTAACATGTTATACAAGAGTCACACATTCACACTCTACACAGACTAAAATGATATATATATATATATATATATATATAGGGGAAGGAATGATTGTTAACTCACCTTTATTGTGATAACCCGTTTACACTGATGTAACAAACACTTACACCATGATTATGTAGTTAATTAACTTTTACACCGAGTTACACAACTGGTGTAACTATTTTCCCTTCATTTTTTTAAAAAATTCCTCCTTTTTTAAAAACGTCTTAACTTTTTTATATGATATTTTTTTTATACAAATTACACCATTAAATAGATCATTTTAATATCTTTAATTTGAGTACAGTCTTGCTATATTTTTTTTTAAAACATTTTAACGTTAATTGTGGACCACTAGTTTACCACCGTAACTCTAAGTTACAGTGATGACGTGGTCTGTTGTGGACCATTAGTTTGGTTAACAGGTTATCGCAATAAACAAGGGTTAACATTCGTTCTCTATTCTATAGAGAAAGGATCAAATGAAAACCATGCTTATAATTAAAAACCGTGAAAACGACCACTACCCAATCATATTATTGATAATTGATTTAACATTTTAATTATTTAAAATATATTTGATTAAACTTCAATATTATTTTTTGAGGTCATTATATATATTTTTTAATCTAAAATCCAAATAACGACAATAATGATGAAACGACTTATATATACGTAACTTGTATGAGTTACATGTTGCAACTCGTAGTTGTACACTTGGTAACACGTACTTACATATACATAACCCCTACATATATGTAACTCTTAGTTGTACACTTTGTAATACGTACTTACATATATGTAACCCATAGTTTTCATGGTTTTTATAACCCCTATATATATATATATATATATATATTATAAATAAGATTAGATTCAAATGAAAATTAAAAGCAATTATGTAAATCAATAAACCAAATCTTCAACTTTGATTTATGAAAATCAATGCCTCATATTTGTTTGAATAAAATAATAAAAAATTATACTTTTATTGAAATATGTGTATAAAAAGTCAAATAAATATGAGTTATTGATCTTAATATATCAAAGATAGAGATTTGATTTATTGGTTTACATAATTTATCTTGGTTTCCATTTGAACACAACCCTATATACACACACACACTAGCTTTAGTAAACCCGTGTATTACACTGGTTGAATAAATAAAATATTAAATGTAATGTAAATTTATTAAGTATACGATGATATTTCAAGATAATAAATAATTAAAATTACATATGACTAAAAACTATAAGTAATAAAACAATAATATCAACTTTTTAAACTTTTGTTTTTCTTTTTCTATAAAAAAGTTGAATATTTATTTCAAAACAAACCGTTTTAAAACACGTCATTGTTAAAAATTCCTTATTATAACTTCTAATAATAATTATTTATAACAAATTTACTTTTTAAAAACACTAATTTTAAAATATTTTATATTTTTAAAAAAGTTTGATGTTTTAGAAAAAAAATTTCTTATTGCATAAAATTGATTTTTTAGAAATAATATTAATGAAAGTATCATTTTCATAATTTATTAAAGAATTATTTTTAATATAAAAATAGTTAAATAATGTTATTAGTAATTAAGGTAATTATTTAGGAGCAGAGAGAAATTAAAAAATTTTAATGATAATAAATGTTATGTTATCACGTATCACCTGTACTTACTATTTTATTAAAGTAAAAAAATTATATTAATGAATGTAATTACTGTAATAGAATAAAGTGCAATTGACATTATCAATCTTTGCTTAAATTTCCAAGATCTCAAACCATAATCTGATTGGAGTTAGAGAACAACAAAACTAGTGAACATAATTAATGTAGTAGATTAGTGTGTAAATGAAAATTAGACTAGAGTGTAAAAAAAAGGCCTTTGAATAGTTTGTTGTGGAACTATCCATATAGAGAAGATACTAAGAGCATTCATAGTTCGTTTTGTATATTTATATGAATATAGTTCTTATATTATATGGAATGTTTGTTAGTGGTTGTAAGTATAGGAGAGAGAAATGTTACTTTTCAATATGTAAATTTAATAAAATACCGTTCAATATTTATAATTTTTTAAATATTTTTAAAAGTTGTTGAAATTAATAATTTAAAACATACTCAAATTTCTAGGTGCGTTTAGTTATTATTTGAGCCGCAAAATAGAAAATAATTATAGCCCAAAAAATTTATGTTGATTTACATCTTATATTACTATCCGAAGTTAAAAACTTCCATCTTTAAAATTGGATTGAATAAACAATTACTATTATTATTTTGAATTAATAAAATATTATTATTATCACTGTTACTTATTATATGAGTTAATATATGTATAATTATTAGCCCACCTCCTCCATCAACAGGCCCAATCACATCACTCTGCTATCCCCCTATCACACGCTCACGCTCTGCGCGTGGTCGAAATGAACGATATCTCATCTCCCTTCTCCGGCGACTATTACGATTCTCCACCACCACCAGTACCGACGGCAGCCGGAGCTCAGCGATGGAGGGGGAAAGGCAAAATGATCGTTTCCGACGACGAAGACGACGTCAACAACGTTCCGTTGGCACTACACGACTTCGGCGACGAACACGACGATGAACGAGAAGTCGGAGAGACCGTAAAGGCGTTTGGAAGTGTAGTTAGGGTTTCTGGCGTCGGAGATTCTAGAAGATACCATTTCAATGGGTTTGAAGCTGATGGCGTCTCTTACGACCTCGTAAGTCGTTTCCCATATGAAATGATGTTGACACTGGGTGTGTTTCAAGTTTTTAAACAAGAGTTTGAATTATTTTATAAATTAAAATATCGTAAAATATCAAAATATACATATTTTTAAAACGATGGGAGTTAACAGAAGATAGTAGAAGTTTATAGATCGACTAGACTCCCTCACCCATCAAACGAGTTTTTTTAATGGATTTCTATTGGTTGGTTCGTAACACAGACCCTATCAATATCTTATTGTGTATGTAATGACATCCTGCGTGTTTCAATGTATTTTGTTATGATTTCAGAAATTGAATCTACAACACATAAGTTTTGATTTTCGGATTAAAATGCTCATACATTATTTTTGTTGGAGTTGCAGGAGGATAATATTCTTGTAATTCCTGATGAACATAATATGAACACGAAGCCCTCTGTAGCTATAATCAAGGTACTTTCACTTTCTAATATTCTTTTTCGATGTATTTTAGAGTAAAACTTTTGTAACCAAGTTTTTTGATAATAAATCACTTGAAGACTTTCTTAACGAAAGTTAAATGATTTTAAAGGAAATTTTTTTAAGAGGCTACCCAAAAATTGGCTACTATCAAGTGAAAGTGAAGCTATCATATTTTGTACAAATAAAAGTAAAAAATCATATCTTTATGAGCATTAACATTTCATTTTTATGCTAAATCTTATAATTTAACTAAAAAACACATGAATCTGTAAATTTGTTTATCTTTTTAAAACATCTCACATCTCATTTCATATATTTAACTTAGGGCCGATTACTATACAAAATTTACTTTTCGTGCGAAATTGTACGAAGTTATCAGAGCATGACATGTGTTTTTTGGTGGATGGGTGGTTTCGTCCACACCACAATTATCCACATAAGGTGTGTAATAAAAAACTTATACGCATTTAAAATAACAGGAATAATTTGAAAAAAATACAATAATAATAAACTATTTTCAAAACTATCCTTACTGCTACATTTTTTTCGTGATCGATTTCATACTTCGTATAGTTCGCACCAATTCATCACTTTGTACCATAAACTTTTTCTATTTAACTTTAATAAACTAAATGATACTTTTTTATTTTTTTATTATTTGTTTTTTTTCTTTGACTCATAAAACAGATATAAATCTCTCTATATTAATAAAATGGTAAATGATGGGACATATGGCAAAACTATATTCCTTCTCATAAAATTTTCTCGCTTCTCTCTCATATTTAATAATTACCATATTTACTATTAATATTATTCAATTTCTTTATAGACTAAAAATAGTTTTTAATAAATTAAAAAAGTTCTTTGTATTTAAAAAAATCTTTGTAAAAAAATAATTTTTTTTAAAACAAACAGTTTTTAAAATATAAGATTTTTTTAAAAATGTAAAATGTTTTAAAATTAGTGTTTTAAAAAGTAGTATATTTATAAATAAAATATAATTAAAACTGAGAGTTAAAATAATAATTTTTTTAAAACAGTTTGTTTTGAAACAAAATATTTTGTTTTTTTAAACAAAAAACTTAAAAAAGTTTATATTTTTGTTTTATTACTTATATCCTTACTCATACGTAATTTCAATTACATTTTATATTAGAATATTGTTTTATAATTAACTAGCTTTAGTAAACTTATGTATTATACTTGTTGAATAAATAAATAAATAATTTATTAATTTTTAAACGATATTCTAAAATAAGATAAGACTAAAATTATATGAGTGAAGACTATAAATAATAAAATAATGATATCAACTATTTAAACTTTTATTTTTAAACTATTTTTGTTTATTAAAAAAATATTTTGTTTCAAAATAAACCGTTTTAAAAAATGTATTTTTTAGAATTTCCTTATATAACCCAAAATTTTAATTGTTTTTAGTTTATAAATTTTTTTCTTTTTAATAACATAAAATTTAAAATATTTCGTATTTTTAAAAGAATTTAATGTTTTGGAAAATTTCTTATGTTATAAAAATTATTTCTTGAAAAATAACAATAATAAAAAGATATATTTTTTAATTTTAAACAACTATTTTTAAGTTAAATAATATTATTAGTAATTAATGTTATTATTTAATAGGAGAGAGAATCAAAAAAATTTGATGAGAATGAACGTGATGATAACATGTGTCTTTTAAAAAAACAAAATAATATTTAAAAAAACACAATAAAAACATAAAAACATAATGATAGGCTCTAAAGACACAATAACAAACATAAATTAGTGAGTTTAAAACGTAAAACAATTATTATCTTTTTATATGACTACATTGTACTCGTTCTAAAGATAAAAAAAATACTTGTTTTTATGGTGTAATCTTTTTATATGACTAAATAATATCGTATATAAAGATTATATGTGTTTAGAAAAAATGGGAGAAGTTGGAAAAATTCAACATAAATGACTGTCAAGAATATTCATATAACAATTTTCTTTGTTACAATTTAAACTCAACCATTAATCAAAAAAATTAATGGTTAAGATTAGTTGTTATAATCTCCCACCCTTTTGAAAGTTGAGCTCATATTCAACTCATCTCCAACTAGAGTTAACTCATGGCTCAATGAGTTGGCTCGTCACAGTAAAGTCGTCATCTTCTATTTTGTGAAGTGTTTGCTTTTGACCGTAAACAGGGTATTAGTGCAACGCAAGACGGGAGGATCACTGTGACCGGACAAAGGTTTTACCGGCTTGACGTAGCAGAAAACGTAAACGGCGAAAAGTGGAAATCGAGCGAGTCGAGAGAACTTTTCTATAGCTTTGACAAGACCGAGTTCCCAGCCGAGTCGGTTATGCACAAGTGTCGTGTTCACTTTATTCCACCAAACAAGGAGGTCCCACGTGCTAAAGACCACCCGGGTTTCATAGTTCGAAAGCTATATGATTCCAAATATAAGGAAATCACTGAGTTGGTTGATATGAGTTATGATGATTGTAAACAACATGAAATCAACTTGCTTCTTGAGAAAACAATTGCCAAAATCCCTCAATTGGCAGTAACATCAGTTGCATCCCACAAAAGTAGTTAGAGCAGTAACTTATATATAGATTTATTACTTTATCTTCTATAATATGATATGTGGTGCACAAAACAGATTTATGGGCCAAACCAAACCAGTTTGAAACCCGGTTTAAGTCAAGTGAAACAAAGTCACAACCGGTTCTGGCCAAACCATGTCAATTTAGAAACCGGTTCCTAAAGAAAAACCATATCGGATCGATCGATCTGGTTCAAACCGAGAGATTGGATCGGAGCAGGACCAGTTTCACCCAAACAGGTTAATTCTGTGACATTAGGGCTGGCAAAACAGATCATACACGACACGATAAGACACGACACGATAAGACACGATGATCTGTAATGCTAAACACGAACACGACACGATAACTTATCGTGTCATTTTTTTCAAACACGAACACGAACACGAACCTGTTTTAAATAGGTTAACACGAAATGACTTGTTTAAAAACCTGTTTAAAGCCACATTAGATTTATTATCATTACATATAACCAGATTTTTATTATCATTACATATAATTATAAAGGGATATACAATTATACACACATTAGATTTATTACTATAATATCCACTCAAATCTCATATATTTTTCAATCTACAATTTAACCATTTAACAAATATTATGCTTCTATGATCATAAACAAAAACAAATAAAAAATTCTACCAAAGTTTCATGTAGAACAAGAACCTGCATCGTTTTTGACTTCCCATGAACCATCAGATTGTTGAACATTACTTGAACCCTAGCCATTGCTTCCAAGAATTCATTCCGAACCCTTTCGCTCCAGAGCTCCGGCGGAAATCGCAGCTTACACTTGCAGATTCATCGGCTAAATCGAAGTAAAAAGATGAGAGGAAGATGTTGAGCTGCGGAGGGCGGTGAGGTGGCAAGAAAAAAGGTGGTTGTACACAAATTTGGTGCGGTGGTTGCCGATGTGTATCGATGTAGTGTGGTGATTGCTGATGTGAATCGATGTGGTCTGGCAGCAAGGAGATTGGCGGTGGTGCGGAAAAGTTGATGAGGTGCGCATAATCTTAAACGACGGAGGTTGCCGTGTCGGTTGTGGTTTGGTCCGGTGGTTAGTGTTGGAAGAATGGAACTTTGAAATCAAAATGAGATTTGTGTTAGGGAACTAGGAGGTAGAAGGGGCTAGGGTTTCTAAAGTATAAAAAAATATACGTATATTATATTATTCTAAAATATTAAAAATATAAACAGGTTAATATCAGGTCCTTAACGGGTTAACAGGTATTTAACCTGTTAAGACACGGAATTTATCGTGTCTAAAAGTGTCGATCTGTTAAGGACACGAAACCTGTTAAGTTTAAACACGAAACCTGTTAATTTCGTGTCGTGTCGTGTCGTGTTAACAGATCCGTGTCAAAAATTGCCAGCCCTATGTGACATATGATGTCTTTTCAAAACGCATGATATTTAGGATAAGAACCTATTACATAAGCTTCAGTCAGAGAAGCTAACAGCCAAAATTGTTTTGTTAAGTGTTGTAAGTTACTTTATTCGCTTCAACAAACTTTCCATACAAAGTTTCGACGAAAACCATGTAAAACTAAAAGGCACCTGGAAACTTTACCTACTTCACTCGATAATGAGAGGTTTGATTTCTTATAACTCAAAAAACAGTCGGTGAAACTCATAAGTGATCTCTAGTATGTCCCTTTTCTTTTGGTCTTCAGAGGTCAGCAGCAAGAAAATTTCCAGATAATGTCACCTGCAAAAGAAACAATAAATTTCTTACAACAGATGATGTTCTGAAATTGGTCATAGTTAACCATGGTAAACACTCAAAAGTAATACTATTGGTGGTGTTAGAATCATGAAAGATTTTCAAAATGGATGGGATTTATCAGTACATACCTTCTGGCCCAACTTGAAAGGAGGAAGACCCTTGTAAGGGCATGTATTGCACCGAAAGGCATCACCTAATCCACACTGCAGTTTCACATGAAAATGTCTCTCTCAGATATAGAAGAATGATACTTGCACTAGATTTTTAAGATTTGCTAAAAAGAAAACAGGCAAGTTTGTTCGGATAGCTTGAAAGAAAGTCACGCATAGTGTATTTTAGTGAATCAAATTTCCTAAATCATATTACTAAAAGACAGATTATTATATATTTTTTCTAATCACATTTGACACACTGTTTAATAACAATAAAACAAAATAAAGGGTGTTTTGCCTCAGCATCCAACCCGACCCATTTCGACCAGACCATTGTATCAAGAGAACATACACTGCCACAGGCTGACTGTGGATTCTCAAGCTGGTCCATGGTAACACCCAACTTTTGTACTTTCTCTTCTTGTTCAGCCCTTCCGCAAACACAGTTCTTGCATGCTTTCCTTGTGCTTCCAACTTCACAATCACCAACTGCAAAGGCATATGATAAAGCAACCAATAGATTTGATTTCACAAGGTTAAAGATACGTCTGGTTTATAACTATTGAAGGTTATTCTAGGATCATTAGTGAAACACAAACACTATTGTTAATTATATACTCAAGACTCTAATCAAATCTCAAAAATCAAATCTTGCAGGCTTACCAGGCGGAACTTTGGGCTTCTTCAAATCCTCTTCAGATAGAAGACTATCTTCATCAATAAGATCCATTTCATCAACAACCTGAATTTTTGGTAGGTTTTTCACAGGTTTCTTAAGAGAAAAAGATGAACCGATTTTCCAAGAAGGCTTCTTTCCCTTAACCTTTTGACAAGAAACCAAAATCAATTAACAATTTTCTTATCTCAGATCAGTAAGAAATGATAAAGAAATTTAGGTCCCATTAGCTCACCCCAAAAGATTGTACACCATCAGAAAATGCCTCTGCCGTCCGAACCACCTCAATATCTGAAAAACCTCCAACTAATAACTTCCGTTCAAGGGAGGACGTTGCCTACAAAATGTCAAATATAAATTATTATTCAATATTCACACCGTAAATGTTAATTTGACTTTAACAAGTCAATATACTCTTACATTATCTTTGGCAGCATCGAGCGTCTGATGAACAAATAATTCTCCACCAGGCTTCAACACCCGTGAAAACTCCTTAAACAACATGTCACCTGGGAAATCATGTGATCTACCCATGGATATGATAAAATCCACAGATGACGAGTCGATAGGCAAAGAACCTGTTGGTCATTATCACAAATTATGACAGATTAAAGAGGTAAATAGACATAAGCTCCATAAAGATTAGATTCAAATCATACAATTATAGTGAAAGGTTTAGGGAAAACGGTACTTAGTAATGAGGCTTGAGTGATGATAAGAGGATTGATATTTTCATCTGCTTCCTTTTTCACCATTCTTACCGCAGTTAATACTTCTTGAAGAGGCATCACCACATTCTCCGTTAGTGCTATTACACTACCTTCCATCCCTTGTTTTTCCTACAAATTTGATCAACTACTTTAAAAAAACCCAATCATGTGTATGCCTTTCTAACTAACACAAACCACATCATGTACACACACATTAACATATAAACTAAAATCATATACGCCCAAATCGACTGTCAGCACGATGACCAAACAACCTCTAATAACTAAAAGCACCTTGACAAGTTATTCATAAGCTCAGGGTCAAAACTTTACAGTCAAAACCATGTTTGATGATTTATGAAACGTTATGCTGAAAGTGATTTGTTTCCATGATTATGACTTCTCGTTGAAGATAACAATAATAGGATTCAGTTACTACAAGAATAAAAAAGAACATAATATATGCTACTCCAAAACCCTAGCAGATGATTAAACCCAAACCATAAATGCAGAATTGTGAAATCGCAAGCGACAACAGATTAAATTAACCATTTGTAAGAACATAAGATTCAACCAAACGTTAGAAACTGATGTCGGAAGTTACTTACCATTTAACAATAATCGAGATTAGGTTAAGCGGTGTGAATAAAAGGAATAATAGGTGTGTGAAGATATAGATATAGAGTATGGAGGGTGAAACGGTCAGAAGCATAAAATGATTGGTAGAAATGTTACCGGAGTTAAGATACAGAGGGCGGCGCCGGTGACGATAGACGGAGATCGGAGATTTTGAGAGGAAAAGAAGAAGCGTTCAGAATTTTTACGCTACAAGTTGTGAGCGCTCAACACGCTATTATACACCCCTATGACTCCAACCAATTGACCAAACATATAAAGACACGTTATAATTTTGTTTTTGATACGTTTGGTTTCTTACTGACTGTAGGTTTTTTGAACAAGGTTCGGTAGGTTGTGAATAGTAAATTGTTAGCTTTTAAATTTTAAAGCTTTGTGTTTAGTAGAATTAGATTTGTTATTTAAAAAAAAATTACGGCGCAACTTGTTGCTCGTTTACCTATTACTTTATTGTAAACGTTTTATTTGATGAGACGCAAGCTCTATGAATCAAAATAATGAAAATAAAGAAAATCAATTCCATTCATTTGATACTTGTTTTTTGTTTGTATTTATATAATTTAGTTAAAACTTATATTTATTGTTAAAGTTTTTTTATTTTATTAATATCTTTCGCATCTCCTGTTCTGTTTGATTAAACAATAGTTTTTTATTCTAACTTTTATTATATATAATCTTTCTTTATGTCACACCTACTCAAAAATAATTATGATTAATAGGTTTATGAAATAAATAGTAAGTTATTACATGTATGAAATGAGAAGTGAGTCTCTAAACTTTATCCACATTTTAGAAATGTGATGAAGTGATAATTTAAATGATTTCCTTATTTTTTTCTAAAGTTATAGAGATGAGGCATGGATGATAATTGGGTTGTGAATGCTCTTAAACCTGTTAAATAAACTCGGCCAGTTAGAAGCACAATAACATGTCTATGAGCTCATTACTTAAATGAATAGATATGATCACTAAGCATTCTTTAACATCTTTAATAATTTTTAGCTTGTGATAATTTAAATGATTTTTCTAATTTTTTTAAAAGTTATGAAGATGAGGTATGGATGGTGATTGGGTAGTGGATGCTTAAACCTGTTAAGTATACGGCCTTATTTAACATCTTTTATGATTGTTAGCTTGCGAAGGGCAGTATAATACCTTAAATACAAAAACCGTAAAACGTGTTTGTTAACATCAAAGGGTCCATAGCTCAGTGGTAGAGCATTTGACTGCAGATCAAGAGGTCACCTTTTCGAACCCGGTTGGGCCCTTTTGGATCTCTATTTACCTTTTTAGTTACAATTTATGATTTGTTTTAATTTTTTTAATACTTTTTTTTTTCTGGGTATTGTTAAATAAATCAACTGGAATTTGAGTGTTAATACATGATTCACCATATTTTCATTGTCTGAATGTATATCACACAATGGTAGGTTCTTCAATCTAGTTTGTATTAAGCTAATTCACATACAAAACGATAATAACAAACACCTTGAATAATAAATACCTAAAAATCACTTCATTAGACAGTATATAATAAAATACATACTTAGAATTGTTATCTACAGATTTTTAATTTTTTGAAAACAGTCTATCACATCTTCTAGACAATCATTCTTAAGCAACTCTTATTGATATAACAAATAAGGGTATTTTTCAAATATTCAACTAACAGAACTCATTTTTAAAGTTCTTTTCAGGCTCTTATAACTACAAAGAAACAAGCCAGCAATGTTAATAACAAGTTAACAACCCATTTCAATCCAATTCAATCCACCAAAGATTTTGTATTAACATGAAGAAAGAAAAAGGTCACTACTTTCCCTCAAGAAACAAGGGTAAAGATGTCATTACACCACCCCTAAGTAATAAAAAACCAGACAAATACACCAAAAAAAACAATTTTACCAAAAAGTATTGCAAATAATTAGCATAAACAAACAAATCAACCCCTTTTTCTCTGCCATTTAACTGTTAGCTTTCTCCCCATTTGGTTGCCAACAGCAAACACACAGAGTAGTCAACTGGCCTCATGTTTCTCTTCAAGTACAGTGCCTTCTCTTAGCGCGATTTGGGCTTCGTTTTCCCTCCCCAATGCAAATAAAGCAGCAGCTTGTAAGTAGGATGCAATATGCCAGATTGGGGATATTACTTGTGCTTGTACAGCATCATTAAGTGCTTCTTGTGGCATATCACTCATTAGATGTGACAAACTTCGACGTGCAAAAACTGTTGGTGAGACCATGGTTCCAACATCGATGAACTGCAACACCAGGAAAACATCAAACATAAGAAAATCAGTTGTTTTTTTATTAATTCCGAGTAAAAAGACGTATAAACCTTTGTCATGTGATCAGACGGTTGTAAATATCCTAGATGCATAAGCATGCCAAAATGGATAGTTTGGGTAACAGATCAAAACTTTTTGGGTTGGCTCGAACCAACCAGAAAATACTTTTTGTCCACTTTTTAAAATTATTGCACTATATGCGATTGCAAGAAACATACTTTTACATTATGCATATTTGATTAAAATGATATAGAAGATTGTATGCACTAAAAATAACTCGAGCTCTCATTTGACCTGTTGTGTTTTAAGATGACCTTTTCTTTATTTGGGACTCTTGGAATATAGCATAAGCCAAAAAGACTCGTTCATAAATAAATGGATCCAATTTGTCACCTCGACAGTGAATAGCGCGTGTAATAATTTATTGAGAAAAGGGGTGACAGGTGAACAATGGGCAAAAATTATATTTTCAATATTGAAAAAAAAAAACAGAACTCACAACCTAGAGTTATAATGATATACCGATTCAATAGATAGCAAAATGGGTAGGTCCGGTGATATGGTTACGAGTGAAAACGTAATATTTAAGTATGGGTATAGTTGACCCACATACACAATTGGTCTATTTTCACGAGTTTAAAATCAATATTATTATGTGTAAACATCAAGGCTAACTCATTAACCCAACAAATATCACAAGTTATAAAATTTTATGGATTAACAAAAAAAATTTGAACTTTAAAACAAGATGACAAACCTGCGTATAAAAGTCTATTGCAGCTTTAAACTCTTTATGGCGAAAAGCAGTGTCCCCTTTTTTCTTAGAGTTCAATGTGTCGTGTATTTGATTAGTCCACATCCCAAATGACAACTGCAATCCGTCAACACAATCAACAATCATAACCCACTTTAGAAGTCAAACTCAAACATACACGTATTGAAAAAGTCAAAAGACGAGAAAAAAAGTCCATAAACCAACCTCAGTTGCAGCACCCTCATCATCTTTGTACCCCAAGTTTTCCAAAACTCCATGTATATATGTCAAATCCGATCTTAAACATGCTTCTCCGAGCGTGGTTAATGGCACGGCGGACCCACCTTGTGGGATACCCATTAATACATGAGATGGCACCTGCATATGCATATAGAAATGTTGAAAAAATGAGGAAAGTTATAGTTGAAAGATGTTTTCTTTTGTGATTTAAAGATGAAAAAAACATAAATTACCTCGGTTTCTTTTTGTAAAGGAAGTAAAGCAGTAACCAAAGATCTCGGATTTGGGCGCTCACGTGGCTCGTATTGCAAACACCTTGAGGCTAACCGTACTAATTCAGTTCCATCATCATTAGAGAACTGACCTTCTAAGCAAGAGTCGGTGAGCATTTGAAGATTCCTGTCTCTTATCAGATCAAGGGCCTGTATTAGATAAGCAATTTGAATAATGGTTAGAGTGCTCTTTTAATGATTAAAACAAAGGTAATCTCGTCAACCAACAACTTAATGATTAGAGAATACAAATAAGTAACTTTGAAATATGAACATATTCAAAGGTGACGGCACATACATGGCTAGGTGGAATATGTTTCCCGCTTAGAAGGTCAAGCAAAAGGGTGCCAAAACCGTACATTACACTTTCTGGTGTTACCCTTCCTACAAATTTAAGCAAAAAAAGAGTTAGAAAAGCAAAGATCAAGATATGCTACAAAATAATTAAAATAATATTACAAAAGATATGAACTAGTGGAAGTGCCAGCATGGGTGAGTCAAGCGGATTACGAAACAGATCAATACTGGCTTGAATAAAAACAGGACGTTAAGTACGAGTCAGCTGGGATAAAAGTACAGCCTAAATCGACCCATTTAAAAGTAGACAGGTCTAACTTGAATCTCTACGATTAGTTTCGTTATCATTGAAAACTACTTTTTGCTAACCAATAGCGTACACAAAATAGTGCTCCAGCCTAGTCCAAATCAGATTTTATATCAAACACTTATCTTAAGTTAACCATAAACTCGCAAAGAAAAAAATCATTCTGCCCACATAGTAAAATTGTTATTTATCATATGTGATTATATGTTAAGAAAATAGAAGGTTGATACCAGTCCTCAGATATTCAGGAGGCGTAAATGCTAAGTTTGTACTGTAACTCTTGCCATCCCTACTGTTCTTCATCAACCCGAAGCAAGAAAGTCTTGGATTTGCATCCTACAATGTGTTAGGAAGGGAAATTATGCTTGTTAAAATAACCAACAGCCGGACAAATAACCAATAATATTACTAATAACAACAAAGGTAGAAACATACATCATCAAAGACGATTCTGTAGGCATTAAGATCATGATAAAGAGTACGTCCTCTGCTAGTACAATATTCTAGAGCTTCTGCAAGATATAAAGCCACCCGTAATCGCATTGCCCATTGCATAGGTTGTGTTTCCCCTAATTCAAGATGCAAAAAGATAAAAGCTTTCACTATAAAAACGTTTATTAATTTGATTTTTGGAAAGAAAAGAAGAGATATCTTGTTACTAACTCACAGTGAAATAGGTGTTTTGCCAGGGTCTCGTGTGGCATAAATTCAGCAACAAGTAATCTTTCATCGCCTTCACAACAGCAGCCAAGCAGATTGGCTAATCTGGGGTTTCGAAGCTGACCAACTGCTCTTGCTTCTTCCTGTTACGATACACAAATCAAGTTAAGCTTGTTTTAAAAAAAATATGCATTTTTTTTTTTGCTTAAACAGAGAAAAAAAAATGAAACCCAAGAGAGTATGCATAATTCTAACTGTTCAAGTATGGTAATTCCTAAAAATCAGCTACTTTGGACAAAGTCTAGTCAATAATCACTAACAAACTGTAACTAAAAAAAATAGAGAGAGACAAAATTAATATGATTTAACAATGTCTACATTTATATGTATTGCTAGAAAACATATCATGGTGGTGTTTGGATATGCAGCCAAAGTGATTGTTTAATCTTTATTTCTTACTTCTTAGTATCCGGCAAAAACCAATTCTTGCTATTTAGGATCAAGACAATCAGACGTAACGAATCAACTAGAGACTTGTGTTATTCTCTCTTTAAAGCCCAAAAATATTTTTAGTCAACACAAATACATGAATATAAACATATGCATAGAAGCAAAACAGTTATATGTAACGTATTACCATAAACTGCCTTGGATCAGGCCAAGCAGATCTATTAAACCGTTTGACAGCAATCCGCCTTTGATTTGCTAGCTTCCCTTTGTAGACCACATTAGGGGCTTTTTCCCCATGTTCAGAAACAATATTTTCAACAGCAAATCCAGATGTAGCTGTTCTTAGTTGTTCAATAGAAAATTCACGAAATGCTGGCAAATCACTTGCCTCACCTAAATCATTTTCTGTTTACAATAAATTAAAAAATGTTAACATCAAAACCGCTACACATAAGCCATTTCCTGTTACCGTAATAAGTGGAAGTTGCAAAATGGATGAAATAGGACAGGTGAGCAGGGTCAAGCCGACCCCCAAACGCTTTGTATTCTTTTTCTAACCTTAGATTTAAAAAAAAAAAATAATTTTAACAGTAATAACATGATTCTTTTATAAAATGATTAAAAGACTTTATGCAACTGAATACATTGGGATAACATTCACGACTCATTTGGTCTATTTCCTTTTTGGTTGAATTTTTTAAGTTAACCAATTGGCCCGTAGGAGATAAAACATGACCCACATTAACCCGTTTGTAGATAAAATTCAAAAATTGCCATCTCTAAAAATGAGTGTTTCCACTTACCAACATTACCAGGTTGAGCTACCACTCCATCTTGCACGGTATCACAACACGAGCACAGTCTAGAAAATTCGCAGCCCATGATTCAAAATAGTTGTTGATTTTGACCTTTTCTTACTCTCTTTTAATTCTCGATATGTATAATTATGATAAAGAATCACAAACGACCAAAGCAGTTTCTCAGGGACTCAAAATTCTGCTTTTCGTCGCCATTAAACATCAAAACATCTGCGTTTGAATACAATATAAGCCCAACTATGAATTGTTTCAAGAACTCAGTTACTGAAATGCTCCAAAAAAAGAAAACTGAGAACCAAATCCTTTAAAAATCGAAAAGCTTTTTCCTACCTTAGAACCTCCCAAAACAACATCAATTTGCATACTGTTGCAAGATCTCAACCAAATTTATGCATATATTTCATTAAAAGCATCAATTGTAGCATGCCCATATTAGAAATAATAAAATGTCAGTAATCAGTAACCTGCAATTACAAAACTTTTACTGAAGTTTCAAGGTTTAAAAGCACCCAGGCCCTAAAAGTTCCTACTTTTCATCAGAATATTAACAAATTAAAGCTTTTTCTGCTTAAAACCTCCAGATCAACAGCAATTCACATTCACTGTCAGCAAGATCTCAACTATGCATCTATAAGTTTCATTAAACTCCATAAATGTAGCATGCCCATAGCAAAAACAACCCTTAAATTAGCAGAAATCAGTAAGTTGGAACTACATGAACTTAATTAGGGTTTCAAAATATGAAGAACTCAAGAACCCATATAAAATAGACAGTAAAGTGCTCAGAAAGATTCAAAAAATAAAAGCTTTCTGCTACATCAAACCTCCAAATCAACATCAGTTCGCATTCACTAACCGCTATATTTCAACCAATTGATCTACAAATTTCCTTATTAGCAACTAATTCACTTGCTCATCAAGAAATTTTGATAAAAAAACATGAATCAGGAAATTACAAGTTCAAGCGTCTCATTAGGGCTTCAAAGTTCAAACTCAAATCAGCTAAACTTCAACTTCAAACTAAACAACACAAGCTCAAGAAAACCAATATCAAATCAGAAACACATACATCAGTAAACATCAAGAAATCATTCAAACCTGTGGTTTCAAATCACAAGAGCACCTGCAGATTGTTGGACCCAGTTGGGTCAAAGACTCAAAAGGACAACTTGGTCTTTCAAGATTCTTTCTTTCTCTCTCTTGAATGAATGAATGTATGAATCAGAGATCAAGAAGAAATTGATTGGGTTGAAATGGGAAATCTTGAACGCATATGTTTGTTTGTTTGATTATTATTATTATTATTATTATTGTTATTATTGTTATGATATGTATGTATGTATGTATGTATGTATGCAGATCCCTTTGGCATTCCAAGTGTGCACACGATTACTGTCATGGATTTCAACTTTCCACCGACAATAAAACCTTTTTAACTTTGTTTATTTTTCCTAATTGTCTTGTTTGACCACCCCATTAGCCAAAGCCCTGCTTAATTACGTGTTAAAAATGTAATTACGGACAAAAAGTACATGCTTGTAAAGTGTGATTAAACATTGAATATTTCTTGTATGCAGATTAAAAAAATAGTAGGTGGTGTTTATAAAAAGGTGATGATATTTTAACGAAAGAAACAAAAACAGAGAAGTTTTACTGGTCCAGATTAATATATATAGTTTACTAGTTAATTTTGATAGAATTGTAACCTCAATATTTCATTTTAAAAACACCTAAACTACTTTTTATTGGGTTTAAATATATACAAACTACTTTTTATTGGGTTTAAATATAAACAACCCAGGTGACAATTAATTTAATAGATAAGAGCGTCTACATCCCCCTTTTTTTTAAACCCTATAATCACATTAAAAGTTTTTTTTTAATAAATAATATTTTTATACATGTACAATTGTCTTTTCTCTTTTTTTACGCACAGCCACTTTCAATAAAATTAAAAAGTTATAAGGGTAAATAGTGTTTTACCCTAAATATATATATAAACAGTAAACACTTTCTTTTTTCTACACTCACAACCATCTCACATAATATAAGATTAATCACAAAAAAATAAAGAATAAGTTATGAATGCTGTAAATGAGTAGTTATAATTCAAGTATTCTTTTCAATAAACCATTTTTCATAACGTATATTAAAAAAAGTATAATATTAATTTACACTTTTTTATTATACGTACTTTAAAATAAATAGAATCATACATAATTTTTAATACATACAAGCCACCTACTAATAAAAAATATATGAATAAATTTTTACTTATAATAAATTAGATGAGTGGTTGTTACTTAAGTCGCTATATAGGCAACTATAGAACAGTTTGTGTATAATTCAAAAATAGAATCATACATAATTTTTAATACATACAAGCCACCTACTAATAAAAAATATATGAAGAAATTTTTACTTATAATAAATTAGATGAGTGGTTGTTACTTAAGTCGCTATATAGGCAACTATAGAACAGTTTGTGTATAATTCAAAAATAGTACCGAACCGTTTTGAGACCGACTGAATATAAATATTGGAAAGTTATATACTAGACACAATACTGGTAAAAGTTTGTTGTTCGTTTCAGGTTGATTAGATGGGCTCACTAACGGTTGTTTAGGACATATAACACTTCAAATCATCTATTTTACTACAATTAGTAGCTACAATGATGATTTGGTTTCGAATTGGAGGTTGAAACGAAGAAATGAGATCATATGATGTGTGTTTAGCACAAAAGAAAAAAAAAGACACGTGTGGACGAAAAACGAGGATGGGAAAACGAACTTCATTGCAGGTCATTGTTGCATACAAAAGCACAAACATCGTGAGATACATGATTAGCTCTTTAATGATTAATATTAACAATGTGCCTAACTCCAATGGCACCACCACCTTCCATTGTGTTGTTGTAGGTGGGTCTTCTCCCTTCGTATAAACCGTAAATTTGTTAACTAGTGGATAATGTGATCCTAAGTTAACATACGACAACATAAACAAAATAGTAGACCTGATTTTTGGCGAGGTCTAATTGTTCAAAAGGAAAAGTTGAAGATGCTCTTGAGGGGTTATTGACAAATGAAGAGAAAATCAAATAATATAATTTATTACATAGAAAAAAGAATACCTAATTTGCTGCTTAATCAATCTTTCTATCTTATTTGATTTCAATAATGGAGTGTAAACCTAAAAAGAAGAACTTGGTGAACTATGAATCTATGATTCAACTGTCAATCAACATTTGTTTGACCTACACCGATCGAATCCTGCATTTTCACATCTTTTTAATATTCATAGAATTTAATAACAATTATAAATATTTATAGGATTATTGGATTTTAATAGTTAAAACTTTCATTTATTGGTTGAGACTCGGGAATTCCTCCTTACTAACTAAGAGTTAACTTCGCTAGTTTTTTTTTTCTTTTTTTCTTTTTTTTGATTAAATGTAGCCAACTTTGAGTTTATATAATTATATTCAACTTTGCCGCCGTCTAACCTCCATCAGGTTTGGTTTCCGATGTCTAACCTTCATTATCACCTGATATCTACCAGCAACGGGTTAAGTTGTGCAAATCAGGAGATGAAGATTGATGGTTTTCAGGGTGTAGAAATTTCAAATTAACAGACTTGATAGTATATTTCAACTTTCTGCTTAGTCTTGGCCACATAAGCAGTTTCCGTTATCAAAAAACTAACGGGGTTAACCCTCAGCCAGTAAGGGATCACTAGAGAAAAATAAGTTCAAAGTTAAGAGTGTTTGTAATATTTTCCGAATTGAAATTAATATCAAAAGTTATAAATTTAAATCTAACAATCTATATTTATAGTATAGCTTTTGGAATAACCATTTAAACGGCATTTGTGTTCTTTATCATCATTGTGCATGGTTTGATAATAATGATGCGAGTAAATAAAGTTATCCTGTTTAAGACTAGCATCAACTTTATCAATTTAGCTTTTAAATAAAAAAGTTTCGAAACAAATAAAGAAATAAAAAATGAAACACCGTGATTAACAATAGCAAATAAAAAATTAAGAAAACGTTGAAATTTGAACTCCAAAGATACAAAACAACAAAGAGATCGGGTCAAAGACAACTAATTATAATTGTAATAACTTGCTTTGAATAGATGGTCTTTTAGAACATCTAGAATTAGTTGTCAAATAAATTAATAAAAGTTTTTTCAAAAAAGTAAGCCTAGAAGATGCAACTAAATAAACAACTGAATACAAAGCATTTGATCTTATGACCTTATCCGTCTACATGACCACATCATCGACGACTCCATGAATCTTAAATATTTAATCCTAACTTTCGAGCTTCGAATACATGTGTTTATGTTGCAACAAATCTATGAAAATACAATAGTATTTTTTTACTAAATAGGCTAAGATGATTTAATTGTGTTATCGTTTATATACGTAAAATAACAATATGAAAACTAGTATATGGTTATGGAAAATCAAATTGGATATATAAATACCCTAGAAATCACTTTTATTATGGTTTTATTCACTCTTGATTTTATGCATTGATTCATTGCTAGCTACAATCTTGACAACATTCACTTATGTATAATCAAGCAATTCGGTGAGAAACTTTCTCTCTTCTCTTCAAAACCTAAAGACTAAAATTTCAAACACGGAAAACAAAAAGAATGATTTGGTGAAAAAAACTCAATGTTTTTAAAACCAAACCGGACTGAGTGATTACAAAATCGGCCAGGTTCTATCCGTTTGGACCTTTGCAATCAAAGAGGTCGATTGCCGCTTGATATGAACCGGGGGGACTGGATTCTTTTTTAAAACCTTTTACTTTTATTTAGAAGTTTTTCTTTTATTTCTTTTATTTATTTTTTTCTTCTATTCTTTATATCACTTCAGTTTATAGATTCCTTTAAAATTATATTACTAATTAATTATCCAACTTATTTATTTATAAAAATGTAAGTTTTTATGATAATTTTTGTATAACTTATTTATTTTTTATTTATATGGTCTAAAAAACACCCTCTAAAAACATTGGTATAATTTATTTTTATTTTTTTTGTAATCTATAAATACCATCCCTATCTCACCACTTTTATATGGGGCCGTCAACTCAATCAAGAATATTGAAACCGATCCAACATCTGATGTTCATTAAACCATTCCCGAAGATCATTCATGAATTGTTAATCAGATAACTGGTTTTCTTCATCATCGGGTAACAATCATCAGCAATAGACCGAAATTAATCAGATTTCATAAGCGATTGATCAATTTGATGCTTCAAGTAGTGTGATTACGATCATAATGCATCTCCCAAGTAGCATAACACTTATTTTGCACGCTCTTCGTTTTGTTTATTTCTTTAAATATTGAGATTTTGATATGCAATTTAGTACATGCATTTGTGTTGTTTAGTTCATTTGACTTCAGAGCTTAATCAATCGATATATGTTCACTTTCTTGCGTGATTCAATATGCACTCCACATGTTTAATGAAATGCCCTCGATAGATTTGTTAAACAAATGAAAATTAAATAATTTAGAGATTATAATAATTATAATATTAAAAAATTAAATAAATTAATCAAGCAAACAAAAAATAAATAAATTGCATACATGTTATTATAAAAAATATATTTTTGTAATATAAATAAGTTGATTAATTAATTAGTATAATTTTAAGTAATATATAAAAAGTGCTAAAAAGAATTAAAGAAAAGGAAAGATAAAATGACTTTTAAGTAAAATACAGATTATGTTGTTTAACTAATACTACGTATTTTTGTCATGTGGGTGTTTGGGATTGTTTATTTTGAACCTACTTTTGACTTATTAACTCTTGAAAAGTTAATAAGTAAAAAAAAGTGTTTGGCAAACCCAAAAGGACTTTTCAAACTAATTTTTCATATACGGTAAAAACAAGGTTTTGAAAAGTGTAGAGAGTTATTTATTAACTTTTGAAAATTACTTTTAGTTTAATTTTCTATTATACTCCTCTACTACCTCCTATTAACTCCTCTCATTTTAAAAATATGTCTCTTTTTGTCATTTTACGACATTTTAGTTTATAAGCTAATCCAAATATTTTTTTAAAAACTATTTTTGAAAAATCATAAGTTAATAAGCTTTTTTTGTCAAAAGTCCTTTTCAACTAAAATAAGTAATCCCAAACATGCTCATGCAGGCAAAACAGTCATTTTATCCTTAAGTTAATATCACTTAGCTCAAATAACAGGGAGCGTGAAAAAGTTTCAAATAAATTACTATAATTGTTGGTGCCAAACAATCCAACAGTAGTACTATTTTTGAATGTTCATGATGAACCCTAAAGCCATTGCCACATACTTCTAATTTGTTTGTCAAGACTCGATCAAAAACAAGTTAAATAACCGGTCGTAGCTACTTTTATTGTGTAAGGGTAAGTAATATCGTTTCCACATGAAATTAATGAAAAGTGTTTAACGAACAAGACTCGATTAACTTAAAGACACAACCTTTGAAATTAAAATCCAAACTTTGAATGATTTCTAGAACACTAGTGCAATAGCAACGAACTTTGAAACGAATTTACAAAATAATAGAAAAATAATCACTTTCGGGTTTTCAAATCCACAAGATTAAGAATCGGTATGCTAAACTAGGGTTTGCTACAAATTAAGTTTCAAGATTTTAAATTTCGATTAAAGTGATAATAAAGGAGCAAGCTTTTCAGATTCGTTCGTTCACAAAATCATTAATTTACCAATATCAATTTGTCTACTAGTGTTAATGAGTTCACGATACAATAAAATCGAAAACTTATATGAAAGCACACAACTTTATTTATTGAGCAAACTTTTTAAATCAATTAAAACTTAATAAATCTAATAATCCAATGTTTATAACAAACCATAATAAAAACATACTAATAATCTCTCTAAACAAGAATGATTCACCTGAAAGTTATTACAAAACAAACTAGCCACACATCGACATGATTTAATCATAAATAATTACTTTGGATGATGAATCGGGATGAATTGGAAGGCTTGAAGACATCCAAAATCAGTTTGAATTCGTCAAATTCCGTTAAGAAGTTTTCCTTCGAATTGGGATAGGATTAATTTAAATAAACTTGAAAATCCCTAAAACCCAAGGGTTGTTACAAGATCGGCATATGATACCCCCCCCCCCCAGCGCCGTATCATACTTCGCCATCAGCATTCATACGCCCAACTTTGTTTAATCAAATACACCAAATCACACGCCCATCATACACCCATCGACGTATCATACACCCATCCCCGGTGTATGATACGTTAGGCACCTTTCAAATTCCATTTTTTAATAACTTTTGATATTTATATTCTTGATCTTTGAACTTTTATGTTTTGTTTTTTTTTGCCTCAAATTAAGTTTTTTTAAGCTTCAAAAACTTATGAAACAAAACATAAACAAAGTAAACTAATTTCATAATAATAATGATGTAAAATCATGTATTTAGATCAATTAAACTCTAAAACATCGACACATGATCAACTTTACTCCACCAGATTCCGACGACCACTTGATCGAACACCTCTACTAGCATATCCTCCTATGAAAATGAGGTAAACACTGCTATATTACATAAGAAGCCTCATAAACCTCTATTCATTGTAAATTTGTTTATTGTTAGATAACATACGCTAATTTTATAATGGGATGATAGTTAGTAATAATTGATTATAGACTTTTCAGTTTGGTTTGTGTCTGGTTGGTTGATATAATATCAAAATAATGGCCAGACACCTTAACAAAATAAATTAAAAAGAGATTAGAAAAATACATGAAAACAACTGTTTTCTTTATATTTTCAAAATGATATTTTACATAAAACATTTTTAAGCAACTTTTTTTCTACGTAAAAAATAAGACAATCGTTCAAATTCTAACTTTTCAAGCTCATGTAACTAAGAAGTATTCATCATAAACAAACAAATCAAACCATTTTCTTTGCCATTTCTCCCCATTTGGTTGTCAACAGCAAATACACGGTATACTCAAATGGCCTCTTGTTTCTCTTCATATTCAGTGCCTTCTCGGAGCGCGAGTTGTGCTTCGTTTTCCCTCCCCAAAACAAATAAAGCAGCAGCTTGCAAGTAAGTTGCAATATGCCAGATTGGTAATATTACTTGTGCATGTAGAGCATCATTAAGTGCTTCTTGTGGCATATCACTCATTAGATATAACAAACTTCTTCGTGCAAAAACTGTTGGCGATACTATGGCTCCAATATATATGAACTACAACACCAAGATAAACATCAAACATAAAAGAATCATTTTTTATGCATTTTGAGTAAAAAGACATGTACCTTTACTATGTGATTACACGAATCAAAATAATCTAAGCAATATGATGCATGGCAAAATGAGCAGTTTAGGTAACGGATCAAAACCTTTTGGGTTGGCTTAAACTGACTAGGGAAGCATAGTAATTATTGTTATTAAATACTATTGGAAGAAGCATGGTATTACAACCAGCGACGGATCTAGAAGAAAAGTTTAGGGGTAACATAATTTTTTTTTTACCGTACATTTATATAAATACCACCGTCACAACAGAACGGCGGACAGCAGGGGGCGGTCACTCTGGTCAGGTGATGGTTGGTTGGCGATAGGGACAAAGGTTGTCGGGTGATCGGCGACAGGGTGAGGCGGTGAGGGTTATGGGTATAACTAGTTATTTTTTTAAAGTTGTTTAGTTTGGGTAATGAGTATTTGAGCTTGTAAACTTGTTAGGTTTTTAAGTTATTTAAATTTTGGGCTTATTATAATTTTGGTCATGTTATTTGGTATTTTGGGTTTGTTAGTTATTAACTTATTAATGTTTTTATAAAATGCTATTTGGTATTTTGGGTTTGTTAGTTGTTTAGTTATTTAAATTTTGGGATTATTATAATTTTGATCATGTTATTTGTTTAGTTATTAACTTATTAAGTTTTTAATGTTATTTGGTATTTTGGGTTTGTTAGTTGTTTAGTTAGTTATTAACCAAATAACACAATTCAAATTCATAAAATTTTAAATCAAATACATCTCCAAATTCCTAATTTCATCTTCCAAATAACATTACAAATTCATTAATCATTAATCATTCTCCTAATTGCCAATAAAACCTAAAAACTAAATCAAATTCACAATAATATTACAAATCTCTAATTGTCAATACAAATCCTTAAATTATCAATAAACCCTAAAAATTAAATTAAATAACAATTAATCAATCTCCTACTCTTGAAATCTTGTAAATAACACTTAAACATAGAAAGTAGAAAAAATACCTTCAACTTCAAAGCAATCAAGATTCAAGGAGCAGGGTGAGCAGCAGCAGCGGCAGCGGCGAGGAGGAGCAGCAGCGGCGAGCAGCAGCAACAACGACCAGCAGCGCATATGGGGTTTTTTTTTCGGGGGGGTGGGGCGATTTTGGAATTTAGTTGGGTTTTTATGTTTTATAATTGTAAATAATTGGGTTTTTATGTTTTATAACAATTTGGGCTTTTAAAAACTAATTGGGCTAAAGAAAATTTTGGGCTTAATTAACATTGGGGCTTTTGAATGGGTATTTTGGGTAATTGGGTTAATTTGTTATAATATTTTTATAAAAGGTAATATTTTTATAAAATATTAGACTACTTTTTATAAAATTTTAAATTTTCTATAAAGTTTTGAGTTTAAGAAATTTTAGGGGTAACGTAATATTTTCTCAGGGGTAACATAATATTTTCTCAGGGTAACGTAAAACCTTAAAAAAAAATTTTTTTTACATAAAAACGTAATTTTTTTTAACACTACGCGTAAAAATTGAGGGGTAGCGGAGGCTACCCCTCACTCCTTAATAGATCCGCCCCTGATTACAACAATAGTTTGCATGTTTGATTAAAATGATATAGAAGGTTTGTATGCATTAAAAATAAACTCTTAAGATCTCATTTGACATGTTTTAGTTTAAGACTCTTTTCTTTATTTAGGAGGTTTGGAAGATGACATCAGTCAAATAGACTTGTTCATAAGTTAATACAATTACACAAAAGATGGCAAAATGGATAGGTCAGATAATATGGTTACACATAAACATATCATATTTTAGTATGGAACAGGTTGACCACATACACGATTCGTCTACTTTCACGAGTTTAAATTAATATGAATACGTATAAACATCAAGGCTAACTAATTAACACAACAAATATCAAGAGCTTCGAATTAAAATAAAAAAAGTGAATAACCAAAAAAAAAAAATTTGAACTTTAAAACAAGATGACAAACCTGTGTATAAAAGTCTATTGCAGCTTTAAAGTCTTTATCTCGAAAAGCAATGTCCCCTTTTTTCTTAACCTTCAATGCATGCTTCAATTGATCAACCCAAACCATGAAAGCCAACTGCAATTCATCAACACAGTCAACAATCATAACCAACCTCAAAAGTCAAAGTCAAAGTCAAACATACAAGTATATAGAAAGTCAAAATATCAGAAAAAATCAATAAACAGACCTCACTTGCAGAACCATCATCATCTTTGTACCCAAGTTTTTCCAAAACTCCATGTATATACGTTAAACATGCTTCTCCAAGTGCAGTTAACGGCATGGCGAACCCATCTTGTGGGATGCCCATTAACACATGAGATGGCACCTACATATGCATAAGAACATGTTAAAATAAGTTTGAAAAGTTATAGTTGAAAGATATTTTTTTGTGATTTAATAATGAAAAAACATACATTACCTCAGTTTCCTTTTGTAAAGGAAGTAAAGCAGAAACCAGTGATTTTGGATTTGGGTGCTTGCGTGGCTCATATCGCAAACACCTGGAGGCTAACCGTACTAATTCGGTTGCATCAGCATTGGAGAATTGACCTTCTAAGCAAGAGTCAATGAGCATTTGAAAAGTCTTGCCTCTTATCATATCAATGGCCTGATAATATAAATATTAGATAATCAGTTTAACTATTGGTTAAAATGCCCTTTAATGATTACAAAACAAAGCTAATCTAATCGATTAAAAACTTAATGATAATTAGATAAAAATAAGTGATTTTGAGATATGCACATACTTAAAGGTGAGGGCACATACATGGCTAGGCGGAATACGTTTTCCGCTTAAAAGGTCAAGCAAAATGGTGCCAAAACTGTATATTACACTTTCTGGTATTGCTCTTCCTACAAAGTTAAGAGAAAAAAAGAATTAGAAAAACAAAAATTAAGATATGCTACAAAAATATTCAAGACAAAATTATAAAAGATATGAACTAGTTGACAAAATTATAAAGGATATAAAAGTTAATACCAGTCCTCATATATTCGATAGGGGTAAAAGCTAAGTTTGTTCTGTAATAACTCTTGCCATCCCTACTAGTCTTCATCAGTCCAAAGCAAGAAAGTCTTGGATTTGCATCCTAAGGGAAATTATGAGTGTTAAAACAACCAATAGCCGGACAAACAAACACTAATAGCAAAAAGATAGAAACATACATCGTCAAAGACGATTCTATAGGCGTTAAGATCGTGATAAAGAGCATGTCCTTTGCTGGTGCAATATTCTAGTGCTTCTGCCACATATAAGGCCACCCGTAATCGCATTGCCCATTGCATAGGTTGTGTTTCCCCTAATTCAAGATGCAGAAGAAGAAAAAAGCTTTCAACTGTTTTATTAGTTTAGTTTTTTAAAAGGAAACAAGAACAATATCTTGTTACAAACTTACAGTCAAATAGGTGTTTTGCAAGGGTCTTGTTTGGCATAAATTCAGCAACAAGTAATCTTTCATTGCCTTCAATACAACAGCCAAGCAGATTGGCTAATCTGGGGTTTCGAAGCCGCCCAACTGCTCTTGCTTCTTCCTGTTATAATACACAAATCAAAAGAGAGACAATATTAATAATAGTTTAGCTATGTCTACCTTCATATTTATTGCTAGAATTCTTATCATGAGGATGTTTGTGTTGTGTATATGACTAAATTGATTGTTTCAACTTTTATTTTCTAGAATATGACAAAAGTTAATTTTGATTATTTAGAATCAAGACAATCAGACTTGAAGAATCAGCTTGAGACATGTCTTATTCTCACTTCAAATCCCAAAATTGTTTTTATAAACATATGCATAGAAACAGAATAGTTATACATGATGTATTACCATAAACTGCCTTGGATCAGGCCAAGCAGATATATGAAACCGTTTGACAGCAATTCGCTTTTGATTTGCCAACTTCCCTTTGTAGACCACATTAAGGGCTCTCTCCCCATGTTCAGAAACAATATTTTCAACAGCAAATCCAGATGTAGCTATTCTTAACTGTTCAATAGAAAATTCATGATATGCTGGCAAATCACTTACCACACCCCAATCATTTTCTGTCAAAAATATTTAAAAAAAAAATAAAAACATCAAAACACTATACATAAGTCATTTCCTGATACACTAATGATTGGCCTATTTCCTTTTTAGTTAAACACTTTCGCTTAACCAATTGACCCGTAAAAGATAAAGCATGACCCACATATATTAACCGTTTGTAGATAAAATGGTCAAAGATTGCCACCTTTAAATGACTGTTTTCACTTACCAACATAATGAGGTTCAGCTACCACTTCGTCTGGCATGGTATCACAACATGAGTACGGTCTAGAAAATTGCAGCCCATGACTTCAAACTAGTCGTTGGTAGTTGACCTTTACTTGTATACTTTATAAATTCTCAATATGTGCAATTAAGATAAAGATTCACAAACAGCCAATACACTTCTTAATGACTCAAATTCTGGTTTTCGTCACCATTAAACATCAAAACACCTGTATTTGAACACAGATTAGGCCCAACTATTAACTGTTTAAAGAACACAGTTCTTGAAATGCTCCAAAAGTCAAAAGCAAATTAAGAACCAAATCCTTTAAAAATTAAAGCTTTATCCTAACTTAACTCCCAAAACAACATCAATTTGCATACTATTGCAAGATGTTGACCATAATTATGTATAGTATTTCATTAAAAACATAAAATGTAGCATAATCATAATAAAAAAACATAAAATTGCAGTAATCAGTAACCTGCAATTACAAAAATCATAATAAGGTTTCAAAGTTTAAAGCACCCAGGCCCTAAAAGTTCCTCCTTTTTATCAGAATATTAACAAATTAAAGCTTTTTCCTACTTAAAACCTCCAGATTACACCAATTCACATTCTCTATCAGCAAAATCTCAGTTACACATCTATAAAGTTTATTAATCTCCATAAATGTAGCATGCCCATAGCAAAAACAACCCTTAAATTAGCATAAATCAGTTAATTAGTTGCAATCACAAGAAGTTAATGAGGGATCAAAATAAGAACCCATATAAATTAGACAATAAAATGCTCAAAAAGATTCAAAAAGTATAAGCATTCTGCTACTTAAAACCTCCAAATCAACAGTTTGCATTCACTAACCGCTATATTTCAACTGATTGATCTACAAATTTCCTTATTAGCAACTAACTCACTTGCACATCAAGAAAATTTGATTAAAAAACATGAATCAAGAAGCTAAAAGTTCAAGAATCTTACTAGGGCTTCAAAGTTCAAACTCAAATCAGCTAAACTTCAACTTCAAACTGAATAACACAAGCTCAAGAAACGAAAATCTAATCAGAACACAAACATCAAGAAATCATTCAAACCTTTGGTTTCAAATTACAAGAACACCTGCAGATTGTTAGACCCAGTTGAGTCAAAGACTCAAAAGGACAACTTCTTTCTCTTGGTTGAATGAATGAATGAATGAATGAATTAGAGATCAAGAAGAGATTGATTGGGTTGAAATGAGAAATATGAAAAGCATATGTTTGTTTGTTTGATTATTATTATTATTATGATATGTATGCATGCAGATCCCTTTGGAGTTCCAAGTGTGCACAAGATTACTGTCATGGATTTCAACTTTCCACCAACTTGTTTATTAAATTTTCTTAATTGTCTTGTTTGACCACCCCATTAGCCAAAACCCTATCATAATTACGTGAAATGTAATTATGGACAAATAATACATGATTGTAAAGTGATTAAACATTGACTATTCAGATTAAAAATTTAGTAGGTGACATTTGGTAAAAGGTGGTAATATTTGAAATGTTTAATTGAAAAACAAAGTAGTTTTCTTGGTCCAGATTAATATACTTTACTGATTAATGTAATAGATAAACGAGTAGTTGTAATTCAGCTATTCTTTCCAAATAAACCATGTATAATATTTGTTTTGGCACAAAAGAAAAATTAAAACATGTATGGATGGAAGATGGGGTTGGAAAAACAAACTTAGTTCGAGGTCTTTGTTGTATACAAAAGCACAAACGATCACGAAATACATGATTGGCTCCCTAAAGATTGATGTCAACAATGTGCTTAACTCCGATGGCACAAACAACCCTCCATTGTGTTGTCGTAGGTGGGTTTTATCCCTTCATTTAAACCGTAAAGTTGTTAATTACCAAGATGCGTATGTGATCCTAAGTTAACATATGAAAATGGAAACAAACCGGCGAGTTTGATTTTTCTTGAGGTCTATTCTTTCAAATGGGAAGCTTTGGAGATGCCTTGAAGTGTTTATAAATGAAGAGAAAATCTAAAAACATAAATTATTACTGCGAAAAAAAAAAAAGAATACCTAGCTAGTTTGCTACTTAAGTAATCTTTCTGTCTCAATAATAATGATACTAGTAAACTAAACTTGTCATGTGTTCTCAATTTAGCTTTTAAAAGAAAAGTTAAAAACAGATTTACAAAATGATATAACACTGTGATTAACAATAGCAAATAAAATTTTGAGATTTGAATTCACACATTCAAGACAACAAAGAGATTGGGTCAAATACAACTAATTAAACTTGCTTTGAATAGGTAGTCATTAGAACATCTAGAAATGGTTGTAAAAAATAACTAAGTAAAGAGAAAGCTTAGAAAATGTAATTAAATAAAGAGAGAAACACAAAACATTTAATCTTATCGCATTATTCGTCCACATGACAACATCTATTGACGACTCCATTGAATCTTAAATATTTTAATAGAGTCGTGGTATAATCTATTTTTGATCTAAAAAATATAAAAATTAATATTAAAGTTGATATGTGTTATTCTATTGTTTTTTAAACGTGATAACATTTTGATTATTGTGTCAAATATGTTAGGTCTTTATATCTAATATATAAACTTATCAAATTATTGCATCAAATATGACAAGTTATTGTGTCTAATATGTTAGGTTATTTTCTTAATACTCTAACAAAAGTGTAACTATGATGGACACCTGACATCACCAAATTTCACCTCGCCAAAATTTTTGTGATTCTCTCTCCTGTTAATATCACATTAATTACTAATAATAACTTAAGAAAAAAAAACTTTTTATCAATATTGTTTTTAAATAAATAAATATTTATAAAATAAATTTTTTTTCTAAAACACCATTTTTTTTAAATACAAAATATTTTAAATTGATGTTTTTAAGTAATTTTTTTATAAATAAAGTTAATTAAACTTGGGAGTTATAATTAAAAAGTTTTAAAAAATCACATTTTGAAACAAATTTTTTTTATTTTTGAAATAAAAAGTTTAAAAACAGAGATTAAAAAGTTGACATTGTTTTACTATTTACAGCCTTTAATTATACATAATTTTAATCATATTTTATCTTAGAAATATCGTTTTATAACTAAAATTTTTTATTATATTTAATATTTTATCTATTCAACCCCGTGTAACACAAGGGTTTACTAAAGCTAATGTCAAATATGTCAAGTCATTATGTATTCATCATTATATTTTATATTTTATATCATATCATGTTAATTTTATCATTGGTTTTTTATATATTATATAAGTTTGTTGTTTATTTATCATTGTATCTTACAATTATAAGTACATAATATTATCATTTTCTTAATATGTATTTCAAAACTTCTCGTTTTATAAAAATATAATAGTATTCAGGGAAAACATAATGAGACATTTTATCATTGTGTTGTACATTTTATATCATTTCATGTTATTTTCTTATTGTTTTTTATGTATTAGACAAATTAGTTGTTATTTTATTTTTATGGTTTACATTCTAAAAGTATATGGTTGTGGATGCAACGACTTAATGAGAACTCTACAGTTAAACGTATTCAAGTGACAACAATAAATGGATGAGTGATCTTCTTGGTAAGTTTTTACTTGGGCAACCAAAAACAAATTCGTAAGCTTCTCGTGGACAAAGCAAATAATATTGGTAGTATGAGAGACCACTGGCCTAGTATGGGTGTTTTTTACTCGAACCCAAACTATACATAACCCGATTTCCAGAACCCGAAATATACATAACCCGTACCTGATTTTGTAGTATGGTTCGGTCATTGGGTTCAAAAATTAAGATTTGGTGAACCCAAAATGTCTGAGATTTCCTAGGTTCATCAAATATTCGAGCCGAGTGTTAAATTGGGAGTATGTTTGGATCCTTAATTCCTTATAAGCTCGATATAGTGTTAAACTGGCTGAAATTCAACTAGGATATCCCATATGCATCACAAATCATGGGCGGAGCTTTTTAGGGGCCCAACGGGGGGTTATTTTTTCGCTTATAATTGAAAATTTATGCATATTTTATTCAAAAATTTTACACGTATTGAGTTTGGCTCCCTGACATAACAATAGGAAATAAAAATTATAGGCCCTGTAACTTTCACCCCGCTCTACATAGTACATCAAGCTCCGTCATTGATCACAACACGTCCCATATTCATTCGATACCTAGAGGGCACTGACAAACCCAAAGCCGGTGGTTGTGGTAAAATCAGAGAAAACACTGTGCTCATGAACACCCATAGAGTGTATGCATAATTGTCAATCGGATTTATAAAATTGTTATCATGAGCTCACTAGTAATAGCCGGTGTTTTTTACTCGTCGTTAAGTGCTGAGATACTTAAAAGCTTGAGGCGATAGACGTCTTTAAAAGATCAAAAATGCTTTAACCATGAAAAGTGGTTTTTGGTTCATAACCCGGTTATCGGGTAAGTTGTTACGAGTGACAAGCCGAGTCAAATATAATATGTATGTCATCCTTCCTGGTTTTTAAAGGGCGAGTCACGAAATGAACGTCTATTTGCACACAAGCATAGGATATTATTTGCAGCGGCGATGCTATAACCGAATATCCATGGTGAACCCTAAAGCCGTCGTCACGTACACCAGTCCACCGGACTCCGGTGACCTGACCAGACCGGACACCCCAGCTGGCATATACTCCAGTAAACATTATTATTATTGTTTATAACAAGCTTCATAATTTGGAACCCTAGTATTGTAATTCATCACATCGTGAACCATGGCCATGAATTCACATATATGACTTTTACCAATTGATGTTAGTTGCTGTCTAATTGATTTATTTCTTAGGTGATAATCAATTAGAATCCAACTTAGGTACCACTTTATTTACACTAGGCTGATGGTTTTGATTCTTCATTGCAGTATAATTTTTGTTTTTATATGATCTCAAGACTAGTAGTTAGTGCCATTATTTTTTATTTTTATTTTTATTTTTATTTTTATTTTTTTAAATATCGTAGACCTTCTTAGTATGGGATATGTTCAAGTCATATAGCTAAGGAATTTTGATGCACGACCTTGCCACTAATTGTCTTCATGTAAACACATATCATTGAATTCGCTAGGAATGAAAGGAAAGGACTTGACAATATCATCATGTGAAAGCTTAAACTTTGGACTCAGTGATGCAATTTTGAGTAGACTTTTTTTTATCTTACATTATGGAAAATTGAAATTGTGAACTATGATCATGAAATGACGTCTATAAATTTATCAGCATGGTGGTGTTTGGCGTTCTATTGATGTTAAAGCAATAGGCCGAACTAAGATTAGCCTTTTGTGTGTCATGGAATAGGACTTTAATACATTGTGCAACTTGTTCCAATAAAATTGCATTTTGATTTTGTAAGTTTACCATGTCTAACAATTCTTTGAATATTAATTGAGAGGATATCTCTCCTTCATGAAAGATGTATTTTTGCTAATTTCTCTGATACATATTGTTTAGGGATTTTACAATTGCACGTCCTTGATAATATATACAAAAGGCATGGTAAGGGTGCAGAGAAAGGGGATATAATGGTGCTGGCCATTTGAGCAGATTGGTAAAGCTTCTGAGTTGGTCAAATCGAGTAGACTTTCTAAAGAATTACGATGCTACTTGGTGGTTTTATCACAAAGAGTCCATTAAATTAATCTTTCGAGCGTCAAGCTCTATGATATTCGTCGAGTCTGGTTCTAAATCTTTCAATTCTTGACAGGGATTCAGTTTGGATGCTGTTATTTATTGTGGTCAATCTGCGAATGGGCATTTTTTGCAAAGAGAGAATCGAGACCTTCCTCTTTTACATTTAGGATGAATTTCTAAATGTATAATATAAGAGGAAGGTCATGAAGAATTTCCATTTGAAAAAAATTTAGATTTATAGGGGGTTTCGTAGACCTCAAAACTGTCATCCTAGATACAAAATCCACTATCTAGAGAGAAAACCACTAATGATGATTTTATGTCATCCAAACTCAAGCCCTTGTCTAAGATCCGATAGAATCAAAACTAGAACCATGGAAGAAGTACTCAAGTTATTAAAAGGGCATCGTTAGTATCGAGTTCCGAGATCATAGAGGCTCCATACAGTTGAATAATTGAGTGATCTTCTAAAGAAATCATATACGCGGATTTTGTTGGCGTTGAATACCCCTCCTATTGTACAAACCATTTCATACTATTATTCTTCATCAAAGAGACAGAGAAGTTCTTGACAAACAAAAACAGGATCATGCTGATGTTGCAAAATTCATTCATGAGCAAGTTGGATTCTATTTGTGTTGATTACATGGGCTTGACACTGTTTGGAGATTACACCGTGGTCAAAGATGCCCGAATGAGCTTGCTGTCAATGTTGCTAAAATCAACTATCTAGAGGAAGAATTAAATAAAAATGAAGAAGAAGAAGCCTACCTTGCTGCTGTACAAGCTGATTTTTTTCGTGATCACTATTATGAGGTAGATCCAAGTTCAAAAACAAAGCTGAAAAAATGGCGCCAAGTCATAGGTGGTCAGAAATAAATAGTTCTTGTGGTGTGCTTCAAAACTCACTTTCAGTTTTATCGTTGCACAATTGGTGTTTGTTACTCTGTTGATTGGGAGTATGCTTTACTTGTTTCCCATTTCAAGAATTCTTTTAGCAACTTTTTATCATGCTTCTTTATGAACAACAATCTTTGATCTATATGTTATTTGTTTCTAATACTTGCATTAGGTTAGAAGGTTTTTAGTAAATTGTTCAATGCCATTATGGTGTGCGACTGCTTGTCATTTGGATCTAAAGAACTACGTGACACTACATGTGGCTCAAAGAGTTAGGCGCAAATAACATGGAAGTTAAAACACTAATTTAGTTACTGATTTTGTATATCTTATAAGATAGCATCCTTCATCATATCATTAATTTGATGTCTTAACTTTACCTTTCTTAAAACATAGTTAGATGAAGTCTTTTATAGACTGTATTTGACCACTCTTAAGGTTATTATTAGACTAAGTTATTATTAGTGAATAGTTTAGGGTTGTTTATGTAACATTGTCCTATATATAAAGGACTCTCTATTGTAATCCTAAACACACAATTACTCAATACAGATCACAATAACAAGGTTTTATTTGGTATCAGAGCCAGGAGGGTTCGGCCATTGCCGGAACCCTAATCAAGGTGGCCGGTGGTCGCCCCCACCCTGCCCAACCATCCATCATTGCTCCTCTTTTATGTTTTTTTTGGTTAACCAACAAGGTTCAAATCCAGCCTCCGGTCCCTCATCTTCACAACATCACAACCACCCTCTCACACCACCACAACTGCTTTTGTTACAATAACCACCACTACAACCTCACGTCCTCACCTTTAAAATGTGAATACAAACCGCCCTCATCTCTGTCCTTTCACATAACCATACCCGCCGCTAAACCCTAACCCTAGCCGCCGCTAAACCCTAATCCTAGTCGCCGCACACCACATACAATCGCCGATGCTCCTTCTCTTCTGTCTCAACCCGTCATTGCATACAACGCGATGCTTCACCTTCATTGCCGCTGCTATACAACAGTGGCTCCGCCATACAATGGCGGCGCATATTCGTGCAAAAGTTTCAGGTGTGGTTGTTGAGGAGATACAGGAGAAGAACAACTGGAGTTTCAGTTTCACGTCATATATAACACGATAACAGGAGAAAAACAATCGGTGTCCCACACCGCATTCGGCGACTACGGCCGGCAAACATGGCTTTCGGATTAAATAGGGGAGACAAAAATCCTTACTTTTTAATGGACATGATGGGGTCGGATGAGAAATGATGGTGTAATCAAGTGTCCTGGATCAGATATTGAACTAGACCAATAGTTTACTTTACTTATTTTTGTTTTTATGGTTATAGATTTCAAGCTGAATCTCTCCTGAGCTTAGTTTGCGGGGGAATATTAGACTAAGTTATATTATTAGTGAATAGTTTAGGGTTGTTTATGTAACATTGTCCTTTATACAAAATCAACGATCAAGATTAGAAATACATGAGGATATTTATATCTTGTAGCCTTTGATAAAGAGGTAGTCTATCACAGACCGTACGATTAGTCTATCACAGACCGTACGATTAGTTTTGCTTGTTTTATGATGTTTTGTTCATTGTGTGCAATTAATGAGCATTAATTTCGTAAGGTTTTAGAGTTTGGATTTTTTAAATATGATGTAATATTTTACATTAATTTTCATATAGATTTGAGATAAAATTATGTTTTCTTTAATAAAGGAGAAAAATCTAATTAGTAGCCAACTGAACATGGCGATAACTCATGGATGGGTTATACATACTAACCCAATCTATTTCCATCTTTTTACAAAATCAATGATCAAGATTAGAAATACATGAGGATATTTATATCTTGTAGCCTTTTATAAAGAGGTAGTCTATCACAGACCGTACGATTAGTCTATCACAGACCGTACGATAAGTTTTGCTTGTTTTATGATGTTTTGTTCATTGTGTGAAATTAATGAGCATTAATTTCGTAAGGTTTTAGAGTTTGGTTTTTTAAAATATGATGTAATTATTTACATTTGCTGAACGCTCATTGGTCCACGTTTCTGTATCACCTCTAACCTTTCTATAAATTTTCTTCATGCTTTGTCATTTCACTCTTGCAAGAAGATTTAGGGCTCCAGTCTCTTGTTTCATCTAATATTCGCACTCACACACACAAGTTTATAAGAGGAAAGAAGATGTCTTCTCGTAAATTGCGTGACCGTAAACCCCACCAAATGCAGCTAAGAGAAAGGTCTATAACCAATTATGATCTCCGTTCACTTAAACCTAAACAAATGCAGGGCAGGAAAAGGAATATAAATGGTAAGATCTATGTTGAATCCATCCACTGTGATTGATCTTATACCTTTGTTTTTTCTTTTGATTTTTTACCATGTCTAATAATCTCCTTGGAGTGATTATGTGTAAGGCCCCGTTTCCGGGACACTCACAGTTGGACAATCATCGCACATACTAATTCAAAATCTCATAAAATTTATTTAACATATGCAGCGGAAAAATTTAATTAAACCATTTCATATATTAATAATTACTGTTTACAACATTAGTGCATTACAAATCATCATCTGGTTTCATTACTACACAAAATGGGTGCCAACCAAAAATCTTTGCCAAGTAACTTCACTCCGTGCCATCCTCAGCAACCATTACCTGCCAACTGAAAATGCATAAAGGTCAGCGTTGCTGAGTGAGTTCTAGTTTTATAATAGAAATACTTTACTTTCGTTTAGAAAACCTTCCTTTACTTTCATTCGCGATCATACATCATACGTACATACAGATAATATTTATTATTATCTTTAATCATCATTCATCATCGTACGTCATTCGTTCTTTCATCATTATCTTTCACTTTCATACGGACCAATGCCATGTGCTAAACCCCAAACATTGTGCACGAAGCTGGTACTGGGCCGAAGTCTATAAATAGACCTCAAACATTATGCACGAAGCTGACTCCAGTACCTGGGGCAAGCGACAAGGGTCCCATACGTTTGGTCAATCTCAAGGATTAGACCCCCCGTATGCATCCTTCTGGGTTAGCTAAACCGCACACAGTTGAGCTAACACCCTTCATTGGGTGTGAACCTCCTTACGTTTACTTGCAAGACTTTTCTTTCATTCTTTACGTTCCACTTTTCTTTATCATTAACTTCCGCTTTCATTATATAATACTTTACGTTTATTAGCATATTCACACCACGTAAAGCCACGGAATAATATAATAAGGAACATAAAGAAAACAGGCCTTAAACATACATAACATCATCATATAACATCACATACAATCACCATATATCATCAAACATCATCCCCGGAAACAATCCAAGTCACAGCCTAGAAGTCATTCTTTCCCGAAAATTTCAGAAAATTTTCTAAGTCTTAGGCGCATGAGCACTATGCAGGCGCTTGGCCACTATGCGGGCGCATGAATACTTAGGCGCATGGGCGACTTAGGCGCATGGGCACTATTTGGGAGCACAGCCAACACTTAGGCGTCTGGACAACTTTCTAGGCGCATGAGTACTATGCAGGCGCACGAGCACTTAGGCGTTTTGGCAGTTGGGCGTATGGGCACACTTAGGCTCCTGGGCATAATCCTAGGCGCATGGGCACTATTCGGGCGCATGAACCTTGGGCGTTTGGGTACTGTTTGGGCGCATGATCTCAGGCGCATGAACACTTAGGTGCATGGCCAACTACTTTTCTAACTACCATTATTTTCAGAACCCAAAATCATCAATCTAAGCTATTCTAGCCTAGTTTCTAGCATACTAAGCATCTATCCAGCATAAAATCAGGAACATAACCAATAATCATCCCGAACATTCACCCACCCAACAGGGGCACATACACATACATACGGGTACACACCCAATCTTTATAAAAACGTTTAAACATGCATTTCCAGCCCCAAAATCAGTTAAACATTTGAAAACGGGGATCTAGAACTCACCTCTTGCAACTTCCGAGTAAGACTTCCTTCAAACCCGAATGCTTATGAGTTCAAACACCTAAGAACACCAAAACACACAACCGGACACACATACAAGCACATAAGCACATACCCGAAGCTGAAAATCAGCCAAGAACACCCTGAAATCCGAAAACTAACCTGAATTCAGCTTCTTCTTCTTCTTCCTCTCTCTAAAACCGAAGAGAATTCTCTGCTTTCTCTCTCTAGAAAAATCGACAGAAAGAATAGTACAGGGGTCATGGGCCGCCATGACCACCTTTTGAACAAATTAATATCAAACTTTGTCCATTGTACAACTTTAACCCCTCAACTTAAGTTATTTCGCTTTTCTCTTCTTTTAAAATTTCTGGGTGTTACATTATGAAGAGGATTGCAATAAAGATACCGCAAGAAGATAGTTCTTAGATCTTATTTTTTAGGAGTTTTAAGCAAATTAGGTAACAACAGTCTGTTTCTGTCAAGCGTTGAATTTTTGTAGCCTAATTTTTGGGATATCCCCAAAAATAAGCTTTTAATAATGATTTGAGATAGAAAATAGCTATTTCTGCATAATTAAGAATTATGTATGCTCTTTAATTGATTCTGTATTTGAGACAGTTTGCATTTTGGTTCTTTAAGTTAGGATTTGTGTCACATAGTCAAAATGCCATTTGTTTTTTGGGTGTTTCACAGAGTTTTTTTAATTCCTTTTTACCTTTTGATATCCTGGTTATTATTTTATATACATTTCTTCTTTTTTTTGGTAAGATTGTCTTGGAGATGGTGCTATATTCTATTCTTTTGTTGTGAATTTTTGGATTATTTGATTCATAATTTCGTATTCTTTTTGTTATAGATGCTGAAGGAGGAAGATGCCCAAATCCACCGATCGAAGCACCAAATGCAGCAGAGGAACAACCAATTTCACAAGAATTGCTTGAAAGTACTCATGATAGTATCTTTTTAGAAAAGCCTCCTAAAAGACAATGGACCATGAGGTACAATGTTGCTAAAAAATCTGCACGCACACAAAGGTCAACATCAAGAACATCATTTAACCACCTCCCAGAAAATCTCTCGTATGATGAGGATACTGAAGTACAAGAATATCTCTCGTCTGATGAAGAAATTGTTTCGGATGAGGAAACTGAAGTATCAGAATATATCTTATCTGATGAAGAAATTGTTGAGGAACAAGTACCTGAAAATCCCTCATCTGTTGTGGAAAGTGCTCTTGATCAAGTAACAGAAAATCTTTCTGCTGAAGAGGTAATTGGTTATGATCAAGCACAAGAAAATTCGTTATCCAATGATGAAATCATTCAGGAACACCCCAAGTTATCCAAAATCAAGCCCCCATCAAGATCCAGTGGATTCAGAACGGGAAAAGATTTACGCCAGTTGCTAAAGAAGGCATCATCTGTATTGATTTCAAATATCAAGGAGGCTTCGGATGCTAATGAAATGATTGATTTATCATCAAAAGCATTCACATATTTTGACTCTATCGGTGTTGGCTACACGCCGGTGTACAAAGCGGTTTGCTCTGTTATTCGTCACCACTGTGACAAAGAAGCTCTAGCCGAACAGAAACCCCATCCTGCTTTTGCTACAAAAGCCATGCATAACCAAGCAGCCTTAGAATTCTCCGAGGCCAAAGCAAGATATACTGTGGCTAACAGGGAGCTTAAAGATGCCAGTCGTGAGTTTGATGCAATAACAACTCACCTTAATGATCTATATGACAAACTAAAGAAGGCAGAAGCGAAAAAGACGAGACTCCAGGACAAGGTTAGTGCTGCACAAGCTGATAAAGCTACTTGTGACGAAGCCTATTCCAATGCAAAATCAGAGCTTGAAACTATATCCCCGAAAATGAATGAAGCTCAGAAGGTCATCAATGATTATGAAAGGCAATGGAAAAAAACCATGGCTGGATTGAACCGTTCCATGGAGGAATTATCGAGCCTTCAAATCTAGTCTCCAACAGTTTCTTTCGACTTTTGTTGTTGCACAATCGGTGTTTGTTTTTTTATGTTGTTTGGAAGTTTAGTATGCATCCTTATGAATATAATACAAGTTGTTGCTTAATGACAATATACTTGTATAAACTGTATGGACAGACTTTATCTTATTATAGATATACTTGATCAATGGTTTATCATGTTATCCCAACAGGTGTTAGAGTTATAGGCTGATTAGTATTTCATCTGTAACAGACACCTGATAAATGAAATAAACATATCTCTTCGCTTATACATTATTCTATCAACATTTTGACTTTTATTTAGGCTAGTTTCATAATTTCTTGATTCCCTTTTCTAGAAATATTGTGTCAAACTGTTTAAAGTGTTTCTTTGTAAACACTCATCTAGATTCATCTGCTTGCCTTCTGGTTTCTAACACTTGGAAGCTTTTTCTACACACAATAAGTTTTTATTTACTCTGTTCCTGTTAACATCACACAAACTTGTGTGACACCAACATCATATATCATTTCTTATATCTTGTTGAATCTTATGGAAGTTATACGTGCACATGCAGTATTATTTCATTTGGGTCGCTAATTCCTAGTATTATCGATGTTTTCTTTGTAAGGCTATAAATATGGTCAAGAATGTTTTGAATGCATACAAATGTTATGATTCCCAACTCCTCTTTCTCTTTTATCTTCTCAATTCCCAAATTTACCCATAATAGCAATTTGATTCATTGAACTTATTAAGGATCTGAAAGTTGTAATGGGATTGGCAAGGCCGGCCCTTGGGGGGCCGCAAGGCGGGCGATCGCCCACAGCCCAGTCGCTCGGTCCCACGGATATTTTAATTTTTTAAATATATATTATATATAAAAGACTTGATTAAAAACTTTCCTTCCAAAAACGCTAGGTGAGCCTCCCGATTCACTTAAGTAAGTAAATTAGATCATTTTGTTACAATATTTTCGTTTTGTTTATTGTTATAACAATTTTCGTCATACTATAATTTTTTTATATATAAGTTATTGGTTTAGACTTGTTTTATACGTCCTATTATAGAGGTATATTTTTTGTTCTTGCCCCGAGCCCAAGGTCTCTTGAGAATTCTCGAGGCCGGCCATGGGGATTGGGACTTGAATAAACCAGATTTGAAAATTGAAATTTATCATAGGAATTGGAAATTGTAAAAAAGAATGGGGATGTTTAATGTTTTGGCTGAAAAGATAGTCATGTTTGATTTTTAAATTTGTTAAAAAAGTTGAAATGTAATAGTGGTGGCGGCGTTGGCGGCGAGTGAGGTGGTGGTGGTGTTTTAGACGGTGGTGATAGCAGTGGCTATATGAAGAAATAAAGAAGGGAAAGGAGAAGTCAAAGTGCAAGGCTAGATTGTAGGTAAAACTAAAAAAGTTATCATTTAGAATGGTTAGGGTCATAAAAGAGCCAAGCTCGGCCCGAGTCTAAGCCTGAGCCTGCTTGAGATGAAGTTTGGCTTATTTGACTTAAGAGAGCCATCAATTCATCCATGAGTTAGCGGGTCATTTTTATAACTCATGGATGGATGTCAAGTTGCATTAGGTTAGTTAATCTTCGGGTTATTGAATTTTAATAATCCGAACTTTTAATTATTGGCCAGTATTATTCCCAACTCAACCATCTGATCCGTCAATCTGAAACTTCTGTACCCTAAATCTCGTCAATCTCCACCTTCGCATCTGAACCACTTAACTCATTCGAGGTAGATTTTAGGTGACGTTGGAGGCTATACATAGAAAAATGGACCTGATGGAGGCTGGGCGGCGTAATTGAAAAATCGCTCAATGTTGGTCCCATTTCATCAAAAATACTAACGGAGGTTAACTCTCGATTAGTAAAGGATCTTTGGAGGAAAATAAATTTAAAGTTGGAATTGTCTGCAAACATTTTCTGAGTTGGGATTAATCTCGGCCAATAAATGAAACTTGAGATTATTAAAATCCAATAACCCTTAATCTTCAAGCATATCTTCAAGATAATCTTTTAGCAACTGTTTGTTGTGCTTTTTTACCAACCATGATTCATCTAATATTTGTTTGCTAAATCTTCATAATGGTTTGGAACTTTTATACCCACTTGGCCACTTGTTCAAGACCATTGTTCATTTTTTCTTGTGCGCGTATATCCCACAAACTTTTCAAATAGATCTACGACACCAGAATCAACAACCGCCCTCTTGAACGGCCAAAACTCCAGTCCAAACACACGGGTTGACAACGCCAAGGGCTCGAATGATATTCGACGTGGTCGAAGTATTCATGCTATTTACCTTTTTGCCCTTTCTCTTAATCTCTTTTGTGATGTGTTAATGTCTTATTAGAAGAAAGAACCATAAAAGTCCATGATCTGTTTTTACTTAGTGGGCCCAGTTGGTGAACTGCTTGACCTAGAAATGCAATTTGGGCTGGGGCCCTTCAAATCTGCTTCTAGTTCTGATCCAGATCACATGCAAAAGAGACTATTGTGTACCAAACTTGAACCAGAGAGCCAAAGTGCCAAAGTATTAGGTATGTGGTCAGTGGTCCCTTTAAAAGGGTTTATAAAATGTTTTTTGATTTAAGAGAGTTTATTTAAAGTTAGCAGAGGTTGAGTACCCAATCATGTTCAAATGCTTTTATACATTAGTAAGAGTTGATTAAAGATTTATTAAATTTCTAAAGTTTGGTTCTTTTTTTTATTGTTATATACTAATCATTATTTAAAGTACGTTAATAGCACATTTTAACTTATAAAAAGCAAATGATTTATTAACATATCTTTATCTTTATATTATAATAAAAGAGTAACTAATGGGGACACGTAGCAGCACCACATTCATCCTCACCGTAATTTTTTCGTTTCTCTCTCCTACTCAATAGTTACTATAATTACTAATAATATTATTTAATTTATTTATAGACCAAAAATATTTTTTAATAAATTAAGAAAGAAATCTTTTAATCAATATTATTTATAAAGAAATAAATTTTATAAAATAATCTTTTTTTTTAAAACATCAAACTTTTTTAAAAATATAAAATATTTTAAAAATCAATATTTTTAAAAAGTAAAATTTTTATAAATAAAAAATAATTATAAATAAATTTCATAAAACTTTTTGTTTTGAAACAAAATATTTAGTTTTATTAAACAAAAAAAGTTTAAAAACTTGATATCATTATTTTGTTACCTATAGTCCTTATACATAATTTCAACCGTATTTTATCTTAAAATATCGTTTTATAATTTACAAAATTTTATTTTATTTAATATTTTATATATTCAACCCGTGTAATACAATTAATAAAAAAGCACAAAACTACGCTTCTTATATAAACTATAACTTTCCTTTTATGAATTTGACCTGAGTTTTATATTAAATAATCAAATCGTTCATAAGAAACAAGTATATAAATATATAACATAAGTATTTGTATATCCACCAAATACTTTAAATGTGTTTTAGTAAAAGTGTAATAGAATCAAATACATAAACCAGTAAACGATAATCAAAATTATTCACGTCAAGTAATAGTTCATAATAGTTCACAGTTTTTAATCCCAACTTTTAGTCAAGTATCTATTTGGTATTTACCTCCGTCCCGTTTTCCTATAAAATCCTCTCACACAACTTCTATTTGCTCTTCTCCATCTTAAAGGTGTCATTTTGCTTAACCACAAAAGACCTACCCAAGACAACCATGGATTCTTCCAACTATATTGATCTATTCAACATCAACTTCGGAGTTCAAATCCATGAAACATTGTTACACTTGAGCTCAAATCTAGGCCACAGACATCCAAGGACCTATGGCAACCCATGAACCTCCACAGATTTGTGGTCGGTGACAATTGGGGGACTGAAAAAAGAAGAGCGAGTTTGAAACTTAATTTTTCTATTACAGTAGTATACATTGTCATATTAATCTTAAAGCCAAAAAAATTATCCATTTCAGATCAGAATGAAACTTCTAAAAAATTTAAACTTAAACCTTATATTAATACAACTATTACGTTTACCTAGCATATTTGTGTATATTCTTTTAACCCTTTTTTTAACGGCAAATGTGCGACCCTGTTTCGGAGAATAGGTGTTATCTTAATCGGGACCATCTATTCGTTTCCCAGCCGAGACCGCACCCCCAACCCTTTCAGAATTAAACCCATTGCTAAAAAACTCACTGGTTCAACACTTAGGGAGCGTTTGGTTAGAAGGAATGGAATGGAATGGAATGGAATAGAATTGAGAAACTAGTATAATTTTCAAGTAAAATTATGTTTGAGTAAGTAATGAAGTGTAAAACCCAAAGGAATGTTTCACCTCAAATTCCCTTGGTTGTAGGATTTCAAATTCCCTCTTTAGGTGGAAGGATTTTGAAATCCCACAACCAAGGGAATTTGAGGTGAAATATTCCCTTGGGTTTTACATTTCATTACTCACTCAAACATAATTTTACTTAAAAATTATACTAGTTTCTCAATTTCATTTCATTCCATCCCATCCCATTTCTTTTAACCAAACGACCCTTAAGTATTTTTAACCCTTCTAAATTACATCACAGAACACGTTACCCCTTGTCAATAGTCTACAAAGCATGTGTGTACAATATAGATTTTTTTAATGAAAATCTCCTAGGTTTGACTATGGTTGTACATGTGTTGACTTTTCCAGCACAGTGCTTTAATTTATATTAAAAAAAAAAGAATTCCTAGAAAGAAAAAGGTTTTTGTCGTAGTTTGTAGCAGTAGCATTATATAATTCAAAAGACCTCAAACCCCTTTCACTTTACTTTTGTCTTCACTCTCTATTTCTCTTTCCCAAAACTCTTTTTCCCTTTATCATTCCGTCTGCAATTTTAAATCTAGGGTTTTTAATTTCACTTGCACAAAGCACCCCCTTTTCACAGGTTTGTCTGCCCTAATTTCTTCCCTCTTTCTACATTCTTTAAGACCCTCAATTTTGCTTCTGTAATTTCATGCTGTAGAGCTCATAAAGCGTGAATCTTTAAACCAAAAAGTTTAATCTTTCTCTAGTTTCTTGTGTCTTTCTGTGCTAAAATCGACTCCCCTCGCTGTTTCTTGAAAACCCTTGTAAAACCCTCCATAAAGTCTGGTTATTGTTTGTGGGTTTTGCTCAATTGTGTTTTTTTAGGTCTGAAATTGTAAAATTTACAGCATTTAGAGGTGTCTGTGGTTAATTTGTTGTTGAATTTTGTGGGTTTGCTAAATTGTGCTTTCTTTGTTGGATTTTGTTAACATTTTTAGTGTTAGAGGTGTGTGTGGTTGATTCTTTGTTATCTTTTGTGGGTGGGTGTGAGATTAGTGAGTAAATGCATGGATGGAAGGGAAGGAATTCCATCCTTTTATCTCAACAGAGGGTTTCGTGGGTCGGGTTCTAATGTCGGGTCGGGTAATCAGGGTGGAGGGTTCCAAGCCCCACCACCTGGTTTCAAGACTCAGTCGAACCCGAATTTGTCTCCCCATGGCCATAGCAATATGAGGTTAGCACCCTCAGTAGGTTCTTCATTCCATTTGGAACACAACCCACCACCACCACAACCACCACCCACTTTCCCTCATGGGTTTAACTTGGACGGTGGTGGTAGTGGTGGAGGTGGCGGTAGTGGCGGCGGCGGTGGTGGTGTGAGTGAAGATGGTGGTGGTGGTGGTGGTGTTGGTGAATCCTCCATGCCTGCCCCTAGAGGTGGAAATGAGTCCATTGTAAAGAAAAAAAGAGGGAGGCCTAGAAAATATGTCCCTGATGGTTCCCACATGGCTTTGGGACTAATACCTGCACCTGCGGTAGCATCACCTGATCCAACCACACCGACACCACAAAAGAAAAGGGGGCGTCCTCGAGGCAGCGGAAGGAAGCAACAACTTGCAAATGTTGGTATGTTTATGATTCTTTAGTTGCTTTTTGCAATTTGTATTAGTTTGGTTGTTATACATTGGTTGTTATGAGTCTTGGTCCTATTGAGGCCTTGAGCTATCGGTAGCAGGTAATCTTTAACTTCTCATCATGGGTTCAAATGATTTAGAGGTTAAGTTGTGTTTGCAGTGATAATCTTTACTATGGTTTTAGTTGACTTGAAGATGTTGATTGTAGTCTGGTAGCCTACAATTAACCTCATGTTGTGCTTTTCATCCATTTGGAGGCTAAATATGTGCTTAATATTTTTCAGGTTTTAGAATTGGTATTAGGACAACATAATGGATTGACTCATGCATTTGTTTTCAGGTTTTTAAATATGCTTACATTAAGCAATATTGTTACAATAATAGTCTATCTTTAATAATACAGTTCAGTCTGCTGTGCAAACACTTTGAGTGAGTTTTGACTTGTTTGACCCATTTGACATGTTTCCTTTTCTGCTAATTCTTTTTTTCTTTGTCGTACACTCCTACTTTTTGGTGATAAAACATACCAAATCAACCCATTCATAATCATATTCCAATAATTGCCACCTCGAGGTATATAACCTCCTACCATTATTTTTGCTCATTTAAGCCAGTCTACTGCTTTGGTTTGGGACATTAGCGCAATAGGCATAAGAGATAAATTGATGCTAGAATTGATTAATGTTCCATAACATTTACCAGCTCTTGTAGTGGAATTTAGGTGCATTTGTTATTGATAACTAAGTTTTCATTATATTTTTTACTCTTTTATAGTATGAGCACCATTTGATTGGTATTTGGTGTTAATGTCGATGACCAAAAAATACTTTCCTATAGTGCTATACAGAGGTCAAATTTTAAATTTCTGGTCTTCTCATTCATTGTGTTTCTGTTTTATAATGTGTTTAGGCGAATGGATGCATAATTCAGCAGGATCTGCCTTCACACCTCATATCATCCATGTATCGGTTGGAGAGGTATTATAACTAATATTTCCTTCTTACTAAAAACAAATACAACATTTACACAATTTTATTAAGATGCTTGACCATCTATTAAGCATCTAAGATTTTCCCAAATGTTGGGTAGCAGAGGAATCTTGTGAACTGAAATCATTATTATCAATACCTAGTAATGATTACTAGGAAAAGATTGAAACTTTGTGAGGAAAATGTTGCGATTTATTTCGGGTCATCCCAAAAATGAAACCTAAACAAGTACTATTGTAAACATTTTTGTTGCAGGATGTTGCAGAAAAAGTATTATCTTTTGCACAGCAAAGGCAAAGGGCTCTCTGCATCTTGTCAGGCAATGGTTCTGTTTCTACATTGACATTACGCCAATTTACATCCTCTGGTGGGACCGTGACTTATGAGGTTTGACCACCTAACCCAAATCTTTACTACACTGGTTTTCTTGTTAAAATATGGAGGTGGGCAGGTGACAATATGGACGGATTGGGTAACATGTCAAAAGAAATAGTTACCCATACAGGTCGAAACAGGCCATGTTTGGTTAATCAAAACACTTTGAGTTGATCTTTTTTAGTAAAATAATTTAGGATGTTTTATGCATTAACATACCTTTAAGCTAATTTGATATCCGTTAGTCAATCACGGTGGTTAATTGTTCTATTAACTGCTTTCTAGGGGCGTTTTGAGATCCTATGCTTATCGGGCTGTTATCTGCTTGCTGAAACCGGTAGCCCCCGCAACCGAACTGGCGGTCTTAGTATATCTGTTTGTAACGCTGACGGTCAAGTGCTTGGCGGCGCAATTGGCGGTAAACTCATCGCCTCCACCCTAGTACAGGTATTACTTTACATCTTTTTTCTTCTCATTTCCATTTGCTGCAGATAACATTTTTTTGGTGGCAGGTGGTGGTCAGTAGCTTCTTACATGGTGGTGGTGATAACTACAAAGCAAAAACCGCAGCCGAACCACCACCCTCAGGAGACGAAAAGAGTCCTGGAGTTCAGCTTAACTAGACATCTTCCTGTAGATTAATGGTGGACTATGTGTTGGTGTATTTGTTACAACCAAAAACAAAAAAACTTGACATCTTTATGTTTGTTTAGCTGTAGAACCTCTTTTTTCAATTTGTTCAGTAGATTGAAATGCGCATTCGCCATCTGTAGCTAGTATCATTTCATGTACTGGGATCTGAAAATTATCTTTCTTTGAGGCTGGATTAATGTTCATTTGTAGGGTTTGTTCATGGAAATTTTAGCAAATTTATTCATGTTTCTTAAATTATCAAATACAGGTTCAATTATACAACAGAAAATGAAAAATGCATGCCATTATTCAACACACAAGATTCAATCAAATTTTGCAAATCTGGAAATCTACAGGAGACCCAAGAGTTTCTGAATGTCTCTCTGCAAAAAGCAAAACAATGGTACAATAAATCAAACAATTTTATGCAAGATGAAGCATTGTAATACCGTAATTGGTGTTAGAAGGGCATTTTAGTCTTTTTACCTCGATTGTGAGAGGTGAAGTTGTGGGGTAATAGCGGTCAACAGGTTGACCATTTTTATCAACCAAGAACTTGGAGAAATTCCATTGAATGTCTCCCCCAAGGATTCCATAGAACCCTGTTTTCAAGAACTCATACACAGGTGCAGCATTCTCACCATTCACATCAATCTGTGTTGAAATTGCATTAAAGCTTCAAACTTTTTGACAAATTTTGGTAGTTTTTCATGGTGGATTATTTGAACTTTACCTTATCAAAGATGGGGAATTCTGATTTGAATCTTGTGCAAACAAAGTCAATAATCTCTTCATTGCTTCCTGGTTCTTGAGCCCCAAATTGATTACATGGAAACGCTAAGATCTCAAAACCTACATTCATTGAAGTCAAACCTTACTCTTCAACTAGTAACTGACATTAACTGTTAAAAATACAAATAAAACCACACTCTTCTTACAATATTAAATTATTCTTTATAAAAAAGTATAAATGCCAATGATTTTTTCAAGATTATTATTTTCTGCCGATTAAAACTTTTTGTAGTTTAAAAATCAAAAGGGCTAGCCAGATTCCATTCTTTATGATGAATATCGAGTTATTTAAAGAGATGAATGAATAAAGTTTTACATCAAATTTGAAACCAAAATCAAAACCTACAAACCTTTCTCCTTGTACTTCAAATAAATCTGATTCAGTTCATCATAGTTGTTATCCGTAAGCCCACTGCCACAGAGAACCAACACCACAATTGATTGCAACTTGTAAGCAACTTTAGGATACATAATCACAAAGCTAAGTTAGACCGATAGTGAAAAAGATGAGCTTGATCGTCTATTACAAAAGGGCAAATGGGCTGCAAGAACATCCGAAAGAAATAACAGTGAAGAGACTATGAATGCATACCACTTGGAGGCAACATTAACAACAAGTACAACTTTTCCCTTGTAAATATTAAGGTCTACATCGTTACCCTTGGCATCCTGCTTCCAATCGAAGATCAAATCAATCAAAAAGCCAATAATAATTATTTAACAGACAATAATAGTCAATTAGCTGTACAAAAGACTCAGCATGGACTTTAGGGTTCTTGAGAGAGAGCAAGGGGATTAGCAAAATCAAACCTTGACAGTGAAATCGAAGAGGGTTTTCTTGTTGGAGGTGGGTTGTGCTGCCATGGATGATCGCTAGAGCTAGTGCGTTGAAATCGACAGGAAGACGATCTGTTAGGTGATTGAATTTATATTTAGGGAATAATTGGACAAATGAACGATAAGATGCTTACTAACCTTGGCATTGGTGGCTCCAATTCAAAACGTGACAAAAAGAGGTGAATAGATGCCAAAACGGACGCCCAATGTTTAATTATGCTTTTTGGATTGTTCGAAACTATATGTTATAGATAACTAGGCATGAACTTTATCCAGCTATTACGCGATATAATATCACATATAGGGTTTGTATTCAGTTCTTGTCTTTAATTTATTTCGATTTAAGGCAATGCAAGGATCGTTATAGCTAAGGCGGTTGATCAATGCAACCCGACCATAGGGCGATGATGAGTCTACTTATCAGTCACCGTGGCGGTATGATATTGTGGATGCATCAGATGCAGTTTGGGAAGCTCTTGGTGTCCGAGGATGAATGTTTCAATGTGAGAAACATAATATGATACAATGTTGTTTCAATTTTTGTAATGACGATTGTTCGCTTTTGGTAATGTTTAAAAACTGAAATGATATGGTGCGATAGAAATTACAACATTACAGATATTCTGACACTGAGAACATAAAAGACAGGACATACATGTAAAAGGTTGTTTTTTTATCTATCATAACTTATATGGATTATGATACCAAAGCTTATTTATCGCGAAACTATGGAAGCATACATGAAAGTGCTTAAGTAATACTTAAGCGACGCCAAGGAGCTTCTTTATATCCTTCTGCAGTAACAAGAAAACCAAACAAGAAAACATGAGTTTTGCAGGTGTAGAATTTAGACAAGATAGCGTTACACAACGTGCTTTACCTCGATGCTTAGAGGCGTGGTGGTTGGAGCATAACGGTCAACAACCTTTCCTTCTTTATCAACCAGAAACTTTGTGAAGTTCCACTTGATGCTGTCACCAAGAAGCCCTCCTTTGCTTGACCTTAAGAAGTTATACAGGGGTTCGGCGTTTTTGCCATTTACATCAACCTGCATTAACAGAGTGTTTCAATCAACAAACTCTCTCACAAGAAGTACATCCAATAGTCCATGCAATACTAGATAATAACTTCCAAATGGGACACCCAAGACAACTTCTAAGTCGTTGAACGCGTTCTGTTCAGTTTCATGAAAATAATTGTAAAACACCAACCTTAGAAAAGATGGGATACTCGGCTTTAAAGCGAGTGCAAGCAAACTCCTGAATTTCATCATTACTTCCTGGTTCTTGCCCATTAAACTGATTAGATGGAAATGCAAGAATCTCAAGACCTATAAACTCACACAAACAAATTCAAGTTGCAAAAGGTTGTTCCAATAGGTAGGAAAGAAAAACAAATATTTGAAGGGCGACAGGAAAAACGAACCTTGATCCTTGTACCTCTGGTACAAGGTTGTCAGCTCGGGGTAATTAGAGTTTGTAAACCCGCTGCTCATAACACAGAATCAGAAGTTAAGAAATAGCGCGCTAACAAGATGTTAATATGCAAAATTATTGGGACATATAGTTTACCATTGGGATGCAACGTTAACAATCAACAAGACTTTCCCCCTGTATTTGTTAAGATCCACTTCTTGGCCCTTCGCGTCCTGTAAGAAAACAAGCCAAAAATGAAGGTCTTTATATGCAGAGAACAAGTAGTCATAAAAGAGCAAGCCCAAAGCACAAAACTTTGAGGCGTGTGGAAAGTATATACAAACATGTACAATCCTGGTGTTATTAACACACAATTGTGAGTTCATGACGCGTAACAAGAATGCTAGTAAAGATTGTGAATGTAGGCAACATAATTGAACAGAACATTAGATGTATTCTGTCACAGTGGTTCTAAGGTAAACACACCAGTACACCACAAGTACTGATCCTTGACGTTATGCACGAAACCATCAGCTTCTCGTTACAATGAACGATGAACACGCTACATGAGCTACAATACAAGGTTAACTCCACACCCCTATAAATACTTGACTTGGAAGGAAAGGTACACTCCATGCTCTCTTACTATGCTCTCTCTATATACTTACAACTTACTCAAATGTCGCATGATCGAGGCAATGGAGCTTTTAAGCATCAATTTACAGGCACATATCCATTGTTGCCACAGGAATACTACTGTTATTACATATCCTAATAGATTCTATGATCACATTAGAAGATCATCACATTGAGGGTAGTAAAACAATTAGAAACTAAACTAAAATAGATTTGTTTTCATAGTTTTCCATACATCATCAATGAAATGCACACTAATTGGTTCAAGAAACAATCTTTCAAGATACCCATCAATCAAAACACATAAAAAACACAATGTGCTAAATTTTAAATCAATAAAGATCATCTTAAAACCCTACAATCAAAACAACAAAAAGCTAAACAAACACAAATAACACTTTCAACATCAAACTCGTACAATCACCATGTAAAACGAATCTTTAACCAATGAAAACCATTTCAAAACCCTAAATTGAAGTCAACAAACCTTAACGGTGAAATCGTAAACCGATTGCTTCGATTGAGTCGCCATTGATTGATTTGATCTTGCACCCAACACTAGGGTTCTGTTGGCACCACTGAATCTTGAAAACCAAGATTTTCTTGAACCTGATGGATGAGAAATTGAAGAAACAGATGGAATTAACAGATAATTCAAAAGGGTTCTTGAGGGGGTGACTAGAGTTCTTCGAGCAATAAGGTTACGGAGCACACGAGCTGATGAACACGACATGGGGTTCTGTATTTATACAAATCTTGTACTGATGATGACTGTATCAAGAAAGGCTAAAGATGAGTTTTTTAATTGGTTTTTGGTGGGTGTGTGGATATTGAGGTAGATACGTGGCGGTTGAAGGTTGTGATGACATGGCAGTGGTGGCGGTTGGGAGCCAAGGTGGTGATTAGACGGTTGTTACATGATCTGACGGTTAGAATCACCATCATGTGTAACTTGCATTTCATTTTATGAAATTGATTTTCACTTTAAAAAGTTCTTCATTTCATTTTCATCCATTTTTTATTAAGAGATAAAGAGAGTTTATGTAGCCACAACTACACTTGTGAAGTGTGAACTACACCATCCAGACATGTTGTTCCACACGAGGCTCTAATGCTACAGAGGACCACGATGTGGCTCGTGATGGATTCATCGTATGGTGTAAAAGATCACATGTGCTTATCATTCATTGTGTCAAATAATACAAGTCGTATAATTATTAAGAAAAAATAATGTTTAGCTAACCTACTCTATAGTTTTTAATATGTAAAGATTTTTTTAACCCGTGTGTTGCGGCAAAACCGTAGAATCCTACGATGATGTTCACAAAGTTAAGAGCAAGCTTCTGAACTTCGTCGCATGTGTTGTGACGGTGACATTAACGTGCTTAAATACAGGAAAGAAATGTACAAAGTTATTATGGATCGATTCCAGAAGTTCAAACATAAATAGAAAACAATATTTTGTGTCGTTCGTTACGATCTAATAGATTAAAAGATCATTTAAACTAAAATATATAAAAAAGGTAAAAAAACCAAGAAACCTACAAAAAGATACTGCCAAAGCAGGGTTTGAGCGTGCGTCTCAATGTCCTTCAAGTAACGTGCCATTTCAACGAGACTAGATTATCACTTGAGTTTGTGTCTGAATGAAACATTTTTATACACTGAAGTGGCAACATCTTTTCTCCTCCCATCTTTGCTCTGTTGTTGTTACTATAGTTTTACTCACTATTCTGTGCTATAGTGGTAGTTTAATATTATCATTATTGGATTACTATATTGTATGCTGTACATGTGAAGCAAAAGGTTTTTAGAGCCACTTAGATATTAGTAGATATGTTTGCTTGTTATTCAATCAGCCTGGACATTCATCTAGCCACTCCTATAAGTTCTCATATGACTTCGGATACAAGACATGTTCCACGCTAACATAATCAAGAAATTTTCAAGAAAGGATTGATTTGAAGCAAATGTCAAAAAACCAATCAAATCCGATGGGAAAATAAATTCAACCAACACCTACAGAAGAATTACAGAATCTGATTCAACTTTTAAAATTTTGAGCGGCTACTTGCAGCGTGTCTTCTCGCGCAGCATCCCACGAAATAGATTACAGACTGACATTGAGCCAATATTATCAGATGTAAGTTTATGTGAAAATATTATTTATTGGTTTCTCTCTGTAAGAAGTCAAAATTTGAAGGCTTGGACTTTTTCCAAGTCTCCCTGAAAGCTTAATGCTTTATGATACGAAGTAAAACATAGTTTTGTTAAATTGTCAATTATAAAGTTGTACATAGAGACTTACCAAGACGACGAACAAAACCACATTAAAGATAGCAACCGCACGCCATTCGATTTTCATGTACTCTGCTACTGCAGCCCTGAAAAGCCGATGCTAGATCAAACGCATAATTAATGCAAATAATAATGTAGAATATAAGGGGAAAGAAGCTTACTTGCAGGAATCACAGTTGTAGCATTTTATGGCTTTTGAATTCCTGTAGAGTTTGCAGTCCTTAGCAGAACTAATTGGATGGAAGCTCAAGTCATAGTAAGAAGCATTCACAGCAGGATAGCCACACCTAAAACAACATTGAATTGAATCTAAGTGGTTCGTATGCGGATTAGATGTTGCAATTTTGACCCATTGTAGATTCGGGTAATGTTTTATTTGTAATGGGTCAAATGGATAAGAACAAAAGAAATAACTAAAAAAGAAATGTGTATGCATGTTGAAAGGTGTCCATAGCATACTTTTAACGCATAAAACATTTTGTAATCATTTAGTCAAACTATTGAACTATTATTAATATAATTTATTGTTTACGATTATATTTGAAACTAATGATTATTGGAAGTTCTAAGATTTCAGACAAAAAGTTTTTCTTGGTCAACCCTGCCCGCACGGAAAACCACCTATCTTGGCTCATTGCTCAATCTGACTGACTTGCACAAAGACTCACAAAGAAGATTTAAGAAACCTACTGAGACGGTGGTCTGCAACAACCAGCTTCTATGGGTGTTAATTTTGCTGATTTGTATTGTTTGAGAGTCTGCATAAAATCAGTTTTTACAGTCGCATTCATGAAATGAATCAATCAATTAGAACAAAAAGGTGGAACAAGAGAGGGGATGAGATGTGTATTTTAAATACCTTGTATCTTTTTGATAAGCTGCTACAATCATCAGCTTTAACAAGACAGCTTCGAAGGCGCTTCCAATTATTGGTGTTGTTCAACTGAGTCCCAAATCAAGAAATCAAGAAACAACTTATTTAGCTGGTAAATTCTTAAAATATTATGGTTAGTTCTAGACTTGAAATGGATGCTTACTTCTTTTTGAAACCATTTATTATAATCCTGTAGATGATACTCCTTGAATCTGATAACGTAAAAAGATAAAGAATTTTAATCTCAATAAACAATTAAATCATTGAAACAACGGTGGAAGAAATAGCACTTTAAATCTCACCTAAAACCTGCAACATTATGGCCGGTGCCATTGTCAGTTATGATAAAACTGCAATAGAAAATGAGAAAATGCATAATTTGGTATATAGATGATATCCCATGGTTTAAAATTTATATACATGACGATAGCCATACACATATACAAATATACTTACGCCAATACGGTAAAAACAAGGATTCCCAACAAAATCAAGAAGAGTATGATCAAATACTGCAAGACGTATAAACTTTTAGCGACTGTGACTACAAAAACTGCAAAATTCAAGATTTTGAAAAAGAACCACAAAATATGAACATACCATCCATAATAATATATTGTTGTTCTTTAGCGCCCCCAAAAACCCGACAATTGATCTGAAACTCAGAAAACAGACCACAGTAACAAAAGAGGTACAATCTAACATTAGAGATGGAACATTTTACCATTAGTACTAATAGATATGTTGAATTCATGCATTCATCTTGAAATTTAAAAGAGCTAATATCAGTTTGAATTTGAATAATGAAACTTTGTTCACTGATCTTAAAGTCAAACTGTCTCTTAAGAAAGTTAGATTAATAAAATGAAGAAAACCTCAAAGATATCTTACATCACGAATATCAGGGTGCCAAGGCCCAAAACAGGAAGAGTTAGCGATTTTCTACAACCATCATGATGAGAGCTAATCCACACGCCAAAACCGATTACACCCACAGCTACAAACTACACATTGAAATAACAATGGTCCATCATTTTGTAGCTATCAATCTAAGACATCAATAAATTTCTTCCTATGCAAAATGCGAAGAATCTCTCACTGTAACAGAACTGGAATTTCCCAAACAACATTCAGTAATAAACTAGTTTGTGACTACATAGTTAAAAAAAATTGAAAACCGATGCTGCAGTATCATTCATAATCAAGCTTCAATAGTCAATAACTTGAGCCAAAAGAACCTCACAGCTAGAAATAATCTTAAAAAACCTAAGAAAATCTAGTACTGGCATTTCGACAAATACCTAGAGTGCATTCATAGCAAATTGCTGGAGAATTCGATAAACATACCATAGTCAGAAGATTAATCCATCTGATCACAAACGTGCTTACTCCTGTGCTCATCTTCTCCCCAAAATAACCCTTTTCGTTCTTCAATCAACACAAACAGTAAGCAAAATCCCCTAGCTTTTCGAAATCAAAATGGGTTCGATCATTTTAAGTGACTTGCGGTTTGAAAAAGGGGAGGCGGCAAAGGAACATATGATGTAAGAAAGACAGAAATTGGATAAAGACGACGAATTGATGGTCATTTTGGGAATTTGCAAGTGGGTTCACATGATTTATGGCTTTTTGCTAATGGAAGCTTCAAAAGTGATGATTTTTGTTAACAAAGACAACAACTAAGAAACGGAAGGTGGCGATGTTCAAGATTTGAGTCAGAGGTAGTGTGTACAATACACAAGTCATATCATTCTCGAATTTCAGCCCTTATAATATCTACGATGTTCATTTTGATCCCAAAGATATCATTTTCGTATTCCAACATATTTAGATCAGAGATTAGTTATATATAACTAGTTTTATTACCCGTTATGCATTGCGGGAGTGGCACATGCGGGATGATAAAATATAGACTACAATCAACTCGACTTGTTTTCAAACTAAATTTATATCGAAATGTAAAGTAATTTGAATTTAAACCATTGAATGAAAACATATTATATTCGACACTACTCCAAACCAATTTACATTGAAATGTAGACCAACTCAAAACGTATATAAAAATAAACACGTGTGATGAGATCGCATGTGACGTGATAAAGTATAGACTACAACCGTCCCGGCTCGTTTCTAGATTATATTTATGTCGGAACGTAGAGTAACTTGAATTTACACCATTGAATAACAACGTATTATATTTGATATGACTCATTTTCAAATGTATTATAATAGGTTCCATAAAGTTATATTACATGTTTTTTCTACGCAATAAGCAAAAAGTAAATTTGAAATAACAAGAAGGTTAAACGTTTATGGGAAAGATTTCTAGAAACAATAAAAACAGAAATAGTTATAAGGAAGAGTATTTTTTAGGTTTATGTTTATAGAGTTTGGCATCCTTGAACGAGTATAGTAGCACTTTTATATATTCTTAAAATATAAATATTTACATTATAATAAATATATATTAATAAAGATATCAAATGTTTACATATTTTTTATATTAATATTGTTAATTTACTAAATTTAAAGTATCTGTAAAATTTATAAACTTTGGTTTTTTTTAAATAAATAATAATTTATTGTATTTATTTATATGGTATAAATAAATCGGTCATGAAAATAATATGAAAGTTGATGAAAAATTAAAATTGCTCACCCCAAATCGAGTTTCAGCATCGAACACCAGGTTTTAAAATTTTAACCTAATAGAGTTTCATCAGCAAACACCAGATATTATAATTTTGAACAATTTGATTTTCCATTAAATAGTATTTCTAAAAATAAAATACCCACCACGTAAACAAATCAAATCAACAAAATCAAACCAATTAGCAACCAAACGATTGTAGATGTTCACCTAAAAATAAGAAGATTGAGGTGCTCCATCCGCCTTTGACGAAGCAACATGGAGGGAACATAATGAGAGAGACAGTGTAATCGGAGCTTCTTCTTCCTGCAAAACTTCCTTTGTGTTGAACTTTTCGAGATGAATGAACGAACTATGGGCAAAAAACTTGGTCTGAGGACCTACTTGCAATTTAAACATTTTTAGTGATCAAAGTGTAAAACACTCAAACTTCACTTTAGCAATAATATTGCTTTTTAATATATATAATAATATTGTCATTCTCTTCCTAAAGATTTAATTATTTCTTTTTCTTTTTAGCATATATTTGTTTTATATAATCAAATAGCAATTGCATTTATTTTGTGTTTATTATATTATTTTTTTATTTATTTTCATCTAATTAATATATATCATTATTCTTATATTAATTTTCTATAATTTGTGACTCAATTAATTAGCTCAACCTTTTTGCTAAATTAGTAGAAGTGTTAAAGTTCAAATATGTGATCATTACATTGAAAAATATTATGATATATTATTATTATATTTATTACAATTAAGAATGCTAGTAATAAGGTTGTGTGTGATCTCTATAAAAAGTGTGTGTATTATTATTATTATTTAAATAATTTAATGATACACAATCAACACCTAAGTTTAGATTATTGTATAACGTCTTTATATGTGAAAAATTAAATAGTTTTATTTTTAACAGAAAAAACTAACAGTATTACTAGGTTGAAGTTAACCGAAACAAATTAAAAACCACTTAAAAATGATTTTAAAACCTTTTGAAATTTTGATGAACATCACTATTTGAAACAAAATACAGGAAATAAAAGTGATGTTACTCTAAGTTTTAAATTGATTAATTTGATTAAGTTTTTAAGTCTAGCATAGAAATTATTTCCTATGGGACAACCGAAACATGCCGTGTTCATCTCAAAAATGATAATATGACGTGTGATATAAGTTATATATAAAACGGTTTCTAATTCTTTTATATATATGTATTAGAAATTTCAAACATATGACATAAAGTCATTGCTTAGTGATAAAGCTGGCCTAATTTCCTCATTATGAATAGACAACATGAATCCAACATGAATCTTTGATGAAACGTGCCTTTATTCTCTGGGTATATTTGGTCACGTGTATCCGCCCCTTGTCCTAAATCATACCTTGTGCTGCCTCAATAATGTCAAAAGTTTTTTTTTTTTTTTTTTTTTTGAAAAATTACCAAAATAACCAATTGATCAAATCGAATTACCAAAATAACCGGTCAAAATCAAGTTTATCAAATAAAACAACTCAATCGTATCCCGCCACGTGTCCCACCCTCGCCCACGTGGCGAGGATCAGCCATATTCTCTCCCCCGGAAAAACGTGCCGGCTAGGGAAAAGCATAATCCCTCGCCCACGTGTCATGTTTGGGGGCATCCCTCGCCCACGTGTCTTCTTTTTCTGTAAATATTTTTCTGAGTCAGCGAGGGATGCCCCCAAACATGACACGTGGGCGAGGGATTATGCTTTTCCCTCGCTGGCACGTTTTTCCGGGCGAGGGAATATGGCTGATCCTCGCCACGTGGGCGAGGGTGGGACACGTGGCGGGATACGATTGGGTTGTTTTATTTGATAAACTTGATTTTGACCGGTTATTTTGGTAATTCGATTTGGTCAATTGGTTATTTTGATAATTTACCCTTTTTTTTCTCTCAATTAAAAGAAGACATTGAAAATATTTACAGAAAAATATAACAACTATATAAATAGTTTTACATTTTACTTTAACAATAATACATAAGGTGATCGATCGGTTCTACATATATCAAAATAATGTACAAATGTATTACGTGGTTTTCATGGAACCTAATTACTCTAGTTTGTAGGACAATTATTAAGGGATTGTTCTACATAGCTATGCTAATTAAAATGTCAAATGTTTTATTTATGTGTTACTGAATATATTTTCTCTGATCAAGTTGTAATAATAAGAAAAAGGGTCCACTGTTTTATTGTTTTAATTAAATAATGTTGATTGTTTAGGTAAACTAAAGATAAATTACCCAAAAGATATATATATTTGTATGTACAATCTACTTAATTACTCTATACAGAATATTCCAATTTTTATTTTTCTACTTCGATTATTTTTATTAGAAAGTTATAAATTAAAAAGGTGATCAAACATGGGAAAACACAAAAATTTTAAAAAGAAATGTTTCATGAAACCAATGAATTCAAATATGCAGCATGAGATGTAGACACGGGCCATATGCTAGCAGCTACTTGTTTTGATTCATAAACTATGGGGTTAATTTTTTGTTGCACCCATAGATTAATCCCTACAATACATTTTTAACCTTTCCTATTTAAGCACTTTACACTGCAATCAAACTCATCTTCGATGATCAACCAACCTTTTGATTTTGAAGAGTTTTTTAGTCACAAAATGGATGTGTTTATATTAGAAGAATACATGGCGAAGCGAAGAATGGAGAAGAGGGCGGCTGCTGGTGCAAAAGGTGGCAGATCCAACGTCTCCAATAACGATAACAATGGAGAAAAGAGGACACAAAACAACCACTCGACTTCACATGATCTTAAGGTTCATCCAAATGAGTACGCGTTTGGAGACAATTCAGCTTTTAGTTTTTGCTTCTCGCCTTGAGTGCGATTGTCTAGATCTTTTTCTTTTAGTATATGAGTATATTGCAATATATGTAGCATCAGATTTTTGAGAGCCGCTATATGTTCACTTGTTATTGTGGTAGCACATGCGTGATGCGTATGACGACCTAGGGAGTTCTTTAAACTCTTGGCCATTAGTGACCGATAATATTAACGATAATACTTATGACATCTTTACTTTTTCGATGCATTGTAATTACTCTAGCCATATAACATTTTGTAATTCATAAAATGAAATTCTCACTAGTCGAAAAACACACACATATAATGATGGAAGGACCATTAATTACAGCTTAATCAACTAACATTTTACCATAGATTATGTAAATATATGAACTTACAACCTTTAAGTTTTTACAAGCAAGACTCATACCGCTTAAAATAGTTGATCATCGGAATTATGTTTCTTTTTATAGGGCATGATCTTCATTCAAATCTACATGATTAGATGCATTAGGATTAACCAAATCAATAAGAAAATCAAACACATCAGTTGTTGCAACCGCGGTTGCAACATCTTCTTTGTGTATAATTCTTCTCTTGCCTTGAATGGTCACATTCCAAGATCTCTTGGTCAGTTCCTCAATGAAAATCTCACAAGCTTTTGAGAACACAAGTGGTGCCTCTCCTGAGATCATCTTCACATCCACACTTGATTTCTTCATGATCTTCTTGATCCTAGCCAATGGCAACAAATGGGGCCCAGTACGGCCAGATATCCCTCCTCCAGATAAAATTCCTGAATACGCCCCAGCCTGTCTCATCTTAATTGGATCCGTAGTAAATACCTATTTCTGTTTTTGTTTTTATAGCAGTGATCTCGGTAACCCTAAGATCTCATGAACAAACAAAAATAAAGATGATATAATTAAGATTTAGGCAAATCTAGGCACAAGTTTGGACAGATTTGAAGAGAGAAGACAATGATATAATTATCAAGAATATATTAATAGATTGAGATGATGAGTAAAGACCAAATTTTGGTGTTTATATATATGATAAGAAATATGGAAAATGTATATAAAATAAATAATAGTTAAAATAGGTTTGAATAGTTGAAAGTGGCCGGCCAGGTTCGCGGTTCGCCAGCTTGCATGCTTGTACGTTACTTGGGTGGCCGGCTATTTTACATTTTTACTAATTAAACCAACTTGATTTTATCCTTTATAAATATGTTTAATTTTAACTGAAGGGATCATGAGGACCATATACAAGAGAATATATAACGACTGTTTTAATAGTCATAAGTTTTCATTCTATAGGTCTCATGTTCATGTGTATGTGATCCAACCTATCTCATCCGTAAAGGCTAAGCCTACAACTCTCTACTTGTAGGCTTAGCCGACGTATGTCTCGAGCTTTCTTTTTAAATAACTTTTTCTAAAAAGTAGTGGTATTTGTAACTTTTTTTTTTCAAAGTTATATATCATCGGTTTACGAAAACTTTTGGACAATCTATCAACATTTATACACATAAATGATTACATGTGGTGACACATGTCATCATCAGATATCACCTCACAAAAACTTTCCCGCCTAAATTTTCTTTACCAAATTTTTCACAATGCCATATTTCTTACTTAAAGTTTTTTATTTTATTTTAAATTTTTTTTTAACGACAAGTGTGAAGTTTTTATTTTTTTAACTAACTCAATCACACCAACCATTTCTAGGGATTTTGAATCTATGCTATCAATCATCTCAAACTTTATTTAACCTTTTAAACCTTATGATCACAAATCCTTATTTTTATATAATCGATTTAAAATAAAAACGATAGAGTTTAAATATTTTTGTTTACATATTCGAATTATATATTTATAACTTTTAACCCGTGTGATACGCGGGCTAATAACCTAGTAAAGTAATAAAACACTGTAAAATGTTTTTTACACGTATAAAAATAAAATATTATAATAAAAAAATGAAAAAATTAAAATGCAATTCTAATAAAAAAATCAAATTAAAATATAATGTAGCAATTGGGTTTTAAAAAGCATGCATCAAGCGCGCCTAGACTTGTGGCGACGCTTGAGGGAAGTGTGCTAGCTTCTCAGTGATGTGCATGATATACAAAAGGTGCAAGTGAGGCTTTAGACGTGCTTTTTATATGGAGGATAGATTTTTACGCCAAGACATCGTACATGTATCTTTTAAGTTGTATATATAAGTTATTTTGATATTAAACCATATATAGGGCTTTTTTATATCTAAATGGTGAGTAAATACTAATAAAAACATATAAGAAATATAAAATAATTATATAAATTAAGTTATTTTTTTCTTTACACTTAGCCCCTCAGCTTGAAACCCTATCACCTTGCGTAGAGTTGGGCAAAAAAACCGGGTACGGACCCGACCCGGACCCGGTTCCGGGTACAACCCGGTATAGGGTGTACCCGGGTTGGAACCGAAAAAAACCGGTGGGTAGGAACCGGTTTGGGATTTTAGGATTTTCCAAGAACCCGACCCGACCCGACCCGACCCGAACCCGAACCCGAACCCGATTGTACCCGGTTAGTACCCGGTTTTTACCTTTTTTATTTTTATTTTTAAGAAATCTAGCCGTTTTTAACGGCTATATAGCCGTTGGGACCATCTTGTGACCGTTTTTTTTGTATTTTTTGGCTCATAAATTAGTATAAATAGGTGTGGGTTAATATGTTTGATTACCCAACTCTCAAACGCAAAAACATACGCAAAAAACGCAAAAAATACTCTAGTTTAAACTCGTTTTATATTTTCACTCTCTCATTTTACATTTTCACTCTCTTTAATCTTGTTATGGCTCAATCACAATCTTCCGTTGGTCAAAGTTCGTCCAACGCTCCAACCGTCGTTCGTGTTCTTCCACACAATCGTAACATGGATGTTTGGTGCAATTGGGATATGGTTGAGTTGAGTGACGGGTCTGTAAAGGCTCGTTGCAAGTTTTGTGGAGCTTTGCTTGCTAAAGATTCTAACACGACTTTAAGCAAACACATTAGCAAGAAGTTTTGTAAGTCGTTGAAAAGTAATCCGGATTCGCAACAAACACAATTAGGTGGAGATGGTGGAATCTTTAATTAAGACGTTAATAGGGTTCGAGATCGAATGGCGAAGTTCGTGATTCAAGAAGCTTTGCCTTTTAGTCACTTCGACAATCCTCGTTTGATGAACTTAATTCGAGAGACGCTTCAACCTCGTTACAACCATGTAAGTCGTACTACCCTTAGACGTTATTGTTTAAAATTATGGAAGCAAGCAAAAAATGATTTAATTGTATTATTTGAAAATTTAAATACCGGTGTAAACTTAACTAGTGACGTTTGGTCGGCTCCACATGGTTTACCCGAATCGTACCTTTGCGTCACCGCTCATTGGATAGATCCCAAATCATGGCAATTGATGAAACGTACGATTGCGTTTGATCTTTTTCCGTATCCACACACCGGAGAATTTTTTTTTTACTTTTTGGATAATGTAATAACTACTTTTAATTTACAAAATAAAATTTTTTCAATGGCATTTGATAACGCTTCCAACAACACAACTGCGGTTGAAAAATTAAAATTAAAATATCTTCCGATTGCAAACGGTGATTTTTTCCATACTCGTTGTGTTGCACATATTATTAATTTAGTAGTGCAAGACGGTCTATCCGTGCAATTTGTTGATAACTTTATTAAAGCTTTTCGATTTATGTTACATGACGTTTATAAAAAAAGTAGAAGAAGATATCAAGATTATAAAAAACTTTGTAAGGATACGGACTCTATATTTTTAGGTCCTAATTGGGATGTACCTACTCTGTGAAATTCGACTTGTCACATGTTTAATTGTGCTTTAAAACAAAAGGGAACTTTAAAAGCTTTTCATAATAGTCTTTCGGATAATGGTGAAGCCGACCCATTTCCGGATGCGGGTTGGAAGAATGTTCAAAGTCTATCCGATTTTCTTGAGGTGTTTAAAAACTCAACAACAAAATTATCGGGAGTTTATTATCCAACTAGTTATTCGGTGGTTCAAGAATTATATTTCATGGCTTTGAATTTTAAAAATTTTCAATATAAAAATGATATGTTTACACAAAAGATAGAACCAATGAAAGAAAAGTTTAAAAAATATTTTGAGGAGTTACCACCCGTTTTTACTTGTGTCGCCGCTTTAAATCCGTTTTTAAATGTTGCTGGGGTTAAATGTTTGATAGACGAGATAAATGACAATTTAGATATGCATGACGAAAACCCCAATTTTTCAAGGGATGCCAAAAAAAGTTTTAATGCAAGCTTGAAAACAATATATAATTTTTATTTAAATAGATATGGGCCTAACGTAAATATAACCACACCCAGAGAATCAACCTCAAATGCTAGTACCTCGATGAAAGACCCGGTTATAACCATGTTGAATGTTGTTCGGGATGTGACGGCTAAACGACAAAGGGGTAACACCACAACAAGCGAGCTCGGTAGATATAGTGCTACAGATTTTATTTCCACTATGACTACCGAAGATTATCGTGCATTCAATATTTTGGCTTGGTGGAAAGGAAAGGAATCTCAATTTCCGATTCTTTCCGCTATGGCCCGTGATTTACTAAGCGTCCAAGCTTCTACGGTAGCTTCGGAATCTGCGTTTTCTCTTAGTGGCAGGGTAATCTCATTACGGAGAACAAGACTAACTCCAGAAGCGGTTGAGATGTGCATTTGTTTAAAGGATCACTTAGACGCGATGGATCGTATACAAGACCAAACAAGCATCGAAGATGAAATTGCACTCGAAGCTAAAGTACACGATGAAGAGGTAGAAGAAGGAGTATCTTCTGGCATATCGGACGAAGAATTAACATTTGATCAAGCGTCTCGTAGTAAATAAACATTAGACGATAACTTAAATAAAAGTTTTATGTTATTTTTTATTGATCGATTTATGTATTTTTAAGTTGTTTAAATAAATAAATGAAAAATTAATGTTTATTTAATATTGTTAAATAAAAACAACATTAATATTATTAATAATAATAACAATAATAATATTATTACTAATAACAGCAACAACAAAAACAAACAAAAACAAAAACAACAATAATATTATTAATAATAATAACAATAATTCTTATTATGATTTATAATAATAATAACAAAAACAACAACAACAAGTCAATAATAATAATAATAATAATAATAATAATAATAATAATAATAATAATAATAATAATAATAATAATAATAATAATAATAATAATGATTTATATTAGTAAAAACAAAATAAAAATAAAAAAAATTCAAAAACCCGATTATACCCTGGTTCCGTACCCGACCGGACCCGACCCGACCCTAACCGGGTATGTCGGGTAGGGTAATAGCTTGGGTGAACCCGACCCGGGTTCGAACCCGGTTCTACCCGTATCCGGGTACGAAAAAAACCAGTTGGGCCAAACCCGGTTTCAACCCGGTTTCGGGTATTGGGCCGGACCCGGTTTGCCCAGCTCTAACCTTGCGAACGCTTTAAGATCAAGTTTATAACTTAAATGTGTTAGGCACAGCCCAAAATGCCATATTATAAAGCATTTGGAATTTGTGGAGAAACAAATCAAATAATCACCAACATAAAAGCCCGTAGAAAAAGCCCATAACATGCAGTGGTCCGTAGCAGCCCATAACATATGGTGGCCCGTGTGGGCTGCTTATCATGAGATTCTAAATTCTAATGATTTATTAAAAGGTGGTAATATAAAATTATTTTAAAACATTTAAGTTTAGTATACTTTCAAGAAAACACAATAGCATAATCTTTGTCATTTTACGCAAGAAAATATCTATTTATACTTTTTTCCGTTGGTGATATATTTTTTGGGATATTAATTGTTATTTTGTATTATCTTACATAGCAAATCAGTTGTAATCATTGGTGAACCTAGTTTAGTGTCACATGAAATATAAAATTATTTTCTTATGTCATGGTGTATTTGATTCTTTCTTTTCATACGTAATATATTAATTCAACCCTCAAGACACAAATTTACATGGTATTGTATATAAATGAAAAATATATTAAATTAGTATTATAACTTTATATGTTTGCTTTAGATAGTTATGACTTATGAAAAGTTTTTTTGGATTCTTATAAATGTTTCCCGAAATATCTCTCTCCAATCATATTCATATATATGTTTTTCAATAAATAAATATAGTAACCCGGGTGAACATTAAATTGAGCACGCTTGGGTGCGCATGGAGGATGAAGGGGTCACCGGCAATACCTTGCCATCATCATCATGAAACACATGATCACTTTTTCATTTATAAACAAACGTACGTTTTTCTAACGACAAATATACAACTTTGCTACGAATGATAGGTTTTATTTTAATCAACAAATATTTTTAATCTTTTTTTATCTCGGTTATTAACTATAAAACGAAGTTATAACAAAATTTTACAAGGATCTATCAAGCATTTGAATGCTTAAAGTATAGAACCCTCATAATAGGGGTATGGAGAAAAGGGAATGAAATAAATATAATTATAAGGTTTTACTATTTATTATTTGACTTTTTCAAGTTTCATCGTGGCTATGATTTTTTTTTTATAGATAATGATATATTAGTACTATTGTAACTTTCTTTTATCTTTCTTTAAACGCTGGAGCACGCAAATCTTTAATTTCTTTGTCTTTTTTTTATCTGAAACAAAAAGTTACGATATATATTTTTATTTTCATTCTATTATTTTCTCTCATCAATTTTATTTTTTTCTTTTCTTTCATTTGTTAAACTGGGGAACATAACGTAAAAGGCCCGTGAAATCACACGAAACCATATAAAATCTTTAATAGTGTTTTGGGTAGCTAAAAATAAGTAATATAAACTATTTATTACTCATAAAAATAAAATGTAAAACCTTATAGCGAATATATATTTAATACTTAACCAGCATGAAATTATCTCACTGTCATTGGCATGGTCTTATTAGTCTGGTTTGTAGATTTTAAATGTTCGGTGCAACAAATAAAAACAAGCCCTTTAATTAAGTTTCACTTTAACTTAATTATGTTAATCGCACTCACTTTAAAATATATTATTGAGTTTTAAGATGTTTTATAAAATTTATTGTGTTCCTACAAAACATATAATTACTAATAAAATTATAACTTTAAAAATATGTTAATAGATACTTGACACCTAAATGACAAAAGAAACTTTTTAGATTCTTAAAAAATTTAAGCTTTGAACTGTTGACCACTTGTCACACCCTTAGGGTTGGCGTCAACTATTACCTTTTACTTTGAACTTTTCTAATTTTTCATAAATACACAATTTAGGTGTGTTTGATAAAAAAAACAATATATGTAAATCTTCGTTTTAGTCGGCTAATATTTAGTCAAGTTGAGTTTGTTATTATATTACTAATGTCTATTGTATGTTGATGGGTTAACCCTACTTAATGGTTTAGTAATCGGTAGTCGATTGACAATTGAGGCTGCATATCAAATTCAATCACAAACGTCCCCACAAAGAGCACGATAATGACATCCAAGGGTATGTGCCATGTGGTGGTGAATAGTGAAAGCCACCTATATATGTGCTCGATGGCTTAGGCTCAATGATCATAGCCATTGGTCCACCCACCATGTGTCTGTATATGTTAATGGTGCGTGTTGGGATACACCATTGCTCCATTAATTGTGGCTCGTGTGGGAGCCATCATCTCCGTAATCAGTTGATGACGACTTTTAAGATTTTATGGTCAATACATTTGTAACATAATTGATTTATGAACAAAACATTGTTAAGTTTGAAGTATTGTAATATTATTTTCTACCGAAGTCAAGATGAGATACGAGCCATATTTAATAATAACTAGTATCAAGCCCATCGTATTGGGAGGAGGATGTAAAACCATGTCAAGTAGCACCAATGTCACACCACCGTCAGCGATCACTAACACCAGAAAAACTCGTACTAAAAAAGAAATAATAAAATAATAATAAAACAGAATGGAAAATATATAGACGTAAAAACGTTAACCACAAACACATGAAACATAAAGCATTAAAAACAATAACTAAATCGATCTAGCACCACCCGCATGTTGCGACAGAGCTGTTAAACGGGAAAAAATAGTTGTAACAACGTGGAACACGCGCGCACGTTACGACGTGTAAGTCTCAAAATTTAGACCAAAATGTAAAATGAAAAATTTGTAAAATATGAAAAGTATAGGAGAACAAAATGAAAGTGAAATTTTTTAGGGTTAAATTGTAAAAGATGTAAGTACTGGGTTTAAAATAAAAAATAAAAAAATTAGATGGTTGTACTATATGCATAAAAATATGTAGACTCGAGTTAGTAATGAGGAAATATATAATGGCTCTAAGGTTGGAGGGACAACTTTTTTAATATTTAAAACTATCATAGACATCATCTAATTATATGATGTCAACTCATTTGAACTTGAAACTACCTTAATGTTGTGTACTTAGTTTAACAAATGATAGGAAAAAAAAGAAATGACACTACGAAGAAAAATGACAGGGTGAGAAATGAAAAAATATATTGTAATTTTGTGTAATCAAATTCTAAAGAAATGAAAATATATTATAATTTTATGTGTTTTAGATTTAAAAGAAAGAGAAAAGAAATTCACAATACTATAATTATACATTTATATATCATAGATCATAAGTAGGTTGGAAAGATAAAATGATAAGTGATAGAATTCTTATAATTGTATTTGGTTAGTTTATATTCTTTTCACTTCATTTTATAAAAAAACTTTATCACATATTTTTTGTATTTTTCTTTCATTTTCTTGTACTTCTCTTCTTAAAAAAATACATGGAAACACAATGTAAAGAGAGCGGGCTCCCATGGATTCCAATCTGTTAAACCCAAAAACAACATTTTCATAGCCGACCGGGTGGCAAACCAGTCGATTTAGTGGTTCACTAACCAGATCAGATGAACCAGTAGACTCAAATTCAAGAATCAAACGACATTATAAATAATACAATATTAAACATATATTTTATATATCTAATTACTAACAAAATATGAAAATCCTATAGATTTTAGTTTGAATTTGTAGCTTTAATAAAAAAATGAAGACTTATTTAGACATAATATCAATCTAAAATCTTATAAATGCTAAAATAATCAATGAAAAAGAGATTTTGAAAGTTAAAAGTCGTTTTCGAATGATTAATAATAACAAAAAGGAAAATTAGACTATCAATGAAACAAATAAATAATGCTTCCACGTCCACGCGTACAATCCGACCGTTGGCTTTGCCTCCATTCCTTTCACCAGCTTTCTTTTGTCCACATTTGTCGCCAAAAATAACGTTATCATTCAACAATGACAAACATGCCCCTTCTCATATCCTATACATTAAAATAAACTTAACTAAATCACAAACATTATCCAACTAACAATACATATAAACACATGTATTAATTTTTGCTCAATATTACATTTATTTTATCCTTGGTTACAAGGAAAGCTGACTAAATTAACACTTGATAATCGACATTGACTTCGACCATAATCGTTTCACTATACAAAAGATATAAACATTTTTAGTTTAACTTATCTTTATTATTAACTTTATCCGCAAAATAAACCACACAATTTTATACCAAAAACAATACGTAAAACAAATAAATACATTAATGAATAAACACTAACAAAAAAAAAATTACATACACGAGTTGTCAAGTTTCAGAGTGAACACTCACGTTCTTGTCTTGTATCACATAATTTAATTCAATATTCATAACTCACAAGTCATAAGAAAAGCAGCCAAACATATTTGTTTTACTACATTGTCCTTTTTTTCTTGTTATAGCATATACAGGTCACAAGTGTACCTACACTATCTTTTGTTTTATTCAGAGATACAAAACAAACAGAGTGATAATGTGTTGGACCTTGATGAATCACCAATCCGATTGTTGAACTATTTACGAGGTCTCCATTGTAGATAAGCTTCCCTGAATCAGAAACAAGACTCGAGGTTCGTGTTTCTTTGAGCTTTAGATTCGAAGAATTGAATTGGGTATTTGCTATTTCGATCAAAGATAGCACCTTCAGGCAGTATAAAAGGTCAAATTATCCTCTGTATGTTCTATTTCTGCTCCGTTTGAAGCTCAATCTGTGTGTTCTGAGCTTCGGAACTGCAAAATTGATATGGGGTTTGTGTTGATTTCAATTGAGGAGACATTGTCGTGTTGATTGATCGTTACTGGAGCTCCGATTATGGTGTGAATTTGAGTTTGACCTTGTGGAATTAAGATAGCGAAAATGTTTAAGTCAGCGAGATGGAGGGGCGAGAAGAACAAGATCAAAGGTGTGTTCAAATTGCAGTTTCATGCAACTCAGGTAACAATTTTCTTGATAAAAACTTGAATTTGTTTGTTAATAGAATGCATCTGTTGAATTCATGTTGCAGAGGTTTGTTAGATTATTGCAAGTAAAGTGTTTGTCAAAATGACTAAGAGAAAATTTTTAAAGAATTTGGTGTGAAGTCCTTTCTTTAGGGAAGAAATTGCATTTTTTTTCATCTTTACACACACATATATGCAAATAAAGTCAAAAGGAAGGTGATTTATGGGTGATTTGTTATTTTTCCCTAGTGTTTGATCATGAGATTGTTAAGATTTACTGTATCTTTATATTAGGAACATACAGGAAACATCCACAGAAAATGTGAAAAATCAGCCAGACATTAGATATAGCACTGTTGAAACATGAGAAGTCCACTAATGAGATTTACTAACTCGATCAATGACTAGTTTTAGTAGTAGAATGGGAAAAGGGTAATTTGTGATGCTGCTAAGGTGACAAGCATAAGATAATTCATAAACATAAAGTTTACTAGAACATGAAATGAATTTTATGGGAACTAAAGAATATATAAAAACGGATACGCCAGGGTGTCTAAGTTGATAATGCCATGTGGATAGTGTGACACCACAATAAGGGCAACCATGGGTGAAGTGGAAAAGGTGGAAGGAACTGTATTTGAAGATGACATTGTTACTGAAAAAGAGAACACTAAACAATAACAGAAAGAAGGAATTAAGAGTACGAAGCTCACTGTGGGCTGGCGTGCATCATGAGGAAACAAAATGAACCATGTGTCATGTTTTCAATTGGTTGATGAAGCAAAGATTAAACATGATTTCATTAGTCAAGTTACATATGTAAATATGTTGTGTCTATTATGTAACAAAACATTATACCATAAGTTATTTATTAGATATATGACCTTAGTATCCGGTCATATAATAGGTCGTTAAGTTGTGTCTGTTAACGGTTGTATTAGCAGTTATATTGGCGCCTTATAACCGCCATTAACTGTCATTGTAACTGCCATATCGATGGGTATAAATACCCGGCAGTGTCATTTGTAAAACTTGTTCGAATCAATAAAGATTATCGATTCCATAATCTCTTGTGTGTATTGCAAGTGAGTTGCAATTGTGTTGTTGTGATTGTTTGGATTCTAACAGTTGATGCTGATAGTGGCCGATAGAGAAGCGGAAGGTGATTGTGACTTGGCTGCATTAGAGTTACCCAACAATAATAAGTACCCTATACCACAACAGAACAAGTAAAGAGATGAATAAAAATATAATAAGCTATTTAGGATTTTTATCTATAAGAAACCTCAAAAACACACATTCTGGCTACTAGTATGCATGTTCACCTCGTTAAATTGGTTCTACAATTCACACCTGTACACTATTTCACTGATCAAAAATGATTTGAAAATATCTGAAAACAGATATGGAAAGGCTAAAAATTTGCAAAAAAACTACTCCCTATTCCTATGCCCTCTTTTAGGATTATACCTTCAGAACAATGTAATGAACTAATGATAGCAACAGATATATTGAACTGGTCAGAACTAATCAACCTTATCACGCCTCCATTAATGATTCTAACACAGATAATTGTAGAAACTAATCTCTACCTGTTTATAATCATGATCAAGAAGTCATCTCGTTTTTTACTTGTGATAATAACCAATATTCATGTTGTGAAATAAGATTCTTTTGCAGTTTTGCCAAATGCTTAGTTTAGATGTCTGTTATGTATATGCAGTTGGCACAGTTAGGAGGAGATTCTGTAATGATATCCATGATTCCTGCTGATATTGGAAAACCGACACAGAGATTAGAGAAAGTCAAAGTTCGAGACGGAAGCTGTTATTGGGAAAAACAACTTTATGAAACTATGAAATTTTCTCAGGATCCAAAAACTGGAAAGTTTCATGAGAAAATCTATCACTTTGTTGTGGCAAAGGTACAAATTGCTTCAATCTACGCGAGTATTATGTTATCTTTCCAAAAATAGTAAATTTATTTCTTGGTTTTTGGCTTTTTGTAGGATTCTTCAAGATTTGGTCGTGTTGGAGAGGTTTCAATTGATTTTGCAAGTTATGCAGAGACTAAAAAGCTTTCTTCTCTATCTCTTCCTCTTAAAAATGATAATTCTGCAGCAGTACTGCATGTTAGTCCCCTTCTCCTTCATGAATATTCGGTTAAGTGGATTTTATTAATTTAAGTTTAATGGTTGTTTATGTCGTTTCAATTAGGTATCAATTCAAAGGGTGGAAGGGACTTCTGATCAGAGGTAAAAAATAAAGTTCAAAAGATGTTTTAGTTTCTTGTTCTTTTAACTTTTTAAGTATTATATTATACTCCTACAATTTGTAGGGACATTGATGGAACTGGGAATGCAAGCCCCCATAGCTTGAGGACACACTTTGGCAATGGTGACTTAGAAGGAAACATTAGAGAAAATCATACTGAAGTAAGTTCATATATAACTTAAGCTACATGTTTATTATTGTAACTTCATATTGCCATAAGTAAATAATGTTTAGATAAGAAGATTTTGCTTCTGATTATCTAATCAGCTTTGGTTAATTAGTTTCATAGTTTAATACCTACTGCTAGCTGTCTGATGATCTAAAGGCATACTGAAATTACCTATTTTCCTGTTCTTTTGACATAATAAGAGACCCATTTTCCATTTCACAAAATGTTTCTTTTATCACAAAAATGTAATTATATCTAAACAATCAAAACTCGACCAAAGCTGGACATTGGTATTGCAATTATTACTTTAAGAAGCACATGCAGCACTATATTCTACAGCCTGTTTTATTACAGTCCATTATCAGATTATGGTTATATATTACATAATTCCTAAAAGCACGCACACCTCTAATTACAATTTAAAAATCTGGTATTTTCTTTACTAAAAGTCAAATTGATCAATGTGGTTTAATTTTTAACTTTTTTTTCATAGCAGTTTTTCCTTAATAAGCATACCATTACTGATAGTTTCCATCCAAAGAATTGTAAGAAATGTAGCTTAATCATTCTATTGAACTAACGTATCAGGATTATGGGATGGACAATGGCATTAACAGAGATCACCAAGCATCCAGCGGATCTGATATCATGCTATTAAGTTCTGATAGCAGTTCAGGGCTTGATACACCACACAAATATGGACCTAAGGACCCTAAATTGACTCATGAATCCTCAATCACAAAAGATAAGTCTTCAGCCTGGGATTGGTTAAATGGTTCAGATTCCAAATTAAGTACAGATGATTCTTCAACAAGTACTTTAGGAGAAACTTCTGAAGAGAGTTCTTCAGAGGTCATAATTCAAAACCTTAAGGTCAAAGTTGAAGCTTTGACCAGGCAAGCCAATGTTTCAGAATTAGAATTACAAACACTTCGTAAGCAAATCGTGAAAGAAATGAAAAGGAGTCAAGATCTTTCAAAAGAATTAGCTACCCTTAAAGAAGAACGAAATGCATTAAAGGATGAGTGTGAAAAACTTAAGGCGGAAGAAGTCAAAGTCAATGGTATGTTGTTGATTGACCAAGGTAATCCTTGGGCTCTTCTTGATGAACTGAGACAAGAATTAAATCATGAGAAGGATTTAAGCTCCAATCTCCGGTTACAACTTCAAGAAACACTAGAGTCAAATGCTGAGCTGGTTCTTGCTTTAGAGATGTTAAAGTCAAAGTCAAAGTCAGTGTGTTCTAAATCTGAGATGGATGATGATGAGGAACAAAGGGAGTTGGAAGCGATTGTTAAAGAACATAGTGGCGTGAAAGAGACATATTTACTAGAGCAAAAGATAATAGACCTTTATAGTGAAGTTGAATTATATAAACGAGATAAAGACGAACTGGAAATGCAAATGGAACAACTTGCGCTTGATTATGAGATCATGAAGCAGGAAAATCATGATTTATCTTTTAAACTAGAGCGTAGTCAACTTCAAGAACAATTAAAGATGCAATACGAGTGTAAGCCGTCTTACACAACCGTAGCGGAACTTGAAGCACAGATAGAGAGTTTAGAAAACGATCTCAAGTCAAAGTCAAAAGAACTGTCAAAGTCAAATCATGTCATAAAGGACCTTGAATCATATATCAAGCATCTTGAGGAAGCATTAAAGAATCAGGCTCATGAATTTCAGACCGATTTTGAAGAATTATTGCGTTCAAAAACTGAGCAGGAACAAAGAGCCATTCGTGCAGAGGATAATATGAGAAAGATGAAATTGCAAAATGCAATTGCAGCCACACGGCTTCAAGATGAACTTAGAAGAGTTTCCCAAAAAATGGCTTCTACATTTGAAGTAAACGAGAAGGCAGCAATGAAAGCTAGGGATGAAGCTAATAAACTTCGTGTAGAAAAACAGGTTCTTGAAGATACCCTCGTGAAAGTAAAACATGATTTACAGGATCTCAGTCATCATTTTCAAGAAAAACTAGTTTTTCTCGAAGACCATATAACTCTCAAGTCAAAACATTTAGAGAAGATTAATAAACAGGTTGAAAATATGATCGAAACTCGTAATCTTGAAGGTGAAAGATTGAAGGAATTTGCTACGGATTGCTCTGAAAACTTCTTTCTACGTAAGGAGAAAGATCTTCAACTTGAAATCAAAGAGTTGGAAAGAAAATTGGATGTTCTTGTTCAGAAAACCAAGAATTCACAGGTATCCACACATTTAACTAGATGCAAACTAGAGGTGGCAAGATAGGATGGGTCACGTGGTTGGGTAACATGTCAAAACATGTTAACATTGAAATGTTTTTTAATATGGTTCAAGTGGGCTTGGGTCGGGTGGGTTAGGTTGCCGAAAAACACATTTTGGTTTTTATATAGAGTTTGTTCATTAGTAAAATGCTTAATAACACAGAGTCTGCAAGAAAGTTTTTGGACAAAATGTGGAAATGGCCACAATTACATGTTCTTGCTCAACACTAGATTCTTTTTGCATTTACCTAAAAACAATGGATTCTTTATAAAGAATGTCAAACATGGTGGTTTGAAAAGTCAACCCCTTCATTTTTTCTTGAATTCATCCCTCCTTATGTAGAAATTGGTTTATTTTAACCTATTTTATCATTCGCATTTACATGTAGTGACGATGCCATTTCACCCGAGTTGAGGAAGACCGAAGATAAACGTGAAAAATTGTAAAGATTTTTTGGGCATAATGCATGTCTGTACAGAACAGTTTTAAAATGTAGGTTAGTATGATAAATAAGCTGCTGATATGATATGATATGCTCTTTATGATTAATTGATTATTTTTGCATTTATGTATAACTTAGTATAAATTTATGTTTCTTGAAACTGTACTCAGTTTACAGTTGATCTTGCTTCTTGAACATCTTGGATTCTTGACTTGTGCATGATTAGTATTCCACCTCATTGGCTTTTATGATGCATTACTGAGTTGTACGGTACAAGCTGTTGCATTTTTTTTATTGTGGCAATGAACGAATCCTGAAAATCAAAAGTCAGCTAGGCCCAATCTTAACTTGATTGTGGCTGCTGTTCTTGAAACCAAAAATAACCTAAAATTATTTTGTCTTCTGAATCATAAAGATTTGATCTTTTTTTGGAGTATTTGAAGATGACAATCTCATTACATTATTCTTGAATCATATTTCAAATCGGATACTTGAGGCCCACAACCATTAAAACAAATAATTTTGTATGTCAAATTTTTTTTTTTTTTTTTTTTTTTTTTTTTTTTAATACCGAAATGACACAATTTTTAGAAAGGTTCTTTTGAAAGAGCCACATCTATGAGAACTACAGAAAAGTTAAGTTGTAAACATCTTGCATCTCAAGATTTGTATAGATGCTGCAACTTGGCTCAAATATCTTGTCTCTTTGTTATTAAAGTTGTAAGAGCATAAAATAGCATCAAGTTAAAACACTAATAAGATATTTTGTAGTCAAATGGGGACTGATTGTTGATTGTTAGCGGTCCAGACCGAAAACGTTTACCAACCCGAATCGAACCATAGCCAACATTCCATAACCTCTACATTGCAACACAATGGTGTATCAAACTATAAAATAAGGGGGTATCAAACTGCAATACAACAGGGCATTAAACTTTGTAAGACAAAATAATAATTTCTTTAATTTATAATCATTTAATAACTATAAATTTTTAAACCATATATTGTGTGTGTGTGTGTGTTTGAATGGAAAAACTCATTACCGGTATACCTATTCTTACATTTTACATGGTTTGTTATAATTACTTCAACCTTCAATCTCATGAGAAAGATATCTTTCTAACACATTTGGATGCTATTAGGCTATGTGTCTTTTGGTATGTAAAAATATAGATGTGGGTGTTAAAAGATAACTATTTCATAAACTTCAATATATAATAATTTCATACCTATCATTCAACTTCGAACCCTAAATATTTATATATTTTTATTGGCCAGGAGGAATAGACAGGATAAAAACATCCATGTGAAGATGATTATGACCCGACCATTTTCAGAATGCCTCTTCTTTCTCACATACACCACATTCTAATTTATGTCTTTTGTTATTTGTTTTAAATGGATTTTAAACATCCCATTTGGCTTTGTTAAAATAATGATTAATAATTATTCTTGACTGTTTGGACATGGACTTTTAATATTTTATAACACTTCTTACGAGACTTTTATACGTAGAGGAGTGCATAAATTGATTGCTTTTGGTTTTGATTTTGATCTCAAACCAAAACCAAAAACTGATATTTTCATTTTTGGATTTTTAAAATTATTTGGTTTTAGTTTGTTGGTTTTGATTTTTAGTTTCACTTCGGTCTTAGTGTTATCATTTATGTTTCAAAGTTTTGGGCAAAAGAATTGATCGAAGGTAATATATTTGGGCTAGAAATTTTTGTTCTTACATAATTTTGTTTTATCTTTAAATATAATTTATATATTCTTATACATTACTTGTCATTTAAATAGATTATGATCTATAATATATAATAATAAACAGTTAAATATTTAAACCGACTTAATTTATTAATTGAAAAAAAGCTATTTAAAAATAATTCTTCAACCCCAAATATCTTTTCCATAATAGTATAAGTTAAATAACTGATTACTAGTCTAATCATATTTATAAGTGTATTAAAATATACGCCTTTAAGTTACAAGTTTGGTTATATGGTTTTGGACTTTGGTTATGATTTTTTTTTTTTAGAATTTTGGTTACAAGCAAATCAAAACTAAACCGAAAAATTAAGTTTTTCAAAAGAGCCATCAACACAAATCGTTGGTTTGTGATTAGGTTTGTTTTGTCGGTTTAATTGCGTTCCTTATTTTTGTTGTGATTCAGTTATTTTAGTTTCACGCAAACCCATGTTTAATATGCATCAGATCAATAGTTTACTTTCCTTCTTAATTAGTATATGAAGATAACTTCTTTAATATGGACTTGTATATTATATACTTAAAAACTTTACTCCATTTAAACTACAAAATGCTTGTATATTTTTGTAACTCTATATTACCTTATTTTGATAAGATGGTTGTTTAAATATGTGTAATTTTTTAACTAATAACTATGTCCCATTTTAAGCCACTTAGCCTTGGATAACCACCCTCATCTTGCCTCACCCACTAAAATGGACCATGGTGTTGACCCAAATTTGTTGGTCTTCACCTTTATATCATGTTCATGTGGTTGAATGCAACAACTTTTCAAGGTGTTTATGTGGGCTCCAACAATTCGTGTAGTCATGTGGTGTGATCTTGTTTTATTGTCATCCTTCTACTTATCATAACATTATTCTCTTGTTGCCTTAATTTGTCTACATATATTTTTATATATACATACTTACAAATAATTGGCAAGTGGATTTATTGTAGCCAAATATATTTTTGGTTAGGGACCAAGTTAAAGTTGATGTGTACCCATCACTAAAACTGAAATACAAAGATTTTGTAAAGGTGGCTATATATTCCGGATGTCTTGGATAGACGATTAGTCGGGCCCTTTTCTAGATTTATCCCTTTAAACAACAACGGATTCGGGATCTTTTGTGAGCGGGGCAATAAACAAGTTCGTTGAAATAATATTGCATTATCTATATGAAAAAACATTGAGCCCAATTTTCTTTTTATTAGAGTAGGATTGATATTTGTAGGTCAAGTCAGAAAAAAAAAAAAAATGAACTTAAATATATTCCTTTTACAAAATTGAGAGCCTTAATAATTTGAAGACCCTAGACGCAAGCCTACAAAAATCCTATATAAAGAGCCACCCATGATCTTGAATAATAAATAATGTTTAGGACAAGAGCGACCGTTAGTAGACAAATAGCGACATGCCTATTGCTAAGCAGGTCAATTTTTTTTATCTTACCAAACTCTGTAAACGGTTTAGGTGAAAATATAAGGGAAAACTTTATAGAATAGTAAGCAAGTTTTAATATTGTTTAAATTAAATCACTTATATTTTTATTTGTTCCAATCAGGTCACTAAGTTTTAAAAGTGTTTCAATAATTCAATTAGCTCACTAATATTTTTATTTGTTTTAATAAGATCACTAAAAGTTTAAAAGTGTTCAATTTTGTCACTCATATTTTTTCAGTTTTTTTTAAATAATTCAAAAAACTTTAAAATAATTTAGTTTTCTTATAAATATTGTTAATATTTTCAAACATTTCAAATTTTTTAAAACATTTTGCAACTTATGAATGACCTAATTAGAATAATTTTGAAACTTTAGTGATCTAATTGGGACAAAAAATTTTATGAGTGATCTGATTGGGACAAAAAACTTTATGAGTGACCTAATTAGAACAATCTTGAAACTTGATTACTATTTTACAAAGTTACCCCAAAATATAAATACCAAATAGAAATTAGACTTATGATATTTTAATGTATGACCAGATCTTCATAATAGTTTATTTTCCTTCTTAATTAGTGTATACGAACTACAAGATGCTAGTATAAGTTTTGTAATTCTATTACTAACATATATTTTGATAACATTGCTGTTTAAACATTAATTATGTCATTTTCTAAATTATTCATTGAATTTGGGCCATTTAGCCTTGTCTAACCACCCTCATCTAGCCCCACTCCTTAAATGGACCATGGACCTTGGTGTTGACCCAAACTTGTTGGTCACCTTTATGTCATCATCTTCACGTGGTTAAGTGCATCACCTTTTCAAGGTGTTTATGTGGGATCCAATCTTCATGTAGCCATGTGGTGTGATCTTGTTTTTTTGTCACCATTCAACTTATCATAACAGTATCCTCTTGTTGCCTTTGTCTACATGATATTTTATAGATGCATACATATAAATTGCCTATACATAATTGACAAGTGTACTAATTGTAGCCAAGATAAACTTTTGGTTTGGGACCAAGTTAAAGTTGATGTGTACCCATCACTAAAATTGAAATACAAGGATTTTGTATGTAAAGGTGGGCTATATATTCAAGATGTCTCTAATAATAAATAGTGTTTAGGACATATAGTGTCATGCCTATTACAAGTAGGTCAAAAATTTATCTCGTTACCTGATGGACAAATAAAATAAGATTGATATGTTAAACAAACAATTTATGTAAAACGTATAAATACTAAATAAAAAAAAGGGTTTTAAGATATAAAAGTTATTTTTACCAAATATTTTTTTTATCTTCTTTATATAAGTTATATATTTTGGATTTTGGTGTTAATCTTTTCTGGTTTTGAACTTGGAATTAAATTTGTAATTTTATAGAAAACAAATGTTTTGAATCCTCAAGTTCCATGCCAAAAACAAAAAGCGATTTCTTCTTTTCGTATTTAAAACTTCGCACATGTTAATCATAATACTCTCTATAAAGTTTATTCTTCTTTATATTGTCTTATATCTGTCCTTATATGAATACATAAATATTCATATATATTAAAACAAAAGGCATAAAAATTAATATTCTATGGAATATATAATGTGTTGATTACCATGATGCTCATATTAGTCATAGATCGATGTGACTCAAATTACACTGGATAAAAAGTTGATGACGATATAATACATTTAAACTTTCAAGTTTCAACCTCTTTAGCTCATTTTAAATAAATAATACATATTTTTTATTTTGATATGTTTTTATAAATTAGTGGCTATTTTTGTATAATGTTGATTTAGTGTACAAGTGTATATAGCTTTGGTGGTGTTTTTCTCATACCTAACATGCTTTTCTATAAGTAATATCTAATTTGGATAGATTGACCTTGTGATCAAGTTCTTGGTTATTCAACCTTGTCCTAATAATATCGCATTAAAAAGTATGAAAATCACTGAATTTTTTTTAATATAAGAAGTTTGTCAACTAAATAAGAAGTGTGAAGCAATGAAGCATGACCTAAGATCACTTCTTCCATCTTCTCAAAGAATTTTAACTTGTTATCTACCATCCTAATTAGTTATATAGCTTTTAAATTTAATATATATTATAAATATAATTAGTTTTAAATTTCAAACTATAACTTATTAACCACTAATATTTTGATTAATAATATTTCTAATTTTACTTTCTTTACTAAAAACAATCCTACTAATATAATCATCACAAATTTACACTTGATTAACAAAAATTCTATTAAATTTGTTGAAACATTGAAATATTACATGGTGCAATAGTTATCCTCAATTGTATATACAAACTTATATATAATATTTTGATTAATAATATTTCTAATTGTTCTTTCTTTACTAAAAACAATCCTACTGATATAATCATCACAAGGTGTATATCACAAATTTACACCTAATTAACAACAAATTCTTTTAAATTTGTTGAAAAATTGGAATATTACGTGGTACAATAGTTATCCTCGATTGTATATACAAACTTATACATGTATTCCCCACGTTAGGTACATCCACCTAAAGCATGATTACTCACCCAAAAACAAGCAAAATTTGTATGATTTACAACCAATCACAAACATTTCGTTTCAGTATACCAATCATCTCCTCCACACCTAAATTTTTCATGATAAAATCACCGCATTCTATATCATGCGGAACTAAAACTCACAACCCTTGAGTTATGAAGTATATCATTTATCATCATGATGTCTCGTTGATCAGAGTACGAATCTTCATTTTGTAAGTCCCATCTTCACTTCTTTCCAAAAATGCATGAAAAGAACCCACAATCAAATACGGTTGTGCAAATCTTCAACACAAGCATCAAGATAAGCAAGATCCACAATCAGATCTTGTAAAATTGATCTTTAAAGTTGACGATGGATCAACCCATGAACCATAACGATCGCCATGATCAATGATTGATCGTTATCGGGTTCTACTGTCAACATAAAAACATCATTTCCGAGATCAACCCCAGAAGCTGTTTGCTTTCGTTTAATCTCAGCAACCAAGGCACCATCTTGATCAAGATTCAAAATCTTGAACCCTAATTTCCCACCACTTTTAACAATCTTGTAACCTCCTTGATTAAACCCTAAATCAACATGAATCGTGTGATGAGTTCTCGTCACACGAAACCATCGTTGTTTCTTGGAAAAATCCCACTTATATCCATCCCAGCATCCAAAGATTTGTAATTTCTGCATTAAAATCAAAGAATTGAATAATTAGATGATGTTTTAAACAAAAAAGATATGTTGATTATCATATCTAGTGAATTGTAATATGATGCATACCTTTCGTTGTATAGCAAAAAGAACGTTGCCTCGAATGTCCATCAAATAGACTTGTGAGCTGCACTTCTTGTCATAGTTATCGACCCGATACGCGATTTCTCCCTTTGAGTTGTATGCAGTGCATCCATGGCTGTTGTACACTAGAGACTTCATCCATATTGTGAAGAACTCTTGTTTAGAGCTTACGTACGGAGACGATGATGAAGACGGTGATGATGATGATGGAGTTTGAGGATAGACCTTAGCCATTGAAGGGAGGAAAGCAAGTTCTGTTAGAAGATGGGTGTGTTGTATATATATATATATATATATATATATATATATACATTCATCCATATATGTGTTGTCAAGGAAAACAACCATCCATTATTTGTTTGGCACATATTTTATGTTATTTAATTGAAGTCTTTTTAATTGATAAAACTAAAGTATATTTGCAACAATAAGGCAATACCATATATTTTTAATAGTTTATAAATTAGGCATTTGTCATACATGGATGGTGAGGCTTTCTGTTTCTAATCTTGTGATGCGAAAGAGGTAATTTAGATTAAAATCTTAAATGATTGTTTTGCATACTTTAACAAATAGTAGACATGCATTTCTCTCCATTATATAAGGCTATAAGCTAGGTTTAAAAGTATATCATGACAAAATATAAAAAAATTAAACAGTTAAAAGTTAAACAAACAAAATAAAATAATTAATTAAGTTTCCAATCTCAAGTATTAATTCAAACAAACAAATTTTAATTAGTTGGTTTTGGACTTACTTCTATATTAACTATAGGTACTAGCTAATGTTCCAAAATTCTATTAATGAATTATATTTAATTTTTTGAAACAGCAATTTTTTCATCCCAAATAACACGTAATCAATATGCACTAACACCTAATCAATATGCACTTGTAGGAACTCGAACATACATCACTTTTATAAGAACAATCACTAATACCATTAGACTACAAGATCATAAATCAATTTAACTAAATTTAACTAATACCATTAGACTACAAAACCTTAAATCAATTTAACTAAATTTATAAAACAATTAAGTTTCTACATAGTGTATTAATAGATTACGTCAGGCTATGATAAACATGGCTAGCTAGGATTTAACAAACGCTCATTTTATTGAGTTATTATGGTAAATGACTTATAGATTAGATTATTAATATTCAATTTTTTTTATAATATAAGAACCAAAACTTACTACAATTTGAACGAATATTTATTCCGAAAGCCAAAAGAGTAGTAGTAACAAACTATTCAAGTAGGGCATCATGTGGGGAACAAATTGTTGGGTGATTCCGGGTTGGATATGGCCCATCAACCTCGGGTTCACTCACGCTTCAACAGGTCAACTATCTTTTCCAAACTAAAGTCTAATACAATGCATTTGCATTTGTATAACCATATGATGGGCAATAGCAATATTATATTTCAATTCAACTATATAATATAGTAAACTTAGATATTGAAAATTTATCAACCAAATATCAAAATGTTACACTTGCTATAGAATAACTTAAAAACCATACATCCACAAAGTGACAAAGGGATGCGTAACTTTCTGTAATTGTAATGCTAGCCCTTCACATTTACTTTTTGACTAGTTTTAACTACTTGCTTGAACTTTGGGATTTCTTATGGTCAAAATTTAACAATGCAAGTTGAATGTTTTATTTAATAAACTTGATTGGCGTTTAAATCAACTAGTATATGTTTGTTTGGCAAATAGGATTGTATAAAAGTTAGAGAGTTTTATGATAATATAGAGGCTTTTAACTTAAATTAGTTTTATAAGTAGTTATTAATGTTTCATAGAAAATATTACGGTAGATGGATAAAAAAGAATTGTGTTCGGGCGTGCGATACGCGAGTTTGAACTATTTCCCTGGTTATTACAATTTTAAATTAAAACAAAAATTTCTAGAGTCGTAAACAAAAACCGTCAAATCAAGTTGGACTTGGACATGAAGTTAAATGTGTTGGCTGGACATAGCTTGTTAATCTCAACGAGCTGAAATGTTGAGCTCATTGAGCCAACTTGTAAAAAGCTCGAGTCAGATTGTGGCTCATCGAATCAACTTGTTTAATTTTAAAAATTATAATATAAAAATAATGAATAAATTATAAACAACACTTTGTTTTATATTATATTTCAATTAACATATTTCTTTATAATTTATTTGTTATTTTATTAATAATCTAGTGTTTTGCCCGCTAGTATTTCTTTTTTGATATTTCATGTTTATTTAAGAATATTCTTATATTTATTAGTATTTAAAAATTTAGAACTTCTACCACATTTAAAGAATAATTATTAAAACTTCAACCAACATAACACGTATAAACGTGATCTTTTTAAGGTATTTCACTACATATATCCATCTCATATCAATTATGCTATACCACATGGTTTTTTCGACACACATTCAAGCACTCATAAAGTTCCGTATAATCTTGCAGTCTTTTTATTCTTACATATTTACAAACAAAATCAAGCATACAATTAAATTGTTTATAATTTTGTTAATTAAATGAATATATAACATAAATTTAATTTTTAGGTTTGTATTAAGTTGTGAAAATGATATAAAATTTTAAAAAAATTATAACTTTATTTCTTTTCCATTAGCAATAACTTTATTTGTACTTTAGCTACTTACTACAAACGTTTTGGTTTTGCCCTTTAAGGCCCCGTTTGGTTCACGGAATTCTCAGAAATTGGAATTGGAATTGGAATTGGAAAATTTTCCTTCCAAAATCATGTTTGGTTGGTCAATGGATGGAATTGGAATTAGAAAATTTTCCTTCATTCATTGGAATTCACATTCCTTCCACTAACCCATGGAATGTTTAACAATCCAATGGAATGTTCAAAGTTAACATTTCAATTTCACTTAAAATCGACCAACCAAACACGTTATCAATTTTAACAATATTCCAATTCCAATTCTTTTGCAAAACATTCTGCGAACCAAACGTCCCCTAAATGTCTTAATTTGTGGAATTGTGGGGGTTAAATACTTAAATGTACACCAAATTTGACCCACTTTTTATCTTAATTCCGTAGTAAACTTTCTAAATTTTTTAAACAGAGAACTCAAACACCTAGTAAATCTATTTTTAAATATACAAAATAAATGTATCAAAAATACATTGGATGTCTATAGATTTATTGTATTATAAGTATTTGTATATTTTGTCTTGTTGAGTGTAAACGATCAATTAATATGAATAGCTCATTTCACAAACATCAAACTTACACAATCGATGAAATTCACTCGTCACCACACAAACTATAATAAATAATTATTTTCTTATCTTAAAAGTAACATCATCGAATTAAAAAAAATCAACATAAACATCACTAACAAGACATCTCAAAAACCTTTTGACAAGCGAACAAGCATAATCATCGTTGGAATTCTAAAATTAATGATTATAGAATTTGATTTTGATACACCTAATTATTGAGAGAAAATAAAGAAAACCAAAAAAAGAAGAAACCGTGTTGTCAAAAGTTTACAAATAGCCTTAAAGTGACTTTTATGAGACTTTGTACCCAAAAAACAATGTTAATTTATGCCACTAGCTAGACAACCATGTCCTATGATAATATTTTTCTTGTTCGTGTGTGTGTTGTGGTGTTTAAGTGGGATCCTATTATACAATTGTGTCTGTATATATATATATATATATATATATATATATATATATATATATATATATATATATATATATATATATATATATATATATAATATTTATTTAATTCTTTTAATACACGGGGTACCAACCTAGTAAAATATAATCAAACCTCTAAGTGTTTGTTAAAATTACATTTGACTTAAATATATTTCAATAGATTATTATTAATTTGATTTAGAAAAATATAATTATTACTGTTTCTTATTGTTCTTTTGTCTATTTTGTGTAATTAATTTCTAGATGTTATTTAAAGGAAAATGTGACAAAATAGTAATGAGCTATTAAAAATGTTCTAGTTTGATCATTCATGCATATTTTCTTTAAATTGGACCATTAAACCATCAAATCAAGTTATTATCAAATCTTCTTACGTCAATAAAGTAATGGAGAAAAAGACGTGGGGTTGAAAATTTCAATATATGATATTATATTAAAAAATAAAAAAATATGTTAGTTATATTATTAAAGAAGAAAAATTATCTGAAAATTTACGTCGCCGTTACATATCAGCATCAAAAAGAATAAAAATATATTTCCTAATTGTACAAAAAAACATACTAAAAACATGCTAAACCTTATAATTTAAATAAAACATGAAATTCTGAGTGATCTAATTGGAATATTTTTAAATTTGAGTTACCTAATTGAAACATTTTTAAAAGTTCGTTACCATTTCGCAAAGTTACTTTTTTTTAATTCAAAATCTTTTCCACTTGATTTTAATTATAATTATGTCTTTTTATTATACTCGATACTTAATTAGATTTTTTTGTTTTATATTTCGAGCATATTCTTATCACATGTTATATTTTATCTATGAGCTTACATGTTTTCGAACGCTGGCTTTCACAAGGACATAATACTTTCTAAGATTTTGAACATAATTTTGCGACATACTTATTTTCACTTAAAACCAAACAGTCGCAAAGCGCACGGTAAATGCCGCGCACGGTAAATGCCGCTACCGTTTACTTATTTGTTCATTATGTCATATTAATTCGAAAATACATGTTTATTTGTTAATTAATGTATTAATGTATAATAATGTCCTTCCAAAAAGTTGATTAGATTAGTAAGAAAGAATAAAAATAATTAGAAAGAAGACCAGGAAAATGATGGCAAACCCACGTAGGAAAGCAAAATCAAGTATAGGTCCACCACCATCACCCGTATGGCCCCTCTTCCTCACTATCAGTCTATCACTTCATTTTATTCAATTTATTTAATATATTATTTTTTTGGTGAAGAGGAAAGACTACTATTCCCATGTGCAAAGTCGTTTTTATATATAAATCGATTTTTATGAAAGAAAGAAAGTATGCGTAAAGCATGGAAATGTATAAAGATACGCATGTATTTTAGACGAGTGTTACATGTGTTCGTATAATTATGCATCATAACTTTACATTATATGTCTATATGTATATAATCATGTATTATATGCATATAAATACATAACGTATGTTTATAATCACGCATCTTAAGTAATTGTTTATAAACATATGCAAATTAATTTCATGAATCATAAGAAGGATTTATAATTCTTTAGCCGGAATGATATACAGCCACGAAAGGCGAAAGAAGGTTGGAATGCCAATAGGCATCTATAATTGGATTCATCCGACACGACAGTAGTTGTTTGGAAATGTCCCGTGCTAAAATCATTGAATGGATAAGTCACCAATCCTTGTACACTCATGGACTAGAACAAAGTAGAGTATATAAACTTTTTTCTTTTAAGTATAACAATATTATATACTCGCATAAACGCAATTGAATGTTTATTTTTTTTTATTTTAATAAAAACAGATTCTAAGAAAAATGATGAAATTATATTAAAAAAAGGTAAATAATGGGAACTGATTTCTTTTGTAACCTTTATTCATTTGTAACTTTAAATTATTTATAATTTTATTAACGTGTTAATCTTAATTGAAATATTAGTTAACATAATCAGTTTAACGATTGAGAGGACTTTTTACTCTATGTGAATTAAATTACCTGGTCATGAACAATCACACTCGCTAAAATAACGAGATCGATGATTGGAGTACTTTATACTCTAGGTGAATTAAATCACTTTGTCATGAACAATTACACTCGCTTATATTTAATTTTCACTTGATTTTGCTTATATGAATGAGTATGGGCGAAATGGGGAAAATAAATTTTTTGTAAGAAAATCAAGTATAGATCTATGATTATTATACAAATGAGTATACACATGCTAATGAATGTCAAAGTTAGAAGTGTACACGGTTAAATTACTAGTATGAACTATTATCATTTAATGTGTCAAATTTTATTATTAAAATTATATTTACTTAAATGAATTAAAATAGATACATGAAATGATTTTATATATGTTATAACTTAAAGTTATAAACATGTATATGAATATAAATCTATAAATATAATAACTCCTTTCGTGCTTTCTTAACTATTCTGGGTCACATTCGTCACTTTCTACGTTAGAAGCTTGTAAATCAAAGTTAGTCACATATTTAATATATTTTGAATTAAAAAAATAGTAAGGTTATGTGGTTTTAAATAAGCTGCTACTATAAACTTAACTAGAGTTTGCACCCCAACGCGCGTTACGCGACACAGAGACGAGGTAAACCGAGACTCATACAAACGCGTATATTCCGAATACAACGTTTCCCTCATCACATTCGCAACATAATAGTTTTATCGAACAACATTACACCACGTCTCGAATCCAAATGTAATTAGAGAAAAATCAAATTATTTTGTTAATTAAACAATTGAGTAAAACATTAAAAATAAAACAACTCACCGCTCCAAATATAACAATTAAAACCGAACATTATCCAAGTGTGATAATAAAAGTGTCTATGTAGCAGAGGGAACATAAATTGCAATTAGAAATAGAAGTTAAATTGGAAGTTATACCTTCTAAACTATTTTACTACTTTGTAATCAAATAACATATAACCATATCTACACAAATCTAATACCAAAACATAATAGTAAAGAACTCAACATAAAAATAACATATTAAATTTTGAAAATACTACCAAAATAACCATCAATACACATGTGTGACAGTGAAGAATCCAATATTATTCAAGTATGATAACAACTAAATTCATCATTAGTCCATTGGAAATAATTAATCAATTATAAAAACACTTTATCAAATAAACAACCGATGTGCGTAACAGTAGCAAAGTGATGTCGATGAACTATCTATTAATTCTCATTGGAACATAGTTAGAGTAATCTAACTAGTCAATGCGAGTACTCTATATCTCATTCGCATCAAAGCACACTTAGAATATTCAATGTAGTTGATGTGGATGACCAATGGCAATGCGAGCGGTGACGGCTCGCTCACACCTGTCCACGCTTAAACAACTTTCATTTATACACACATACGATCATATTCCCAATCTCAGGTTGACACAAACATTAATGTTCATCATATTAACTTTATAAATCATTTATAAGGGCTAACTTCATTTTCATAAATCCTTTAAACTTTAAAATCTATTATAGTATACATACTAGCCCCAAAATACATATAACATGTAGAAACGAAGATCTAGAACTCATGTTTCAAGTAGAAAGAAACCCTAACCCCAAGAAGAAATAACCAAGATCTACATAATCACACATAAATGTATCTAACTTATGTATCCATTTAGTGTATATTCACCCAACAATCAAAGGTTTATCTTAGATCTATCGAATAACATTTAAATATCCTTACCTTTCCTTTCATCATGACTTTCTCTCTTTAAAACCGTAATTTTCTCGATCTCTAGCTCTCTTTAGAAACCTTAAAAAGCAAGAAAGAGACTGCATGTTGGCCACCTTTTATTTATAAGAGGTTTTAGGGTATCTAAACCTCCATTTGTCTATCTTTAGTCCTCGTTTTCTATTTAAAAAATCTTATTCACTCCCTTTATTTCTTTAAATTGGGTTTTCATCTAAAATTTGGGATGTTACAAGTCTATTCCCCTTTATTTTCTCAAAACCTGCTATGTGTCACACAATTATGGATAATGTTCTCTCATTTCTTTCTCGGACTCCAAAATGTACTTCGAGCCCTTACTATGCTTCCACTGTGTAAAATAGAAACAAACAAAAAATATTAAACTAATTTTCTTTTGAAAAATTTAAGGTACAAAGTGATGAATCAGTACAAAGTGTACGCTTTCATAATCACGATTGATCTAGGGAATTAACGATTCAAATTAGAGATGAGAGTAATTATGCAAGGAAGATATAGAGTGATAGATTTGAAAATAGCCTATAATTGTTAATCTTTTCAACATTATTTTTTTTTTAAAATTACATGAATGTGATGAATTTAAACGCATATAACTTTTTATACAACATTATTTTTAAAAAAATTACAACATAAAATTGAGTATTCTATTCTTTTTAATTTGAGTATAGTATTGCTATATTTCTTTTAAAACAAAATCAATATTTTTTAAACAAACATGAATGTGTTGTGCGTATAACTTGCGTGATTATAATTGTGTAATTATGAAAACTTGTATAATTATCATATAACTTGCGGAATTATAACTATAACTTGCGTAGTTGTTATTTATAACTTGAGTAAATTTAACTTGCGTAATTATAATTACAACTTGCGTATTTATAATTACAACTTGCGTAATAATAAATATAACTTGTGTAATAATCCACCTTATATATGTAACTTGCGTAATTATCCACCTTACAACTAGTTGTTGAATGACTTGCATAATACATGTAGAACCTTGCATGGAAAATGTATAACTCACATGATTTTCCATCTAACCCTTGAATGACTTGGGACTAGTTTTAAATGACCTAGAACTAGTTTTGAATAGCTTGCGTAATATGTTTCTAACCTTGTGTGTATATTATAATAACTTGCATAGTAAATCATATAACTTGCCTAATTTCATTATTTATTTCGCAAGAGTTGCGTCTGCCGTTCATAATCATGCTTGAGTACTGAAATTACCTTATTACTCTTTTTTCAGTAACAAGGGGTGGAATTATCGCCCAACTCATATCAAGCGCCGGTATTTTTAAATGGACGACCAAGATTGCTTCGTACGTATTAATTCGATTATATATGGTCCTGCTATATTTAAAAAAAACTTTTAACGTTCGTTGTGGACCACTAGTTTTACCATTGTATAACCCCAACTTACAGTGGCGACATGGCTTGCTGTGGAGCACTATTTGGGTTAATAGGTTATCGTTATAAACAAGGGTTAACATTCGTTCTATATCCTATATACATGTATATATACCTATACTCATTTTCGAAGAACTTCAATAATATTCCACCCTTTTTAAATCTAAAAGTCCATAGCTTTTTGATACGTTATTATTTTTTAAAACAATTACACCATTAAATCACAAATTTATTTTCCTTTAATCTGAGTATATTGCATCAAAACAAGAAAAAGAATTTACACGTCAATACTACATATGTGTAGCATTAGAATATAACATACATATAATATGATATATTGTATATATGTAGTTTGATAAATTACATATATGTAGCTTATATGTAATATATGAATATTATACTCAAATTTAAGATAAAATAATTCTTTATTTTATTTTGTAATTTTTTTAAAAAGTAATAACTTATGAAAAAGTTATAGGAGTTTAAATAAAAAATAACGAGTTCTTAAGTTTTCAAATTAAATTTAGGTCGGTAATTAAGTGTTACTCACCCTATCAATTACATTTATACCTTACAACAACTTTTCTTACCATTACATATCTTATCACACATAGCTTTACTAAAACTGCAGTTGCTCATGTCACCGGTACTTGATTCACCGCAGCAACAATGCCACCTGCGATCCAATGATGGTTCACAATGTGGAGCACAATTCTTGGGTGGTGGAACCCCAAATGCTTTAATGTCATTGCGTTCATTTTTTTCACCTATAAATTTAATAATGATAATATTAATTAATATAAGTTCAATTAAAAATATAACCTAATTAAATTGTTAAACCTAGAGAACTTACATGAATGACACACATGCAATAATAGGAAGCTTGTATAAAATAAGATCACGAGCCTCTCCATTATACCACTTTTCATTAAGATTGTGTTACTTCTATCGAATATATAGATGAAGAGAAAGGGTTTTGTCTTTTTATAATTGTGATATAACTCTTTTTATATGCAGATTTAGATATCATCTCTTATTTATGATTTTAAATGACACTGACGTGTGCGTCTATACCCACATGCATATAGTATGTGGAGAGAGTGAGAAACTAGAGAAATAATCTTTGGTTCTTTTTTTATTTGTTGGCTACGTTTTAATGCCCACTTCGTTGTTGTGAGTCTTCTTAATCATTTAGAGTTTTAACATTTTTGTTTATTGAAACTTTTTGAGTTGAAGTTACTTATTGAAAAATACTGAAGGAATATGATAAGTAACCATAAAATGAACCGTTTACATTATTAGCGGTGACTATGATGGATGTAATTTGGACAGTATATCAATGACAGGTGACTGCTAATTTCTAGGTAATAGATTAATTTCCTAGCAATACAAGAAGCAGAATAAGCAGAAGTTGAATATGTGACTTTTTCAAGTTGTTGATCTCAGATTATATGGATACAAGAGCAACTTTTTGATAATGGTCATAACATATGTGACACTACAAATTGGTGTGAAAATACTCGATCCTTAATATTGTGAAGAATTCGATTCAGCATTTGAAAACAATACATATTGGTATCCGCATGTATTTTTATTCATGATTGTTTTGATCAAAAACTTATTCATCTCAAACATGTACCATCTGATAATAACATTGCTGACTTGTTCACCAATGCGTTTGATTAATTTTGTTTTGACTTCTTAGTTTTATCCTTGGAATGATTAACTTTGGATGATTACACTGGAAATTTCACAAAAGAATATCTTTCATTATCTTGTTTTTGTTAAAATTGTAATTTTCTTTACACAATCAAAATTTTAGTGGAAGAAAACTAAAAATAAATTAAAAAGATTTTTGGTTATCGGGGGAGTAAGAAATACTTTAAAAAGTTTGAAAAAGATCTTTGGTTTGATAACAATTAAAAAAAAAAGTTTTCTATGTACGTAGGAAATGATAATACATTTCTTGATTTTAATTTATTACAGACCATGACTTAGAAATAACTAACTTGAATGTTGTTTGATATGTCGATAGGCTCAGCTTACAGGAATAAAAAACAACAGGGAATGTGATTCACTCGAATTAAATCACCTATGAGTGAAACACTACTAGAAAACTAGGCATTTGAGACCGCCTTTTCGGTCGCAAAATGGTCGCAAATTTGTTGAGACCGTTTAGCGACCGAACTTGTTGAGACCGTTTTGCGACCGAAATTTGTTGCGTCAGTTTTGCGACCGACACTAGTTGTGACCTTTTTGCGACCGACACTTGTTGCGACCGTTTTGCAACCGTTTGTTGCGACCATTTTGCGACCGCCAATAAGTTATTGCAACCGAATAGTTGCAACCGTTTTACGACCACTGCTAGATTATTTCAAACCTACTAATAATGCTCATAGTCTAGGATATAATCATTTATCAAAATATCAAAATCATGTAAAACAAACCATATAATTTTTACAAATTAAAATGTCAAATAAACTGAGTTATCATAGCATAATGAACAATCTAACATTCAAAATAAATTGTATATAGCCTACGTAGATGGTTGACCTCTTTGAGTCATAGCTTTTAACATTTCTTCAAACTTTGTCATCCTATCACGCATAGTTTCATTTTTAGTAACCAATTCTTTAATAATTTCATTCATCCTTTCTTTCTCTTCTTCTTTTTCTTTAACGAGCTCCTTCATAACCTTGTTCAACTTCTCTATCTATAAAACAACCAATTAATAGAGTCAAAAAGTCAGAATTGATTGAGTTATAGTAGATTTATGTTAAAATATATTCTTTACCCAATTATTAAAATTGATTCATTGATATCGAGTAAGATAGCAATAAGACATCAAGTTTAATCTATTAAGTAGATAAACATACCTTGGGGTCTTGTCTACCATACACATACGAGTCGCTAACATTGCTTAGCCTGTACACTTTGCCTTTTTTCTTGCCCCCGGCAGCCTGTGTCCATAATTCTTTGTCAACAGATTTAGGGTGTTTGCTACTTTGTCTACGGGCAGCTTGTGTCCATAACACTACAAAGTATAGAAACGTAAGACCAATCGGCTGATAGTAAGTCCTAAAACTTGTTAATTTCTGTATTAAAAACATTTCTCGGGCTAATTATACTCAAATAACTATATTAGGAAAATCAATAATTGATGAAATTACTAATTAGAGGGGAAATATTTAAGTCAAGTTGTGATAACTTGAAATCTCAAAATTATATTGACGCTGGATAAGTGTTGTATAAGATGTCTAATTGTGAGACCCATGAAGTTCATTTGATCAAAGCAAAACATGATAATAATCACAACATATTTGTCATAGTAAAGACTAAAGCTTGAGTTTGAAAAGGACAAATATATTGTCAATTAACCATAGAAAATTTAATTAAGTTATTTAGTATTAACTGTTGTTTTCAAATTATCAAAAATATATAAATACCAAGAAGATTTTATCTTTTGATTTGATAAAACATTCAAAATAAAAATTCTGGTTGGTTGTTCATTTGTTGGTTGAATAGTAAACTTGAAAAGTTTTAACCTAGTTAGAAGATTTGAAAAAGTTTAAAATAATTAGAAAATTTGAAAAAGTTTGAAAATAAAAAGTGGAATTTTGAAAGTTTTAAGCTAGTCACGCGACAACTTAATGGTCTATATATGTTTAACAAAAGCGAATAGTACACTTTTCGCATTGCTCACGTCCAAAAAACTCTGACCTTTTTCTTCTGATTTCGTGTTGTTAGGGCTTATTAATGTTGTTAGGGTATTCACATTATAGTGTTGATCGTGTTTATACAGGTATGTGATTCATACTCATTTAAATGATATTGAACTTGGAATGATTTGGTGTTTTGAGATTAACATGACATTTGATATTAAAATCAAAGAATTAATTTATAATCAACGGTTAATAAACATTGATATGGTGTTTAACGTATTAATTTGATCAAAATTTGACTTTGTTTTGGGACTTTCGCCAAAACTGTAGCAAGCGAAAAGTTGATTGGAACTTGAACGAACGCGAAAAGTTTTAAATCTCAGTAAGTTTCCGCCTGATCAAGCGATAAGTTTGACTCATTTGACTAGAATGATCACATGCGAAAAGTTATTGTTTTCGCATGCAAAAACAATTTTTTCGCATGTAAACTACAAGGTCATTAAAAATGTTTTAAAATAATTCAAACTTTGAAGATTTTTGTAATTTTTGATATCTTTGACAATGTTTCGATTAATTTTTCTTGTTTATACACATATAGATAGACCATTAATCTTTGTAACTCTTTACAATAGCATTGCATTTCTTGGTGACGTGTCTAAAGAAAAAAGTATATTTAGATTGATGGTGGAAAGTTTAAAAACATCCAGAATCTACTATGTCATTTCTACCAACACTTTTATATATGAGATAATCATTAGAGACTTTTTGTCAACAACAACTAATGAGGAAGATGATCAAGAAACCAGTGCATCGTTGCTATTACCAAAGGGAAACGAGTGACAGTTATAACTGAGATGATCATTATAATCCGTTGAATATTAAAATCAAGCCGAAAAATCCATAAAGTATGGCATCTTTTCAAAGATTAATAACGCATTAGAAAATAAGGTTGTGCACAAGGAACTTTATGCGGGCATTACAATTCAAGTCGCTCAGTAGTTCGTTGAAATCAATTCTTTATTGTACAACAGCCCGACTATTGTACAACTCGTGGGATATGCTTTCAAAAAAACTGTCTTAGCTCTTTAATTGATTATTGCAGGCCTTGATCCTTTTGACACAATTATTAGCTTGTTATTCGTTGATGGTGTGAGAGGCAAACACCATGATCATTTCAATGTTTAGAAACATTATATGTCTTGTAATTATATCGTATATGTTTTTTCAAGCTTCGATCCATGTTCCGTCTGTGGGATTTCTTCAATCGAATAGTTCTAGGCTCAATTCTACTTGTTTAGATTTTAGTTTGGCCCCCAATCCATCATCCTAGAACTGAATGGCTTGCTTGAAAGCCACGTTGAGTTGTAGTTTCACTAACTTTTTGTTGCAGTAAGTTAAATGGTATTATTCGGGTGCTTTTTTAGTTCTTGATGACATGACACAAGAAAATTGTCTATGACAATATTGGAGTCGGTACACTAAGGGTTGCCCTAGCAAATTTAGGTTTTTTTATGATATTACTTATGGCGTTACACATAATCTTCCATGCACCAGGGATGAGAAATGTGCCTTGGATCATGAACTTCGAGATATATTTGCTACTATATTGTGGGTTTGGTGGCAGGACTATAGTTGTTGCTATCTGTACATCAAATTTAATCATTAGTGAAACTTTCTTAACATTTACAAAAACGTTGGGTAATATCGAAATTTTTTCTCTATCTGTGAGGTTTTAAGTATTGAGACCCATAGCTATATTTATCCTCGTCCCAAAGAAGGTTGTAATTCGAAGAGGTCGAGAAGATGTTGAAGAAAGGAGGTCGACTCAAGTTATGCGGCAAATATCGTCAGGATACCACTGAATCGTCTTTTTAGTTGTATATTTTCATCAAACCCTATTTAATACTATTTTATTTTTTTGTTGCTTTTTTTCAATCTAGGGGTGTAGATAGTTTAGTTAATTTATTTGCGGAATATTTTTTATTATAATCATTATCGTCTTTTATCTTATCATTGCTATCATCAATATTATAGATCAGTGATTAAGGAAAACTTGAAGTGTGGCTATATTTTAAAACTTGGAATATGCATGATAGAGTATAGTAGCTATAATTCGTTTGAAAATACGTTATGAGACTGTCTGACATGCACCTTACATAATGAGACTTGCCATGAGTGTAGGAATTAAAGGACTTTTATTTGACTATTACACAGGTGGATTTTCTGTTAACGTTGTTCTTGTTTTGTTGTCATTTAGTGTTTTTTTTATGTGCTTTATTGCATGTTGATATTTTTTGTTTGTGTTCTTATTTTGAATAACTTATTCCCATACATGTGTTATTTCGGGTGTCTTACTCTACACCCAAGATGATTTCAAGCAAGTTCAAAAGCATACATGGTTGCAAATTAGCTTTTTGTTGTTAAGATTTGACATATATTTAAGTTTTCAGCAAGTTTACATGCTAAAAATCTCATTTTAATTCTTTGTTTGTGAACTCATATTTTTTTGTCTTTTGTTTTAAAGAAAACCATTGTTTGTATGGAGGTAGCTGGAGCTATATATATTTGGTGTTGTAGTTGATGGATGGATGAATGATTGATTTGGATGGGAAAAAAACAATCATGTTTGAAGTTGTTTTGTTCTTCATTGATGCAATTATCATGGCTTTGGATCCAATTCCATTGGTAAACTTTTTGTTGGAATGGCCTCCATGACTACTACACTTTTATACATCTCTGAAGCTTTCCTTTGCAAAAATATAAGTTGCACTTAAGAGTTCCAAAACGTTCTAGATTAGTCAAAAGTATGGAGACTTCCATGGAAAGGTATATAGTCTTTCATGGAAGCTACGAGAATAATGAACACAATTACACAAGGCTTGCAATATATAGGATAATATACACACGACTTGTATATACTATTTATATAGAATATGTGCTATAATGATATAGGTTAGGAGTTAAATAGAAGTGATATCATTAATTTGACATTAAGCACCTCTACTTGTAAAGCTTTCTTGTAAGTAGTCTATAAAGTTGTACAAATTTTCTTTGTTTCATATAATTTGACGCTCCTCAGGAGTGCAAAATTTAAGCTGAACTTGGTTGGACTACTAATAGTCATAAGAAAGCTTGAAAAAATAAGTCTATGACATTAAGTTTTATATGTGAGCACTAAAGGGAAGGCTAATGGATTTATATAAATAAATACAAACCTAAACATTTTACAAGAGACGAAACTTAAAATCATGATAGGCATGTGAACGTGAACACGAGTACACGACTCTTACAAATTTACACATGCACGGATGTTTAGTTTAAGAATCTTTAACTTTATTTATCATATTATTGTTCCATTATTACAAATATACGTTGAAACATTTATATTATACTCACTAGCTTTAGTAAACCCGTGTGTTACATAGGTTGAACTAATAAAATATTAAATATAATAAAAATTTATCAAGTATAAAACGATATTTTATGATAAAATATAATTGAAATTACGTATAGTAAGAACAATATGTAATAAAACAATTATATTAACTTTTTAAACTTTTGGTTTAAAACTTTTTTTTTTCCACAAAAATAATAATATTTTGTTTCAAAACAAACCGTATTAAAAAAAATCATTTTTAAAAATTTTCCTATTATAAATTTCAATTTTAATTATTATTTGTTTATAAAAAGTTAACTTTTTAAAAACACTAATTTTAAAAAAGTTTGATGTTTTTATAAAAATTTCTTATTCTATAAAAATTAATTTTAAAAATAACATAGATCTTTGTTTAAATTTATTAAAAAACTATTTTTGTTCTAAAAAAAGTTAAATAATATTATTGATAATTGAGGTAATTATTTAATAGGAGAGAAAAGCGGAAAAATTTTGGTGATAATAAATATGATGCCGTCACGTGTCACCCAAAGATACTCTTTTATTAGAGTAGAAAGATTCTCATTTATCAACGTCAGTGCCGATCACCTTATATTTACAATTTAAACCCCCCCCCCCCCCAACCCAGTTTAATTTAGAACTTAAAACCCTAAACTCCAAATTTTTTATCCTGAACCTCTATGGATATATATATAATAATATAAGGTTTTTAACCGATTAATTTTTTATAAGCTTTTTTAAAATTAGAGTTGTATTTAAGATATGCTATTATTTTTAGGTATCGTATGTTATATCAACTAATGTTAACATGTTGGTACAGTGAAGAATGATACCACCAAATAAATTTGGTACCATTACATAGGAGTTATGTTTAAACTATCTTACTTTTTGAGAATCGCATGTTTTAACAACTGGCAATAACATGTTGCCGACTAAAACTATCAGTATTGTTACATAACTATCGTACGGTCTAGCCGTAATGCTTAGGTAAAAACACTTGTTGTTACTCGGTCTCGTCATATAACTATCTTATGTACATGTTTTTGTATATGTGTCAGTATAAATTCAAGTCAATCCACGTTTGGAAGTTCGGAAACAAGTCCAGTTGATTGTAATGTTTATTTTATCACGCCATGTACGATGATACCGCAACACGTGACGAGTAAAAAACCTAGTTAGTGTAAAAAAAATTACTCCCAGTTACGAAACCCAAAAGCATTTTTCTTTTATCTTTTTATGTAATGGGTCAAATTTATATGAGTTGATGTTGAATCTAATTGCCAGTCAATCTTTTTCAATGTTTGAGGAGACATTGGGTACTACTGGAATATTTTTTTTGTTCGCAGGGTTTAAACTTGTTAGTTTTTTATATTAGCTTGGTTACATTTTCACCAATAAATTATTAAACATGTGTCGAAAGAGTCAATAACCTCAGATAAGAGCGTACGATAAGCATATTATATATCAATCCATATCAGAATTTTTACATCCGCCAATCGTATGTCATACTTTACATCTCCAACCAAGTCAATGATGAACGATCTTTAATAAAGGTAAGCGAAAAACACTAAACTCACGGTTTATAATTAGAGGAAATTGCGTAAGTCATCCTTGTAGTTTGACCAGATTGCACTTGGGTTTCCTAACTTAATTTTTATGTGCATCTTACATATTTGATCCCTATATTTTAAAATTTAAAAGTTAGTCCAAACTTGTGTGTGTGCTACAAGTTTGGCCTTCGATGTTAAATCCGTTAGATTGTTTGCATTAAAAACTAACATCATGAAACGCCAGGGAAGACCAAACATACAACTCAAATACAAAAGTTTGAATTAACTTTGTAGTTTTTAAAATTTGGAGACGAAACGAATAATCTGGTCAAAACACACAGACCATTTATGCAATTGGCTTTAAAACTATGAACACAACGTGTAATAATTGATTTCAACAAATAAGATCCACGTTTCTTGTAAATCAGAAGCATAAAACTACAATTGATAGCATGTGGTTATACAAGTGGAAATTTACTAATACTTAAAAGCAAAAGTCGGTGACTAATTGGATTAGGCCACCCAACTTTGCTTTTAGGATATATATTTTTGATTTCATACATCTACCAGTTATTTAGCTTAGTCTAGTTGGTTAGGGTCTTAAGCTTTTAAATAAGGGGTGCTTGGTTTGATTCCTTGCAGCCTCAATTTTAATTCTTTCTTTTTTCTTTCCTTCCTCCCAACTCTTTAATTAATTTTTATCATTCCAACTCCCAAAAACTTATAATTATTTTAAAAGATAATAAACAATTACAACTTTTGATTATATTAATAAAAAAAGGTCCAACTTTCACCCCTCAACTTTTGAATTTTATATTTTTAAACTATTCAAATTTTATAAGTTTATAAAATATCAATTTAACGTTAACAAACACCGGGTTTACCTTCCGTATATTACATAGAAAAAAATTATCACATTCTTATTTTTATGTATGTTTCAATATACTGTGTACGTTTTAATTAAGTTTTTTCAGAAAACAAGTATGACAAATATAAATTTTGTGTTAGTTTACGTTTCAATATAAGTTTTGTTTGGAAATGAATTAGGTCAAATATAATAAGTTAGCATAAATTCGATCATTGTACCTTCCGACACAATTTTAGTTTGGAAACGAGTTACGACTACTATAGTCTATACTTTATCATTTCAAATACGGCGTAGACGCACATGCTAATTTTTAATATGTTTAATACGTTTTCATTCGACGATATAAATTCAAACTACTCTACGTTTCGATGTACAATTAGTTCGGATATAAGTCAGGTCGATTGTATTCTATGTTTTATCATGCCGTGCACGACATCGCCGCAACGCTCGACGGGTAAAAATACTAGTTAAAACAATATGAAGCAAAGAATACACCAATAAATCTATATACACTCTTGGGTCTTGACTTCAGCCCCTCCGGTCCTTACTCCTTAGATCACCTGTCCAGCTTTCCAAGGCCCATACTTCTCAGCCCAACAGTGCTAAGCCCATTATTATCAGCAGCCCGGTTGCCTTATTATGAAACATCACAAAATAAATAATAATCCACCTAATATTAGCAACCAAATTTTGTACCATATGTTCATAACATGAAAACGTATACTTTTAACATCATCTCTTAATTTCGTGTACAAACACATCAAATAAATTACAAACACTTTTCGTCATTTAACTTTATACTATATTTCAGGTTTTATCCTTAAAATAAACAAAAATGGTAATCACCCTTTATATTTTTATCTTGTTATAATTTAGTGCTTTTTACTAACAGGCATTAGATTTGATGTTAAAGCCCAACATGTGGCTTGCATATGAGCACTTCAAACCCACCATCGCCATCCACCATCATCCTCGATCACCACCCACCACAAACCACCACCCTCTATGCCACCCTACCACTTGAAAACCGCCATCCCCACCCACTAAAATCACCACCATCATTGTTGCCACTTCTGTTGGCGGCTAGTGTGGCGGTGGCAGTGTGATGATGGTGGTGTATGGCTGAAGAAAAAAGGTGATGGTAGATGACGATGGTGGTTGTTGATGATGAGGATGGATGATGTTGGTGGTAGTGGACTAGATGATGAAACGATAGATGATGATGATGTTGATGGTGGTGGTTTCTCATTTTAGGTTTATTTTAAATGTTTTAGTTTTCAAGAGGCTATAATGACTAAATTGCGCTTATGTAATAGGCACATGACTAGACTTAACATAAAAATTTAATGCTTTTTGATACAAAGGATGAAATGTGCAAACTTTTAGATATATTTATTTTTCGTTTGATCATTTTTAAAATATAATATTTTAGGAACTTTCATATATATATATATATATATATATATATATATATATATATATATATAAAGCCCATATACGAAGCCTGAGCCCAACAAGAAATTCTTAACTTACGAACTCAGGTGCAAGTAGTTAATCAATATTCATCCAAACTAATCTGACGTGTCGGTATAGGCAGGACACGTGTCAGTTCCATCTATCCTTTAACCCCTGCGTTCCAAACTTAAAACGATATACGATAACTTTGCTTTTACCTCAACGATAAAAAGATATAATCTACACACAATAAACGTTACTCGCCGGACCACCGTCATATTCCGCCGGAAAATGGGTCCCGACGACTGGCCGGAGTGGCTCCCCGGCGACTGGACCGTACATATCAGAAAGGTTGACGGACGAAAAGTCAAGGTAATTGCTAATTGTAGTCGTCGATTTCATTGAACTCGTAAGTAGGGTTTGCTTTTTATCGGTCGGTCTTTTGGTGTATGGATTTTATGCTTTTTGGTTGGGTTGATTTTGAGTTTTTGCTGAAATGAGTGCCTGCATGTGAATTGTATTGGGTTGGTTTTGGATCGCGTGGTTTTTTTTGTAGCTCGTGAGGTCGATCGTTTGCCAACTCCAGCTTGTGTTGTTCGGTTTTATGCAATTAAGAGGTGGAATTGGTTTTTTGTTGCGAATCTAGCGTTTTGGTGTGTACAATTGTTACGATTTGATACGTACAATTGCGAATCTGGTTTGGGAAGAGGAGAACATTGATTTAGGGTTTCTCCGTTTTGATCCTTGAAATTTACATTTCTCAAAATTATGAAGAATTGTTATTCTCTTCGTTCGGTGGAAAGAGATTTGAAGAATGTGAAACGTAGAAGTAATTCATGAATGAACATGTAGGAACTATGTGTATGATGTTTGATATAGCAAGGCAAATTTTCTTATGATATGATATATTCAGGCTGAGCTATCATTTTTATTTTTTAGAAGTCAAATGCTAATTTATTTGAAGTTGAAGATCAAACTGTAGGTTGTTATATTTGAACAGGAGTTGGGGTTGTGTGGTTATGAAATCTTTAAAGAATCCATATCAACAATGAAACTAGAAAATGTTGACTTTGATTTCGAAACTAGTAGTTTATTCCGTAAGGGAGGTACTTTTTGCTCCTAATATATAATTAGAGAATAGTTTTCCTACAACAGCACTTGAACGCCCGATGTACGAGCATGAAACATATAACTGTTCATTTATGTTACATTCTATTCTAAATTAATCCTATGCCTATTTTCCTTGCAGTGTTATGTTGATCCTGACGGGCACAAGTGCTATTCGAAGCCACAAGTATTTGATTGGCTTAAGAAGACCAACAAGAGCATACCCAATGAGAAAAATGTAATTTTTCATATTTTGTTAGCATTTACTTATATATATTCCTCTTAACTCCTATAACTCTTACATTCCTGTTTTTTGTTCAGCAAAATGCCGGTCCCTCAGCTATAGACTTATCTGTAGAGCCAAATGCTCCCCACACAGAGGCAGTTCCTGAATCCACACCTGGAGGACATCCTACAAAACTGACACCTAGAACTAGCGGAAGGAAAACCATTTCCGGGGTATAAAAATGGTCTATACATATATATGATGTTGGTTAAATGTATTTTCATTGCATATTTATAGGCGTCTATTATAGGATCTGTCTGAAGATTTTTTAGCTGGAAATGGTTCTTCCTCGGAGCCTTCGTCATATAAAAGACATAGGGGAGATTCTGGTTGGCTACCTGCAGGATGGACTGTGGAAGAGAAGGTTCGGAAAGGAGGTAGCAGTACTGGAATGAAATATAAGGTAATATTAAAAAGGATTTTGCCAACAGCCCAACATATGGAATTAGATCTTATTAGACTATACTATTATTGATAGGTTATGGTTACATTATATAGAGTTTATAAGAAACCCTAGAAACCTAAACCGGGCCTGTGGGCTCAACCCTAATAATAATCAATACTAAACCCTAATAATAATATAGTCTAATAGATTTAACTAGTCAGCAATTTACGTTCTTGTTACTTGAAATCTGAAAATGTTGAAAACATTGTGTTTATGTTCTTGTTAATAAATACATCTCAATTTTTTTGACTGATGATAGCAAATGTTTCCTTTTTTTTTCTTTTTCAAGATCAGAGTTGTTTTTAATATTTTGTATATTTTTCATTTTCTGGTTTTGTAGATTTATAAAGATCCTATAAGTGGGCATAAATTTTTTTCAAGGCCACAGGTTCTGAATTATCTTGCCAAAACAAATAGCAGTGCAGGTGGAAAGGAAGCAGCATTCACCGAACCTATTAGTGCTATGCCGATATCAGCTTGGGTATTCCGTTTGTTTGTTTAATGGGTTTCCTACAATAGTGTTATTAGAGGTGGCACTTTTGACCCATTTACCGGGTGGCGTTTTTTCTTAAATAGTTAAATGGGCCTAATAAGTAAAAGAGGTTAGACGGGAATGGTTTTAATGGCTTAACCTAGAGAAAAACAAAATACTTGTTTTTGTTTTTCAAAGTTAAATGATCATAACTTGAGATTGTATAGATGTAAGAAACAAATCTCAGTTGCTATCTAGTTCGTACCCTATCGTAATCCAAGTTCATCTCAACCTAAAATTTTCATCTTAAAACAATACTAATTGATTATCTAGAAAAGAAGACAAGATAAAGCTCTAATGAAAAAGGAAAATAAATACTAACCTGCTCAAACAGGGTTGAAAGTCACAGAAGTTTATTTACATGCATAGTTTGACTTAGATCATTAAAGTATCACCATTAACACATCTGCTTGTATGAAGTAAACATAAAATAAATTGACAAATGACCCGTTTCAGCCCATATTAAATGATGAAATGTTTTTACCCAAACCTGTTTTGACTTGTATCCCAACACGCCCACCTTGCCAACTCTAGTATCAACTGTTCATGTTAAAACATGTTAATTCTGTTTATATTAATTTGGTTAACTGAGTGAAAGCTGCTACACATGTACCTCATCTCTTAAGCAAGAGAAGCCCACCACAGAACCTGATAGCTCCCAGATGCTTGAAACCGCTGAAGTGGAGAAGAAAACCATTGAGAATACAGAAAGATCCCGCTTGTCCTCTGACTATGAGGTTGGTTCCATTACAGCAATCCCCCTCCCCCTCCTCACCCACCAAGTCGTTTTTTTAAGTTTGAAATTGTACTTTCAGTTTCATTTGACCAATTGAGTTTTTGAGCATTATCTAGGTTATCTCTAGGACTCCCGCAGAAGGGTTACCTCCAGGATGGATTAAAGAAATCAGAATGAGAAAAGGTGGAGTCACAATGCGAAAAGATCCGGTAGTTCAAACATTTCGTCTCATAATCTTTTACAATTCAATGTTTTATTATTAGATAGTTATATGTCTGATGTACTGATGCAGTTCTACCTTGACCCTTCGAGTGAATACGCCTTTTTCTCAAAAAAAGATGCTTTGCGTTATCTGGAATCTGGAGATGTAAAGAGATGCGTCTTAAAACCACTTAAAAGGAATATGAAAAATGATGGCACTGTAAGTTTCGGTTACTTTAAAAGAAAAAATATTGTATTTTCTTTACTGAAGTTTTTCTATGCATGCTTCGTAAATTATGGACTCCCTCACACAGGAAGCACGGTCTGACATCCCGTATCAAGTCCATGACTTTTGGGATCAAAATGGATTTGTCTTTTACAACCATAGATCCAACATTGTTTAATTGCATTTCATCAGAAATCTAATTGAATTCCTTCTTTTGATGGATGACTGTGTAAAATTTTTATATTCATTTATCTTGAACTATAAATCTTGGTAGTCGCTATAAGCACTAGTTAACTTGGTATGCACTTTCTATTTAATTTTTGTGCTTGCTGTTGACATAATTGAGCTATATTCTGTTACTGTTCAGATTAATGTTAATTTGACCTCAAACGGAGGAGAATTGACTTCACCACCTGATCAGTCCAAAGGAGCTGAAGCTTCTAAAGATCTAACTAATGGTTCTGTTGAAGAGTTGAAAACAAATGGAAGTGGTATAGAGAACCCGGTAAAGTACAAGCTAATTTGATCATTTGATATTTAATTTTTCATGTATTTTGTTTTTCCACCTAAAGCAGATTTTACCATATGATTCTTATTGTTCTCAATTAACTTTCATTAAATCTACTTTACATCTATAAATATAGTTATTTTGATTGATTGTTGCATTATATCTCAAGTTCTCAACATGAGACACAAGAATCTAACCCATGCCTATAATACTACTTCCCCAATTTAAAAGATGGAAATAAATAATTATTAATATTTCAGAAACCGCTTCGCTCTATAACTGGAGGATCTTTCTCTACACCTGATACCAAACGGAAACAGGCTCGGTCTACCACTGGAGGATCTTTTTCTACACCAAAAGGAGATTCTGATTGGCTACCTGATGGATGGCTTGTTGATGTGCGTTATAAAAATTCTGGAATGAAATATAAGGTAAGTAGAAACCAGTTTACTTTAATCTTGATTAATTAATTTATACCAGTTGTGATCTCTTCATCTCTTGTGGCACATTATGCATCTTCAAACTTATTGACTCGGACAATGTTCTAAACATTGTTTTTGGTCTCCTTGATATAACATATTTTCTTATTGTTCGTAGCAGATAATTTGCTTTTTTTTTTCTTCTTTTAAATAAGGAGACTTTTGTCTAAGAATCTGGTTATTGCTCTGCTATTGTAGATTTACAAGGATCCTGCTACTGGGAAACTGTTCTATTCAAAGCCACAGGTGCTGAACTATCTTGGACATGCCATTAGCAGCAACTCCAGAAAGAGAAAAGTATGATCCTGCACTGTTTGTATTTTTTTTAAACGGCGACTCGCACCCATCTATTCCTAAGTACACCAAATCCTCATCTACCTCATGGCAGGATTTGAACCCTGGTCGTCTTCGATGAGTCTTTGACTCTAACCACCGGGCTACCAACCCAGGTGGCCTGCATTGTTTATAATTACTGTTGTGGTGGCATAATGGGCCGGTCGGATTGGGTAATGGGTCAAAATGGGTAGATTTTGGTATTGTTGAAAAACTGTTTATTAAGTATCATATAAATACTTAAGGTGGTTGAGTATGATTATAAAAGACTAGAAGTTGTTTCAGTTACGTATTAACCTTTTAAATGAAACAATTTATGAAGTTTATGAACTAAAAGTACTCTTTCTACAACTTACTACCGTGAGAGTAAAACATAATCCCAGATGATCCATTGAACAGTCAACACCCAACTTTTGTTTATCTGCATGTTAACTTTGGTCATCTGACATGTAACTCCATGTGTAACTCAACCCTCAAGGAGCATATATCTTCTGTAGCACCTGATTCATCCACAGATATCACACCTGGTGATGTGTCACATGGTGATGTCTCACGCCCGAAAAGACCCGTAAAGAAGAAAGGCAACAGCCAGAACACCGAGTACCAAGAAGTCTGTTTCTTTTTCCTTGCAGAAATATATTATTATTTTCTTTTTTTGCTTCCTATTTTCGATATGATATGACCACCTGACTTTGGAAATGCATTATCTAGGTTATCACAACATCTGCAGCAGATGGGTTGCCACCAGGATGGATCAAAGAAATCAGAACTAAGATATATGCAACCCACCAAAGAAATGATCCGGTACTTGTTTTTTTTTTTTTTCCTTTTATGAATTTTTGATTTTTGATAACCTAATTTTAATGACTTTCTGAAAATGTATCAATGTGTGTCATGCAGTTCTACACAGACCCTGTGACTGGATACATCTTCCGCTCCAAATTGGATGCTATGCGTTATTTGGAGACCGGAGATGTGAACTCGTGTGCTATGAGGCCAAAAGTGAAGGATAAAGATGGAAATGAAGTTGTAAGTCCTTCAATCTTCAGAAATGCAGTTTTTTTTTTGGACCCTTATTACACTGTTATTTTTTTCTTAAAGTAAAATGTGAGTTCCACCTTCTGTTGATTCACTTCTATTTTGTCTCAGTCTTACACTAGTTGATCCGAAAGTTTTTTTCTTGACAGTTCGTATATGGGAATGCTGTTCAAAAATCGACAACTGGAGAAGGCACGTCAACTGATGTTCCTGAAGAGAATCACACCCCTGATCCAAAAGATGCTGACAACCCAAATCGCAGGGTGTCAAACAGGGTGACAAAGAATAGCAGTCCCCCGACCAATTCGCCAGCTCGGTCTTCAAAAAGGCAAAAAGGTAAAAACCCGGAGACCGACCCTACAAGCGGCGGTCCCACCGAGGGTAACGGAGCAGGTCAAGAGAAGCAGGAAACAGGGGTAAATCTGGAAAAACAACCAGATGATGATGGCAACCTGTCTTTTGACATTCCAGAGGATGATAACTGGACAGACCAATGCATTGACTTTGCAGTAAAAACACTTACAAATGAAATCCTGTTTAATGGTCAACCAATATCTGGTGGATTTCAAGAAGAAAATACTGGTGGGGATACTACAGGTGTGAAGGATACTCCTCCAACCAAGTTAAACTGAGGTCTGGTGTTTAGTGGGTTTCTCAGTGAGTAGTCAGGTAATTTGACTTTAATGTTATTATTATCTATTTAAACCTGATTATGAAATGCTAGTTAACTTAAGTAGTATTTTGATGTCACCTTAATGGTGGTTGTTTGTTGTGAAAATAAAAAACCTTGTATTTCACATAGACATGTTGTATGTTTTGAGTTCACATGACAAATGATTTGCAACTCAAATTCCTTTGTGCAACTAGTTGAGTATGTGTTATGTTTGATCTGATGGGATCACTTACTCTGGTTTTCACATTCTTATATGAATGTATGGTGTTGAATAACTTGCTAATTATGCTGCACTTTTTGGGTATAAAATTTATTTTTTTTGTAGTGTACAGATGCATGTTCTATTTAAACTTGTTTTATTATGTAGTCATCCTAGGAGAAGAATAGTCATTTCAGAGCATTAACTATATAATTGTGAGCCTTTTTCTAAAATAAAGGGAATGGTTGTGAGTGGATAAGAGAATATTGCTATCTATTTGTCTATTTAGTAACATAACATAATGTTTGCTTATATAAATTTTTTAATATCTTTTAAAAGTGATTGTGAGTGAGGAGAGAAAAAATATAATAATACATGTATAAAAGGTAAGGGTCGGTTACTATATAAAATGCAGTTTAAGTGCAAAGCGTTCGAATTCACCAATGGGTGACGCACATTTTTGGGCGGAGGGGTAATTTCGTCCATCTCAAAATCACGCATATAAGATACATAATTACGCAAATTATATTTATTATTACGTAAAGTAAAATTACTTGCGTTATAATAAATAATTACATAAGTTATATTTATAATTACATAGATATATGATAATTACGCAAGATATGCTTATAATTACGCAGTTAACAATCATGTAAGTCATATGCACAACAAAGTCGTCTTAAAAAATGTTTGATTTTTTTAAAAGTATAACAATACTATACTAAAATTAAAGAGAATAAAATACTCGGTTTATGGTTTATTTTACAAAAATAATGTCGTATAAAAAGTTATATGTATTTAAAAGAACAGGAAATTTGAAAAAAGTCAACAATTATCGTCTATTTTCAAATCTATCCCTTCAGGCATTTTCATTACGTGATTATTTCATATTATTCTAAACTGTTCATTTCTTAAATCAATGGTTATTACTTCATATACTTTTCACAAAAACAATACTTTTATGTAAAAATGTATTATTTAATTGAAAAAAAAAAAAAGAAAAGTAATGTTTTTAATGTAAGTATCAGGATGAGAAACCTGATGTGAAAGATCTTAAAAAATTACGGATGTTGATATAGATTTATGAGTATGATTAGAAAAGTGTGCGTGCGTTTTCCGTTCTAAGAAAGAATTAAAGAGTCGAAAACATGTATGTAAGAAGTGTTCTTGATTAACTTCAAACCTCACAAGAGCAAGCATGACACCACTGGATACAACTAAAACCGATAACTGAATAGGAAAACCAATAATAAGATACAAAAAGAAGAGAAACTTTTATGTTTAAAGAAACTTATCCGGATACCAAAACACAGAAAAGAAGTTACGACATGGTTTAACAAACATCCATTAGATATAATCCAGGTTGAGCATGAGATAAAATCAAGAAGATCCATCATTTTAGTATGATGATTCTTTCCATCCTCCAAAGTTACTCTCTTCCTCATGATTACCATGACCATGATCATGCCCATGCCCATGCCCATGTTCATGTGTCTCCTAATAACACAAGGACCAGATCGTCGTTAGTTTAGATGTTTTATAACTGATCTTTGACGAATCAAACGGGTGTGTAGCTGTTCAAAAACGCCTTGATTGTTGTTTTGATTATAATATTTGTAATCATACTTGACACATAACAATAATTTAAAAGTAAGAAAAACAAAAGACATTGGTAGGTCTACCACTCCACCCCAAGTTTCAAATGTGTTCGAGCAAATTAGCTATTTTGTTATCCAACCCGACTGTTTTATGACATGATATATCGTGTTAGGTGAGTCGATCAGAGTCAAATGACTAACCTCTGGGATGAAGTCAAGGCCAACTTTAATCTCCCCACAGAATTCATCATTTATGACCACATTGTATGGTGTTGGTGGGATACTTCCTGCCAAGAATAATGGCTCAAGTGGAATTCTGCATGTATAATATCATCAGAACCAATGGTAAGTGCAAATTAATGTTTTTATTTACTAAAATATGAGCTTTAAAATATAACATCAAGTACTTGGCCTCTCCCACAATGTCATCATCAGAACCAGCATCACTGTCCTTTATCTTGATCACGAGTTCGGGTTCTTCATCGCTGGTCACAGAAAACACAAACGTCTCGTTCCATTCAGGTGAAGATCCTTGTCCTGTGATCGACCACCCGTTCAGCAAACCAGATTAGGTAGTTACAATACAAATATACAGATCACATAAAGTTAACAAGTGTCAAATTGAGATTTAGAGTGTGAACCTGATGCTACATTACTGTTTTGCTCCTGAGTTCGACAAATGATTGTCGCATAAGGGTCCATCTTCGCTGTAGACGAAAAGATACTTATTAGATACTTGAGAAGAAGAGCACAAGTGGTGTAAATATCATATAAATGTCGACAAAATGAACATTTGAACACACAGAAAATTTAGCTCCCCGTTAATTTCATGTGAGACCAAGTCAATGATCGGGACCATTAGGGAGTAGCCGGGACACATGTCTACTCCATGTTATTTAACATAGGACCAAGTCAATGATTGAGTCGGTTAAAGTGTAGCTGACTTAGTCCGCAGGGGTGCATGTCACCTTACTATTGATTGAAAACTGATAGAAGTAGACTAGAAATCAAATGTTTATTTTAACCAAATATACATACTCTCTACTCTACAACCACCATAGCCCTAAAATCACCATCCACAACCTTATGGTTAAAAATACACCACTTTACTATCAGAATTACCTTTAAAAGAATAATATGATAACTTTTAAATCCAGTTATTACAAAGTTATTAGTTTGGGAAATTATAAGGATTAAAAAGCGATCTTCAGAGATCTCGTGACAAAAACACTGATAATCGCATCAAAATGATGACACACCATTACAATATCACTTTCTGATCTGTCTGAATCCTAATCGTTAGATCAAAGATCGTCAAGTCAACGTGCGCTCTATTCTCCACCTACACACGTACCGTCATATGAACCTTGACTCCGATCATATTCAAAACGTAAATCGATAAACATTCAGCAGCAAATTAAACACAATCAGATCACAATCACGAGATCAAATCATAATCATCACAATTTAATAAAGTTCAGTCAAAATGAAGTCGATTCTGCTTATTCATCATCGCATCAAGCTCCGATTCTCATTTCAACTCATTAATATTCCCAACGATCGATCTATACGTTTGAATCATGTACAGAGCGTAATCAACGAAAATTTCACACAAAATCATCAGATCCAAGTAGCAGGATAGTAGTACCTTCAACATCATCTTTCATTTGTCACAAACACGAATATTCATGATCATATATATATATATATATATATATATATATATATATATATATATATATATATATATATATATATCTAACGTAGAGGTAGCAGAATATATAATAATCAGGATCTGGATGAAGTATATATTGATCGAAGGAAGTAGCTAGCTTACTGAAGAAATCGGAGTCATGGAGGCCTTTAGCACTAACAAGGAGGACTTGAAGCTTTCCTCTGGGCATTTTGTCGGAAGCAATCGGCACAGATCCCACCTGAGAGAATATCGGATGCCCTCAGCTCCTCAATATCACTTTCACGATTATCTCGTGTTTGTTTGTTGAGTTGACTCCCGAAGAAAACGAGTGGAACTATTTATAGGAATTTGTCCTCTAAAACAATCAACTTATATTCAGTGCCGGCTCAACGTTTTCTGCGGCCCCAATTGAAATAAAAAATGAGGGCTTTTTGAAAAACGCAATCTAAACAAAAACAACCTAGTCAAATTTTATTGAACAAAAGCAATAAATCAAAGAAAATTTGATGTACTAACTTTGAGTCGTATAATACCAAATTTCAAATTTTCATTAGAACTCAACTATCAAGTGTTATTTTCGTTTCAAATTTCATTGACTCGTATAATACCAAAACCTGATATATTTTTTTTTAAATATGGGGCTCTTATTTTTGAGGGGCCCCAAGCACAATAAATCACAAATTATATTATAGAGCAGGCCCTGCTTATATCATGCATACACTAAGTGACCCATGTGTTACGGACAATGATAAAATAAATAAAATGATACATGGGTAAATAAATTTACATATAAATAATCTCATGAATTTTAAATTAGTTAAAAGGAAAATGCTACTTCGAAAAAAATAAGACAGAAACTTTTATTTTAATAATACAAAAAAATGCTAATGGTAATATTAAAATTAATAAGTTTATCATTATTTGTTATTATAATTGAATGATATAGCAGTATGCGGTAATGCAGATGCGACGCTTAAGTGTACGGGCTAGAAATAGGCCATGTGTACGTATTTTATTATAGATTATAGATTGGTCTCAAAATGACATTAAGATAGTAAGATACCATACGCGTCAATTAAAAGGTTACGTGTTTGGATCTCATATGATAATTTTGGAAGTAGTAGGTATAGAGCAGAGACCATATGTGTTTGCGGGTAAGAAAATTTATGTATCGTTGACTAGTAAAACTACATGAGTTAGTATTATAAATAAAATAATTTAGTACAAATAGTTAACTATCATTACCAACCTTAAAATATGGACTTTTTTTAAAACATAATTTTAAACTTAATGAAGTACAACATATGAGGATTGTATAATTGCAAGCAACCCGGCCATGGTATTTTTTAAATGGTCGATATCTCGATTTTTTTTTATCAACTCGGTTTAAATTTTCTACTAAAGACGTAATAAATGATTTTGATTATTATATGGAACAAATATTAATTATAGCTTAATCATCAAGAAAGTATGATAATGACATGCATAAATTTAGTACATCCTTTATAACTTTTGGTAACACTTACAAGAATCAAACAAAGGTTGAAGATGGATGGATATTACTCTTCTTATTCTTTTGACATGACCCCAGATGTCACACTCTATGGGGGTGAAACCCTCCTTATTTTAAATTACTAGTTTACAACTCTCATATCGAAAGATCGATTTAAGGACAGAACACAACTTTGTAGTTAGTACCCCCGGGGCAAGTGAACAAACTAGTTTGGTCATCTTGAGGGTAGCTGTAAGCATCAGGGCACCTGTCTTTAAAAAACTTAGAATATTCAGTCGGTCCACAGCTACCACGCTCAATGGTGCAACAATACTTGACAGTTTTGAAAACCGTACAAGGATTGTTGCATCCTCCTTTTGTTCGTAGTTGCTCGGGGCACTGTCCAATTAGATCACCAACACACCTCATGGTCTTGCATGATGCACCAACCGGGCTAAACTCCATAGGGATATTAAATCCATCGATAACGGATATGTCAACGAAGTCATCATTGTTGAATTGGTTAAGGGCAAATTCAGCTAAAGTGTTGGGTGGCGCCCCATAACCCTGACATTCAAGCAACCCATTGCAATCACCAGTGTCACACCTCCCTTTTCCACTAGCATCAAAGGTGCAACCGGTTCGCCCCCAGATACGAGCTTTGGCCGTTCCAGGTGCAACCGTGACTTGCCAAGATTGACCAGTTTCTAGCTGTTTACCTCCCCCGGTTGAGGCAGCAGCCCAAACGGTGTATGGACATTGGTTTATGACGTCGAAAGTGGCTCCTTGAGTGAAAGTGAAGAAAGACATGGAAAGAATGGTGATCGAAACGAGGATGTTTTTGACATAAGTCATGCTTGGATGTATGTTTAATTAGACTTAAGTAACGTTGTAAGTGTGGATTGAAGATGTTTTTGTTGGATGGGTTTATATAGGGGAGGGATTGGCATAATTTCCACAAATTTCTAAACACTAGGTTTTAAATTTCCACCAACAATAATGCAAAGAAATTTCCAATGACTTAGACGTGTGATCAGTTTGATGGTCATGATTCGATGTTGAAAAATATACATAGAACGGTCGACCAACATGAAATATAAAATATAAAATGTAAATGTAAAATATAAAATATAAAATATAAGAGTAAAATGTCATTTTCGTCCATAACGCTTAGTTGAATTTGTCATTTCAATCCAAATACTTTTTTTTGCCATTTCAGTCACTGTAGTTTACTAAATGTTACCATTTTCATCCACTTCACTAACACCGTTAAACCTCCATTAAAACTCCGTTAAATGTGATGGTATTTTAGTCTTTTTCAACAGCTTAATTATCCAATTAAAACAAATTAATCAATTAATATTCAATTAAAACTAAAAAACACATGAAGCAACTCGTGAGACCGGTCGCTTCTATTAATTCTAACACATGTTGTTCGATTAATGTCTTCTGTGAGATTTCAATTAATCTTCACGTTTTGTTTGAATATGTACTATTGTTCGATTGAGGTCTACTATTGTCACGTTTTGTTCTATTGAGGTTTGAATTGTCACGTTCAAAGACATCAATTAAAGACCTCAATCAGATAAAGTATGTGAACAACAAACATCAATCCCACAACAGACCTCAATCAAATAACGGTACACGTTCGAACAAAACTTGAAGATTAATTGAAATCCCACGGCACCCTCAATCGAATAACATGGGTTAGAGTTCATTGAAATTTTAAATCGAATCGTCTGGTCTCACTAGTCGTTTCATGTGTTTTTTTAGTTTTAATTGAATATTAATTGATTAATTTGTTTTAACTGGATAATTAGGGTGTTGAAAAATACTAAAAAACCCTCACATTTAACGGAGTTTTAACAGAGTTTTAACGGTGTTAGTGAAGTGGATGAAAATGACAACATTTAGTAAACTACAGTGACTGAAATGGCAAAAAAAAGTTTTTGGATTGAAATGGCAAATTTAACAAAACGTCAGGGACGAAAATAACATTTTACTCAAAATATAAAATATAAAATAATGTTTATATTTTTACAACTTGAATTCATAACCCATTCCTTATAATTTCTTGAATTAGACACCACATGAGCTTCAACACTCTCATACCCAACATATAAAGGATGAGATGATTAGTATTATGAGTACTTGATGAATTAGCGTGTACATTCCTCGATCCGGTTTATTTTCGAGTAGCTATTTTTTAAGTGTTTTTCAGGGTGACATATGAGATATCTATTTTTAAAATTTGATTTTGGCATGACTGATCGTACGTGTGATGATATATATATTTTTTATATAAATTTTTCACATAAATACAATTTTAATTTGTAATTACTTATAATAAACTACACACATTAAAGGCAAAGTTATCTGTCATGTAGTAATATAATATTGGTAAGAATCAAGTATCAATCTGTGGACACACCGAGCCTACTCAACAACCTTTGTAATTAACTATCAGAAAGAGTTTTGTTTTGAGAAAATAATAAGCTGCATTGACGTAACTATATTTTTATATTTTTTAAAATATTAATTTAAAGTAAAATAAAAGTAAACATTTGAGACATTTGGGTTTAAAACAGGAAGTTAAGTATATCATCCTACTTTAAATTACACTTGTGTAACTGTAATGAATTGTATTGTGTGATTAAAGATATAAGTTAAAGTAGTTACGTTAATATTTATAAACATGAGCAAGCTCAATTTTTTTGTAAACCAGCTCCGTAGTGACAAGGAAAGCCGCATCGAGTCACTTACAATGTTAACTTTCAAGCCTATAGTGATGTAGGTAATACTTGTGCATCATTTTAACATCTTATTTCTAAAAACATAATTTAATGGTTGAAAGAGAGCTGATCAAGTTTTTTTAAAAATACCATTAATTTTAAAAACTATAATAATTACTGTAGATTTCTCATACTAATAAAAGAAAACCCGCAAATGATCAAAAAGTTAAGATGATATGATTTTTATGTGTAATTTAAAGCACATAAACGACGTGAATTTTTTTTGAAGGTTTTTCCGTCATGTTTACAAGAACTTATTCTAATAATATGCTATCTCTCACATACATAAAATTCATAACAAAATATTCATATGATTGTGTGGTAATAATGTCTAAAAGGTAGTGCATATGTTTCTTCATCTAGCATTACCTTTATATTTTATAGACTTATCATGGCCATCAAAAATTTATATAATCTCTTTTTGAGATATAACATGTTAGGCATTGTGCAAGCCTTTAACTTGACCTAATACTCTTTGTCACTTAAGAGTTCTAGGCAAGTTTGCCTCCCCATCAAGAATATCTATATTCTCTTTTGATCACCACTTATAAACTTCATATATACAACTAACCTTAACAGATTTTAAGATACTATAACAGGGTTGCCTTTACAGTATAAACGACTAAAACAATTGTTTTAGACCCTCAAATTGGATAGACCCTCAAATTGGAAGGGCCCTCAAATTTGAAAAGAAAACATTATGTTTATCTATTAACCTGAAATATATGCGATAATCCAATCAATATTTGTGTTTTAGAGATAAATGAGAAGGCTAACAAAATAATTGAAGGTTTATCTAGGTCTACTTATAAAACTTGTTTTATCGATGTCGACTTACGAAACTTAGTTCATTGAAGGTTCATAGACTATTCATGGTTCTTTTAGATTTATCAATTTGTAAATTCTCTTTTGCAGATAACCATCTAATCTACAAACTATTGATGTCTAATCTTTATTTATATTCAATTGCTTTAATCTACTATCTTTTTTTTTTTTTAATTTAATTTGTTGTTATCTCTTTTGATTTTAATATAAATTTGCAAGTAATTTTTCTCTTTACCTTAATCTATTGTAGCTTGTTTTATCATTTAATCTATCCCAAATTATTTTCTTCCAAAATATAAAAAAATTTGTTTATGTCACCGATCGGAGGCAAAGGTCTATAAGAATAATATATAGATCGTGGACGAGGGCCTCAAAATTTTATTTCGCTTTGGGCCTCAAAATTTTATTTCGCTTTAGGCCTCCAGAAATGTTAAGCCGGCCCTAACTCTAAACTATGTAAGAGAATTGACGTTAATGTTGCCCTATATAAGCACAAACTTCCTGCAAATAGTAGTTCCTCCTACCGACATCCATTTGCTCGGACCACTATAGTTACTACTGAAATTATAGTTGCTTCTGGCTACTAGTGAACTATTACTAGCGATAGAACGTTGTTAGATACTAATGCCCATGAGTACCAACCCTAAAATGTTTAGTTGATTTATGTGGATTGTTGTAAGTGTAAAGTTGAATTCAAGATTAGTAGTTACAAAGTATAAGGGGTGTAGTTGTATTTTTCAGTTAGTTAAAGGTTGAGAGTGTTAATTGTTTGTTAACGATAGTTATAATGCTTGTATAAAAGAGGGAAATGTGATAGAATTAGGTCACAGAGAAATCTTCCAATTCATTGTATATCTTGTGATATTTCCAAGTGTGAGTTCATATGAATCAATTCATTTGTTCATAATCTTGATTGTTCTTAGTTTGATTGTGTTCTTAATTCGATTTTCTTGTGTTGATTTCTCAACAATTGGTATCAGAGCCTTGTGCTCGATTTCTTGAAGAAAAGGGACGAAATCAAAAAAAAAAGAACAATGGTTTCAACTAAGTTTGATCTTGAGAAGTTTGATGGCAAGAACGATTTTGGTTTATGGAGATTAAAGATGCGCGCACTGCTTGTTCATCATGGAGTAGTGGATGCACTTGCTGGAAAAGCAAGTCTTCCGGCGACACTCACTGATAAGGAAAAGAAAGATATCATGCAGAAAGCACATAGTGCTATCATTCTGTGTTTGGGTGATCGAGTACCGAGAGAGGTGTCAAAAGAATCCACGGCTGCTGGAATCTGGTAGAAGCTGGAAAGCCTGTATATGACAAAATCGTTAGCAAATCGTTTGAATTTGAAGAAGAGGTTGTATACTTTTCATATGGCTTCAGGGAAGACACTGGAAGATCACACGGATGAATTTAATAAACTGGTACTTGATCTTGAGAATATTGATGTGACTCTGGAGGATGAAGATCAAGCGATCATATTCCTTGCTTCGTTACCGCAATCCTATGAACACTTCGTAGATACATTGATGTATGGCAGAGAGAGCTTATCAATGGAAGAAGTATTAGCCGCCATGAACTCGAAAGAGCTGAAGAAAAGAGGAGACTTCAGGGAAGAGTCTGGTGAAGGATTGTCCGTGAGAGGAAGAACCGAACAAAGAGGCTTCAAGAATAAAGAAAGGACAAGATCAAAATCGAAGTTTAGGAGGAAGTGTTTTGTATGTAATTCTGAAAAACATTTGAAGAGAGATTGTCCACAGTGGAAGAAAAGGAAAGGTGAATCCAGTGGGTCAAAGAACACTAGCAACTACACTCAATCTGGTGATGAGTCGGACGGGTATGAGAGTGCTGATGTTCTTGTAATTACTGAAAAAGGATGAAGTAAGGAGTGGATCTTGGATTCTGGGTGCTTTTTTCATATGACACCCATGAAAGAGGTGTTCAGTGAATATCAAGATCAAGATCTAGGTACAGTAAAGCTTGGAGATGATAGAGCCTGCAAGATTCTTGGAGTTGGAGCAGTTGTTTTCAAACTGAACAATGGCACTGAATTAAAGCTTCAAGGTGTAAGGTATGTGCCTAAGTTGAAGCGAAGTTTAGTGTCCATGGGAACTTATGAAAGGGCAGGTTTCCATGTGAGCTTAAAAGATAAGAAGGCCAGGGTTATAAAGGGCTCATTAGTAGTGTTTTCAGGGACTAGAAAAGGGAATAACACATATGTATTAGATGGAGAGGTCGTTGAAGGGGAACTACATTTGGCTGCTGGTAATAGTCTTAACTCTGCTCAAGTTTGCAATCAAAGGCTGGGACATATCAGTCAACAAGGCTTGCTTGAGCTGACCAAGCACGGAGCAATTAATGGGGTTCGAGCATATGATCTAGAGTTTTGTGAGACTTGTGTTCTGGAAAAGTCACACAGAGTGAAGTTTAATAAAGGTACTCATATCACTAAAGGTCTGTTAGACTATATACATGCGGATCTTTAGGGCCCAACTAGTACAGTTTCTTTGGGAGGAGCAAATTATTTTCTGTCAATAATTGATGATTTTTCTAGGAGAGTTTGGGTATATGTTTTAAAGAATAAACATGAGGCCTTCAGGAGGTTTAAGGATTGGAAGTGCCTAGTAGAAAATCAAACTAGCAGAAAAGTTAATATAATTGAGCACAGATAATGGTTTAGAATTTTATAGTGGAGAATTCAATCAATTTTGCAAATCACAGGGAATTGCTAGGCACTTAACAGTGCCTGGCACTCCACAACAAAATGGCCTTGTAGAGCGGATGAATAGAACCCTGTTAGATAAAATGAGATGCATGTTGAGCAGCTCAGGACTGCCTAAGTCTTTTTGGGCAGAAGCTGTTACTACAGCAGCTTATCTGGTTAATAGATCTCCTAGTACAGCTTTGAATAAGGAGACTCCTATGGAAGTCTGGTCAGGTGTAAAGCAAGATTATAGTGGTCTTAAAGTGTTTGGGTCTTTGGTGTATGCTCACTCAAACCAAGGCAAGTTAGAGCCTAGAGCACAAAGGTGTTTATTTCTGGGTTATCCTGACGGAGTGAAAGGATATAGGGTTTGGAGGTTAACTAATCCTAAAGCTATAGTGACCAGGGATGTTGTGTTCAAGGAAGATGTAATGTACAAAGATTTGGTAAATAAAGGGCAGAATTTTCAAGAAACAAGTGATGGGGTTCAGATTGAGGTGGAGCTAGAGACCCCTACCCATGAAGCTGATAACAGTGGGCAATTTGATAGTGAGACTGGTTATAGTCTAGCTAGAGAAAGGCCTAGGAGAACTGTTGTCCCTCCTCTAAGGTATAGGGATGGTGATAGTATGACAGCTGTAGCTTTTTTGGCAGTTGAGCAGGAAAGTAATAGTGAGCCTCTTACTTATGATGAAGCTATAAGTTCTCCAGATAAAGACTGTTGGATCAAAGCAATGAATGAAGAGATGAGTTCTTTGGATAAGAATGGTACATGGGAGTTGGTAGATAGACCAATCAATCAGAAGTTGGTACCTTGTAAATGGGTGTTCAGGTTAAAGGAGGTTATTCCAGGTATGGAACATCCTAGATACAAGGCGAGGTTAGTGGCAAAAGGTTTTACACAAAGGGCTGGAGTGGATTACACTGAAATTTTCTCTCCTGTTGTAAAACATACATCCATTCGAGTTATGCTATCAATAGTTGCTCATTTTGATCTAGAATTAGAACAACTGGATGTAAAGACAGCTTTTTTGCATGGTTACTTGGATGAAGAAATTTTCATGAAACAGCCTATGGGTTTTGTCAAGAAAGGTGAAGAAGAGAAGGTCTGTCTATTAAAGAAATCTCTGTATGGTCTTAAACAATCTCCTAGGCAGTGGTATAGGAGGTTTGATGAATATATGACTTCTCATGAGTTTAGTAGAAGTAAATATGATAGTTGTGTTTACTACAAAAAGTATGATGTTGACAAAGTAGTGTATCTGCTGCTGTATGTGGATGATATGCTAATAGCATGTAAAGACAAGGAGGTTATTACTCAAACTAAGCAGTTGTTGATGAAGGAATTTGATATGAAGCAGTTAGGGGAGGCTAAAAAGATAATTGGTATGGAAATTGTTAGAGACAGGGATGCTAGAATACTAAAGTTGAATCAAAAGTCTTATTTAGCCAAAGTTCTTAGTAATTACTCTATGAGTAATTGTAAACCAGTGATGACACCATTTGCATAACATTTGAAGTTGTCTAGTAGAGATTCTCCTACAACTGATAAAGAACAGGCTTATATGGAGAGGGTTCCATATGCAAATGCTGTGGGAAGCCTCATGTATCTAATGATATGCACACGGCCTGATCTTGGGTATGGTGTTAGTGTGGTTAGTAGGTTTCTAACCAATCCTGGAAAGAATCACTGGAATGCAGTCAAGTGGATCATGAGATATTTGAATGGAACAAGGTGTCATGGTTTAGTTTTTAAGCATAATACTAAAGTTGTTGAAAGTATTCTTTGCTATGTAGATTCAGATTATGCTAAGGATTTAGATAAAGGCAGATCTGTGACTGGATATGCTTTTATGGTGTTAGGTAATCTAGTTAGCTGGAAATCAGCTTTACAGCATGTAGTGGCCTTGTCTACCACAGAGGCTGAATACATTGCTTTAACCGAGGCAATTAAAGAAGCTTTATAGTTGCTGAGCTGGGTGTGCATGTAGGTGATTCTATAGTTTGTTGTGACAGTCAAGGTGCTATGCAGTTATCTAAAAATAGTGTGTTCCATGAGAGAACTAAACACATTAATGTCAGACTTCATTTTATCCGAGAGGTGGTGAATTCTAAAGAGGTTAGGGTGGTGCAGATTGGTACTGAAGAGAATTATGCTGATATGCTTACCAAGGGTTTACCTGGATCTAAGTTTGAGTTTTGTGTAAGGTTTTTGGGGATTGGTTGATCATCTTGAATTGAACTTTAAGGTGGAGTTTGTTGCAAGTGTAAAGTTGAATTCAAGATTAGTAGTTACAAAGTATAAGGGGTGTAGTTGTATTTTTCGGTTAGTTAAAGGTTGAGAGTGTTAATTGTTTGTTAACGATCGTTATAATGCTTGTATAAAAGAGGGAAATGTGATAGAATTAGGTCACAGAGAAATCTTCCAATTCATTGTATATCTTGTGATATTTCCAAGTGTGAGTTCATATGAATCAATTCATTTGTTCATAATCTTGATTGTTCTTAGTTTGATTGTGTTCTTGATTCGATTTTCTTGTGTTGATTTCTCAACATGGATGATAACAAACATAATACTTACCAGAATGGATCAAATTTTTTAGTACGGTATTATCTATATGACATTTGTCGATATTAAATTACAAAAGATAGTTTTTCACGTCAAGAAACCATAAATTACTAAAATAAGATTACCTAAAAGCCAAAATTTGTTGCCTAACTATTGTCTGGAATAGTCGGATGAAGTCAAGACTCAAGAGAGCTCCTCGTCGTATTATTACAAATTCCACAAATAAAATTCTACTAATAATAATTAAATGTTACAACAACGTGATATATCATCTACCATACAAACTCTCAATGTTGGTGCTTGACTAGTTGATTGTATTGAAATGCTTCAAAGTGACAAATTAAAATATCGTGTCATAATTAAAGCTACCAAAAGGGAAGTCGGATACATTGCATTTCTCTTTTTCGTATGATCATGTATATATAACAAAGATATGAATGATCAAACAAGTTACTTTTCCTAGTTTTATAATTTAAAAAAGATAAAATTACATAAATAGTCTTTTCGTTTGACCTTTGGTCTTAATACTTTAAAAATTACAAAGTTAGTTTAAATTTTTATATACTCACTGCAAGTTTGGTTCTTAAATTCTAAAATTTGCAAAATTAGTTTAAAATTTTATTCAAACGTTGCATTTTTTGTCACTTAAATTAAATTTAAAAGTCAGTTCAAATTTTACTTAGATAGTTCGATATCTACAATACTAAATTACTAACCGCATGAAATTGATTGTTGTATGAATTTAAAGATGCTTATAATGCTTATAATTTGGATAGGGTATAGCGAAACGTACCTTCCCCCTACTAAATATACATGATAGAAAAATCATTTTTTTAATCAAGATTGTCCAATCAATTGATGCAATAGCCATAACTACGGTTTATCTTTTTTTTTTTTTATAGGTAACACCTAGATAATGATGTCCTCTAGAAGACTAAAAACCCTAACTATATGCATTACTGATATGGTTTGTTTGTAAATAACCAAATATAACATAGAACAAAAACATCCACAAAACTAGCATAGTTTCTTTTATTTAAGAAGTGTTAGGCTCAAGACTCACTTAATATGTGGATAATCAGATTTAGAATAAGTATAGTAAAGTATATTAGATTGGTACAGAAAATAAGTAACTAAAAATGTTTAGTTTCGAAACTGAAATACAATATTTTAGTTTGAGTCGCTTTGAAAACTTTTCAATAAAATCAATTAGTAAAAAACAATGAATTGTGTTGTACATGATGATTCACATTAATTAATATTAATTTGTAGAGTTTTATATGTGGAATTTTTACCGGATTTTGACAAGTATTTGACACAATACGACGACGTGACTCTCTTCACTTTCCCTTTGAGGACTTCTACCAAACTTTAACATACAAGAGTTCGGCAACAAATTTGGAATCTTTGAAATATATTTCGTACTATTATAATAATTTATGATTGATTCTACTAATTTAATTATATATTTATGTTTTTAGAAATTTATTATTTTATGACAAATGTCACTAGATAATAACATACAAAGGATATATCAAATGAGAACTTTTATTTTTTTATAAGAATTTTTTTTACATATGTGTAAACATACATAAAAAACAGTTGTTTTACGCATATATAAAATATGAAAAAGGGTTTTATAGTTTTCATACAATTAAAGTTAATCATCTAATTTATGGTGTAAAAAATAAAATCATATGTTTATTAAAATATAGAGGGTGAAAAAAATGTATTGTTATATAGTGATATTCACCCGTTTATAATCATATCAATACAAATATTAGAGATTTTAAAGTGTGTATATTGGACGGGTTAGTTAGCACTTAGTTGGCGATCCTCATTTTTTTTTAATTAAATTTGTGAAACTATATATTTCACAAGTCGAAAATTAAATATATCTTCACACTAAGCTATTGAGCTACGAAACTGATTTGTTAACACTTTACTTCTTTTCTTATATAAATAAGTTACACATGTAAAATTATAGCAGGGATACTACTACTCATATTTTTGAACGGCAAACTACCCTACTCTTAAATTACACCATACTAAACTACGTCATGTTTGAATTTGATCAACTCAAGACCTTCAATATAAGAAGGAGAACAAAATTACTATTCATAAGTTGGTTTTTTTTTTATATACTAGTAAATACATCCACACAAAAAAATTGGTCATAAAAATGCATAGAAACCCGCCATCTTTTCTATTAGTGCTTTTTTATTTCTTTTACCCTGTTATATCTTCCTAATCATCTATGTTATTTATTTCTTTTATCATTGATATAATTACAATTTTAGTTTTCATGGTTTGCATCTGAGTCAATATTTAGCTCCGAGTGAAGAGTTACTATTAATCTACATCGGTACATACCACTAAGGAAATCTTGAGTTGTGGAGGAATTAAATTAGAAAAATTTATAAAATAAAAAAATCCCAATTATAATTTAATACATTAAAAACATATACGATTCGATTCTTCATGTTTTTACATTCTCTGGTTTAGCAATTTCTTATTTGTTGTTTTAGGTTTTACAATATATATAAATTCTTTATCTTTTGTGGGACATTAGTTATGGATATTTGTGAAGATAAAATATTATATATATAAATCAAAAACATTCATGAATATGAATAGTAAAGTTTCTGGGTGTTCTAATTTGGCCATAATAGTTTTGTTCCTTTTATGTCCTAAAATTACTCCCTATCTTATTAGAAAGGACATGTGCTATTTTTATAGAATACTAACTTGGTTTCGTAATTTTAAGGGAATTTCATATATCCTCGGTGATTCATCAGGAATCTTCATACTATAATAAAATAGTAAATATAGTGGATGCATGGCATCATCACATTCATACTCATCAAATTTTTCACACCTCTCTCTTCAATTAAATAATTATATTAATTGCTAATATTATTTAATTCATTTTTATATTAAAATAATTTGTAATAAATTAAGGAAAAAATCTTTTTATTAATGTTATTTCTAAAGAAACAAATTTTTATAAAATAAGAAATTTTTTTAAAAAATCAAACTTTTTAAAAATACGAAATATTTAAAATTGGTGTTTTAAAAAGTAAAATTTTTATAGAATAACTAAATTAGGAGTTATAATAAAAAAGCTTTTACAAATAACATTTTTTAAAATGTTCTTTATAAAATAAAATATTTTATTCTATTTATAATAAGGATGATTTCAATTATATATTATACTAAAGTATCATTTTATTATTAACAAATTTTTATTCTATTTAAAATTTATTAATTCAACCCCTGTAATACACGGATTTACTAATGCTAGTTACTAATAATTACGTTAATCAGTGATATTCGATTGTGTATTGATGTAGAAACCCCACAAGTAAGAGTTATACCAACGTGACCTTCTATTTTAGGGTATTACAAGATTTATACCCACAACAAAACCGATTTAATTGACGAGACGCTTTTAACCTAATAGTAATAAGGTAAGTGAAAAGATTAAAGATAAAGATATGTAATCATGTTTAATTAACAACTGGATCTACTACAATATCTTTTAAATAAAAGTCCATGATGAATCATGATTGTATGGAAGATTAATTAAAAGACATCGAATGAAATGTGGCCACCTTAATAAAGTAACAAAAAATTATTAAAATATTATTCGCCCTTGTATATAAAAATAGCAGCAGATCATGTGTTCACATGCTATATAATATTCTAGCAATCCCGTTCACAATGAGTTAACTAAAAACTAATATAATAACCTTAAATGGGAAGGAATTAAACACGTTTAAAGATTTAATAATACGATCCACATATGAAAAGTTACCTTATTAGATGAAAATTTGTTATCGAAAGATTTAATTTGTGTTCAGCGTAGACCTTTCATATTTAAAATTTAATGCCCGTGTAAATCAATAAATTGATTTAATATAAATTCGTTACGTCTTTAGGAATAAAAGATGTAGATGCTAGCTCATATTTTTGTTAACCGAAAACAATACAACATAGATATTGTGCTAGCGGGAGTTCTCTTTTGCCATTTTTAATATTAACTTACTTAACAGAATATAAGATCTAATGACTTTTAGAGATTGTCAATGTCTTTAACGTGCATTGTTTGTGCACGTTTCACTGATGCCTTGATAATTAATACACGCAATTTACATATAGTTACATATGTATTTTTCATATGATGGACCGTAAATCACGTGTATGGTTGTTAGATTAAAAAGTGATGAAGGAAATTTTATGTTGAAAGATGTGTGCATATTAAAACTATACTACACATGAGGTACTCGTATATGTTCCCGAATTTTATTGGTGTAGTTAAGTTGTATGTTGGTTTTACTACACTTTTTTTATTTCAAAAAAAATCACACAACTCATCTAACATAATTTTTTGTTGGTGAAATTTTAATATAATTTATATATTTTTTGTTAAAAATTGTTATAAACTGAAACATATTAATATTTAAAAAATATGTAACTTTATAAAATATTAAAAGAGTATTTTTTTTAAATGAATTTGTTTCTTAAATGTCATGTGGCCCCTGAAGGCTGAAAACCCACTAATTTATACCATTGCTTACTATATTTTGTATCATTTTTAACACCCTTTTACCAATTTGAATGAAAATTTTATATTCCTTTTTAACATTTTTTGTCGGAAATACCACTTAAAAGTTAAATCATGAGAAGATATTGGGCCTATACCGTGTACACAACCCAACTTGACTCAGAGGCCCAAGCCCCAATTTCCATCATTTGATTTTTAGCCTTTAAGGCTTCATTTCAATTCCCCAACTTATAATGTTGTTTTCTCGGACATGTTTTTTTTATAGATCGTGTAAATTTTGAAAATTTCCTTGATCACTATTTCCATTACTTGTTTGATTTCAACAGTCGTTTGCCTATTTGTTGCTAGAATTACCTACGCAACCGAGCTAGATATTTGCAACGATGCAAAGAGGGTGAGATCGACGTCGCCATCAAGAAGTGGTCTCGATGGTGGTGCTATGTCGCTCCTCGCCTTTCTAAGCTAAGAGCAAAGGTTGTGACATCATAATCGACTCATAGAATGTTCACGGTATTAAAACCGTACACACACTCTAACAATCAAATAATCATTGTTTATATGTCATGCATTAAACGCGATCCAAGAAAGCATGATTTAGCATTCTTGCATATTAAAATATACGAATGATATATTATTCCTACCTTAATATACATACAAACCCTAATCGATTTCATCATCAACAATGGAATTGTGATCCGATGTCAAAATTAAAATCATATTCTTACAAAGAAAATGCTTAATTCAGGACCATTGTTTCCATCAGGGCTCAACATATAAAGCGTCTCTGAATCCTTGGACCCAACTACACGGTCAAAGTGGGCCCTCATGTATGTTATCTCACCATCCGAACCTTCCACGTCAAACTTTTCCGGCAAAACTCCAGCACCCATCAGCACCGACCGAAGCAATTCTATGACATGCAAATCCTCCTTCGTCGCATCACGTTTCACCCCAAGGCCGCCCTTTTTACCGTTAAAAAACATCGTCCATAACGGTTCTTCCAAAAGCTTAACCTTGTCTTTATCCAAATGTTTTTCACATTCTAACGCGATCCGAACCATTCCTAAACTCATTTCGTTTTGTAGAACATCCGTCGTGAGTTCCAATTCAAGAACCATAATCGGTAACGTTCTAGGATTCTCTTGTATTGCAAGGGTTACACGCCCTTCTCTGTATCCATACAGAGTCCCTGTGACGCAATTTGTCCGGTGGCCCTCTGGCAGACGGCCACCAGGCAACGCATGTTTTACAACAGGAAATGACCTAAACACAGACCGAACAACTCTAAAGACCTTAGTTTGCTTGCCTCTCTTGTAGGACGAGCGTAAGAGGTTATTAGTTGGTGGACGCCGTGGTGGTGGTGGCGGCGGCGGCGGTGGATGATGGGGTTTGGACGGTGATGACGCTGGTGGCATGGTGGTGAGGCTGAGTCTTTTTTTAACTCCTCATTACCGAAATCTTTTTTTAGATTCAACAACGGGAGAAAATTTAGGTGTTCGTTTTGTTTAGGGGTAGGGTGCTAAAATTATGGTTAACTTATTAAACTTTAAGGTTTTGTTTGTGGTTTATTTTTGTATTTTCAAATGTGCGGTTAAAATTGTTGTTAAATTTATTGTTTTATAGTTTTCTTTTACCAAACTATAAATTATTTTATTGATGCAAAAATTATCTTAAGAAAATAACATGTCAATGTTACATAAAACAGTTATGTAACCATCCACAGTCAGTTACAATTCTAATCATTTTCTATTTAAAGTTGATTCTATAATAATAATAATCTATTATAAATGTATATTCAAACTAGCAAATAAACATGAACCGTTGATAAAAATCTAACACGGTTATTTAAATAATTTAGAAAACACATTTCAGTTCCAATAACTAATACAAAAGTCACTTTCCATCGTATCATAGACTGGCATCCCAAGCCGATCAAGCCGACCCGACCCTGGATATGCCTTCTTGGCAAAACTCTCTCGCATGGTTGAACCCTGATGCACACCCGACACGTATTTGTAACCCGAATCCTTCTTTGTTGCATAAGAGGCCTCGAGTTGAGGCCTTAGTCTGGGAGCACTTAGAGACCTGACCTTAGCACGTGAAGACTCTGTGTTAGCCATGTAGTTTGGGTGGTCCGAGTAGCCGCTAAAGCAGCTTCTCGTTCCATCACTTTTAATAGGTGTAGAAACGCCCCCTCTCACCGAGTCATCAATAGAATTCACTTCACAAGATGCACAAGGGCTTGAGCTTGTTGGTTGATATGTTGACCCTCTTGAAGTGGTCAAACTTTGACTATGCCCGAAACTGATTTGGTCCGGTTGAAAGAACCTTCGCCCGTTAAACATGACACGGGGTTCCCCGCTATCAACTTCAACAATTTTGTCATGTTCGTGGTCCATCGAGCCGTTGAGAAACGTTCCTCGAGCATAAGATTTTGAGTTGTTCCTCTGTGTTTGAAAATAACCATCATACTTTGCAAACTATTTTAAAAAGTATATATGATGATCGTTTCGTAATTACACATACTAATAACGTACCTTTGATGTCATACTATGATCATGTTTTGTATGTGGAAAATGCTCAATTTTTTCAGGAGTTGGAGGACCCTACAAGCAGAAGCCACGTTATTAAGGTTAGAATGGTTTTTAATTTACTTTTATCAACCATCTATATCTATTTATACCTGACCTTATAGATATAACTGTTATACAAATTTTAATTCAAATTTGAAAGTTTTGGAGAGAGAAAAAGATAAAAAGAAGTGTTACGTGGTGGTGGTGAAAATGAATGGGCTTGGTGGTCGAATCAATGATTTGGGACCTGAGGGCGCGTGCACGAGCCTGTGCCCGCATCAAAGCCTGCAAACGCCGCATCATATCCGCGGTTTGTTTCCTTAGAATGTGACCTCTCACCACCGCTTGCAGCTTCACCAATGCTTTCAAAGCCCTTAGCGCTCTCCGTGCCTACAAATCCAATAGATTTTATAACACATAAAGAACATTTCTTTAGTGTCATGTAACAATAAATTGTTGTATGATGGTTATTGTAATGTCGTTTATGTTAAAAAAGTTTAAAAAACCAAAAGACTAATGTTGCACTTGACTTGTGTACATATTGATAAGTCGTGTATCATTATAATCTCTATCGTATTTACTACTTTTCTTAACATGTAACATATTAAGGTTAGATGTACATATCAAGTTGTTAAAGTAGTTATAGGAATGCAAGTCACATCAAATAATAATAGTAGATTGATAGAATTAGTTGTGTATATATATAATTGTGGGATATGATATGGTCTAAACCAGAAGATGGAAGTGACCATACAAAGATGAAGGGAATTAAGAAGGCATCTATTTCTAGCAGAAGACCATGACATCTTACCTGCCACCTACATAAGTATTAAACTCATGTGACATGTGGTATCATGTCTCTCAATAATGCAATACATCTTATTATTATGTCTATGTTCATTAAACTTTTAATTATATATTTTATGAAATGGGTCATGTTGTCTTTGTTTCATTATTTTGTGTAAAATTTAAATCACTTCACGTAAAAATAAGCAACTATGCGAATAAATACATATATTTCATGTTATAACTTAGTGATTTAGTGATATGATGTTTATTTCTCAAAAAATATCACAATTTGAATCCCTGCATATGCAAAATAAGTGATTTTAGTTGTTAAAAATTTGATGCTATAAAAATACATATATGCCATTGCTTTAATGTAATAAAAATAACATCATAATTAACATTACTACGGTCAGGCTATTGAACACAAGTCGGTAGTGAATTACGAGTCCGAGATAAAAATGTGAATCAAATGTGTATAATTCAGAGAAAATTACATATGTACTTTAAACTTTGGGCCTGTTTAATTTACTTCTGACCCGGTAAAAATGTCTGACCCACTGACACGGTCAGACATTTTGGCCGGTCAGCGTGTTTGATTTGCACTCTTTCGCGTCTGACCCGGTCCGACACCACTGACCCGTGCCTATTTTTCCACTTACCCGGTTAGTTTTGAAACAACCTCTTACCGGTCACCACATTCTGACCGGGTAAGATATATCAAAGAGCCCCTTACTAAACATAAGTTTGTACCATGTTATTCAAGCATTAATTAGAACAATATTTAATTTTAAAAGTTTAGAGGGTTATATAAGTAAAAGACTAAACGACCTTTTAACTAATTAGTAGTTGTTAGAGAATTATTTTTGTAAATAAAGTAACGTTAATGTCTAATTTCGTAATTACGCACCAGATAAGCTCGGAAGTACGACTGAATTTTAATGGCAGCCAGTTTCTCATGAACACCATAGGCGGCGGTTCCACTGGTCATCCGTACAACCTCCACCGCCGCCTGAGCAGTAGCAACCGCTGCATCGACCACTGCAGCGGTGGCGGCAGCAAGCGCAATCGCGCGCTTGCTGGAATCTTCATTCTCAATGAGATCATGTTGCTGTCGTTGCCGTTGTCGTTGATGATGGATTGAGGTTCCGTCGAGCGATTTGGATGCGGCTCGACCGCGTGGCGGAGGGATATCCTCTTGGCGTGGTGCTACGAAGCTCCAGCGTCGTCTTAGTTGATGGTTAGGTTTTGAACGTGACGGTGGTGAGTCGGTGGTTTTGTATCCGAATAGCGATTTGAAGAATCTCGACGCTTTGCCCATTGTTTACAAAATGTTTGTTGGAGACTGCATTTTAGTGAGAGAAGAAGTGTATGTATGTGTGTGCATATGGTTTATGGAGAAACGTGGAGGTATGATAGGAAGTATGGCTAGAGGTTTTTTTGTGTTTTATAACTTTTTTTAATAAATATATAGAAAATGTGCGGCTAGCTTAAAAACCATTTTATTTCCTGCGGTTCGTATTTTCTTTATCCTTAATTTAATGTCATATATGTATTTAGATAAGAAAAGACTGATAGTTGATCTTCGGCAGTATCTGAAGTTTAGTGGTAAAATGGTGTTAGCTAGGTGATAAAAGTGAAGGCAAATATCAATTGACATTAGTGACAAATTTGGTAGCTTTGTGGCAATATGTTGGTTGGTACCAACTAAAGCAACCTTAGCAGAACTAGCTGGTAGCAATTTGATGCTGATATACGAATATCCAATGGTGAAAAAAGTTCTACTGGTTTTTTTTATATGTAATTGCTAACGGTTAACAGCTATAATTATATTAACAACCAATTGTCATGACGTTTCATGAAAGTTGTGATGATTCGTTACGCCAGTCAAAGGTTCGTACGTTTAACAAATTAATGACTTATTCATTTAGTGACTTTGGCAATAAACATTCCAAATGGATATTATCGGGTTGAGTGAATTCAATAATAGACGCAGATTGACATTCCGACTTGCCTTTCATGGCCACATATATTTCCCATATATTTTACCATGGGTCTTTAAGCAGTATGTTACATAACACTAATTTCTACATGTATAGGTAATAAGCTTAATTATATGTTTTAATTTTATGCCTTTACTCACACATGTTTAGGTGATCATACTAGACTAATTATATTATATTATATTATTATATTATTATATAAACAAATCTCCACCTTTGATATTTAAGATCAATGGCTCAGATTTGTTTGATTTTTTTAACATATGGTACCACAAAAAGTACAAACTTTTGATTTTTTTATTCAAAAAAATCTGAGCCATTGATTTTAATACATCAAAGATGAAGATTTGGTTTATTGGTTTATACAATTTCTCATGGTTTTCATTTGAACCATCCCCTATGAGAGGGATCAAATGAAAACCATGCTTATAATTGAAAACCATGAAAACCACCACTACCCAATCACATAATTGATAATTGATTTAATCTTTTAATTGTTTAAAGTATATTTGATTAAACTTCAATCTTATTTTTTGAGGTAATTATGTATTTTTTAGTTTAAACTCCAACAAACGACAATGATGACGAAACGACATTGATTTATGAAGATCTCATGGCTCCTATATTTAAAGTTTTTGTAAAATAAAAAAGTTGAAGGTTTATTAACTAGAGTCGGAGGTGTGAATTGGTATGGTAGGATATAGACGGGACAGGCTACAAAAGCGTTGCTAAAGGGTGGGGTCTTTGATCCAAACACCCATGTTTGTTCAGATTCACTGATCCATCGCATTTTTATGTACTTCCAAAATACTCATTAAACAATCTAACCCCACACACCGTCGCCCATCACACTCCACCACCACATGCTATCCAATACAATACAATACAATCCCTCCATATCTCTTCACCACGTTCTCAAGTGTTCATCCAAAACACTAACAATATCTTTCTGTCTGTCTTATTCATCCTTTACAATTCTTAAAGAAAACTAAACGAAACTCATACAATATATAACATGCATGTAAATTATTATTTCTATATTATTCATAACATACTTTGTTTTTTATCATGATGTAGCGTTATCTTGTTTTGTCACTTCAAGGTTTTGACTTTTTTAATTTTATTCTCTTACAACCTTTAAAATATGTTGTTTTAAAAATTTTCAGATTTACAATTGCAACTAGATTATTTTTATCACTATTTCGGCGTGAATTTTTTCTGTACACGAGTTTTTGATAATAATTTAATTTGAAACTTGAAATCGAGGGGTGAATACTAAAATACATATCGTTGAAATTGAGCGTACAAGTCATCAAAAAAGACTTCTTGGTTTCTATAAAATCATGATTATACCATTACGACGTTCTTATTATCATAAACATGGGCGGCCCTAAGGGTGGCGAGGTAGGCAACCACCCATTGCCCGATCTCTTTTTGAAAGTGGTTGTGAGTAGAGAAAAGTAAAAAATAATGATAAAAGTAGATGCCCGAGAATGAATGAATTGTGATACAGCGCCGAATAAGTCACAGCTCTATTCCCGACTTGAAAAAATTTATTATTTACTTGAAAAGAAAAAAAATAATAATAATAATAATTTTTAATGTAATTATAAAAATAAAACATGATTATTCACAATGAGTTTGATCAAGCCTCCCTTATCCTCATAATATAACGTAAACTTAAAAGAATCACTAACATATTATTCTTTATTTTATACCTTATTCATATATTAAAAAAGAAAACTAAAGAGAGTCTTTATATTTAAGAAAACAAAAGTAAATCCATATATTTTTTTAGAATAAGAAATGAAATGTGAAAGAATTTTAAAATTTTAAAAATAAATTAATAAAATGATGATTTTTAGTTAACTTTTAAAGATAAAGTTAAAAAAAATATTTTATTGTTAGTCACACTCTTTTCGTATATTAATTTAATTAGTAGGAGGGAAAGACTCAAAGAGTGGCAATGGTCTTCTTCACGTGGAATATTGTTAGACCCACGTCGCTTTGACCCGAGGCCGTAATCGCTGACTCATTCAATGCTCTTATTGGTTATTTTTCTTCTCAGTCAACGGTCAACATATTATTATTTGGGCGGCAGGTTTTCAAATTTTCATAACCATTTTGTATTTGATGCTTCTTGACAAATAAACTTTTTTCTTAAAATCAATTTCTTTGGTTTATGGATATACCGATTACTCTAATTCAGTTTGGGTTAATATGTGGGTTTGGACTTGTATAATCCTAAGTAAATAATAATAATAAAAGTTAAAAAACAATCTACTAATCTCATCTAAACTATTATTTTTTTCTTTTTTCTATTGAGTCTATGGTTTTAAAAGTCAGGACTCTACACTAGAAAAGAGTTGTCTTAATATGTTGTTACTCTAATCAGGATTATTCATGGGTCATAATTTAGTAGGGTTATAGGTCAAAGGTAGGTTATTTAATTCTAAAATGTTTTTATGGTTTATTAGAGATAAAGTAGTGATTTGTTTCAACCGGTTCTTTAAGAGGTAGGGTGGCATGTTATTCTGCTTTTTGGAGCATATGGAGTCTGATTTTCTTATTAATATTTCTTCCAAGTGTCAGTGTTAAAAGAGCAAGTGATTGTTTTCTTTCAATTATGTACTTACGTGTTCACAAAGGGCAAATCCCATAAACAAAACATTGCATGCATGAGTTGTTTCAAGAAAAAACTAGAGTTGTTTCAAGAAAAAACTAGAACAGGCACTGCCGAAGCCCAAACTAATTTATAGGTTTGGTTCTGGGGGGTTTTTTGGTTTTGGGGGGGGGGGGGGGTTGTTTGGAGAACTCATTATACATTAAAAAAAATAAAGCCTCAAATGACACGAGTTCTAAATGACACGATATCAAAATATAGAAATCAATTGTATCTCTTTGAAATCAGCAATCATCACTGTTGTTAACTTGGTTTTAGTTTTCTTTATGTAGTGGACAAAAAGGGACGCTAATAATGATGACATGTACACAAGTGGGGCTTAAAACACCATTGCATGATAGTTAAAAGAGTCTCCAATCCTATGAGATGTTAAGCTCTTAATGGGCTTCAAAAACAAATTTGCTTACACTATGGCATTAATCGGGCTCCAAACACTAGTTAATCTTTACACTCAATTGTTGATATTTCTCAAGGTTGGTATTTCTTAACCTAATTATTAGGGGAAATTACATAAATGGTTCTTGTGGTTTGACCAAATTGCATAATTGGTCCACAGACTTTGAAAATTGTAAAGTTAGTCCAAACTTTTGTGCGCTCATTGCAAATTCGGTCCCCAAAATTTACATAAGTGCAAAGTCAATACAAACTTTTATGTGAGCATTGAATTTTTATCCCTAAAATTAAATTTAAAAGTTAGTTCAAATTTTATGAAATGAATATAAAATGAATGAATTTAGTTGTAACACCCGGCATCTCGTACCACCAATATTGTCCGCTTTGCTCACGAGGAGCTCACGGATTTACTTTTGGCTGCTCGGGTGAAAACTTCCCAGGGAGGTCACCCATCCCTGGATTGCTCCCACCTGAGCACGCTTAACTGTGGAGTTCTCCTATCATCCACAACCAATACGCCCAAAACGCATTGGTGATATTAGAGACAAGACATTACTTATGAACTAGGAATCTCTCCTGTGCACGACCGATGTGGGATATATGCAAGGTGTCACAATCACCCCCCCTTTGGACTCATCGTCCTCGATGAGCCCGAGAACATACTCACCATCCCCGGTGAGGTTTGTCCCACCATTGCGAACGGCACAGGATTGGCTCTAATACCATTCTGTAACACCCGGCCTCTCGTACCATAAATATTGTCCGCTTTGCTCACGAGGAGCTCACGGATGATCTTTTGGTTGCCCGGGTGAAAACTTCCCAGGGAGGTCACCCATCCCTGGATTGCTCCCACCTGAGCACGCTTAAATGTGGAGTTCTCCTCTCATCCACAGCCAATACGCCCAAAACGCGTTGATGATATTAGAGACAAAACATTATTTATGAACCAGGAATCTCTCCTGTGCACGACCGATGTGGGATATATGCAAGGTGTCACATTAGTCGAGGGACCAAACAATACAATAATTACACAAAAGTTTGGACAATCTTTGTAATTTTTAAAGAGGACCAAACAGTTTGATTAAACCACAAGTACCATTTATGTAATTTTCTCTAATTATTATTATTGCCATTTATAAGTTCGCTAGGGCTTTCCCTAAGTGTTTCACTCCATTGTATATTCAATAAGGCATGCATAATTAAATATTTAATAACATCCAGGCATAAACTTAAAACTAATTTCCATGCAAAGCAAATCAACAAAGTGAGCTTAAGTAGATGACCCTGATACTATAACTCATGTCATAAAAGGGTTTAAGGACATGGTGCCTTGTACACCAATACATACCTACATACATACATGCATGCATATATGTGTGTGTGTGTCACATGTGTCAATGTCACCTTACACTATAAAGTGATGTTAACAAACAACATGTTAATCAGTTTGTTAATTTAAGAAACCCAAAAAGAACAGTCACCATGCAAATGATGCAATTGGCATCCTTTGAAGTATCTAGCTGCATTGATAAGAGTTGGTTCTTCATTCTTTAAGTGGGAAGATTTTGCATTAGCTCTGATAATCTTGTCATGATGTTCTCAAACGAAGGGCGGAGTGCTGGGTTGCTGCATGTTTTCAAGTTGTAAAATTAATAAACCAAATAGTTATTTTCTAATAATCATATAATTGCTCTACACTAGTTCAGATGTCATCCAATTGCGCGTCATAAATTGTTATTAGGAGCTTGCACTTTGTTGTTTCTCATATCTTCACATCTCTAGACGGGGTGGTTAGCAGGTCAAAACAAGTTCGGGTCAGGTAGTTTTCTAGTAATATGATGGATCATCTTGGTGATTGGTTGACTCAAAACACTTTTTTATATGTTAAAAATATGTTTTTGGGCACTTCTGCTTAGCTTTTTTCCCCTCTAAATTACTCATTTGACCCGTTAAAGATCAAAACAACCCAAATAAACCTGAATCTTGTTAGGTAATAGGATGACAGCTGAGTGACAATGTAAATGATAGGGCTGAAAACCTTGAAGTATATGATTGATTAAATAAAACTGGAACAACATCATAAATGCAAGATCAAACCTTTGCCAACAATCTTGTATGATAGACGAGAGAGACGGGTCTAGGTCTTCAGGTAAATCCAGACGACGGTCCATGAAACCCACAACTCCTACAACCTTTAAACATATATATATTACTTAGTAAATATAACATATTACAACTACAGTTTATCTACTGTAGTAAAGTTACTCTTATGTTAACAAGAAAGATATGGGTATGACCCTGATTGCAGTTATGAGGGTGAAACTAACTGCATAGTATCTAGATGAGAGAAAGTGAGCTACCTGTAGTGGATTCATATTGCTCCAAGGGATACTTTGTGTGACTAGTTCCCATAATATTATGCCGAAACTAAACACATCTGACCTGTTCATCAACAAAAAAGAACATCCATTAATTAGCATAATACACCATATGACAAAATGGTCAGGTTGGGTTGACCCAAAGCACTTTCTGGCCTAGGTTAATAGAACGATTCGACAGACTGTATGCACTAAAAGTTTTATCTTCAAGATGGTAAGTGAATCTTACTTCTCATTTGAAGGTTCATTACGAAGAACTTCAGGCGCCATCCACTGAGGCTGCAGCAGATATCACATGAAAAAGATCATATAAGTACAGAATATATCCACAATCAATAATATAATTTACAGTTTGAATCTTCATCAAGAAAACAGTAAAAGAGAGTATCCTTACTGTCCCTCCCCCTGATCTGGCAGTTAAAAAGGTTGCATGCTTCAGTTTTGACAGACCAAAATCCCCAACCTAGTAACATGCTATATTAGCTTGTTTCATGATTAAAAGATAGTAACAATCTATAAATACAAGATCATTTGACAGGTGTTCTGCGGGAAAACACTACCTTAACAGACCAGTTCTTGTCTACAAGAAGATTTGAAGATTTGAGGTCTCTGTGTATGATTGGCGGATTTCTGTGGTGCAAGTAGTTCATACCTCTTGCCTACAATCAAGAAAAAAAACAACTTGGTGCATAAAACTTATTATCAGTGAGAATAACAACAAGAAAACAGATTATCCTTCGATAACAAATAACTTACAACGTCTGCAGCCATCTTTAGACGTCGCCTGATATCCAAAGAGTGACCACTATTGTGAAGAACATTGAAAAGGCTTCCCCTAATAATGATGAATATAGTTATGTTGGTTACTAACTCCTTTAGATGAAATTTTTACGTGTATTAAACTTGTATTCGAGTGCGTAGCATGAAATGCATGCATTACCTGGGTAGTAACTCTGTAACAATGGCAAGCTTATCTTGTGAACATACTGACCCCATAAAAAGCAATACATTCGGATGACGGAGTCTCTTCATTATATCGATCTGAAGTACATGCATAATTAGCAAATATCATGTGTTTATACATTTAAAGCCGCAAGTTGAGAACCTTTAGTTTGATGTTAAGTTCACATACCTCTTTATTGTAGTCCTGCAAAGCCTTCTCACTGTATTGATTGCCAAAATAAACTTTAACCGCGACATCCTGATTGAAGGAGCAACAAAAGAATAGCAAGTGTTAATATTACTAAATGCGTATTCTTTCAAGGTGTTTGGGAGTGCTTTCAAGGTTTTATGATTATTTTTGGTGCTTATTTTAAAGTGTTTATTAGCCATAAGCATAAGCTAAAAATATGCCCAAACACCCCCTTCAACATGAAATACAAGTGTCGAAAGCTTCTTGTTCAATTGATATTTACCGATCCATTCCAAATTCCACGGTAAACCCGAGCAAATGACCCTGAAAAGGTAAGAAATCCATTAATATCTTTAAAAACAAATATGAGATATGGAGATGGCTATTTCAACACATATGAACATGTTGATTCAGGTTATGTGCTATGTTGTACGGGTCAAACAGGTAAAATATAAACTAGTAGCTTAAAAGGAAATATGTCATACAGGTCAAAAGTCTCCCAAATTGTATTTTACTGCATATAGACTTCTTGAAACATTCTAGTAAAAGAATCATACAACTATAACAATAATATTTTCTGTAAATCATATTTGACACAACCGGTATTTATAACACATACCTATATGTATATTAAATATAAAGCATTTGGTAAAAACTCGTAATCCCTCCATTTGAAGGATGGGAAATTACTGATTTTTCTTGCATATTAAACTGAAATGGAAACCATTGACCAAGTTAAATAGAGTTAATTAGAGCTACTATTCCGGTTTGACCAAACTAAGTCAAATTTAAAGAAATTACAACAGAAAAGTTTGATCAAAGGGTATGCTACAATTCTCAAAAATATTTCAAATTAACATTTAATTAGTAATTTGGCTGAGAGCAGATAATTATCACTGCTTTGAGCAGGGATCCTGCTACTAAAACTTTGACGAGCCAACCAGCCTGTTTCAACCTGTATTAGAGAAATGACCCATTGTGACCCATAACCCAACCCAGGTGACCGCGCATGTCGCCTCTAGTGAAAGAAAACATAAGAAGGTCCTTTAGGATGTGCTTTTAGCATTCAACAAAAGTGAACAGTTATCACATCCTTACCATGCCCAATCTCTTCCTTGAAAATTAAATCTTCCCATCGAATTTCACAATCAACCGCAGAGTTAAGGTCATTCTCAAGCTCCAACTCTTTTCTTGTGATTTGGAAAGTTGAAATCGCGAATCGATCAACCGGATTAACTGCCTCAAAACACTCATCTTGCTCTCCCTCAAGGGCATCAAATGCATAGGCATCTTCAATAATATTATGGTGTACTTGTCTGTTCCCCTTTGCATACATTGGTTGATAATTTGGCATGTAAGCTGCAGCTTGGTTATCAATAGGACCATCTTGCTGTATGTTTCCACCTCTTTGAATATTCAACTTTGACAGCATTTTTGCTGCCTGCATATGCTCACAATTTTGTTCCAAACAACAATCTCATCAATTAATAATAAAAAATTTAAACTTTCTCTATTAATTAGTGAATTTAGAAGGAATTCATACATAGTTTGAAGACACCGAAAAGCCATCCTCTTCACTGTCACCACCTGTGGCTTTCTTCCAGAGATTATAGCCAAAACCGCGCTTAACAGGCTGCATTAAACAATCGCGTTAATAACAACCATATCAACCACTAACCAATAAACCTGTGGATATCAACTTGAACTTACAGCTGCTTTTGGTGGCTTATCTATGTTTACATTATCACATTCTAGAATGTCCCCATCCATATCCTCTGATGTACTTCGTGCATGCGAATCATTTCCACCTTTACGCAAAATATCTTTTGAAGTCTGATACAGTTGAAAGAAAAAGGATGTTACTTGATAAAAATAAAACAATAACAAGATCTGCAGATCACAAATGAAGATGCAAAGTTATTCAGAAAGGCACCAGATTTGAAACAAAAGATGATAACTGTTGTGGTGGCTGCCATTGAATCTTCTTGAATTTTAACCCGCGTGTTTTATTTTGAACATTAGGAGGATTTTCATCGAATGATCTCGGGTTTTCTGATTTTATTTTGTTGAATATAGTTGCATCACTTGCAACTGTCACAATACCAACAAGCTCATCATCTTCATATAATGGGCTTTTGTTGACTAAAGCCATGAATGTCACACCAGACCTCTTTCTGAAAGGAAACTGGCCGGCCCAGCTTTGGCCCGACCTTATTCTTTGCAGGATCTTCTCCGATGATATATGAAACTCGTCGTAAATAAGCAAGTCTGAGACTGTTTGACCAATTGCCTCATAATCCTTGTAGCCAAACAGTTTCTCAGCTGAACGGTTCCTGAAACATGATCATCTTAATCAGATATAGTTTTTTCATAACCATATAATTCCGTTACCAAAAAACTCATGACACACGTCAATATCACAAAATTCGAACCTAAGAACTCTGCTAGAAGGTTCATCAGATTAAATTTTAACACAAACCAATATGGTTTTCTAGTTGTTTTTAATATAAATAGTTATAAATTACTGTACTTAAGGGACATCCTGATGGTAAGATTTCTTCTATATCAAATAAGTCGAGGGTTTTTATACTACAAGATGGTTACAAGAAGCATATTAGGTGGCAGGTGCTACTCTAATTAATAAGTTATAATTTACTAATCTTTCTATTGTATCCTTGATTATTCTTATCATTAAAAATAATTTTGTCAACTAGAAACTAAAAAATAAAACCAATGAAAAGGATGCCTGCTAATAAAAGGAAAATACTTGGTCAAACTTTAATAAATACTCATATAAAATTCAATTACAAACACCATCCGTTTAATTTGAAAAGAACACTCCATTTAAAATTATAGGAGAAATTTCAAACACAAGACTATTCTACAATAAAATTTACTAGAAGCTAAATAACAAACCTCAAACTGAAACATCAACTTAAACGTGACTTTGAAAGCAATATTTTTAAATTTTCAGAATCATAAGTTTAAATGATTATAAGATAGTATCACTTTTAGACAGATAACTGAAATAATTGTGATGTAACTATTATTTTAACTGTGATGTTATCTAGTTTCGCTTTCCCCCCTCCTAAATCTACTTGGAATATGCACATATACTTATACAGTTTCGTTGTTTACTGTTATAAAGTTGATTTTTGTACCATGGTTTTATTATTATTATTATTTTATTCAGAAGATTACTTTTTAAATCTCCTAACATAAATACAGACCTGCATCTTACAGAATTTAAACCCCGCGTCTTTTAACCATCATAAAATTATTTCAAAACTTATGACACATTATTTAATCATAAGAATCATGAAAACTTAATTATAATCATAGGAACTTAATTGAAATTTTTTACCAGTAAATAATCTCTCTATTGATAGCTTTACTCACGTAAACTGCATGACCCAGCTGATCCAACGCTCTCTTATACGAAAACCCCATCGGCAAAATATCCGGCACACTGTTCCAGCAGGAAAATGACGTCACACCGGGCTGTGACGTAATCACCTCTTCCCCCTGCAACTTCTCATGATCACCGGCTGACGTCAGCTGCTCCTGTTCGAGCATGTGAAATTGCTCCTGTAGGTTAGCATAACTGGCCTCTAAACTCCGGCAACGGTCGAGGAGGAGCTGGTAGATTGATGAGTTATCACCGGCGCCGGTGGGATTCTCCGGCGGAGCGTATCGGGGTCTGACGGTTGACAGAGCCATGTGGTGGTGGTGGTTCGTGGTGTGGCGTTCATTGATGGGTGGTAGTTGTGTGCATATATGGTTAGAGTTGATGTCACAACCGCCATTTGAGATAAACATAGAGGTGATAATAATATTATTTTACGGGTTACACTAACTTTTGGTCAAGTTTCAGATGTTCCCCCTTGAGTATTATCGTACTCGCGTTAACTATCCTGTTGCTTTTTAATTTGTTGTTTTCGTCGTGGGTCTAGTTTATAGTGGACGGTAATGTTGTACATTGGTTCCCATGTTATTACGACCGGATCGGACCGGACGGTCCGTCCGGTTGGACCGGGGATCGGCCACCTAGCCGGTCCGGTTCGGTGTGATTCGTTTTGGACTGGTCGAACCGGCCGGTTCGTCCTGAACCGGTGGTCGGACCGGGAAACCGGACCGATTCGGACCGGTTTTTGTATTTTTTTTTTATTTTTTTGATTTTAATGGGTAAAAACGGGATGTTGAACCATAAATTAGTGTGTTGGATATAAAAATATAGTTAAGTTTTATATATAACTATAAAATACATATATGAATTACTTATATTTAATTATATATATAACTATATATATAATATAGTATATATATAATTATGACGTCATCCGGTTCTTAAATCCGGTCCGACCGGTCCGACCACCAAACCAGTAAGGCGTCCGGTTCGACCTCTGATCCGGTTCTGAAAATATTGATTGGTTCTGTTGAACCAACGTCTTGACATGATAACTTTACAACATTAGTTTGCTAGAAAAAGATAAATTGTTTGTGGCGCAATTGATTTATGATTTTTGTTATTACGATGACACATCCCTAAACAGTATAAACGTTATGAAACATGAAGAAAAGAAGTGAATGGACTTAAAACTAGACATGGGCAAAAAAACCGGTTCGGTCAAAAAAACTAGAACCGGTTTCAAAGAAAAATCGGTTTGGCCCAAACTGACCCGAACCACCGGTTTGCTTACCGGTTTGGTAGCCCCACACTCAAAACCGGTTTATAAACATGTTTCAAAATTAAAAACTGGTTTATTAAAAAAAACTGTGCAAATCGGTTTGACAGGTTCGAGACTTCGGTGATTCAAACTGGTTTGTAACCCCGAACCCGTTTGAAAAAAACCTGTTTAACCCCATGACAAAAAAATCCGGTTTGGTTTTGAGCCCGAACCGGCTTGGATAAAAAAAACCGGTTTGTACACCTCTACTTGAAACCATAAAATACTAGCTCCTTCTTATGTGAATTGTATGTTACAATATTTTATATATCATAAGAAGCAACTTAAAATAATTTAAAGGCTAAAGTTGAGTACATGTCTTGTTAAATGTTTTAACTTGTTCCCTTACCATCGATTCTATTATGATTAGCATGAGGACCACAAATCAACAAAGGAAGACTATCAAACACGGGTCATCGTACATATTCATCTACCCGTATCACACCCCCTCATGTTCTTTAGCATGTGTTAGTTATTCTTAAGAACGACTGACGTACACTCATTTAATCATACTTAAACATATATCAAATTGTTTACGACATGACTCAAACCAAAATCTCATAAAAAGAGAATACCATACCATTATGCTACAAGCTTTTTGATTATGTGTTAATTAGTTACCATTATTTTCAAACGTTGTCCTGTATACGTCCGAAAACTTTTGTGGGGTTGAAATGTAATATATGAAAGTAGATGGGGGCAGAAAGTGTGATCGAGGTAAAGAAGTTGTCGATAGTAGGATGTTGAATGTTTGCAAGTGGGATATACGTACAGATTTTTGGCTAAAAACGTGGGGGCTCACGTGAGACATTGAACATGCCGAAGACCAATACTAATGGAGTCATGACACGTGTACAAGAGCTTACTATTTTTAACATGTTCATCGACTCAGCAGCCCCAACTTGTAGTCATATACGGAAACTAACACCTTTTGTTTTCTATTTAAGTTCCTGTCTCCGTATCACGACCACCACGTGTCAGATGCTATTAAACAATACATGCTTTAAACTATACTTTAAGGAATATCATCAAATAATACAACAACAAAAAAAAAAAAAAAAAAAAAAAATTGAACGGCTAGCTTTATAATATTAATAGATTATTATTAGAAATAAGATGATGGGCCTAGCGAGTAACTGGACTCAACCATATATTACACCCAAAGTCATCGTGTTACAAGAGCAAATTGAAACTACATCAAATTAACCATTTCATCTTATTGCATACCGTCCTATTTCTAATTTATAATTTATAAGAAAGATAAAGCTTTGGCATCCCCTAAACCTTTAACATGGCACACCGTCTTGCTTTGAAAAAGCTTCTCGTTCTTGACAACGTTAAATGCAAAGGTAAATGCTAGCATGTAGATATCAAGTGGCGTGTGACATGATATAACTGAGAATGTTTGAGACTCGTTTTACCTTTCAATGATTGGTTTGGAGGCTACAAAGGTGCCGTCATAGCCGCCAAGAGTGCATGTTCACTTTGCTTTAATAATCAATAGTTCATGCTAATAGCTTGAGCAGTTACACTTTTAATTTTCAGTTCTATTATTAATAACGATTTTAGTTGCTTAATCATCATAGATTTTCATTTAATTTGGACCTGACTTCCACTCTATTTTGCTTTAAGAAACACATGTTTTCTGGTTTCATCCACGATAATGTGAGCAAATGAATTGTAAATTTATAATGATTATGCAAGTGAGATTGCCCTAAACAATGATAGTAAAAGTTAGGAGTGTTATTAGTGAAATTTTAAATGTAAATTATAATTAATCAGTTGTCTTAATTTAATTTGTTAAAACCTAATTTGTCTCTCTAATTTAATTTTATATAATTATCATAAATTAGTTCTAACTTGTTATGTTTAATGGTCACATACTTAAGTAAACATCAATTATATTAGTTTATTAAGGATTTAAGTAAACAAAAATATGAAAATAAAAAGTTTTTAAAGAAATAAATTAAATAAAAAATTTACATTAAAAATAGTTTTTTATAAATTAAGAAATAGATATGAATTACTATTAATTATGTAACACCCCAACCCGACAAGGCTGACGTGTCACTATCACAGTAATCAAGATCCAAAACATAATTCCATAATTACTAATGATAAAAGGGTCTAAATTCTAGAAAATAACATCAGTCTAACAACCATTCAAAGTCTATTACATCAAAAATAAAGATTAGTCTTCTTTATCCAGATTTCCACTCTTCACTCCACTCCCGGATGACCCTGCTGACCTGACGTGCATGAAAACAAAAGCACCCCTGAGTATAACGCTCAGTGAACGGAATAACAGACAACAAAATAAACAGATATGATGGTAACAGAGAATAAAATAACATAACATATACATCAAATAGAATGTAACCCGAGCTAATAATCATATCATATAACAACTGAACAGAGGGAACATAGGTAGCGAGCCCGTGAACCAATGTGAAATGGAGTATGGGCAGGCATACAAACCGTTCACCAGAGTCCTAAATGGAGTGGTGTGCAACCATTCATCAGGAATTACAGGACTAACATAGGATCGATCCATACGCCTATGAAGAAATAATAATATAACAGAATGACCAATATAAATTCAGAGTCCTCTTTACAGACGCCGTGATCTCAGCTCACTGCCACGGTTGGTGCCACGCTATCGATGCCGCAATAACGTGTCTTGGTCACCCCCAAGATAGGGAGAGCTCGGGTAACATAGTACAGAAATATAGAGTAGTCTAGTTACTCATAACGGAATCAAACAACTAGCTACGTATGACTGGAATCAAAACTAGAGATGAACGAGAATCAAATATGAGGTAAGGATTAGGAATCCGTACCTTAATAAAACAGCAACAAATAGTAGTAAATTCTCTTTTTTTATATATATAATTACTCCTAACTGGTACGAGAACCTATAATATAATTAGTAGTCTGAATTAGGTTTGCTTACAATATTTAACTTGTTAGTTCGTTGATTTTCCGGCAACCATGTGGTAATTTAATTATTAAAACCACACTTATTTACTTATTATCTTCCACCTCTTGAAATCTAATCATATTATAAGTTATACATGACAAGCTCACCATTAATGAAGCAACTTATGTTACAAGTTCTAGATTTAAGCAAAACCAAATATGTATACGTGCCAAACATGTTAGTTTGGCTTATATCATCCTATTTAATATTTTAAAATCCCACGGCTAACAACTGCAAATCTGTTCGTATTGTTCAATCGATCCCATATATGTATTTCAATTATATATCATGCAAACATCATTTATGTGTATTAGAATATCCAAAACCATTAAACTAATTTGGGTAGCTATTAACCTTGTTTTTAACAGAATGTTTCCTACATTTAGTTCATGCATGTATGGCTGTACATGAGCCTTGAAGCTAGCCCAATCCAACCTCAAATGCCTGAATCTCTATTAACAACAGAATGGATCGAGGCCAACACAGCTTACCACCTTTTTACATCTTTAGCTATGTTAACATCTAAACAATCCAATACTAAACAATAACCAAGTTAGTCGCTGGAAAATCAACAATTAATGACATCATATTCAAAAAGAGATTTCGAAATTAGCTCTCGGTTCTAACTAAGGGACGGAATTATTACCTTAACAGTCAACAGAGCAACCCGGAAGAAGCGATAGTAGACGATTATGTGACCGAACGATGCCGCGGAACAGGAGTTGAACAAGAATCGTAACGACTCAGACGATCACTTAGTGCATGATGCTCCTGATTTAGGTAGTCAAAATGAATTTAGTGGACTACTCGATACAATTTTGTTTATGATCAACAGGGTTAGATAAGTTACCTTAACAACTAGTTAAAGAACCAATCTAGTCGGAGCTTTAAACTACCCGGAATCGTGGACAGAGTAAGGATCGAAACGGTGAGTTTCGATCACTAGCGGCGTCTCAAACGGAAACCTTTAGATCACGAACGCTGGTAGCTTCTTAAACGAATCGGAAACCGGTCAAGATTGTCTGCTGTGAGACTGCGGGAGTCGGAGGTTTTGAGGGTGTTATTCACCGAGAGGACACGTGATTATAAGGGGATTATCATTCACATTATACGCATGGTTTGTTGCATGTGAACATGTAGATTAGGATAAAATTTGAAAAAAAAAAAAAAAAAAAAACAACTGTTTGAGTCAATCTAAAAGCTAAAGATCAAGTCAAGATTGCCATTGGGTTCATGGGTCGCAAACCGGCAGACAAGCTCCACGTAAGTTACCATCTTTGATTTTGTTTCCCTAAACTTTATTTTTCTTTTCTTCTATTTTTTTCATGAGTATTCCTTAACATTAGTTTATATTCATAGACATCATCTTCACTTATTTTTACATATACATATATTATTATTACTACTATTATTATTAGTTTTTTTTCTCGGTTATTATAAATTAATTAATTAATTACTAGTAATAAATAAATAAATTAATTAATTATAAACCCGCTTCTCTTCCTATTAATTAATTACCTTAATTACTAATAATGTTATTTAACTCCTTTTTAGATTAAACATAGTAAATAGATCTTTTATTAATATTATTTCTAAAGAAATAAGCTTGTATAAAATAAAAAAAATTTCAATAAAAAAAATTTCTAAGACATCAAACTTTTTTAAAAATATAAATATTTTAAAAAGTAAATTTTTTATAAATGAAAGATAATTATAATTGAGAGTTATAATAATAAAATTTTTAAATATGATATTTTTTAATATGGTTTATTTTAAAAATAAATGTTTGAATTTGTTTTTTGAAAAAAAAGTTTAAAAAAAAAGTTTAAATGATTGATATCATTGTTTTAGTACTTATACTTTTACTCATACGTTTTTTAATCATATCTTATATTAAATTAACGGTTTATAATTATTAAAATTTTATTTTATTTATTATTTTATTTATTCAACTCATGTAATATATGAATTTACTAAAGCTAGTTCTTTTTCTTCTAACGGGAGGGAGTTAAACTGGTATAACACTATTTTAATTGAAGTGATTGTTAGATGTATCTAATCCCTAGTCACTAATGAAGGTGACATTTCTATCATTAAAATAAAATAGATAAGTAAATTACAGAAATACATCTCATGATGGGGACATTTTAGTTTTGTTATTTTCTTTTGAAAAATTCGGATTTGGTGTTTGATATTTTTCAAAAGAGTAAATATCAAATTACATCCTTTATTAATATATAAAATTATATGATATATTTTTTAGTTTTGATATTTATATGTAATTTTTTTTAATTTACACACATATTATTTTTTATACCAAACTCTCATCCAAATGTATAGTTAACTCGTTAACATTTGAATGAGAGTTAGTATAAAAAATAATAGGTGTGTAAATTTGTTTAAATAAAAAATTATATGTAATTATTAAAACTAAAAGACATAACATGTAATTTCATATATTAATACACAACAAAATTTGTAACTTACTCCATAAATTTGATTCTTTTCACTGATATATGTTACAATTTTGTTAACTTCATCAAAAATGATCATTATACCATTATCTTTCATAAATTTGATACTCCCCTTTGTGAAAACAACACAAATGTGTATTGTCTAAAGAGTGACAAAGATTGTTGTCTCGCCATTCACGTTCTCCCACCTTCTCGTCATCACTATCAATCTTGATGACTTTAATTAACAAGTATTATAAAAATAATTTCACAAGTTGTTTAAAGGTTGACATGTATGTTTTATATATGTTTATAGATTTATATAAAAAAAACTAGTTTAATGTCTTTCTCATGTATGTTTTATAATGAAAGAGACTTTAAAATAATAAAATTACGTTGAAAAACCTTTTTAAACGAAAAATAATAACATTTGTTCACATCAACCCATATTTAAAAGATGCATAAAATAATCTTGTATGATAATAATAATAACACAAATATAAATGCAAAAGAGGGGCCATTGACGAACGAAATCAAGTACGTGTCAATAAAATCACCGAAAAAAACCCCACTCTCAGGACTTGAAGAACGAAGAAGATCATACACATCGATCACTTCATCATAATAGATCAATCACACTCGGTATAATTTTTGCCTTTCTTAAGTCTAATCGATTGCACGTATCGATCAATTTGAATCATGAATATTGCTTAAATTGAAGTACGAATCGATTGTCATTCCAGAGGTTGTGTTTAGGTCAACGTGTTTCTCTGGAGGTTAGTGATCGTATTTGTCAATTTGATGTTTGGATGATGGAGGAAATTGTTGATTGTTAGGTTTAATCTGTTGTGCTGCATGTTAGATATGAGGAATGTGAAATGTAGTTGAGGTTTTGAGTTGATTTCATCGAATTCAGGAGGCACAAGGCAGATGTGTTTTTTTCTTTCAGTTTTTTATTTAGTTATGAGATTAATGTGGAGCTAGCAATGAGAATTTTCTATGATTAAAGCTGTGTTTGTTTGACTTTGGATGTCAAACGTCAAATTTTTATATTTTATATTGCTAAGGTTTTGAACATTTGAAATTTTGAATGTCTGTTGATCTATATTGCAAGTGAAAAAAGTTGATTTATATTTGTGATTAGCGTGTTGTTCGTTTGAAAAAGTACTAAGCTTGGCATCTATAGTCATGTATAGCTCGTAAATGAAGGAATACTATTTATGCGTATCTCTTCCAATTCCAGAGACTTGAAAATGATAAACTTCTTCATGGGCTGTTTTCGCCTACAGAGGAATTTATATGTCGCGTCGATTAGTTACATCATACAGTTCACGAAAATGGTTATCGTGTACTTCTATAATAAACTTTGCAATGCATTATCATAATGAACTCAAGAAGTCAGCAATTGCTCATATTTCTTATTCTCACGTGCTTCTATAGTTATTATTATTATTATTTGCAAAATTTTCACTTCCAGTTCTAGCATCTATCAATATTTGTATTTCCAATATGCCTTTTAAAGCCCTGATAGTTTCTTAAAGCTGTAATTAATGGGATGATGCTCATGTGGTAGACCTATACCTTACACAGATCGTCGTGAATAGCTTCGATATTGGATAAAATTTAAAGTGAAAGGTACCATTCGTTGATAAATAATTTCAGCACTCAGATTCCATTTATAAATGCTTATTTGGTTGAACATTTACAACCAACGTTTTGGTCATTACAAGTATATTAGGTGCTGTAGACATGGATTTTGCGTTTATTCAACTATTCTTAAAAATATACATGTACAAATATTATGTTTCGGTGACCAAAAGTTAGTTTAAGGTATGCATTTAAGTGTGGGAAAAACTTTTATTTAATAGAGGAGTTATCAACGAATCTTGTTTTAGTTGGCAACTTCTATATTTAGGATAAGAAACATCATAAATATTTGATCCTTGAAATCTTGAATGCCGAATTCTGGATACACTGCATGTATCATTTATATCATGATGGAGAAAGTTGCAACAGATAGTAACAATAAACAGTTAGCCATTCTGTACGTGCCTTCAAATTGAGTATTGATTATTTGCTGCATGTTTCATCGATTCGTGTACTTGTTTTGTCATGTTATTATAACCAATCACATTTCTACAAGTCAACAGCTGTGTGCACACGTAATCTGAATGCTAATTACCTTATTATCTGATTATATATTCCCACCACAATTAACAAGTAGAAAAACCTTAGTGCAGTGACTGGATCTTATTTTGATATTCTTTTCCGAAGGCCACATTTCTTAATGGGCAATTTGGGACAATTTTGGAAATTTTTTATGTAGACCTCCTTGAGTGCCTTTGGCAATTCTACGATGCATACTTAGTTTTCTTAAAGAATATGAGTGTTTTAGAATAATAAGGTATATATTTAGTAGGATTGTTAAGGAATTTTTCGATTCCTTTCCTTGTTCACTTTTTAGTGAATTAATAGACACATAGAGTTAATGATTTCGGTATCTTACAAATTTATACGGACAGGGGCTGGTACTCTGTTTTCATGTTTCATCAGTGTTAAAATTCGTTTCTTTAGTTTCTGAGTAGTTGTGAATTTGAGTTTGTAGTTCTATATCTTTACTTCAGTTAATCAGGGCTATTTTGCCACATATTTTAAGTTCTCATTTAGCTTTATTAATCTCCAGTCGTTTCTACTCTATCATATTCAGAGATAGTGTTCATGCAGAAATAAGGTTATATTGACACATATTTTAAGTTCTCATTTAGCTTTATTGATCTCCAGTCATTTCTACTCTATCTTATATCAGAGATAGCCTTGCTGCAGAATTAAAACCCAAACCAACAAGACCAGCGAGGAAGGATTTGATGCCATTTGTCTTGGCTTTCTTCTACAATGTCTGGGATACTTAATGTATTTTCTGTTCTCCGCTCTTATCTTTATTATAATGACTTTCTATAAATTCCATGCATTTATGAATTATTGTTTATTATGTATTCTTTGAATCATATTACTTTTTGTTTGCAGTCAGGTGTGAATGGCTCAACATCAACTTTTCCAGATGCCACTGGAAGAGCTTTCAATACAGCATTTTCTTCTCAGTTAGGTTCATCTGCCGCTGATATGAATCACAATGATGCTATAGGTGTGCTCAAGTTTTCAATTTCTACTGTTTTAATTCTTATGGAATTTCTTTATCGTTTACACTCACTTTGTAAAAGATGTACTAGGGCTGCGAAGCCTAAATGGCAACTTCAACATTCCAGGCATCCCTGGGGCATATACATCAAGGAATTCAGGATTAAATGGTCCTTTGAACGGTGTACAACCACCTGCAGGGAGTATATCTAATGGACGATATGCAGTAAATAATCTCCCTGTTGCACTTTCTCTGGTATTATGTTTTAAAACACACACGTCAATATATTAGCCGCCCTCTCTGCACACTTACAACTATTCTCTATGTTTTTTTGTTAAAAATGGTAAAAGGCAACTAGTGGCGGAGCTTGAGCAAAATCTTGGGGGGTTGGGGGGGGGGGGGGGGGGGGGGCGTGGGCGTAAGTAAACTATTTTAGGGGGAGCGGACTTTATATTTATTAAAAAAATTCCACTACCGGACCGAAAATTTACACTAGTGACGAAAAAAAGAGAGGGGGCGGGGGGGCCCTCCGCCCCCAAAGAAGCTTCGCCCCTGAAGGCAACCTCTTGATTCACCCATTAGAAATACAATGAAGTGTTAGAAAGGAAGAAATTCACAAAAGGGCACTCTTTTCTTTGTTTCTTTGTACTCATGTGTAAATTTATGAACCTTCTCACATCTGCTAGTATGCTTACTAATATAGTGTATCCTAAATATCTTACTTATATGACTGTGCTGACTTTCATGCACACATTGTTTTCATGTGGGCTTATTTTTTGGGTAAAGCAATCTGCTGCCAGCTCACTGGGACTTTCAGGAATTTCAAACAATGGAGGTATGGTGTTGTGTCAGTTTAATTAAAGTTTTTTCTCTTGTGTTATTCCTCTTACGTTGAAGAGTATAAATTCTGGGTTAGGTATCGGGCAAAGTGTAGGGAACAGAGAACAAATTATAAGCTCAATGGCAATGGGTAACCTTGTTAATGGTGGAAACATTGGAAGACGTTTAAGCTCTGGTGGACTTAATATGCCGGGGGTTGCTTCTCGCTTGAACTTAACTGGTAACAGTTGAACACAACCACTTTGCAGTATCTGTGCTTTTCTAAAATGTTATGTTCTAGATTACATGTTTTATATTTAGTTGTATGTTTAATCAAATGTTTGTATATATATCCTTTGTGTGTTATTAATTATTAACTTGGTGTGTTGTTTAAATGACACTTGGAACTTTAGCACCCCAGATGGCATCTCTATTAGGAAATTCTTACTCTGGTGCTGGAGGGCCACTTTCACAAAATCAGTTTCAATCAGGGAATAATCATTTAGGTTCAATGGCTTTATTATCTGAGCTGAACAGTGACCATTCATTTGACATGAATGATTTTCCTCAATTAAGTGGACATCTTAGCTCTGCTGGTGGTTCTCAAAGGCAACTAGGTATTATAGCTTCTGAATGATACAATACATGTATCATCTTTCTGTTTAATATTTTGTCTTGCTTAAAACAGGGAGATATTTTTTCTTACTACGCAGGGGGGTTGGCACGTCGGCAAAATGTGAGTTTTATGCAACAAAATCAAGAATTTAGCATCCAAAATGAAGATTTTCCTGCTTTACCCGGATATAAAGGTACACCAGTCATCTTTTTAACCTTGCAAATATTAATTGTTGTTGTTTCATGTTGAATATAGCACCTACTTGTAGTCCATGCCAGAAGTTGTGAGGATACTGTGTTATTTTGGATTTGGTGCCCTCTTTCTGATGTTTTTAGTTTCCAAGCCGATGTAGATGTAGGGCGCTGATGCGTTTTTTCATTGTCCTTGTTGATGATTTAGTGATATTTCTGTAAATGGTGTGAACTTTGAGCTGCCAGTATTTCTCTTTTTTGCGTTGTCCCACAGCGGGAGCTTAAAGTTCTGTTTTGGTTTTCTTGCTTCTATTGGCCATGTACTTTCTGTTATTTGCCAAAAGGTTTCATTGATCTACATATTACATCTTAAGACAAGCTACCCTTGGTATGAAACCATCTATATTAGCTGTGAATGTTAAATTAACCTAGTTTCAGGGTGCAATCCCTTGAATTTCAGGGCAATGAGCTATTCTTCTTTAGTGTACTAACATGAAGAAAAACACTTCATTTTGTTATGTTTGTTCAGAATTTATCTTAACACCTGTGTAGCTTTCTACATCCTTCTGTAGGCATTATTACAAAATTTGAAGTACTAGGTTTTGCAATTCTTGTTCTGTTACCAGTCCTTAGAATTTGGGGCATATGTAAATCTGTTTAAAACCGCAGCGAGTCAATCATTCATGTAACTCGGTATACATCCGCCCTTTATCTTGTGCCATACTTGTGTTGAATCAAGGTAAATAGCCTAGATTCTGCTCCTTTATCTAGTTACCATGAAGTTATAGAGTTATTAGTTACAGAGGATTAATGTCACATTACATTGTTATTATCTTCAGGGAGTTATTAGATATTCAGATATTGATACCCAAACATGGTCCATTGACTTTGATTAATTACTTTGAGTTATGATTGCACCTCTTGAGTTGTGATTTCAGGAGATAATAATATCGACAGTAAGATGGTTTTGTTGTATCATCTTAAATGTCAGAAGCAAAATAATTTGATGATCATATAGCCATATAGGTGAATGGGTGGATTACTCATCACTGGTTATGTTGCAGTGTTTGAAGGGTGTCATTGTGTGCGTGCAATATGGGTTGGAGGTAATAAAAAGAGTATCACAAATCCGTAAATGTAAGGAAACAAATACTGACATGTTCTCCCCTATTTAGTATATCTATGTAAATACATTAAATTAAAATCTCGGTCAATTTAAATAATTATTACAATTGATAGTAGCGTCCTGGTCAATTAGATGATCTGGCAGTCTTACGTGTTTCAAGATTATAGAAAGGTCCAAACTGTATTGACAAACAAACCGTCCACGTGTAGCAAGATGAGAGAAAGCTTCAAATTCTACCAACCGCACCGATCCTTTAAGAAACTTAAGAAGTTTTGATCCTCTCATATTTTCCCCTTTCTATACAGTCACTTCACCTTCTTCGTAGACTCCATTTGAGGAAAATTATAATCCAAGAGTCTCTTCTTGCATTTAAGTGTATATAAATTTTCTTCTGGAGGATTGGAAATGAAGATTGAGGTGATCTGAAGAGTTGTGTGGAGGAAAATATTAAATCCCTGATTTTTCATTCTACGCGGAAGGAAAAATAAAAGCCCTAAGTCTTCTTCAAGGCACATTTATCCGTTTCAGAGTAATATTGTTGTGGTACCATTTGGAAAACATGGGAGGTATGTATTATATTGTGAATAACCATAATCAGATAGAAAACTAGATTCTATTTCTTCTAGTTATAGTATGAAGTGTTTATCTCATATTTCCATGTTTGATTTCATCATTCTTGAAAAGAACATTTTGGTATATACGTCATTTGCCTATGTATATATGTATAATGATGACTTCCTTTGAAGATCTGATGTATCTGCGGATACGTTGCTGTTACTATAGAAAGGGATCCGACTTTTAAATTGTTTATTCAGTGCTTGGATAAAAAAGTGTTGGTATTATTTAGAGATGGAAAATTGAGCGGATCGGGTAACCGGTCAAAGCGGGGAAAGTTCTGGTCTAAGTCAAGCTGGGTTGATCCAAGACATTCTTTTGTCCAATTTTTTTTTTTATTTTTGTAATTATTAAATAGTGTGTCAAATGATTTATGAAATTTTTTACAATTTCAATAAAAATCTGACTTTTGAAAATAAAATGATGTAAGAGGTTTTATGCATTAAAAGTGCACTTTGGGAAACTCTAGACCCATTGACTTTTGAAAATAAAATGATGTAAGTGGTTTTATGCATTAAAAGTGCACTTTGGGAGACTCTAGACCGATTTCCTTTTTAGCTTTTATTTTTAATCGTCTTCCCTTTTTGGAATTAAAGATAATCCTAATTGACTCATTCATAGGTAAATGGGTCAATATTATGCTCTATTATTTTTTGTATCATGACTAGGATCAGGTGCTTTGATATGATAGGATCATGGTTAAGAAAATCTATAGAGAATAAAGGGTCAAATTTGATAAGGGGTCAAAAATTTATACTTAAGAGATATGACTGACATTCTGTTTTATGTTTACTTAAAGGGTAGTGATTTTAAATTTATAAACCATTTAAAGTTTATCTTCTTCATATTTATTTATTTTCGTTTAGATACTTTATATTACTGTTCATGGTTATAGCTGCCATCCACCTGGAGTTTTTTTTCATGACATCAATAGTATTATTAATATTACATTCTATCTGGATTTTCATTATCAAGAATCAATCATTCTATAAGTTCTTTTTAATTCTATCAAATCACATTACTTGTGTATCCCATTAGATGTTCTGTTTCAAGTGCAAAGAGTTCTTGTTAGCAATCACAAACCCTTTTACTTGACAGGTGGTAATGAGTTTCCGGTTAATATACACCAGAAGGAACAGCTTCGTGACAATGCAGTGTCAATGATGCAATCACAGCAACATTTGCCTGTAGGCTCCACTGTAAGTAATTCTTAATACTTTATAAAGTTTCTCATAAACCAGCTAACCAACACTACTTCAATCTTGATTCTCAGGTTGGAAGATCAAATGTATTCAATTTGGGAGGTGGCTATTCATCACATCAACAACAACATGCTCCAGTTAATGGTGGTGGCTCCTACCTTCCTGCGAACACTCAAGATCTCCATTTTCATGGTTCTGAGGTGGTCTATACTTCTATAACAACTTATTTTAATTGTTTTTGATTCAATGTTTATTTGTCATTTGGTTTTTATAGTGTTGATCTTAAACCAGATGTGGCAATTTCAACCTGTTTATTTAAGAGGTCTTTTGTTGCAAAGAATATCAATGTCCTTTTCAGTCGTCACGTTTTGGTTATTGCACCTTTTTGTACATTTGAGTTATTTTTTATGTAGCACTTTGGTCAGTTTTTAATTGGTAAATATTAAAAAATTTTATATAAAATTTAACACTATATATAGAAAAAAGGTTTTTATATAAAATTCTTGATTTTGACAGCTGAAATTTTGCATACAAAAGAACCAAAAATGGGACACAAAGTTGTACTTTAATTACTTAGATGTATGAAAAGTACAATGATGAAAAGGGGACATATGAAAAGGTATGTTGGTATTTTATGCAAAGCACCCATTTATTATTTGGGTGATTCATGTTACGTGCTATCTCTAATGGGTCAAAGGTAATGAAAGTTAAACTTGAAATGGAACAGTTGTTACAGTCAAAACAGACTGAAAGCAGCCAAAAGTGTATGTTTATTGCCTAAATTATCTTATAAATAAGATTAGGTGATTATGGGAACAATAAATTTTCCGTAATCATATTTGAGAATAAAATTTTTTAAAGAATTTGGGCAAAAAGTGATCAGGCCAACCTTACCCGTACAAAAATTTTCTCATCTTGACCCATTACCTGGATACCTGTTTTTTCAACCTCATCTTAAGCTTTCAGAGCTTAATTTAATAATGCTCTCAAAACTATCTAAGGGTATGGCATACTATTTCTTGTAGGCAAGAAACTCAGGGATGCTTGCCACTGGATCAAGGCCTGTAAACTTATCAAACACAGTGTCAGGTGGCGGTTCCTACGATCAACTCATGCAGCAGTATCAACACTTTCAGAAACAGTCACAAATACGACTAGTCAACCCATTTAGAGACCAGGATTCGAATTCAACCCAGGCATCTCAATCTGTTGCAGACAGATTTGGATTGCTAGGGTTATTGAATGTCATTAGGATGAATAATCCTGATTTGACCCCACTTGCTTTGGGGATTGATCTGATGACACTTGGTCTAAACTTGAATTCCCCTGATAATCTGCACAAGAAATTTTCATCTCCATGGTCTGATGAATCTGCAAAAGGAGAGCCCAATTATTCTATTCCTGAGTGTTTCAATACGAAACAACCATCTCCCTTAAACGTGAGCCTCTCTCTACATCCTTTTGCCTCTGTTGAAAAGTAGAGTGGCAATTTTAAACTGTGTACTTACGAATGAGTATATTTGGGTTATGTTTAATCTCTAATGGGTAAAATTTAGTAGATATAAATATAAACAGATTAAATGAGCCGATAGTTATCCGAACTGTATATGTAGGGTCGTTTGGTTTAAAGGCTTTTCACATGAGGTATGGGTTTGATGGTGTATGGGCATGTTTGGTTTAAGGGTATGGGTTTGAAGGAATGGGGTTGATACCCATAAAATCAGGTATCCTTCACACCCACCTAAAGGGCTGGATTTAGAAATCCATTCCCATTCCCATTCCTTCATGTTATACACATAGTAATTCTCAAATGCAAACCAAGCACTACCTAAATCATTTTTCTACAAAAGTTAAATGATATAATTATTTAAACATACTTGACACACTAATTATATATAAATTTTGGGTGGCTCAAGGGGTCTCAGTTTGTCACCTTAGTACCTTACTAAAAACCTTTATATGCATGGCTCAAGGGGTCTCATTCTATTTCTTTGTATACTGCAGCAAGATAGCTTCTCAAGATTTTCTACTGAGACCTTGTTTTATATTTTCTATAGGTGACTTTCTCTATTCTTCAAAAAGTTTTGTCTTGTCTGTTTTTTTTTTTTTTGTTTTTTTTTTCTGACAGTTAATGTTCGCTGTCATCTTGCAGCATGCCTAAGGATGAGGCTCAGTTGTTTGCAGCTAATGAACTGTATGTATCCCTCTTCACATTGTTTCAGTACTTTTTAGTTTGCATATTTCTTCTCTGTTTGTTTTTTTCTTTGTTCAAAATCATTGCTCCAGGGCAGCTAATAAAATTGCTCTTGAATTGCCTGTAAACATTTGGATGCCCATGGCATTTCTGTAATATTTTAAACCTGCTTCTAGACTTTCAAGAACAACATAAGTGATTGATATGAAACTCGTATATTTTCGTCAAAACATCAACAATTTTAACTTTTTTCATTCTTATGAATGTCAACATGACATTGTGTTGCAGGCACAATAGAGGATGGTTTTACCATAGAGAGCTGCGTCTATGGTTCTCAAGGGCTCCAAACATGGAACTGCTAGTCAAAACAAGCACTTATGAGAGAGGTTGTTACTACTGTTTTGACCCCAACACCTGGGAGACTATTCGAAAGGTATGCTTTAATGTCTGTATTATTAATTTATTACTTCACATCCTGATGACCAATTATTTTTATTAAAATAGATGTCCCATAATCATTAGTAGGGTTGTGTTTTTGGTCCAGAACTGTACCAAACAGAAACTACAAATTGAAAATAAAATTGGAACGAAAGAACCAGAAATAAAGACATGCTTTGGTCTTTTCAGAAAAAAAGAAAAAGGGTTCTTTAACGTTTTTATATAGGGGTGCGTTTAATACATAGCTAATTTATGTAGAAAACTGCGAGAAATGCATAAACTTGTATGTAGTGCTGTATAGATTTCGTGAGAGAGAGAGTGAGAGAAAGGAGGTGATTATGTTGTTACATAACAACCGTATAATGATGATGAGTTTGAAGCAAAAAGGCACATATACAAAAAAGGGACATTCACCTTTAAAGCAAAAGTACAGGTATTGAATGTCTCTTTTTTGTACATGTATACAACGTATAAACATGTATGATGATGGCGAGTTTGATTGTTGTATTGCAGGACAACTTTGTCGTTCAATATGAAATGGTGGAAGACCGACCTGTGGTCCCCCGTCGTTAGTTTTTTGAAGTGTCTGATAATCTAAATGAACTTGATAAGAGATGATCTTTTTAGAAGTTATACTAGAAGAAATCAAGATAGTAAGTAATCCAAATGGTTGGGTGCATAATGCAAAAGTTTAGAAAGTTGTCAGATTAGGATATGTTTTTAAGTGTTTTGTGTTTAAAACTCTTTTTAGAAATCACGAAAATGTTGGTAGTTTATGTTGTGTTTTCTATGGTTGCATTCCAGCTTTACAAGTTGTACATCATGCATTAGATAATCGGACATTGTCTCGCATCCACGATATCCCTACCTTCTACATAGGAAGTAGATTTCTAGGTCGTGTAAATGATTTGATTTGATTTTTAGTTTTAGTTTTAATTTAACGGGTTAAATTGATCAACTAAAGAAAACACCATAGAATGGAGGTCATCTTAGAAGTCAATTGTGTTTCAGGAAAAAAAACAAAAAGTGTGTTTTCATTATATGGTCTTATAGAATGATAACCGCTAATATACGTTTGTATTGCCATAAAGGTAAAAGGTAGAGTTGAAATATTAACTATGTGTCTAGATAAAATCATTTTACGGTTGGTATGGGTTAAAATATTAACTATTTTGGGAGCTCCAACTTATGGTTTTGGACAATATATAGTGCAAGAGTTTTGAAAAATGAAACTTTATGCTTCTCTAAGCTAGATTTTTTAACTAATTGACAAAAGAGTTACAAAAATAAAAGAGTGGTGCTATGTTACTTCTAAAACCTATTAGCTTAAAATGTACACAAATTCCCAACACATGTTTATGGTTACAATTTAATAGACAAGAAGATGCGAGCAAAATAGATTAAAGTAAATATATACTATGTAAGACAAGCAAATTTAAATATAAGTGAATTTCATGTAGACAAATTTCCTTATTGGTCCACTATTTTTACAAACACAACTAGTTCTTCCTCATCTCTATGACATTTGCCTATTCTCTTAAATTTATGTAAAATTTAAACAATATATGAAGAAGAAAATTCAAAAAATTAAATCATACTCAATTCCTCAATAAAATCCAAAAAACAAACGCTTGAGATAAAAGTTATATTAAAATACTAATAAATAAAGATATACCAGATAGATATAAAAATCATAAAACAAAAGCAAAAAAATATATTTAAACAATAAACCTAAATTAATCAAAAGGTAAAAATGTAACATATTATTTTGGCATCAACGATGTGATCTTATGTTAAATTCACAATATTTAACTTTCATCCACAAATGAATATTCTGATAGTAAATGACGTAGTTATTAACTAAATAATTATAGATTTAAATTGTAAAGTGTAAATCATGATTTTTAAAGTAGAAACCGATTTAAATTTTTTTTACTGTATTCACTATTCAGAAAATCTAAGGTTTTCATTCTTTAAAATACACGTAGAATTAATTAGTTCAAAATTGCAAAAAAAATGACAATAATCAGTTTTGCCCCAATTGAATCACCATCGTCTTTCTCGTATTCAAAACCATTAGCAGTTATTTCCCGCCACAACCTCCCCCATATCTCTGTGTGTCTCTTCTTCACCCTGTCAACCACACCAACACACACTCACACACACAAATGAAACTTCTGGTCTTCATCTCCTTCATCCTCTCGCACCACATCGTGGATGCAGGCGTTCAAATCCTCTCCAAATCGAAGCTCGAAAAATGCGAAAAGTCCTCCTCCAACTCCCCCCTTAACTGCACCAAAAAGATCGTCATCGATATGGCGGTTCCCAGTGAAGCAGTAAGTGTGTTCAACAGTTATTTGATTACATACATCGATAGGCGTTCAAACTTTAACGTTTTGTTTGTGTTAGAGTGGTAAAGAAGCGTCAATTGTGGCACAAATTGATGAGGTGCAGGAGAATTCGGCTGATAGCATTAAAACGCTCCGGAATCCCCCCGTGATTACGATTAACAAGTCCGCAGCATACGCTCTGTATGAATTGACGTACATTAGAGTATGCTCTCGCAACTTCTTTCAGTAATCATGTGTTATGTTTACAATCGAGAAAATCGCAAGTTCCTAACTGTGTATAGTCTATTTACCTAAAGTTTATGATGCTATACTCTTTTTACGATTTCCCACAAGTAGTGATCTCGCAACATTGTACTCCATGGGTTGGACTTTGAAATTGAATTTTTATTGGTTTACAAAGGTGTTTAACTGTTTTCTGATGCTTATGGTTATTTGTAATTGTGTGTATAGGACGTCCCTTATAAACCTGAAGAGTTGACTGTTAGGACGCGCAAGTGTGAGCCTTATGCTGGTGCTGATGTTGTTCAGTATTGTGAAAGGCAAGAATCATTATGCTTCTAACTATTCACTCTTTATTTTTGTGTCTTTTGGATGTGTATGTTCTATTGATTCCATCTGCAAAACTTCAAATTGAACGTGAATTCATTTTGGAAGTTACTATCCCACTAAGAAAGATGCTTAAGAACATAGCGTTTCTGTTTGTTTGGTATTCATGAACAGTAAGCTTTATACTCAATTTAGTTGGTTGGGTGTTAAAGAAAAATGAAACCAAATATAAGCTTTAAAGAGGTTAATTAACATGGTATACTCACTCACTAATTGTCTCTTCACTACAGTTCTCACTTCTCAATACCGCAAATTATGATGCTTGGTACAAGTCTGATATTCTAATTGATGCTTTTAAAGGTCTACATGTTGACCAAAAACATATTGAGTGGTGTGAGCTGCCTCCAAATAGTTTTAATTATACCAGCAACACTACATACTGATATGTGTTCTATAACTGAAGCTCAAGTATGACTTCAAGTACCAGTTGCAAAGTTTTAGTTGATTAAAGTATCAATGCTGAAGTGTTTTGAGGATTAACATCTTAATGTTGTTGTTCATCATTGATGTATCAAGTAGCAAGCACCAAATACAAGTCGCATGAATTTGTTGTATAATTATAATCTAGTCCAAATATCTTCCTATAAAATTTCATTTCGCATTTGAAACTCTGATTTTTATGTATGTATGTCTGGTAATTAAAGATTACCTTTATTTTTGCGTGCTTCACAGGTTGAGAGATGAGAGAGGACGTGTAATTGAGCATACTGAGGTACTATTTCAAGGGATACTAGCCCTATTGTAGCTTTTCTTTTATATATTCAGAACATGTATTGGTAGCATGCTTAACCATAAATGATTATTTTTCTATACACTTTAAAGTTCATTGGTATCATTGACGGGTTTGTAAGAATTTGATGACCAGATGATTCAATCAACTCCAAATAGATCACAATGTGCATGAATCTTGCATCACCTGATAGTTATCGCTGTATGCCAAAATCTCGCGTAACCTGATAATTGTTCAAATAGATCACATTGTACATGAATCTTGCATCTTGATAGTTGTCTTAAATAGATCCCTATGTGCATAAACGTGGAATCACCTGATAATTGTTTCGAATACATCACCATCTGCTATTTTGTTGCTATGGCCTTCCTTTTTTTTCCAAAACAGCACGATTTTATTAAACACCAAAAAACCTGCACACAAGGTGCTGCAGGAAGACAACATATAATACAGCAGAGGAAGGCAAGTTGAAAATACTGGGTTAACCATCCAACAATTCCATACTAAGGATACCGTACTAAACCTATTAAGGGAGTTTAGAACGATGTTCCTTTTTTATCCATGTTCAAACCTGTTAGAGGTCTCTCCAGATGGAAATGCAGGACTTTTTTAGGACTATAAGAATACCATTCACTCTTACCTTCTGTAGGAAGAGCCTTAAGATCGATAATTTTAAGAAGTGAACTGACTCTGAACACAGTAGAGGCATCAAGTACCCTTTACAACCATCGGCATACTCTCTTGTTCTTGTACTTACGCCTGTCCCCACACAAACATGCAGTGCCGTTGATGAAGAGATTTTATTGCTAAAGTTGATGAAAGTTCTTCTAATCTTATCTGCTCTTTTAATTTTATTTCTTTAATCCTCTTGGTATAGCCAACTTGTTGTCCTTGTGGGGAGTGGCGTCGGGTACCTTCATCGTGTGGAAACTTTTGTAAGTTCTTTGAAATTGGTTATAAATTCTATTATGCATTTAAACATTCCTTTTTCAGATGATGGATCTTTATTTGTTGTTGAAATCAGTTGACAAGATATCGAAAGGAAAGGTGAGCGTCGCTCATTGCCTCCGTTTTCCAGGTGACTGGTATGGATTTCTCCATTCTTTTAATCATGTTATATGTGTATGCAAGTTATTAATGTTTTTTCTTCTCTAACATTTCATGTTGTAAATGTATGCTAAAATGTAACTTGACAGTATTTGAATGTTTAATATTGCAATGCTTCATTTCTTAAAGGTCTTAGAGTTTATGAGGCCCGTGTAGTTGCAAGCTTGACTACATAACCTATCATATTAAGTAGTAAATATGAACTGAATCTATCAGATTTAGGACTTGTAAAAATATTTCATACACAGGATTGTACATCATTTTAGAACTGTTTTACTTGTTTCTTTCATTCATCTTCTCATTTCAATGCCATCTGCATGTCTAAAAGTAGTATTGTGTCTACCTAGGTTCCATGTGTTTGGTATTGGTCAGCACTCCGTTGGGTTCAACATTCATATCAATGTCAAGACAGGATCAAAAAACTCTGTACTCCATTCCAACAATCATCAACTTAATCATGACTGAATTTGAATAGAATTGGTGACGCATTTATATTCTCTTCTTCTTCTTTATTTCTTTGTATGGTTTTATCACAGCAGGAAGTGGTTATTGGGCCTAATAATCGAGCTGCCACGTCACTTGATAACTTTCTACGAGTGAACCTCGTTGGGGATTTTGTGGGATATCACAGCATCCCTTCTTTTGAAGACTTCTTTCTTGTTATTCCAAGACAGGTATTTTTGTCCCATGCTATTGTAGCCATCTTTAATTAAAAAGTTTTAAACTTTCTGTATTATCTTGCAATTTACATTTCCTTCAACTGCATCATCATAACATTAGTTTGAGAAATAATTTTTTTTACTGCCTATTGTTTTTGTCTCAATACTTTTGAAGGGTGGCCAAGGTCAACCACAAGATTTGGGAAGAAACTTTTCTATGTGGATGCTACTTGAACGAGTGAGGTTCACATTAGATGGCTTTGAATGTGACAAGATAGGTGTCAGCTATGAAGCTTTTAATAACCAGCCAAATTTCTGCTCCGCACCACATATGAGTTGTCTACACAATCAGCTATGGAACTTCTGGGATGTGAGTAATTATTTCTTCTGATGACATCATTGCTTGTATTTGATATTACCTTTGTATATAGTTCATATTCTTGTCTCATCTGATGATCCGGTCTCCAGATTATAAGATGATGTATGATGACAAGAAAAGGAAAAGTTAGTTATTATAATCTGTTCATTCTAAAATGTTAATGTCACAGGCTGATCAGAACAGGATCAAAAGAAATCAGGTCCCTCTTTATGATGTGCTAGGAAGGTTTGAAAGGATAAATGAGCATCCAGTTAGGTTCCTATGATTCTAAATAACACTATAATTTATACATATATGTATATATATATATATTATGTATATGCGTATATGTTTATATATGTTTTGTATCACCAAACAAACTGTATGCAGGATGCAAGAAGCCATTCATTTTCCATAGGAATTTCTGAAGTTGTAAATTCAAACCTGTTGATAGAACTGAATGCTGATGATATAGAATATGTCTATCAAAGGTTGGTACTATTTCTTCAGGTTCAAACAAAGCATTGTAATTTAATTACTGAAAGAATATTAACAAATTCCTCTGCATATTGCAGCACTTGATCTATGATTCATAGATATATACATAATTTAATACATGTATAAAGGCACAACTTACTATTTTGATGTTGAAATAATTTTATTTTGTGCGGTTGCAGGAGTTCTGGGAACATTCTAAGCATCACGATCCCCACTTTTCAAGCCCTTACTCAATTTGGGACTGCTACAATCACAACTAACAACACCGGTGAAGTGGAAGCTTCATACAGCTTAACTGTAGTTCTACTTAACCTTGATAATAGTATTTAATTTATTTTAGCTGCCTGCAATTTTACGCATTGGCATCTTGCATATGTTCTTGATAAAAATAGGATTAAAATTACAACTTTAATTATGCATGTTTACTTTTGCAGTTTGATTGCTCCGGAGGTGTCAATCAAATGGAGGTATACATTAAATTAAACCATTATTCGCTTCCCTAATTTATTCATTCATTTAAGGATAATTTAGACTTGAGCAACATTCAAACTGTTAAGATGCATAGAATCCACTGATATACAGTTTCTCACAGAATGGAGAGTAGATCATACTTAAAATACCTAATAACGATATGGAATTTCCAAAAAGATATTGTTCTTTTGAATACTTTCTGCAGGAACAATTTTTCATTATGAAGCCAAATGAAATAGCGACACGATATTTTAAAGTGCATCCAACAACTGATCAAGCTGCCAAATATGAATGTAATGGTATGGGATATTCATCATATTAGAACGTTTGTTTGTAAATGGTTTGTTATTTGTTGCAATTAAAAACATGTCATTGCAGCTATATTGAAAGATTCTGACTTTCATGAAACTGATAGAGCTGAGTGCCAGTTTACAACAACAGCCACAGTTCTGGACAATGGAACACAGGTATGGTATATGATGAATTCAAAGAAAAAGTTATGGTTTTTTGTAATTGACCTGAACTTTTTATATAATAAAATGTTCATAGATGCCTCACAGAGGTTTTCTTTCTATTTTATATCATTTTTTAATGATAAATCCTTTCATATGATTGCTAGAGGTTAGTGAAATGCATGATTTAGTTTTACACTATTTAATTGATCCACATACATACTACTAATTTATTTCAGATTCCATGGGAACCACCGAAGAATGGTGGTATAAAAGGCTACCTTGAATCTTTTGAGGAATTTTGGCATACAGTCTGGGAGGGTATGGTCGACTTCATTACTGGGAAAACTTGCAGGTTACCATCTCATCTGTCCACAATCCACATGAAAAATGGATGTCATAAGACTTCATTTAAATATTTAATATAAGTTTAATTTCATTTTGTCAGCATAACTTCTCAAATGTTTTATTTTTTGTAATCTAATGGTTATATTACTCTATGCAAGCAGAAAGAAGTGCTACGGTTTCTTCGACTTTCATTGCCACTTACGCCACATGTGTATGACCTGGATGCTGTTGTTTGGTCTGTTTTTAGCAATCTTCCCAACAGGTAAGCTACTGCTACTTTCACTTTCTGAAATTTTGCTCGGAAATGACTTTTTTCTTCATTCTTATGAATTTTAGTGATTCTCCTAATTTGGCTTCTACATGAAACTGGACTTTTTGATCCGTTTTATGACTGGTGGGAGGATCATTTTTGGGATGATGAACGGAAAATCCAACACATCAGCAAATATAGTCTAGATGACTGGAATAAACATCATAAGAAGAAATCAAAACATCATACAGATGGTACTCATAAAAAACAAAAACAACAAAGGGGTCATCATGAGCATAAGCACAATCATCCTGAACATCTTCATCATGCTAAGAGAGACAAACACAAACCTGAGCGAATTAAGGGTGCAAGTAAGACGCAACATCCACTTTATGTAAATAAAGGGGAAGATGATATAATTGGCGAAAGAAGACGGATAAAAGAAAGTGAAGTTCTGGAAGACAAAAAGAAATATTCTAGACATGATGATGGAACCTCAAAGACAGCATACAAGCACGGTCATGCTATATCAGAAGACAAACACCATAAACATTTTCATTATAAGAGAAGGTCATAGAGGAATGTCACTTCTGCTTCATCATTGCTATTTATTTAGTTATAATATCATCATTCAGGACAAAAACAAGAGTAGATGAGCAGGAACAGACTGAAGGTTTTGTTATCCTATGCGAAATGTGTCAAATGTGATGTTTCTATGCATATAGTATGTACTTCGTAGAATCTGCTGTTAAATTTGAGGCAACTAGCTGGTTTAGATGTTGGATCTTTGTTCTGCTTATCTTTTCAACGAACTGACCATTCTAGCTTCATCATCATCATTATACATTTAGTTTTGATACCTTCATCATTCATGGCAGCAACAAGACTGGAAAAGCAGAAAATTTCACCAGATCACCACCGAAATTCTCAATCTTTGTTTTAGACCTTAGTGATAATTAAATCTCATATCTTATATTTATTCCATTATACAATGACAAAGTCCTTATACATAGAAATATGAATTGCAAACACGCCTACAGGTGCAACTCTCCTTATTTAACAGAACGTTAATAATTTAAAATAGCTGATTCATTCAGATGTTGGATCTTAGTTGAGTTTATCTTTCTCGACTAACTGAACATGAAATCCATGAGGAAATCATAAACATGGGTTTCGTACAATATCTCCTCCTTTGATTAGTCGCCACCTGGATTGTACAAGGAAAAAATAGTTCATTTCTGTACTTGTATCTCTAGCATAATAATATATTTGTGTTTTATCTTTACCGATATTTGGTCACCAGGCAATGAAGAAAGATAGCAATTAGAAGTCTAACAAAATCTGCTCCAGCACAATACTTCAAACCACCTCCAAAAGGCATGAAAGTACTCGACGTGTCTTTCAAATCCATCCCCTGCTTGACAGTTGCAATTCAGTTTAAGATTTCAGTAGAAAGACTGAAGAAGTTTATTACCATTTATTTATTTGCTGTAAACTGTTTGAGAATAAACAAAGGTTACCTCCCATCTCCATGGATTGAAGTTAAGTGGATCCTTATAGTTGGCTGTGTCTAAATGGACAGCTTGGGGGCACACCATTACCACCCAACCAGATGGGATAGTGTAGTCTGCATTCAGCCAAGTTTTATATTAGGTAAACCTATGAATCTCACTATCTCTACTAAATAAATTCCATATATTGGTGGATATTTAGTATTTACCTTTGAACTTGACATCGGTTACCGCTTTCCTGAATACTACTGGAGCTATGTTACCCAGCCTTAGTGTTTCATTTATAATCTGCAAGTTATGTTGTAGGTCATATTTGATCCATTTACATATGAATTGAGTGAGTCGGTTTGGATTATGTTTATGTTAATTCATTTGAACGGGTCAAATAATAAGTTTAGCTAAGAAGGTAAGAAGGGAAACAGTCAAATGGCAAAAGGTTGTCTAAAGTGCATTTTAGAAAAAAAAATGCATAAACTGCTTTATTCAAAAATTTGGATTTTTAATTTTGATTATATGGTCTTTATAATCATACTTATAGTTGTCTTAATTTATAAAAAGGTTAAAGAATGGAAACAAAATCATTTGTTGCCATCTTGCATGCAGTTACTTCAATCACTAATTATAAAGACCAAGGATAATCAAAAAACCTGAAAGGTGAATGTCATGGACTTATATTCTTCCCATGTAAGTCCAGCCTTCGGGTTTTCCCGCTTTCCTAGGATTTTCTCATGTTCTTCCTGCATAAAATAACAAGCATGCTCATAAATGAGTGAAATCTTTTTAGTGCGTTTTAAATTCTATACATACCGTTAATTCCTTCAATGCCCGAGGATTATCTGTTAGAAACTTGATTGCCAGTGTTATTGCTTGGGAAGTTGTTTCAAAGTTGGCAAACATTAGCCCAAATATCAAGTCCAGAGATATTTCTTCTGTAAGGATTGTATCATTTTGCTGGAGTTCTTCAAGAACATAATCAAAGAAATCATTTTTGACCTTATTTGGCTTCGCCCGTCTTGCTTGCAGCATGTTCTCGAGCATCATCATCACCTTCTTTCTTCCCTGATTAAAACTTAGGATAAAAAATGATGTCTTGTCCGGGTTCTCTCTTAGAGCCCATGAAAAGGCAGCAAATGAGCTTGTGACCACTGGTTGACAGGTCAATATATATAGATTCGAAGCTTAATTGATGAGATTGGGTTAGTTTGAACTAAAAACACTTTTTACCAATTCTTTTCTGAGCATCATATCATAGTACTTGATGTATTAAATATGAAATAACAACCTGTTTATTTTATTATAATGAAATGAGTTTTTTGCCCTTTTGATTCTGACCCATTTTCATTGCAGTTAACTAATTTTTATCCGCAAAACTCATGATAAGTAGAATCAGTTTGACCCACCCTGCATTAATTTATCGGATGGGTTCGACCAACCTCTAGAGACGATGGAATAAAGTATGCATATGGATCAAAATCATTTGTGTACCTGTAGACACTTGTAATAAGCAGTTCCAGGTATCTCCAAAGGGAAGGAAATAATTCCTTGTAAAAAAGCTTCAAAATTCTCTCTCAAATTCTCAGACTACTTGTTTGGATCATAACTTATTAGTTTCTTCCCCATGAAGTCAAATATCATCTGATTAAACAGCAATATATATAGTATCATAAACGACATGAGTGAGTTAATATATATAAATATATATATAGCTTGTCACTGAAAAAACAACTTCTTACATCTGCAAATGCAGTTTTGAGTTCCACTGTTTCTGTGGTAGCCCATTCTTCCATGTATCTGGATGCTACAGTTTGGACTTGAGAAAATATGTTATTTTGCAGGCTTTCAGAACCAACTACAGTTAGCACCATGTTCCTGAGATGCTTATGCAAGTTCCCATGCGAAGAACCTATGCTTTGGTTCCCAAATACCTTTCTCAAGCTCTTTGGGTACCAACTTTCAAAGGATTCACCTTGTTGGAACACCATATAACCGAGTTCCAAATCAGCTGATACTATAACTCGCAACCCAAGCAAACTTGTTCGGAATATGGATCCGTATCTAAATTTTTAAAATGAATGTCACAATCTAATCACTTGAAGCACTCAAACTACAATTTCACATTTCATATCTAAAATATGAAACGAGCCCAGCTCGAGCCCATACAACTCGGGCTTGGCTCATTTGCACCTCTAACAACTGAAGCATACATATATATCATTACAAATACAAATATGGAGGGGGCAATCTCAACTCATTAACTATATACTAATTACCAACTTTTATGTTCCATTATGTTTTAATATTATATATGATTTACAATAATATATCTAAGAATTATTTGGCAGAAAAAATGTTTAATGATAGCAAACACATGCATTAATTATTTACCTTTTTATTCTGTTGTTGATGAAAGCAGGATTATCCCAAGTTTGATTTGGGTTGAGGACTGGAAGTGTAAAGTTTCGCCGAGTAGCGGCCAACCCATTGAACCAGGAGGAAGGTTTCCATTGCATTTAGGGTTCCTCCATCTGTAAACCCAATGGCTAATGCTTACTACAAACAAAGCTGCAATGCACACACCAACATGCAACATTTTATTTGACTAATAATTGGGAATGATCGATCGATTTGGTGTACGTGGAGATCGAAGCTATTGCGTGAAGCTAGCTAGCTACTAACTAGTAATTATATAGGCAGGCATGCGTACGTGAATTCAAGTACAAAATGATCCCTAGCTAGCTAGCTCCTCAATATCAATATGCTAATTATAATCTACCTTACTGAAAAAGATAAAACTCCATGGGAAAATAGATAAACGTTCTTTCATCGGTTTCAATTGATCCATGTGCTGCATCAACACGAATCAACACAATACACAACTCATGTGTTTGATCTAAATGAGTGAAACAGGTTGTAATCATAGGTCATAAAATTATACAAACCAAAATAACTAACTATCTAATTAATTAATTAATTAACTAACTTCTTTCAAAATTGTTCATCTGTTCTTGCTTGCATTTGTTGCCTAAACGCATCCATTTCCTCATCCTGATGAGATGACGATCCATATGATGGGCGTATTGATTTACAGTTATTTTCCTATGTTACTAAAGAACAAAATAAAAATTTATTAATATTTTATAAAAATTCTACAGCATAGCATAACTGCTGTGAAATGAAAAAAACCATCTTGTTCAATCATCAATCATAAGTAATAAAAGATAACAATTTCAAAGTTTCAATAAACTAAAAATGCAAAGCAATAACATCTAACTTTTAGATTAACATGTGTTTGGATGATTTTGACTCATTTAAACTAAAAGCACAAAACTTAAGTTTATTGAAGTGAGTTCGAGTGATTTTGAACCGTTTAAACTAATTGTCGTCAACATTAAGTCTATTAAAGGGTGTTCAGGTGATTTTGATCAATTTAAACTAAATGTTGGACAAAATGTTCCAAACTCACTTTAATATACTTCAAATATCTAACTTTTAGGTTAAAATGACCCGAACCACTTTCATATAATTAATATATCCAATTTAATCTATTAATGTGTATTCATGTCAATTTAACCCACTTTAAATTAAACAATATACTAATTTAAACAAGAAAGTAACAACATGCTAAATTCAATTAAAGTACTAACAATATATAAACAAGTGATAAATAATATATTTAACAAATCATAGAAACAAAAGTTTTGAACTTACTCAATCTTTTTATATCCTTGAGTTGACCCATTCAAACCCTTCATTATAATGTACACTGCTCCACATTCCAATATGGCTAGATCCTGATTTGTTACTCCTTTAAACATAAAAAATAATATGTATTAGATTTGAAAAAAATTGATAAAACACATTTTGATAATTCATGTTTGCAACCTATTTCTCAAACATATTTTGATAATACGTGTTTGCAACCCCCACCGTCATCATTGCTCCTGCTACGCCGTCACTGGTTCTCCTGCTATGCTTGATGACATACATAAACATGAAGTACATACATGTTCTAAAACACAATTGAAATCCTAAAATATTTTCTAGAAACATTTGAAATACTTAAACATGTTCTAAAACATAATTAAAATCCTAAAACATGTTTCAAAGCATAATTAAAATCCTAAAACATGTCTTAAAACACAATTTATCATATCATTTTATTAACTCAAACCAATAAACAAATCAAAATATGTATACAAATACATACACAAACACGTACATAAATATTAAAATCCTAAAATATTTTCTATAAGACAATTGAAATTTTAGAACATTTTCTAAGCATAAATAAACTTAACTTATCCTTAATAAGCATAATTTTTCGTAAATTATCATTAAATTGTATAACTTAACACCGTTCATCATAATTTAATCATTGCTAAGCTTTAACATATGTAATTGACCCTAAATATTATAATCATACATCTTTCACCTTGTTTAACACACATTGATGGTAACTAAGCATAAACAAACTTAATTTACTATTATTAAGCATAATTTCACCTATATTACCATCATTATGTATAATTCAATACTAATAATCATAATTCGATTATGTATGTAATCAACCCTAACTTTCATAACAGAAAATCATTACCTTGTTTGACAATGTGTATAATCAATGTGTATAATTCAACATCAATAAGCATAATTCGAGCATAACTAACATTGATGTATGTAACCGACCCTAACTAATTGATACTCATTGTTTGTATTATAAATAAATATAATATTTATATTATGAATAATAACAACAACAATAACATGCATAATAATAATTATTTACAATAATAATAAATATAAATATTATTAATATTAGTATCAATTATATCAAAAATTGATTAATTTTAACATAAAAATATATATAACCTTAAGGCAACGACATGTCATTGTCATAGGATTTTTATAATGGCGGTCTAGTTTCCATCCAAGTTATTTTAGAAAAAAAAAAGCAAAAAATAAAATTTTTATCTATGGCAACGACATGTCATCGCCTTAGGCTTTTCGTAAAGGCGGGCTATTTTCTCTTCAAGTTATTTCATAGAAAAAAAATAATTTTTTTTATCTATGACGATGACATGTCGTCGCCATAGAGTAAATGCAGTTTTTAACTTTTTTTATAATTTTATTTAAATAAATTAAAAGAGGAAAATGCTATTTTCGTCCTTGATGTTTTGTTAAATCTGTCATTTCAATACAAATTTTTTTGTCATTTCAGTCGCTGTAGTTTACCAAATGTTGCCATTTTCATCCACTCCACTAACACTGTTAAAACTTCGTTAAAACTCCGTTAAATGTGAGGGTATTTTAGTCTTTTTGAACACCCTAATTATCAAATTAAAACAAATTATTTAGTTAAAACTAAAAAACACATGAAACGACAAATGAGACCAAACGCTTCGATTTAAAAACTTTGATTAACTCTAACCCATGTTGTTCGATTGAGGTCTGCCATGTGATTTCAATTATTCTTCACGTTTTGTTCGAACTCATCGTTATTTGATTGAGGTTTGTTGTTGACATGCTTTATTTGATTGAGGTATTTAAACATGACAGTAGCAGACCTCAATAAAACAAAGCGTGACTACAGTAGACCTCAATCGAACAACAGTACATGTTCAAACAAAACGTGAAGATTAATTGAAATCTTACAGCAGACCTTAATCGAACAACATGTGTTAGAACTAATCGAAGCGACCGGTCTCACGAGTCGCTTCATGTAATTTTTAGTTTTAATTGAATATTAATTGATTAATTTGTTTTAATTGGATATTTAGGGTGTTGAAAAACACTAAAATCCACTTATATTTAACGGAGTTTTAACAGAGTTATAACGGTATTAGTGGAGTGGATGAAAATGACAACATTTAGTAAACTACAGTGACTGAAATGGCAAAAAAAGTTTTTGGATTGAAATGGCAAATTCAACAAAACGTTAGGGACGAAAATGACATTTTACTCAAATTAAAAACTAAATAAAATTAAGCGATGGCGACGACTCTTGGTCTCCTATGGCGAGGATTTTTTTGGTCGCTATAGTTCACCCTAAGGCGATGACATGTCTTCGCCATAGGGTATAGGGCTAGAATAGTCAAAAACCAAAATGACCCTATGGCAACGACATGTCGTCGTCTTAGGGTGGCCTATAGCGACAGCATCATGTTGTTGTCATAGGCTTTGTCGTCATAGGGTCTTTTTATTGTAGTGAGCGTATAAAACCCACAATTGTGGGTTTTCTATGCTTCCTAGTCCATACACTGTGACAGATCGTTTTTTATTAAAATCTAAAACTAAACGCAAAAAAAGGAAGTCATAATAATAAAAAAAATAAACAAATATAATATTTTAAAGTAGAATTATGATAGTAAAAAAAGTTTAAAAAAAATCTTCTTATAAATAAAAAAACAAAAATAAAAAAAATAAAAAAACCGATATATAAAAAATAACCTAAAATATGTTTAAGTATTATAAGTATTAGAAATTCTATGCTTTTCTAGCTGTCATTTAACATCATGCGTACCAAAACAAAAATATTTCCAATGAACTTTAATAGCATGTCATATATGTATGTATTCGTTTAGGTTATTTAAGGAATAATAATATTCCACAAGCTACGTGATTAATTTCTCTTTAACTTATATTCATTTTACATGCTAGCAATATTTATATGTGATTGATAACTTGTATTTTTCTCAGAATTTCTTGATATTTATATTACTTAATTTCCTAACTTAAACGTTGTGGAATGACAAGGGGCTTTGCTTTAAGATGAGGCCATGACTCATGAGGGTTATTTGTGAGCAACCTTGAACTTTGTGGTTTCATGTGGAAATCAAATGGTTAGGTGGGAGGGTGTCAACACTAAAATTCATTGGAACATTGAGACCTCATGATTAATTTTTAAGGGACCAGTGAACGTTGCTGTCCAATTCAGAGGTTGCAGCAGACAGGGACACTGAAAACGTTAAACGCCACAAACTTCATCTACTAACCACTTAGGATTGCAAAGGGATGGTACCCCTCCTACTTGATCGATGTTGAAAGAAAGGTCGGCTAAAAAAAATAAAGAGTAAAATGTCATTTATGTCCCTGATGTTTTGTATAATTTGTCATTTCAATTCAAATTTTTTTTTTTTTTTGTCATTTTAGTAACTGTAGTTTACCAAATGTTGTTGTTTTCATACACTCCACTAACACCGTTAAAACTCCGTTAAATATGAGGGTATTTTAGTATTTTTCAACACCCTAATTATCCAACTAAAACAACTGAATCAATTAATATTCAATTAAAATTAAAAAACACATGAAACGACTCGTGAGACCGGTCGGTTCGATTAATTCTAACACATGTTGTTCGATTAAGGTCTGCTGTGAGATTTCAATTAATCTTCACGCTTTATTTGAACGTGTGCTGTTGTTCGATAGAGGTTTACTGTTATCACGTTTTGTTTAAAATAATATCATATTTAAAGACTTTCTTATTATAACTCTCAATTTTAAATATTTTTTGTTTATAATAATTTTGCTTTTTAAAAACATCAAATTTAAATATTTCCTATTTTATAAAAAACATTATGTTTTAGTAATTTTCTTGTTTTATAAAAATTTATGTTTTAAGAAATAACATTAATAACATTAAAAAACACATCCCACTCATGAAACTGTGACGTGATGTTCCGTGGGCTTGGGGCTAATGTAGCCCTCCCTTCACTCATGCTCACAGACCATTAATTACACATAGTCTTACCATGCCTTCAGAGAAAAAAAAATGGTTTTATTTACTTTAAAAACAATACATGCAATTCTTCATAAAAATTCTAATAAAAAAGCTATAAAATATATCAATATTTTGCAAATCATGTTTAAAAAGTGTCAAAATTTTACAATCCCATAACACATGAAAGTAGATTTTCTGCTGGTTTTAAGTTTATATTCAAGTTCTGTTTATCGATCTTTCTTGATAAAACGAACATGAAAGCCATCTGGCAATTGTAAACCTGGAGTTCGAACAATTTCACCTCCTTTCACTAGTTGCCACCTACGAATTTTTCAGAGGATTAATAATAATTAACTTTAATTACGCTACCATCTCATTTTCTCTATCTTGCATGCTAATTAATTAATGTTTATTTAATTTGTAATTTAACTTTATGTACCTATATTGTGTTACTAGACAACGAAGAAAGATAGCCATCTCAAGTTTGGCAAAATCTGCACCAGAACAAAACCTCAGGCCACCTCCAAAAGCCATGAAATTCTGTGATGCACTTTTCAGTTCCATTTCCTATATGCAACGAGTTCGTGAGAAAACTACAAGTTATATATCTGTGGTTTATAAATATAATAGTTTAATTTTATCTTTTTATATGTATGAGAGTAGCTAGAGATGATCGATTACCTTCCATCGCCATGGATTAAAGTCGAGTGGATCCTCATAACTCGCAGGATTTAAATGGATGGCTGGGGGACATACGATTACTACCCAGCCAGATGGAATAGTGTAGCCTGCATCAACAAAACTTCCGTTAAGATTTATAGCGTTTAATCCTCAAAGGTCATCTGTCCAGCAATAACTGAATTCATTTTATCTCATTGGTTAGCAGGGTACTTGTAGGATGTGTGAGTTTTTTGTAACACAAAATTATACTTTATTAATATATAAAACACCAAATTCTATAAAAGCACAAAGGGGTTGCTAATTTATGTTAATATCAGGATTTGGTCTGCTTAGCATGGGAATTAGGCATTAGTAAATGCTGTTTTTAACTTTTTACAGTAATGTGGATGATATTTACCTTTGAACTTGATATCTTTTAGTGCTTTTCTAAATAATGCAGGAACTACATTCCCCAACCTAAGTGCTTCATTTATAACCTGTAAAGTTATGTTATTAGTTACTTCAGATCGATTAGTGTACCCGCGAATTCTTATCAGTAACTAAGAGCTTCAACACACACACACACACCTGAAACGTGAATGTCATTGACTTATATTCGTCCCATGTAAGTCCAGACATCGTGTTTTCCCTACAGGTGAGGATTTTCTCATGTTCTTCCTGAATCAGATAACAAAACATGTGTTTTTTTAAAGTATCTAGAAAGAAGCTAACTTGTTTTTTAGTTAGCTTTATTTTCTACCAATTACATACTGTTAATTCCTTTAGTGCCCGAGGATTGTCGGTTAGAAGCTTGATAGCAACTATAACAGCAAGGGAAGTTGTTTCAAAACTTGCAAACAAAAGCAAGAACATCAAGTCAAGGGCAATTTCTTCTGTAAGGATTGTGCCATCTTTCTTGAGTTCCTCAAGAACATAATCAAAGAAATCTATGTTAACTTCGTTAGGCTTAGCGCGTCTTTCCTCTAGCATGTTCTTGAGCACCCTCATCACCTTCTTTCTTCCCTGGTTAATTCATTCATAAATAATAATCAGAAATCAAGACTCAAATCATGATTTTTCAAGAACTCAACATTATGCATTTTGGATTATGTATATAAATATATTTTCCAATGGAATCTCATTGGAAACAGTCTCTCTCTCTCTCCTAGGATAGAGGTAACATTTGCTCTCATATCATTATCTGCGGACCCTATTAGTGGGATATTACTGTTATTACTAGATACGTTTGTTTGTTTGTTTGTTTATATCAATTTTCGAGTATACCTGTAGACACTTGTGGTGTGCTGTTCCTGGAATCGCGAGAGGGATTGTAACTAAACCCATCATAAAATCATCAAAGTTCTCCCTCAGATTCTCAGATGACTTCTCTAGATCATAACTTATCAATTTCTTTGCAGTGAGATCAAATATCATCTATTAATAAAACAAAAAATGACCATAAAGAAAAAGGTAGTTAAGCAACAATCATCAATTTGTATCCAAATTACTATTGTACTTAACAACAAGAAATCATTAACAAGGACATATACGACATACTATCCTTCTACTTACATCTGTTGTTGCTGTTCTCAACTCTACAGTTTCTTGATGAGCCCACTTCTGTATGTGTCTTTTCGTTACACTTTCGACTTCGAGAATCATCTTTTTGAGGCTTACATGACCAACTAGATTAAGAACCATGTTCTTGAGATACTTATGCATGTACCCATGTAAAGAACCTAAGTTTTGTTTCCCTAGGACCTTTGTCATGCTGTCTGGGTACCAAAGTTGGAATGATTGACCCTCCTGTTGGAACACCATTTGATTGAGATCTGAATCACTTGAGACTATCACTGGCAGCCCAACCAAACTGGTGCGGAATATCGGTCCGTATCTGACATGATTAAGTGTTAATTTAACCAATGTGACAATGAAACAATATTTTGGGGCATGCTATCACACTTGAAACTTGAAAGTGTCTGTTAATATCATAGTTATGTGAAATTAGTTAACCAATGTCACAAATTTATGAGTTTACACATTTTTTGGGAACTTGCAGGTTAATCTTGATAGGTTTGTTGGTGGAATTTACAAACAGGCTAAAGAAGTGGGTCGGTAACAACGGGTCAATATGGGTCATAATAAATAGTGGGCGGTTACATCACTATTTTTTCTACTGTAGTTAAAACAACTAATGACTTAAGAAAAAAATACAAACCGACTACAACTAAAGGATTCACCTTTTGATTCTTTCCTTGAAAAAGGGAGGGGTATCCCATCTTCGGTTAGGCGCAAAGAACTGTAGGGTTTCACCGAGTAGCGGCCAACCCATTGAACCAGGAGGAAGATTGCCATTACATTTAGGGTTCCTCCATTTGAAAACCCAATTAGTAAAGCTGATCACAACCAATGCTGCTATGCAGAGACTAATAGGCCACATGATTTTTGGTGTATGATAATGTGACAAATTACCATAAATTTTTTATAACGTTCAATAACATTTTTGTTTCATATTTTTAGAACATGACCAGCAATAATTCTGTGGAGGTTGATTGTAGATTGAGAGCATGATGATCTTGATGCCGTAGAGATTTCTTTCACATATGAAAAGTGTGAGCATCGTTTTGATATCGTGGGGATATCTTTTACATATGAAATTTGTCAGTCATGTCACCATGGGCGGACCTATGCTTGAGGGAGGGGGCTAGCCGCCCACCCTTATTTATTTTTGTGTTATATATATGTGAAAATCTCGACCACTCCCCGTAAAATTTTGCAGTCGCCCCTCATAAACTTTTGAAACTGAAGAGAACGAGCAAGATTGACTTAAACACATTGTCAGGGGCGGAACTATAATTAGATTCGGGGTGTCCGGTGATCTTTCGAAGGTTTGGCAAACCACATTTTCTTACTAATCTAGGTCTATAACCGAGTAGATTTCTAATAGTTTCACCTTCAAATAATCAAGTAGTAAATATGAAGTAAAAAATAAAAATTTTATATATCAAAATAAATGTTTTTGACAATAAAACAAACTAAAATTATATTGGTTTCATATCTGGAACAAATTTATATTTACTTGCCAACATTGATTCAAACAAATCAAATATCACCCCACCTTTATCAATATAATTGCTTCAAGCATCATATATCATATTTTTACAAATATAATTGTTTCAACACGGCTCTTGATATACGTATGCAAATATACGAGTTTGAAAACCGTCTTAACAATGTTATTAAAAAATGAACCAAATTCAACCCGAACTATACCGGAAAAATATATTATATCGTACACGATAGCCATAAGAAAATTTTCAGCCCTCCGAAAAAAAAAATTCTGGGTACATGCACTTATAATCTTGCTTCAAAAATGGTGTCATTGCTCATTTTAGTAACACAACTAAGGAAATATTAGAACTGGATAAGCATGAAGCTTCTAATATTATCTATCATACAAGAGTAATTGACATTTACATTTTATTAGACAATTAATATTTAGATCATATGAAAGGTCTTATGTTAGGTCATATGAGAGATTCCATGTATTATATTATACCCTTTGTAATCACTTTGAAATATAATAATCATTAAATAATATCTTCTCTGGTTTCTCTTCTTTTAGAAAAATATAACTCCTAGGATGGAAAATATAATTTTACACAAGCAAGATAAAAAAAAATACATTATAGGACTATATACCAATGTAACATATTATCGGTTTGTTTAAACACATATATAACAAGTCTTCTTTGATTTGACACCAGTCAGCTTTTAAACCAATCTGTTACACCAAATCTGGTTTGGAGAAAAAAACAGCAGGTTTGAAAATAGAAAAACTACCCATGAAACCATACCGATGTAATGTATACCTTTGTACATCCACTCACCATTTTCACCATCGCCGATCTACTACACGTCTACACCACCACCACATCTCTACCATCATGCCTTCACCAGACCAGTGTTATCAATCGGTGGTGTTTGTGTGTGTATATTTTTGTTTCAGATGAATAGAAATGACTTTATAGTAACTAGGAAATAAATTGATGATGGAAATATAGAAACACCACAAATTATTTTCAAAATTGATCTTTCAAAATATACCACAAACTAGCATGCCTGTGCACACTGTACAACATAGCAATGCAGAAACTTGTGATTGAACCTAATTGTGATGAAAGCAGTCAACTCATTTGCTGCAAGTTTGTTGATACAACATACTGTGTTACAGAACCGATATGTCTCAAAAGAAAATTAATCTAAAAAACCTAGTTAAAACTGCATATTACCTCTTGAAACAAAGCTTTATAGGAATTTGTTTCTAACATCATGCACAGTTTGTACTATTGTACCTTTTTTGCGACTGTTGTAGTACTGTGCTTCTTTAGAGCTCTATCATGGTTAAGCATCGCACTTACACTCTCGACAACCAAGATAATCTGTTCAATTAAAAATATAGAGAAGGTGAACTAGCTGTTTTCAATCAAAAGCACACAGATACTGTACATTTGAGTATGTTATGACACAGAGAAACATGATATTTAGTGTTATAATATCTAAGGACATCTGCAATGTATGCACCTGACACTACACCAAATTCGGTGAAAATGTGAAGAAAACTAATGTTGCACCAAATTTGGTGTCTTGGTTGGAGATAAGACTTTTTACACCAAAACATCAATGGTGCATACATTGGACTATTGGAGAAGGCGTTATGGGGATTTGCGAGGGTGAACACATGTGACCCCAAGTGATATGCCACCACCCAAGTCAAAAGCCAAATGCATGAGTTAATCCATGGCGTGGATGAAGAAAATTGTAGGCCCAGCCCCACCCATCCAGCTTTTGTTCAATTAAAAAAAAAAAAACTTTTATGGTTTAATTACTTATAAAATCTTTAAGAGCTTGTATTTTTATTACACAGTTACAAACCTTCATCATTTTTGGTTGGTGTGTGTGTGTGTGTGTGTTATTAAAAAGAAAGTGGTAGTGAAGCACTCCCCATGCTCTAAGTTATACAAAATGACAACAATTCCTACTTTAGGATTGCCTAAAGAAGACAACAATAAAACTCCTGACAAATTCCAAAGTTAGGATTATAACTAATCGATGCTATTGATTTTGGTCCTCAATTATTTATTTTATCACAACTTGAAGGTGGTCAAGACTTTTGTCAAATTGTTATAAATAAGCAATGACACCAGATAAAGACACTTTACTGTTTAATCACAAAATAGCTAAGAACAACTTCATCATGTTTCCAGATTTTACTTGCAAGCCAATCAAACTATTACTTAAAAATCTGAGTAATTTTCGTTTTTCTTCGTTTTATTCTACCCTTTAAAATTGCATTGTTTGACATAAAACAGTTTCTGGAAATTACTCAATTAAACCTTAATCCTCAATCGTGCCTAAAATACCCCTCAACAGCAGAATATATATTGACTAACCTGAAAGCAAGCATAAGCCATTGCAGTAGCAAAGTAAAAGTTTGCATTTCCTGTTCCCTGCATATTACATTAAGACAAAACTTAATAACGTAACATAGCAAGTACACAAAACAATTGGGAAATAACCAATGACCATACCCTCCATATCCACAGGTTGTGCATCACAGGGCTGAGAAGTAAAGTCCCCAAATACCCAGAGAAAAGAAAAAAAGAGAATTGCATATCTGCCAAAAATGTAGATAAAATTTAAATAAAGTTATAAAAGGTAGAAACATAAAACAATGGTGTGGTGTAAGTGACTAAGTAGTTTAATCAGTTACCAGCTAGTGCATTCACAAACAGGCCCAGCAACCCCAAGTAAAGAGCTGAATCCCCAACCTGTGCATATCCAAGAATGATAATAATGACTGTATAAGTGTAAATCGATTAAAAATGTAGTCAAAGTACAAAAATGAAGATGATCACTTTTAAGAAAATATTAGAGAAGTTACCGAAGGATAGGACTTGAGGATAGAAGAGATTGCAATGTAGACAAATGCTAGAAAGCAAGGTCGATGGTGTAGCCGTATAGCAAGTGGTAACACCATGAAAAGAATGTTTATATGGAATACTATCAGGAAGAAATCTCTAAAAAAATCAAAAACTTCTGCGAAAAAGTACCTGTATCCACATAAAGTCATTGGAAGAATCTTAATTTTAAAAAACCATAATGCATAAAGGACCACAGTATGTACTCACCACAAGACACCAATGTTTGGAGATAAATCCTCTACACTGAGAATAAACCCATACGTTCTGCAAGTATCCATCCATATGAAAAGAATATATGTTAACTAAAGGATGGTAAGTGCTTTAAACTGATGAGATATGATAATAGGCTGTACCTTTTAAACATCTCTCCAAGACCACTGTACTCTTTTAGAGAAATACCACACAGAACTAGGACATAGAATGCCCAAGCAGAAGCCCACAAAAAGAATAAAACAACTCGTCTCAAAGAAAAACTAGTCAGATGTAATGATCCATCTGTAGTTTTCTTGTAATCATCACCATGTGTCTGTTGCAGAAACAGTTTTCTTGGTGGTGCATCTAGACCAGAACCTATCAATAGTACTAACTAAAAACAGAAAATATGAAGTAAAGAATGTCAAACATTGAAGACTGAAGATTGATGTACCAAAAAAAGATGAAAGGTGTAAGTATAACCATACTGGTATGACTAGAATAACAGGATAGAGAGACAAGTGAGATGCCATCACCCATCCAAAAGCAGCTAGAGGAACTAATCCTGTTGCAGAAAGAATTAAAATAATAAATGGGATTTCTTAGCTGCTGAAAAATTAATAGTAACATTAATTATGCATCAGAAAAGGGTTAACAAGGTCTTACTCATGCAAGCCCCATATAGAGACAAAACAATCATAAGATTTTCGATTGGTGATGTTGAATATCCCAAACAGGCGATGATTGTTAAAGGATTCCATAAGTACACAAGAGAGGCTATATCACCAGATGGGAAATTTTCTACAAAATACGAAGTTCATCAGTTCTCCTTAAAAGAACAAATAGATACTGAATTTTGCAGAGTCTGAATAAAACCTGAAATATTTGAAAATCTACCAGCTCCTAATGATTTCAAATTCTGGATATCAGCCACTTGAAGACGCTGGCCAATTGCACGAATAAGAATTGCAGTGATGAAATCTGCAATAACAAATGCCAGACTGTTTCCAAAAATATGTTTTATATCAACAATGTAACCGAGAAATGATACTAGAAGCTAAAAAATAATTAAACAAAGAAGTAACCAAGTTAACCATGTAAAGATATACTATGTAAATTCAGAAGATATATTATCATCTTAACCCTTTTTATCTTTATTAATTTATCTTTTATATTAGGTCATGCCCAATTAACCTGCCTCTAATCATTTTATTCGACTTCTAGTTTAGGACAATATAATGTCCTAACCTCATCAGCAAGAACAGGGTCGCTAGCAATAAACATGTATGATAATTGTAAACAACAACACATCCTCCTGGCTTTCCAGTTCATATATGATATAACTTCACACGTGAGGGGGAAAAAAGCATGATGGAATTTTACCCGCATAAAAGATGACTTTGCCCATCACCTCTGCAACCACAGTAACAAGAAATTATCAGAGCATTATAACCACATCACATCATATATTCTTATCACAACCACATAATTGATCCTCCCAATAATGATACTTCTATATCAAACTTGGCTACAAGATGATAAAATTAAAAACTCCATTTTGGAAACTGAAAGCCAAAGATACTATATGTTCATATTATTTCCTTTTATTTCAGAAAATGAAATACAAAAATACATGCAGGTACAGAAAGTAGTTGCAGTGCTACAAAAACTTAAGGCAAACCATACCAAACAGACAGTATGCGATACTTAAAAACTTGAAATCATCACGAATCAACCAAACCCTATCTTCAAGAAAAAAAAAACTTGACTACAGCTTCTTTTTTATGATCAAACAGCTTAACTTTTCGAATGCAGTAAATTGCATTAAACTCCATGAGCCACGCTGAAAATAGAAACAATTGGTGCAGGATTTGTGTAATACTAGGTTGGCATTTGATGTCAAAATGTATATTCTAGCCTACCAGAATAACCAAAGTGTCCATCATTAAACAGTTTCATCACAAATTACTAAACCCTACAGGATTAACACATCTAATAGAAATCAGGAAGTTCAACAACCCTTTATATACCTATCAACAGTAAGAGGCCCAAGGATCGATAACAAAAGAGGAGATCCATGGTACATTGAGCCTGCAAGCCATCAAACCCAATGAATTATCAAACCTACATCAATATACACATAACAGAAGCCTGTGAACACATGACGATACAAACCAGCATAGGGCGACATCGAAGACCGCTTTAACCAATAACCTTCCGCCACTGAAACATCAACATTAAAACCTTGATTAATCAATTGAAATAGTGAATTATAGCAATTGGAGCTTGTGGATGTTGGTGATTACGGCGGCGGAGGCTGGTGATCGGGGTGGAGACTTCGGGGCGAGAGGAGAAGTTGAGAGTGTTGGGGAAATAGATTATGAGTACTAGTCTTAGGACTATTGAAGCTACGGCGGACCTCCAGAACCATGGATGCGTCTTCGTTGTCTTCTCCGGCGCCGATTTCGCCATTTTGGGGGTTGTTTCCGATCGCATATCGATGAACTGATGGGGTTTGTGCTCAGGGGCTTGATAGTTACGCTATGTTCCCGAGTTCGAGAGAAAATAAAAGAAACGGAAGGAAAGAAATAAAAAGTCGTGTTTCTGAGTTTTTTTTAATGGAAGGAAATGGAAGGAAAACAAAAAGATTGTGTTCCCGAGTTTACTTATGGAGAGAAAAGAAAGGAAATGAAAGGAAATTAAAGGAAAATAAGAGCTAAAAACATTCTTTCCAAATCGGAAGGAAATGGAGAGAAAAGAAAAGAAAGGAAAGAAGAGAAAAGAAGAGAAAAGAGAAGAAAGGAAAAGAAAATGTTTTCTTTCTTTTCTTTTTTTTTCTCTCCTTAAGTAAACTCGGGAACATAACGTTAATGTTTTTCTTTTTTTTTTCCTTAATAACCTTTATTTTATTTTTTTAACGGAAAACATAAAATCTTGTTTCAATAAATAAATTGTTTCAATAAATAAATGTTATTATAATCGAGTTTATTTATTTATTTCTTAGCTCAAGTGAAACCTTCTAGTTATATGATTTAAATTCTCATCATTTTTAGAGATAATAATAAAACATTAGAAATCACAGAATAAGTCAAAATTAATGTCTGAAATCAAATGCGTTGTTACTAGTGTTGTACAAAACCAATAAAACAGCATTGGTATATTGCTGATAATCGTTTTTATGTTTTCGATTTTTGTACTATTCGGTTTCAATATTTTCATTATTTTGATGATATTAGTAGTTGGTACCGAATGAACAAAATCATTATGAGGTTCACGTTATGCATTTACTCATTTTCTTCTCATCCCTAATCAGCATGTTTTGAACATTTTGGTTTTTGACCGTTGCTAGGTATGTTACTTAGATCCACTCAGTGTGTCATTTATAAAATTAGCTCAAGCCTTGATATGAGTTACAAGTATGTCTTATATGATGCAACATCTTAGATGGAACTTATGTTTTAATAATGAGATATATTAGGTCGGGTAACTCCTCTAACTACTAGATTTGTTTTGAAAAATCATTAATATGTTTTCTAATTTATGTTTAAAGTTGGTGATATCATAGTTAAATGGGACGTTACTAATGTGTCACAATTTTAATTGGTGAAAACAATTTGATTATCATCTCCTTTATTGTCTTTGTGTTCTTTTTTTTTTTTTTCAATAAACTTAAAAATATGTAAAAATAAACTATGTTCGTGAATATGATGTTGTGACGTCATTTTGTTTAATATACATCAAGGCTACATCACTTTAGTTTAAATACTTACAAATCATTTTTTTCTACTTTTATAGTGAGTAAAATTTCACATTTATTCACTGTCACCTACTCATCTCAGCATCATAGTAGCATCCTCCTCACTCAAGGGATGTTATGGTCTCGCTCGTTCATAATTTTGTTTTATTAGTTATTCAATTCAAAATTATAATTTTTAGAAAAACAATTGGGTTTGTGATGCTCACGTGCTTGAGCTCCCTCATGCACACACTTCTCTTCTTGTGATGTCGATGATTCTAATCCCCGTAGTAAACATAAAAATGAATTTAAAAGCAGGATTTAATAAGCATGTGATAGTTAAAAAAGAAAAAAAGTTTAATCTATAATAATAAATCAAAATAGTTTTTGCCACATGTCATATTATTGCAATTATTTTGCCGCATGTCATCCTCTCACAACCATTTTAACACGTGTCATTACCATAAAAAAGTTAACTATTTAATGATAATATTAAATGCTAATTATGTTGTATATCATTTCCAAATTATTAAACAAAATTTTAATGAATAAATATTTTTTATTATTAAAAAATGTATGAAGTTTTTTAGTAAAAAAAGTTTTAAAGATGACGTTGTCTAAAAATAACTTTTTAAAAAAAAATTAAAATGTTTAAAAAACAATTTTTTACTATAAAATTTTTTATAGATGAAATTGCAAGAAAATATTGTTATTGTTATTATTATTTAAGGTAGTTAATTATATATAATTTTAATAATATCTTAACTCAAATTTTTTTTATATCTTCTAAATATTAATTACTAACGGTTAATTTAACATTGTTATTCAACTCGTGTGATACATTGGTTTTCTAAACTAATACTTATATTATATAATGCCATATCCTTGGTTACTTTATTCATCTTCGATTAGCTTTCTCCCTACGCTGAAAATACCCCCAAATTTCAATATAGTTTCAACCAAAGCACCATCAACATTCATTCAACTTCTTTCATTTCTCTCTATGGGATCTGGGCTTTCATCTTTTCTTCTTATGTGCAACGGCACCACCGCAGCTCCGGCGGCACCGCCGGAGCCAGGTCTCGGCGATTTGCCGGAGAGTGTGGTGGGTTCTATTCTTCTGCACTTAAACCCACAAGACATATGTCGTCTCGCACCCCTCAATCGAGCTTTTCGTCACGCATCATTGGCTGATTTTGTGTGGGAATCGAAACTACCCAATAACTATGATCTGTTCATATCGAGGGTGTTTGATGATGACAAATTCTATTCGACCCTTTGTAAAAAGGACATTTATGCGAGGTTGTCGACACCCACTTCAATTGATGGCGGTACGAAGGTTTGATTACAAATTTCCCATTTCATCAGATATGTTCTTTGGGCGATTAGAATATCATTTGTCGATTTTTGTGTTTGTTTTGATTTGGGTATTTGATAATCAGTAGTATTTGATTCACAAGAGCTTTGATTGGGTATGTGATTATGTGCTGGTGTCTGAAATAGAAGAAATTGTGCTCTGTTTTGCTTTAATTTGGGATAAACAGCAAATTTGGCGCTACAAAGGCTTTAATTCGATGTGTTTCTGGGTGTTAATTGAAGTTTTTTGTTGAATGGTGTGTAGTGTCTGCATAAAACAGAGGTTTTGAAACAGAAGTTGTTGAATTGGATTATAATTTGTTTGAATTTATGTCTAATTCTTGAACTTTGATAGGCATGCTGAGTATTGCAAGCTATAAAGATCAAGATTTTGATTATGGTGCTCTTCTGTTTTCTTGTTTGATTGTTACTTGAATAATAAGAATTAATTAATCAGGTTCCTTAAGTTAGAAATTAGAAAATTTTACATATGTTGCTCATTGTCAGAAATCAGTTTTGTCAAACACTCTAAAATAGATGATCACAGCTTGAGATAGCAACTTTCAGATCAAATGCATATCCAAACATCCCCTAATTGTGAAAAGAAATGCGGGTTCACACTGGTTTGGGTTCAGTATAATCACAAAACCAGATGTTGTGATCTTGATCTTTTCTCAGTTGGATTCTTGGGTTTTAATGGAGTTTATTGATGTTGTTAAAAATTTCTTTTGGTAGAAGGTTTGGTTAGATAAAGGCTCAGGAAAAGCTTGTGTGCTAATATCTTCAAACGGATTAGCGATAACTGGTATTGATGATCGTAGATACTGGAGCTGTATTTCTACTGATGAATCTAGGTGAAATCTTGCATCTTTTTCAACTTCCTTTAATGAATACATTCCTATTATTGTATGTACCATTTTCATTTATTGTCAATATCAACAAAACAAGGCTCACAAGTCACAATCACAATTTTATTTTTTCTTCACACCATACGTGCCATGATGAACAAAATGATTATGATAAATGACAAAAACTAATGGATATTTGTTATGTAGATTCTGTTCTGTGGCTTATCTCCAGCAGATTTGGTGGTTTGAAGTTGATGGTGAGGTGGAGTTTCCTTTTCCCTGTGGGACCTACACACTCTACTTCCGCCTACAGCTCGGGAGGTCAGGCAGGCGGTTCGGGAGGCGAGTCTGCAACTCTGAACATATTCATGGCTGGGACATAAAACCCGTGAAATTCCAGCTCTCGACTTCAGATGGTCAAAAGGCGACTAGTCAATGCTACTTGTCTGAACCTGGAAAATGGAACCTTTATAAGGCTGGTGATTTTGTTGTTGAGGATTCAAAGGCACCAATGAAAGTCAAGTTTTCGATGACACAAATCGATTGTACACACACTAAAGGTGGACTGTGTGTGGATAGTGTGTTCATATGCCCTAAATGAAAATGTGAAATTTTGTTTGAATGAGGTTAGAAGCAACTTTTTTGATTTGCAAGTAACCTTTTTTGTTAAGAACCAATAGCATACATGTATTGTATGGTATATGTAGTGTGGTGAGATTAAGAACGAACTAGTGATGTATACATTTTTCTATGGTAGTTTTGTAATTTATATCAAGTTTTTGCTTTCTTATGCAAAATTCACAAGTTCCGGATTGATTATTTGTTAATGATATTTTTATACTTACTATTAGTATACACCAAAAGAGATTCAAAGATAAGTAGATAACATAAATGAGATGCAAAACCAACTTTTAATTAGAGAATTATAACAATCGTATTGTATCTGTAGCTTTAATTATGATATATAATGTTACGGTTATATAAGAGTATAATAAACTCTTTTTTCTCTCTCTTACTATATATCTTGTTAGCATTATGTATAAGTGTTTATGTGATTTTTATGATTCTTTTTTCCATCGATTTAGTTATTTTCTTGAGAGGCTTATGGGGCCATCTCCATTGAAAACCTAGTTTAGAAATGATAAGAATATCACAGGTTCGAATGTATCTACAACGTTGTCACATCCTTGTACCAAACTTATTTCAAGAAAATGGTAAAATCTACGTTGAAATTCAAAGGAAGACGTCTCCCTTTAAAGAAGATGACAAAAAACTACGTTCGACTTCAATCATTATTTGATAAGTTGGTTTAAATTAAAGGTTAGTTTAATAGATATGCATGTATGAGTGATGTGTCAAGTGGCTTATCACAAGTTATCTTAATCTGTGATGATGTTGACAAGCATAACGTATACAAGTTGCCAGGATTTATGTGTCCAGCAAATAGTTTTTCTCAATTATTTGAGCCTTTTTTTTGTCTTGTTTTCGTTAGTTCCTAGTTGACCAATTAAAAATTATAAACATAAAAAAAAAAACTTTACTAGAAGTTAAAACACTAATCATTTAAACATAAATAACTTTAATCATCCTAAGTTCAAAAATCAATCATCACGAGCGTAATTTTTAGAGATATACAAATTTAAAAGACAGATAGTTAAATTTGATTCATGTATCATCTAATACGAGCAAAGAGAAAGTCATTTGCATAGATATATGAACTTAAAAGAGTTACTTGAGACTGATTCATATATCATTTAATGTGTAGACATGAAACATTATTTAAGTATATGTGATTTTAAAAGGCAGATACTTAAATCTGTTTTGCGTATCTCTCTTAAATCTGTTTCGCGTATCTCTTATTTTCTTGTATGTTTTTCTGTGCAATTATCGAATGTAAAGTTTGATATACCTGTGAAAGTAGATTCACGACCAAAGTGTTGCATAAGTCATGGTGTATGAGACTATTATGGCACAATCATACATGTATAACACACCCAAGAATATAACTAGTTTCATGATCTTCCTTAGGTGTGCATGTGCGTGCGCTTGTTCATTTATATCCACCGCTACCACACCATAATATCACCATAAGATATTTTATTTGTCCATAAGATAACTTCCTTTTATTTGTAAAAATCATAGTCTTTCAGATCATGGCATGCATATATCCGCTACCACACCATAATATCACCATAAGATATTTTATTTGTCCACAAGATAACTTCCTTTTATTTGTCAAAATCGTAGTCTTCCAGATCATGGCATACATTTGAGCCTCATGGCCTCAACCACAATCCGTGATGTTTCATACTCTACTAGAACATTAGATCCACTTCTCATCTCATTTTGAACATTGGTTAAGTTCAATATCCTTTTCGAATTAGCATTGTGTAGTTCATTCTCCAATTAACTGGCCTTCAACCCTTCTTCGTCTTAAGCATTGTTCTTGTGATTTCTAATATTGTTAAAATCCTAACGCATGCTTATCGTTTCACTATTGATAGCAAGTGTTATCGTGAGTCTGTTCCTTTTGGTTTTTTTGTTAAAGACCTAACAACTCAGATGTAACAATGCTGGTGGACTCTACTCTGTTTATATACATGTTGCCTCCTCATTTACCACCCTTTCTTCATGACACACCCTCTAACACCAATAACTATGTCATGCGAGTGATGACAATTTCTTGCTATCTCTTGTGCCTAAGTGTCTTATTTCATGTGGTAAAAGCCAACTTTTCTCTACATAAACTCTCTTCATGCACCACGTATGAGAATGTTTTTCAACTAATCTTAAACTCATATAAAACTATTACATGAATCTCTTTAGTTTTCATTCTTAAATTGCAAAATAACCAAAAAATAAAAAAAATCTTACACACACGCATGCTTTGAAGTTTAAACACCCTTTTAAGTTGTCTCTCCCCCTCCTATGCTGTAAAAAGAAACTGAGACTTAAATATCTCCCAAAAAGATATTAAATTGATTTACTAGGCCTATGTGTTATTTAACAAAAATAATAATAATAATACATGTAAACTTAAGAAGAAATAAAATACATATGACAATTTTCGTGAATATGCAAAATGCAATAAAGTTGCAATCATAATAAAAGGAACTATTTGTGTCGTTAAAGAGAAATTTTAAAGACTTGTAGTTGTTCAAGCTTACCTTAAACCATTCAAATGCCAAAGGCAAGTTTTCCACGTACTTTCGATTGATACATAAATCACTTTATGCCAAACTAAGCTTCTCGAAGGAGAACCGCTAGCAGAATGAATCTAAAACCTTAAACAAAGACAGTAACTCAAACACAAAACTAAAGCATTTAGTTAGGTTTTCTCATCACATAAAAAGCAACAAATAATTGGTATTTCTAGTTTTCTTGTTGGTTGTCATTTGGTCGTCTATACGGCATGAACCTGTGGTCTTTCGCAGCGTTCTTCCTCCTCTTTTTCTCGATGAAGGATGCAAGCTTCCCAGATGCCTTGTAGAGTACACGAAATATAGCGTTATTTCAGAATTTATAATCTTGAATTTGGACCAAAATAATCTCTATAAAAGAAAAACTACCTCTTTAAAAGAAGAAAAGGGCAGTAAGAAACAGTCACCAACCTTAACTATCAAATAGGGGTGACAAAATGGACAGGTCAAGCAGGTCGGGTCACGGAACATATTACAAGTCAAGATGGGCAAATTTTATTACTTGTGTAAGGCTGACTTATCGATAGTTTTTTGTTTGTTTTTTCAACTTTATATAAATTTAATAAGAATTAAAGTCTAGTTTCCGACAAAGTTTAAAGCATATGAAAACAGTAAACACTTTGGCGGACTTTCAACAAGGGGCGACCTATTGGAGATAAATTACAACCCAAACTGGTAAATGGGTCAAATTTTGCCACCTCCAGTATCTATGTCATAACCAAAATAAACAGTTTCGACTAAAATTTGGCCTCATACCAGACTTGGTAGTTTGGAACTTAAGGGCCGTTTAATGATTTTATTATATAAACGTTTTTATACCCCTTTAGAACAAGGCAGATAATTGACAATTTTTATCCATTACAATGGCTTTTGTTGTAAAACATTCATCAATAAAATAGAAATACAAAAGGTAACACCAAAATATTTAAAAGTGGTGACTGGGGGCAAAATTACAGAGAAGCAAAATCAAAAAACCTATGCACTCTAGCATTTCTTTGTTCAAAATCATGGAATCATGTAAATTTTAATGTTTCTGTTTTGCATTTTTTAGCCAAGTTCATCACTCAAAAGAATACAAATGAACTTAGTAGGATAAAAAAAAAATATTAACTTGGTAACAGTTACTAGAAACCAAAGGGTGGGTTAGTTTTCTAGGGCTTGATAAAGCATGTATCGGTTTTAAATTTATAAAACTATGTATACATTTGGCATTTAAAGTCAATAGACTGCAGAGAGAATGCATACCTTGAGCTCCTTGAATTTCTCAGCAAGCTGTTGTTTACGAATTTCAGCTGCAAAAACAAAAATCATAGTTGATAAAGATGCGTTCATCTAAAAGCTCGTAAAACACAAATTATGGAACTTAACAACTCCTTTGTTGCAAATCATCATCTGTTTTCTTTTGCTTTTAAATTTAGGTACAAGTTCTTAATTTTCACACACACAAAATAAGTTTTCTTTTTCCTTTTTACACACAGGCTAAAGAGAGAGAGAGAGAGAGAGAGGATGTACATTTCTTCAAATAATAAGGTTGTTTCCCTTGTTTTGCTGCTTCTCTTTCTTTCTTCTTGTGTCTAACAAGAATCTCTTTATCGCTATGTTTAGTGGATGCCGATTTCAATTGCTTGTCCTAAAACACAAGTTACAAAAATTGTCAATATGACAAATATTATAGGTACCATGACTTTGAGTATCTGTTTTATTAATGACACCACTTACAATCCATGCCAATCGCTCTTTTAACCCCGCAAGGGCTTGTGGGTCTTTTGTTTTCTTCATTTGGTTCTTCAATTGCTATCATGATCATGACACAATTTTCAACAAAACAAAACTGACTAATGAAATAACATCATGTATAAAGGAATTTAGGGTACATGCTTCTGAATGCAGAAAAGGTACCTCTTTCTCAGCAGGAAGCTGACTGTCATATAGAAAATTGTATCTCTTTTTGAACCTGCAAGATACAAAACATTAGTATCACATAACAAGGAAAGGATTAAACCAGAAGTATTTGTATATTACAGGTGAATGGGTAAAATCAATTCACCCAATTACTTATGCCTGGTTGATTCAGAATTTGTTTTATCACTGTTAACATAGAAGAAATTAGCTTAAAAGAAAACAGGTCAACAGTTGTTCAAAGTGTATTTTTAATGCTTAAAACCTCCTATATCATTTTATTCAAAAATTATACACTTTACTGAAATATAAACTTCGTAGTCATATTTGACACGCTAATTGTTTATAAAAGAAGTATTGAACGAAAGTGTTTCTGGTAAACCCCACCAGACCCGTTTGACATGTTACCCAAATTCCCCATGAGATGGTAAATTTAAATCTGGGGTTTTCTCCGAGTCTATGATAGCAGGAACTAGAGATACTTTTAAATTTACTATAGGTTGCTTCAATGAGTTGGGTTTCTCTAAATATCTTTGAATCTCTTGTCAACTGCTCAACTCTAAAAAATGTCATGAGATAAGAGAGTAATTACCCATCTACATCAAGTCTTCCACATAGTGATTCAAAACGAGGGTCACGAACAACCTGATCAAAACAAATACATATATAGCAGTTAAACATCATCAATATTGTGTATATTGAATTCCATGGCACCTAGGCAAGTAAAGGTGAACGTTTCTAGTGTTCATTAGATATCGGACAAGAAAAATAAAGCTAATCAATAAATTAGTCATAGCACAAATTGACAGCACACGTATAGTACAATTCAAACGACATGTCATTACTCACCTTTTTAGGAGCCTGAATGACTTCTCTAAATCTACCAACTGGCTTTTTGCTACTGATCTCCATTGGCCTGAAAAGAAAGCCGTACCCAACCATTAACAACTCTTTAAACTAACAATATGAATGGAAACAGCAACTTACACAGATGACATACCTATTTTTATTCTCTCGCTTACCCTTCCTCTCTAATTTAGGCTTCTTATTAACTACATGTGACCCATCTGAACGAGCCTTCTGCAACTCCTCAAATGTAACATTGGCAAGCACCTCTTGTATCTCTGTCTCCCCATCCTAATAACACATTCATTACACGCTTATTTAAATAGAAACTCAATGCAGATACATAACATATCTAGTAGGCAATCATAACAGCTTCATTACTGTAATGCCATCACATACATAACTATGCAATTAACAAAGATGCAATAGCAAGCTAGTACTCCGCCGGTAAATTCTTATTGAATATAATACATCTCTTGTTCCTCTTTGTATTGCTTATCAGTTCTCCATAAACAGAAGCGGTGAACAGAAATCTGTGTGTGCATCGAAAATTCAACATATAAATATGCATATAAAGACTCACATCTTCGGAAGCAGATTCTTCGTGTTCTTCTTCTTCCTCTTCTTCTTCTTCTTCTACTTCTTCTTCTTCTTCATCACTGACTTCAAATTTGATCTTGCTCGACGTAGGCATATCATCGTGACGGTTCTTCATATTCAATCTATAAAAATTGCACACACATCCACTCGTTCAATCAAATTAACAGGCAAAACCTCAAACAATCAACAGAAATTAACTGAGAGCATCATCATAATGTGCAAAATACAGCTGCTAATCAATTTAGGTCAAATCGACGAAACTAAAAGAGAATAGTTAAGTAGATTGATTAAAATCAAAGCATTCGACAAAAGTTTAACCCTAACCTGAGAAGATAATCCTTCGAGTCCTTATAGAAACAACGGATTTGGAGAACTTGTGTTTGTGCAACTGCGTCTGCGTGCAAGAGGGAATCAACTACTGAAGGCCAAAGCTTTTTTCTCGCAGAAAAGTGTGTTTATGAAAATATGCAAGCAATGGTTCAATGAGCACCCGATTAAGGTTTGAAAAGTGTATTATTGGCCCAAGTTTTAACGGGCCCATTATTTCACAAGCACTTCTAAATATTAATAGAGCCATTAGCCACGATGCTGAAAAAGTTGGTTACGTTTATTAACTGGCTCATCTGGTCAGTTTCTTCGTTTGAGTATTGAATTTTAGGACACTAGATTGGTATGTCTTCAAATAAAAAATCGTACATCAGTTCGCCCCTATTATTTCTGGACTTGAGATCACCATTAGAAAAAAAACTTATTATAAATAAGAAAACTGTTAGCCCAACCTGGAACCCTCATTTTTTTTTATCATATGTGAGACTTGAACACAAGATATCCCTCAATCTTAATGAAATTTTAGGGTTCCTCTCCTCAACCATTAGGTCGGTTCCTTAAATGGTGTGGGTGTAACATATCTCAAAACCGGTTTTGTCTTTGGAAGCATTAAACTAGTCTCAAGCCTACTGTTGAATAGGGTTGGGACCAGTTTGGGTGATGGGTTGATGGCATGTTTAGAATTGATGGGTTGATGGCATGTTTAGAATTGAACCAACTTTTGGTTCGGGTTGACGGTTTGGATTCTCAAATTGGTTTTTTACCACCTCAAAACCTAATAGTATTACTTGTTTTAGTTTTTTTACTTGTACTAAACACATTCCTTTACTAGAATATTGAAATTCATATTCTGTTCAGGATAACCCATTTTGACACATCTTAAAATTCTTCTTCTATAAATAAAAGTTATCCATTAGCGAAATAATGTAGTTCGTGCACATTGATAATAAAATCTTTAAAGAAATTTGTTAAGTTTTGAATTCAACAAAATAAAGAAATAAAATACGAACTTATTTTGACACACAATGACTCGGATGAATGGAAGTAGAGTTGGTGTCCTCAGGGATACGTATTATACCAAAAAATTTTAAGTATAAATTCGGTTGTTACTAAAAATAAAAATAGTGGGGGCGTTATCAACGAAGTATTACTAATAGAACTTTAATTTAATTGCATGGTGAATTAAGATAATAAGAAGCAATTCTAACACAATCTTTCTACTCTAATAAAATGGTAAATGAGAGAGACACGTGGCATCACCACATTACTTCTCATTAAAATTTTCTCGCCTCCCTCTCTTAATTAATAGTTGCTATAATTACTAATAATATTATTTATTTTTTTATAGACTAAAAATCCTTGTAATAAATTAAAGAAAATTTCTGTTTATTAATTTTATATATAAAGAAATGAATTTTTATAAAATAAGAATTTTTTGAAAACATCAAATATTTTAAAATTGGTGTTTTTAAAAAGTAAATTATTTATAAATAAAAAATAATTAAAATTAGGAGTTATAATAAAAAATTATAACGGTTTGTTTTGAAACAAAATGTTTAATATTTTTTAAACGAAAAAGTTTAAAAAGTTAATATTATTGTTATTACTTATATAATTACTAATACGTAATTTCAATTATATTTTATCTTAGAAGATCGTTTTATAATTAATAAAATTTTATTTTGTTTAATATTTTATTTATTTAACCCGTGTACTACACGGGTTACTAAAGCTAGTGGTAATCTATTTTGATTCGATTTATGATCATTAACGCATATGGTATAATGAAATTTTTATAAATGACTAATCAATCGTAATTGTTTATTAGAAACAACATGCAACTCTAAGCTCGAACAATTTTGATCTTAATGAGCAGGTTGCTGTGATGGAAGTACCAATTATATTCAAACACACTTTGTTTGAGATGTTAATTAGATTGTATATTCGATAATGAAATTAATTCATAGATCAATGCAAACCATTATTTGCTTTTTAAAATCCAGAATTCAAATCTTTTTATGGTTTTAGAACTTGAGGAATGTTACTAACAAAATGATCACTTTTATCAACAATCTAATGTATTTTCAGAAGAATTCTGAATTTGAGATCAAGAAATTACACAAATAAACCATTCAAAATTTGATACACCATAATCGCTTTACTTAAGCTTTGAATCAAAATAAGGAATATAGACCTAACTGTTAAAGTTAATATTTAACATAAGTTTCATTTAAGTCACTTGATTTTAAAAAGTTCTATCATTTACCAAAAAAAAAAAAAAAAAAAAAAAAAGAAGAAAACTCCAAAAACTCTTGAACAATAATGATACTTTAAGTATTTATATAGTTAGAACTTAAGTATGAGTGAGTTTATTGGATTATATACAATTCATCGAGTAAAAGTATAATTCGATTATGTTATAATACTAACAAACCAAATTACTCATAAAATGTACGATTTTGAGAGGATAAAATGGGGCGTAAACCTTACCTCTATTGTACGAAATTAAAAGTCTAAGCGATTCCCAGCTCAGCAGAAAATTAAAAGTACAAAAAGACGTAAAGATATCTAAAATTAAGAAGCAAGTGGCTAATACTAAAAATAAGCCAAATGCATCAAGACTAAAGACACACTTAACATATAAAACATTGTAAGACTTAAGGCAAACCTAAAGGGTGGCTAACCCCAAAACCTACGACTATAGTCTATAGGCAATCTAATTAAGGAACAACCTATGATATGCAGCCCTAGCAAAGTCCTAATGTGCACGCTCCCTTAAAGATCTCTAACCTTGATTTGGCGTCTCCAAATACTCTTTTTATCGATAATGTCCTCATAAGGATGCAAGTCTAAGAGATCTTTTCTAATCTTCCCATCTTATGTTAGAACCTAGTCTGCCCCTCTACTCATCTAGTTCTCTTTCTCTCCATTATGAGGGTTTCTACTCTCCTAATTAAGTTACAGCAATAAGTAATAATACATATAAATGAAAATTAATTAAATTAAAATAAAGTTGTGCTTGATCTTTAAAAATAGGGTTAAAAACGAGCTAAATTTAGCTCCCAATATTTAACCAGTCATTAAGTTCTCTTTAATTTTATTAGCCAAGTTTAAACTTAGTTTTCTTTTTTTGATTGGCAATCATACGACACTGTATCAGATGATAGGTGCTATCTTAATCAGTTCATCTATCTATTTCCCGGTTGAAACCGCACACCAACCTTATCAGGAAAAAAACCCACAACTGGAAAAATCCTCTGGCTCAACCCAAAACAGTTTGCCCCAAGCAAGACTCGAACTCACAACCTCTCCTGACCCAACTTGATTCAATTTCACCCATATAAAAGGTAATATTTAATTTATAATTTCACTTTTAAACGAACTATAAGTAAGAAAACTTTTGTATTCAACTATCCATTGTAATAAGCTAGAAGTCGAAAAAGAAGAGGTGTAAAGAGACGGTATTCCTTTAGAAAGAATATAACATGGCATATACCTCTCAAAGTCCAAACACCATATCCATATTCTTTAAATAAAGCATATATCTCCTTTATCTTCTTCATCTATTCTTCACAAGCATATGGAATTACAACTCTTAGAATCTCACTCATCAAGAACCTATGCATACAACAAGAATATCCATGGCATAAACCCATCAAACTACCATAATATATTAGCATTCTTCGTTTCTTCAAACCGCAAGATCTTTCGTGCCATAGTCAAGTGAGCAATAAACCTAACAGTTGTAGGGCTTCTCTCCTTTGACAGACAATTATCAAAACCCTAATTCGTGCTTTCATTTGTGTTGCCAAATGTATCTCTGTACGGGTATGCACACTTTTAGCCACGAATTGAGGGTTTAGGGAGTTATCTGCCAAAGGAGAGTTGCCCTGCAACTATTTTGTTTAACTTAGATAAGAACACGATCACAAACAAAGGCTTTCACTGGTTCGCTATAAGGTATGATCATATTATATACGAAAATGGCGTCATTTTAACTGGCTTTTAGTTTTGTTATCCTAGCGCACTTGCGGTCCTATGATTTTTTCGGTCTCAAGATGACTACTTTTTAGTTGATTTGTTGATCAATGCCTTCGTCGTCGTAGTACTATGAGCTCCTCAGTTTCTTCACGTGCATGAGACAGTATAAATATTCCTCAATGAACAGTAATAACTTATAAGATTTCATAATTTAAGTCAAGCTTGGAGATTATTTACGCGTAATTACCCATTAATCGTGAATTAATGCATCACATTATATCTGTCCATCATCATTCAGAGATAATTAATAACATGTAGTTTATTTGAAAGCAACATCTTTAGATCGTGAGATAGAGGCTAGAGAAAAGGTTTGCATTAACTGGTGCGATATATATTTTCATACGTGTTGGAAATTTTTGGGGCTCAGTTATATATCTACCAACATTGAGATGTTAAATATTAAATTTTTTGGTCCAGATTGTGCTGGGTGATGTATAAAATTATAAAACCAAATTAACCATGTGTATGTTTCATAAATGTACAAAATTTAAACACTATTAAACAACAATTTTCAAGCTAACAAATTTAAACTCAAAACGAACACGTTGGAACATACAAATAATCATATAATCAAACTAATAATCGAATAATAAAACAAATAATCTAACCCACTTATCCTCTAATTCATAATTTATATTTTATCAAATATTAATATAAAATTTAGAATAAAAGTAAAAAAAAAAAAATACCTAAATTGAGGTTGTTTATATTCATAATTAAGGATGTTTAGAATCAAGAATTCGGCTTATAGAATCAGTTGGGTCAGTGGCGGTTGGGGACCTTGTGGTTATGATAGTCGGCACACTTGATAAGTTTGGGCAATAGAATGTTGACGGTTGCTCTCATGCTCTAAAACCATATCCTATAGAGAAGTTTTTTTTTTGTGTTTTTAAGAAGAGAGAAGATGATGCGGAGGAACGAAGAGGTGATTTGAAGAAGAGATGTGTTTTTGGCTAAAAACTTTATTATCTTTCAATATGTGAGGGGAAGGAGAGATGAGAGAGGGCAAGATCGCAAGAGAAAGAAAAAATGTTTATTGCATAAAATATAAATCATAAGGGTATTGGTTCAATTAGTTTATAATTCCATTATATTTGTTAGTTAGTGTATAATAGGTTTGTATTTGTACAATCTTAAATTTATATATTTTAGGACCGGTGTCAATTTTTAGAGAGCCTGTGTCAAAATTACATGAGGAACGGCATCAAAATTTTCTTGACGTCACTCATATTATAACGTACATGTACTGATAAAAAAATTCATGAGGTAATGGGTGATCTCCACCGAGACCTAGCAAGTCGGGCTTGTTTGCTCTCATTCACCCTTCTCATACCCCATTGCACAAGTGAGATTTTCCCTTAAAAATGTGTTTGTTTGGGTTTGTGAGTTTGTCTCTTTGGTTTATATGCGTAAAAACAACACATAGTATTTCGAGCGCCTTACAATTATCATATTTGTTCCTGAATTAATTACTCAAAACTACGCAAAAACACTATTTGTGATTTTTGCGAAGGTTTGTATCTGATCGCTAAAATGGACCATTTTTTTGTCACTATTTTGCGACCAATTTTTTTTGGTAGTTGTTTTCGGTTGCTAATTTTACTACTATTTTGTTACTTGAAAATTTCAGGTCGTTCACCTTTTCTTTTAGCAGTATAATGGGTTATAGCAAATCTAAAAAAATTAAATGTTATTGTTTTACATTAGAATGGTCTATGGTACGAGTATAAGGATTTTTCATTCACGAACATTATATTTTGTGTTGGTTGCCGAAGACCGTCAGCAAGAATTGCTTTTAACTTGTGGATTTTGATTTTTTTGTCCAAGTAAAACAACTTTAGAGAAAAAGACGAAACATAAATATTTTACTATTGGGATTTAATTCAAACGTTCAATCGGATAAAACTCACAGATAATCAAGAAAAAATATGAACTTTTCGAGTGAGATTTTCATGAATCAGAGAGAAAATGTTCGATTCAAACATTAATATCTATTGCAGGTAGGGTCTCAAAATCCTAAAAAAACTGCTTTCGGTCAATTACCATTTCTAATTCAAAATTGAATTAAAATTAAAGCAAGGATTATTCCGAAGTTTCACATGTGAAATTTAAAAATTTCATTCCTGATGCATTTTTAGTAAAGGATTTTTAATAAAAAAAAAAAAAAAAAGTTTCATGTTGATCTGGCAGCTCAACCCAGCCAGGGGCTTTGCCACTGGACCCTGGCAGGAGCTGCTGCCCCTTGAACCCCGCTATCAAGGGCGCTTCCCGCCCCCATAGAACCCCTTTTGAGGTCAAACATACCGCCGCAAGCATTATGCAACTCGTGTAGCTAGCAACAACCCTCCTAATAAACTTCACATGATTTATAAACTATTATCACTCTACGTAATGAGGAGTTTGACTCTAAAATGTACATGGTATATATTTTCGATCAATCTACTAACATACATCATACCTTTTAACAGGGCGAATCACCCCCCGGGTTGTGTTAAAAGTTAGGTTCACTAACTTGTTAACAGGGCGAATCACCTTTTCTACACACACGCTCTAATATGATATTTATTGTTTATCAAATTAAGGGATGTTAAGGGGGTTTAAATCATTTACTTAGGATGAGGTGAAGTGAAAGAGAAAAAAGTAGATGATGTGACGTCTAAATAAAATTATAGAATGTTAGAATACATCCTATGACTTTATTAATGTAAGTACTCTACCAAAGAATGATAGTTCATAGCATTTTAACTCGTCGCCACTCAAATAAGTAACTACTCCACAATAAGTAACTACACACACATTAACATTCTAATACTACACGAGCAAATGGGTGATGCGAGTTCTAATTGCCTGGCACATGTTTTTATTGGGATTAAAATATGATATATGTACCAAAAGATAAAAATACATATTATTGCAGACATGTATATCATTGCTATAGACATGACCACGATAAAATGCCTATCTTATGATTTTAAGTTAATTACATGAAAGGTTTTTATGTTTATGTCTTATTTTACTTTTGATCCCCGGGTTTAAAAAATTAGAAGGTTGGTCCAAACATTTGAAAAAACATAACATAAATGGTCCCACGTCATGGATGGTTATTATCTTTTTTCTGTTAAGTGCTTGTAAAATGATCAAAATACCCTAACTATTAAAAAATTAATAATTTTAATTTAACTAAATATACATATGGCCCACTTGATATTAAACAATACACCACGCTCAACCTAGACCAACAGCGCTCACCATCATTGCCAGCCCATTACCCGCCAACCATCATCGTCTCCCCCACCACCGTTGGCTGCCTCACCACCACCGACTCGCAACCCACAACTAGTTCTTGACTCAAAGACCACAACCTAAAACTACTGATCGTCACCTCCAACACCACAACCTAGACCAACAACCATCAGACCACAACACCACAACCTACCGCTGCTTGTCCCTTGATAAGACCGCAACCTACATTGTTGATTTGGTGGTGGTTGTTGGAATTGATGGTGATACAAAGATAATCAAGGTGAGATGAGGGTCCTTAGTTTAGATCTAGTGATGGAGGTGTGTCGATGGAGGTTTGGTGGTGGAACCATGGTGGTTGCGAAGATGAACGGAGTTAGCGATAAGGGTTAACGGCGGCGATTGTCCCTTCCACCAGATTTTCTTTTCATAGGGTTGTGGTCAGCATTGGTGGTGGCGGTTAAAGCGGCCATGGTGTCAATAGGCGGTGAGAGATGGTGGTGATGGTGGATACAACAAATACGGTGTCTGCGTTGACTTGTCAATCAGGAAGAAGAGTGACGGTGGGGGGTAGAGGGGTGGGGTGGGGATGTTTTATTGTACTTAATTTTATTTTAAATTGGGTGTCACTTAGGGGTATTATAATCATTTTAGAAAAATTTAACGAAGAAAAATAACAGACATCCATGATGATGACTATTTATGTTACGTTATTTCAAATGTTTGGACTGAACTTGTAATTTTTCGAACCTAGGAATCAAAAGTGAAATCAAGCTTAATCAAAAGGACCTTTCATGTAATTAATTCTATGATTTTCTATAGTAATAGCCAAAATAAGAAAAATGAAAGGAAAAAAAAAGGTATGATGGATGGAAGGTTTGTTCGAATGCTTTAGGGTCAGATCTGGTTAACTTGATGTTGTATCTCAATGTATTAAAAAGGATAAACTAATAACATTAGATGAATCGACTTAGTTGAAACTTGAAAGTGTCATAAAAATATAAAAGTATGAAAATGATTACAACAGCACATACATCTTTCTCATAAATAATACATTAGCTAGTGGAATGCCCGCGCGTTGCGGCGGTACAGCTGTTGCGTGATTTTTTGGGAATTCGATTTTAGTCAGTATCGGCTCGGTGCGTTATGATGTAAATTAAAAAATCAAAATATAATTATTGAAAAAATTGAATGAAAGAAAACAATTACGTATATTACAAAAGTCTTTAACACAACTATATTATCCCAACAAGATTAGTGAAAGCATAGTTGGTATTTGTGGTCGGAAATCACTTATTTCCTAGATCTTAGGAGGGTTTCGTTTTATAAATGTAGGTTAGAGCTTTATGATCATCGGAGGTAGCTTTCGGTGGTGATTTGAATAGATCGGAGAAAGTTAATGGAGAAATTGTCACAACAAATACCATCTTGATTGTTATTGAGTTGTAACAACCGGCAAGGGAAAGGGGAAGAGTGATTAGTGTTCAATCGCAGTGAATGAATGTAATTGAAAGTAAATGATGGTTTTTTTAGCCACGTGTATATGTTTTAGTATTTGTATTATAAGCATTATATATTATACTTTATTGTAAGGGTATAAATAAAATAAAATGGTTAATTTTTTAAAATTTAAACATAACTTTTCATATGGGTGTATTAATCCATATGTAAATTATCATTCAATACTTCTTTCACTTTTATTATAAAAGATATAGATAAATATTAAAATTATTAAACTCACAATATCCTCCTAAAAAATATTAGTATTATAGTTATTATAAACATAAAGATATATATATATATATACATATATATATATAAGTTATATACTTAAATATTTAAATAAAATAATACTTAATTTAAATAATATTTAGTTATAAAAATACAATTAGTAAATATAAATTTAAATGCCAATTTATAGTATCATAAACAAAATAAAATTTAATGAAATGAATTAAATTATATCATATTATTAAATAATGTATTAAAATTTTTTATTAAATACATAAAAGAGACAAGGGCAAAAATACCAAGGTATATAAAATTTAATTGATAAATTTACCATATCGCCCCTAAAGTATTTTAAAATCTTAATCAATTATCTATTCGACCTCCTCTTAAATGTCTTGCACTTTTTTGTATATGTTGATTCAAAACTTCTATGTTTGGCAAAATTACATCTCTATACAGAGAGATTTATTATAAAGCAGTATAGATATAAGTATTTAAATAAAATAATATTTAATCTAAATAGTATTTAGTTAAAAAAATATGATTAGTAATTATAAATTTAAATATCAATTTATATTATTATAAATAAAATAAAACTTTAGTTTTAAAAATATGATTAGTAATTATAAATTTAAATGTCAATTTATATTATTATAAATAAAATAAAACTTTAGTTTTAAAAATATGATTAGTAATTATAAATTTAAATGTTAATTTATATTATTATAAATAAAATAAAACTTAATGAAGTGAATTAAATAATATCACATTATTAAATAATGTATTAATAATATGCATTAAACAATACAATAATTAGAAGTTAATTAAATAGGGACAAAAGTAGAATTATTGCATAAAACACTTGTACTCTATGCTTAGAATATTATATAGGTGTCTTACATTTTAAATTAAATTATCATTTTATCATTCTAATCTATAGTATATAATAAAAGAGTAACTAAGATGGCACATGACACTCTCTTGTTACTTCTCAAAAACAATTTCCCGTCTAAACTAATGTATTATTTTAGTCAAGTTTTTTATTTTAAGAAACTAAATTAATAATTTATTTTATGTTTAATTTTATTTTTTTATATTATCAACTAAATTGTATAATCATATGTTATTTTGAATATTTTGAATTATACATACTTTTTTAGTCAAATAAGATTTAATTGAAAAAAGTTAAAGAAAAACATTTATTGATATATTTATATATTTTAGGTTAGTGTTAATTTAATACAACTTGTTTTTTATTTTACACGGGTCAATTGTATGCCATATTATCCAAAGAAGTATACAAATATATATAACTTAAAAATATAACTTTTTATTTTATATTGTTTTATATAATACGTAACTTAATAATACGAAATATTTATACATTTATGAATTATATAGTTTTTATATTTTCAATCCGTGTATTATACGGGTATCTAACCTAGTATGTATTATATAGTAGTATAGATAATGTATGCGATTTTAAATAAACAACAAAACTAGACCCTGTCCATAAGTAACTTTATAAGATATTACTAGTAATATCCATTACTAAACTCATTAGGTCACTGGGCAAAATCAGCAACTCATATCTTGTACAACTCATAATGCACAGAGTACAACCAGCAATATAAGCATATGGTTTCCTTAAAAACTGACTATATTTCTTCAGTTTTAGTTACATACAATCATAAAACCAAATTAACCGAATCAAACTGCTTAATTGAATTGAACACAACAATAAAAAGATCAAAAATATGAAGAACTGTAACATGTCGAAAAGATCAAACTTGTATCATTTCCAACAATATTATTCGTAATCAAAATTCAAAACAATCCAGATAATACAACAAGAAAAATCCACTATATGGTAAAGAAATCCTCATCGCACCCATGATATTTGAACATACAACAGTAGTACTATACTACTATCAAGAAAACAAGACGACCAAAGCAACTCAAAAGCTTACAGTTAGGCTGCAACTGGTGTCTTTCGGTTTGGCTCAAACACATACTTCACAAGTGATTCTTTGATGGATAACAGCTCAGGAAACTCGGTTTTCAACTTGGTTGTATCAAGTTCATTGTTGCTTCTTGGTGCAATGATCACTTTTGCTTGCTCCTCGAGATTAAAGTTCTTCCATGTGAAAGCAGGGTCAATGTACTCGCGGTACAGCTCCAAGACCTCGTTATGGCTAACACAACCAGGGTTAGTGAAATTGTAGATCCCGGTTAGGTTTCTTTTAGCCATTTCTATGGAGATTGGGAGGAGCTCATCAAGAATGGTCATGGAGTTTGGGATGTTGACCACTTTCTCATAACGACTGATTTTTGTGATGAAGTTTCGGGGGTTGGTGAGATCTGAAGAAATAGGCATTCGTACACGTAAAGTGCATACATTGTCATAGTTCTTGAGCAATTCCTCTACCTGCACAAAAATAACGGGAAGATAAGTTTTGACTTTTATCAAGAGGCTTACTCAGACTTGAAAGTTCCCATCAAGATCTTGTAAGAAGGTTCAAGCACATATTATTGTAAAAAACTAAACATTGTTAAGTTATATTTATAATTCAAGAAATGAAATCTAGGATAGAAATGCCATACGAAAATAGCATAAGCGAATGCAATGTTGGATTTTTTTTCCTATAAAATCAGCATCAAGATCTCAAAAAATCATCATAATTTGGTCAAGATATTCTCACAGTCTTCAAATTTGCCTTGAAGTTAGTGAAATGAAATCATGCAAAAAAAAAAAGTTCTTAATATTTCTTAGTAGTTAACCATAGCATTAGTTCAACATATTTGTTACATACATGTGGATCAACATAAAAGCCTATATGTTAGCCTAATTTAGTCAAGAAATGTAAATGAAAGTAGAGGAATGTGTCAGAAAATTAAATAAACTAAACTGTCTAAATCCTCAATGCCAGAAGCCCAGAAACAACTCTACACATCTAGTTTCTGGAGCCAAAATAAAATATCATAAACTACAGAAAGCTTGGATATTCTTTTAAAATACGGATCAAGATCTTAGATCTACATCATTTCTTTATAAACAATTGCACACAAAAACAACAAAAAAAAAAAAAAAAAAACTAGATCTTAGATCTACCAAATCCATAAAGATCCAGATCAGAGTAAAAAAATGAATTAAGACACAATAATAATATTAACAAAAGAAGGCTTAGATTATTCTTCTACAAGCACATTTAAGGTCTCTAAGTGTGGTAAAAAAAACCCATTTTTATGTTAATATTTTACAAGCACATTTGGGTCCCTAAGGCTAGGATTATAAAAATGTGTTAAGGTAGATGCAAGGTCTTTTTTACAATTTATAGTGGCTTTATCGATAAGTTCACACAAAAATATCATAACACAAAATTTTATGGATACCAAAATATATATTTATTGGTTTATTCGTACATTTTATGGGTCCCAAAGTATAAATTCATTTGGACACACTATTTATAGTGTAGAGTGTAGACCGACAAAAGCTTAGATTTCTTTTTCACACTTCATGACCTTAGATCCACCACATTTTAATCAATAAATTGACACAAGAAAATCATAACCCAAAATAACCGCAAGGGTCATTGCACAGTCATTCAACATTGTACTAAAGAATAATGGAATCCTGAAGTAAATATCAAGTTATTTTAAGAATTATAATAGCTTTACGCTTAAGTTAATACTTCCGTTTTATGGGTTCCAAATTACAGGGCTTATTGAAGTAAAATAGTATGGACTGTGAAAAGAGACATAAGTATGAAAACAGGCCAGATAAAGCATACATGTATCTTTAAAATGAACATCAAGATCTTAGATCCACTAACTTCTAACCCACAAATTCACACAAAAGTATCATAAGAACACAAAATTATCACAAGGGTCAGTGCACATATCATCAACATTGTCCTGAAGTTTAGAAATATGGAAGGAAACATCATGTTTTCCTACACTATGGTTACACTCATTAGTGGGTCCCGAATTATACTCTAGTTTGAGTAAAAGAGATGAAATGGACTCATGAAAACATAAAGTAGAACTAAAACTTATAGAATATGATTTCAAATGCACACCTTAGATCCAAGATAGTTTTTATCAACAATTTCACAGAAACATATCCCTAAAACACAAAATCAACAAATGCGTACCACTGCACAAATCTTCAAGATTATACAAAAATCTAAATAAACCAGATATCTTGAAATAAAAAACCAAATCTTTGACTTTTTCCTCTTAAATTGTGGGTCCCATAACTATATACAATCCATAAAGATTAAAGGCCCATGATATTAGGCACAATATTCTATTCTATTATTCTATGAAGCAATGAAAGCTAAGGTTTGTCTTCAATGCTTATCAAGAATTCAAGATCTTAGATCCACCCCTAATTACTTCAAGAAACAGTGAAACACACAAAAACAGTTAAGGGCCATTGCATAAACTGAAATTACTAAACAAGAAATGGAATCTTGAAGTAAAAACACCAAGATTGTTTAGAATCTCACCATAGCTTTAGTCTTGGAGTAAAAAGACCCGACGAAATTGGGAGTATCCTCTTCCTTAAACCCGACACCCGACCCGATTTGATGCTCCGAGTCATACTCAAAAATACACCCAGTAGCATAGTTAATCAAGATCAACCCCTTCTCACTGCAAACATCAGCAAGAGTTAGGGTTCCGACAACATTCGTCCGAATCGTCTCCGCCTTATGGGACTCACACCAGTCAACGTTCGGTCGTCCGGTGACTCCGGCGGCGTTGAACACGTGCGTAGGGTTCACAGCATCAAGATCGGCGATGAGGGTGTCACGTGATTCGAGCCTACCGGAGCCGTAGGTGTAGTCGATGCCTTGAGATTCGCAGATTTTGCCCAATAGACCACCAATCCAGCCGGTGCGACCGTAGATCAAGAACTTTAAGGGTGCCGCCGGTGAGCCGTTGGATTGAGAAACCATTGTTGGGCGATTAGCAGAGGAGATTTGGAGATTGGGTGAAGTTGTTGATGGTGATTGTGTGAGGTTTATGCTTTATAGGAGGAGGAGGTGTGAGATTAGTGGGGAAGAGATTCGACAGTTGTTTTTTTGCAATTATTTTTGTATTTGGGATGTAATAGTGACGTTTTTGTAATTAATTTTTCTTCAAAGTTGAAATTTTAGAATTTGCATTTTAAATTTGGTTTAAATGATATTAGATATTATATTTTACTTAGCTAAAATAAATAAATAATGCCCCTTCTTTTCGAGGTTAAGAGTCAAATCTTGTGTGAAATGTGGATTAGATGTAACAAGTAAAAAATTAATATTAAATATTAAAAAGGTATCATAGTTTGAAATGAGTTGAGATGTAATAAGTAAGAACTAACTTTGGTGGCTAACTAGAATCATATTGTTATATGCTTAAAATTGTACATTTCTAACGGGAAAATTTGATGTTGGTATCTTAAATAATGTTTAATTGTCATTTTGGTTGAAGTTTAATGATAAAAATAAATACTATTCTAAAAAAACAAAGGTTTGAATTCCTGCATATGGTAGATTAGAAATTGGTTTAGATTATGATAAGAGTAGATAGTTTCGTAAGTTGTCGTTTTTAAAAAAAATTAATGTTTAATTATAGTTTTCTTTTTAAGTTTGGTAGATTAAGTAGTAATGTTGTTTAATGCTTGAATAATTATATTTTTTTTAGGACCAGGCAAAAGCGGCCAATTGGATGAGGACCAACAATATAAGTAGTTAATTGCTTGTTTTTGAACTGTCTTCATCTAGACTAGTCGGTTATGAGACGACCGGTTTAACTAACGAAGCACGAAGGTTATTAAAGTGATTTTAGAGAAAAATATGTTTCAATATCTCAATCACTGATACATTTACTACTTCTCATATTTTGTTTTAAGACTTCATATTTATCACCATAATAAGCATCATCAAAAGAAGAATTTAAACAATAAATATATATTTTGAATTAGTTTTATACATATATATATATACTATGTTACAATCTCGTGTAATAGACTGGTTAAATAAATTTACTGTTACATGGTTAATAATAATAAAAATTATGTCTTAAATATTGTGTACTATACGGATTGAATAAACTCATGTATTACACATTTGAAAATTTGAAGTTAACATATTTGAAATTTTAATTATGGATAGTTATTAATTAACGAATAGCTATTATAGCATTCATAATTAAGATGAGAGATAAGTGAGAAAACTAATTATTAGATGGCCTAGAATGATGGCAAATATGTGAATTTATTTTTAGAGTAAAATGCTATTTTCGTCCTTGACGTTTTGTTGAATTTGCCATTTCAATCCAAAAACTTTTTTTTTTTGCTATTTCAGTCACTGTAGTTTACTAAATGTTATCATTTTCATCAACTTCACTAACACCGTTAAAACTCTGTTAAAACTCCGTTAAAACTCCGTTAAATGTGAGGGTATTTTAGTCTTTTTCAACACCCTAATTATCCAATTAAAACAAATTAATCAATTAATATTCAATTAAAACTAAAAAAACACATGAAACGACTAGTGAGACCAGACGATTCGATTTAAAATTTTCAATTAACTCTAACCCATGTTGTTCGATTGAGGGTGCCGTTGGATTTCAATTAATCTTCACGTTTTGTTCGAACGTGTACCGTTGTTTGATTGAGGTCTGTTGTGGGATTGATGTTTGTTGTTCACATACTTTATCTGATTGAGGTCTTTAATTGATGTCTTTGAACGTGACAATTCAAACCTCAATAAAACAAAACATGACAACAGTAGAGCTCAATCGAACAACAGTACACATTCAAACAAAATGTGAAGATTAATTGAAATCTCACAGAAGACATTAATCGAACAACATGTGTTAGAATTAATCGAAGCGACCGGTTTCACGAGTCGCTTTACGTGTTTTTTAGTTTTAATTGAATATTAATTGATTAGTTTGTTTTAATTGGATAATTAGGGTGTTGAAAAAGACTAAAGACCCTCACATTTAACGGAGTTTTAACGGTGTTAGTGAAGTGGATGAAAATGGCAACATTTAGTAAACTACAGTGACTGAAATGACAAAAAAAAAGTTTTTGGATTGAAATAACAAATTTAACTAAACGTTGGGGACAAAAATGGCATTTTACTCTTATTTTTATTTATTAGTATAGAGATATTCAGCTTATATATTATTAATAGTGATGTTATATTGTTATCTAGTTTTTTATAATTTGTTTGACCAGCAGTATTGAAAAGAAGGGTAAGGCAAGTGAGGAGTTACGAGAGTGGAGAGGGCGCTCTCACCACACCACACCACACCACATCTTATACCCACCAATTAAATTTTGTCATATCGCACTATATCGCACTACACCGCACTATACCACAAACTCAATTTTAGTAGTTGCGGTGTTTGCACACACTACAACACTACACCACACACGCGCACAATCTCACGGCGAGTTCTCGCCGTAAAAGAGGAAATATCACGGCGTGTGGGGCCGGGGGCGGTGTTGCCGCGCGGCATAAGTCACGCCCTCGCGATGGGTGTACCCCTCCCACCCTGAAAAAATTTGTAATTATACTTATCACAATTTATTTTCATTTGAATCGAATAGTGGTTAAATAATTAATTTCAAAGCGTCCATCCATACGAAATACGTTAAGGGGTAGCTCAGATTTGAACACAAATAGTTTAAATATACCAAATAAGATAAACCGGCCATTTTAAATAATCAAAATAAATTCTGAAAATATTAATTTGACAATTATTTATCAAAGATGTAGTGAGAACAGGATATTATGCATGCTTGAGGCACGTTTCAATATTCGTGTGCTTTTTAATAATGAGATCTACATCGTATTAGCAGTTGTAGATCAGGACATAAGATTTGTATAAGTAATCTATATCATCAGTTATGTTTATGAGTTATAATATAACAATTGTTCATTAGAATATAGAAGATAAAACAAAAAAATCTTGTAACCTCTCAATGAGTTAGAAAAATATTTATCGCAACAATTTTGATGATAAACATATAAGACATATTAACATTCATCTTTGCCCAAAATTTAACTATATGTAAAATTTACATACCAATGGTCCTACACGGGGTTGGATCCAACTTAAGGGGAACACGGTTAAACAACTCTACACGTTTTTTTAAATGTTATATATACCATCAATAATCGATTAGCCTGTCATTTTTCGGATGATGATCGAAGGGAGCAAAGATCAAAATTCATATATGGTGGAATGGTTAACTCTATTTTTCTTCAAGCAACATGTTTTTAACTTTAGCTTTAATATTAAGTCTGTAGTTGATTCCACTTATGAGCTTCAAGCAACTGGAGTTAGAATTTCAAGCATGATTAGGGAAATTGAGCGAAATGACAACATGAAATTGCATGTTCTTTTTTTCTTTTTTAAGTTGGAGAGTATTTGAAAGCAACATCTTTGTCTTATGAATAGAATAGCACTTATATACCCACTTTATTAGTGGGATTTAATATATCTTATGTTTATGAATGCTTATAAATCGCTCAGTTTTTTCTTCCTCTAATATTACGCTTAGAAATTGAATTCTTGTTTTGTAGTTGATTTGATTTGAACTTAGACACCTAATATGAATTCAGGTCAGGTCTCACCTATATTTTTATTTAGAATTCATAACCCAAAAATATTTTGGTGACATGATTTAATATAAGAATAATATTGAACCTAACGTGAAAGAAATCTTTTCCATACACATATGATGATGTGAAGACCAAAAAGCTGGTTGCGCTAATGCTTTCATAAGTAAAATCACAATCATGACTAATCATTTTTGTAATAAGATGTATAATTATCATTTTAATATATGCTCAAAAACCATAAACATTATTTAATAATGGGTAAAGAAGTAAAGACCAAACATGTGATTCCTAATATTCAGACTTTCGTCTCCTCTCTCTTATATAATTGCTGTTTTTTATTTATTTTATCAATAATATAATAATACCACGTTGTGCCCACGTGAAAATCCCTTCCCAACCATTATCGCTTTCCTCTATATTTTATTAACTGATTTCCTTATGAGATATAGATTATGAATTTTCTAATAAAAAATAATAATGATAACTACATAAAATTTTTCATAGAAAGTATTCACATTCAACAAACGTTTTGAAGTATTTATAAACAGTGAACCAAGATGTTTTGTAAACTCCTGATCTTGGTTTTACTCCAACACCTAAGCATATCAAGTTGGGTTTTGCTTCGAACTAACTACATATCTAAACCTGTGACGGGTTCAAACGTTGTGGAGAACCGGTAATCGGTAAATTTGGGAGCCATGGAGGTGATCACTAAGTTGTGTAACAAGAAAAAAATATTAAACGAGGACGATGAGACCAAAAGAAAGATGCAAATCATGATAATTATTATCATGATGATGATGAGTGAGATGGGGCTATCAAGATCGAGTGAGTCGATTGAATTACGTGACTAACGAGTGGATCCGAAGGAAAAGTTTGATCTAAACGAGCACATAATTATGGTGGACCAAAGACGGGTTTTGATGGGAATTCAAGATCTAAGTGACACAAGGGAGAATGAAGAATTAAATCTTGATTAATTTAATAGTTTTATTAATTGTTTAGTGAAGTTTATATTAGACTAGGATTATGTTTGTTTATTAATTTGGTTATTTTATAGAGTTTAAGTTGGGTTAGAAGTAGTATTGGTTTAGTATAAATATAGGATTAAAGGGTTAATGTAACTAGTTTTGTACCTGTCCGGTGGCCGGGTACTTCAATATGATGAAATGCTATAATCATTTTTCTTTAAAATCTAAAGAAAATAAGTATTTGTATGAATAAAAGTATAAGTTATTTAACTTAAGAGTAAAAAGCAAGCGACTATACCCATAAATGACGAAAATCAGTAGTCGTTGAAGTACAAAGATTATTGAAACAAAACAAACATAATATTCAGATGTTTACTTCTTAGAAAATGCCGGATCGATCAACAACACGTAGCCTACAAGCCTGCTCATGTTGATTGATATTCTTGAAACTCTCATGAAACTCTTCCAAACTTGCAAGCTGCAAACAATTTTTGAAAGTTAAAAGGATGTTTTACAAATACTCACGTCTTATTATGTAATATTACAAATAGATATAGGTAAATGTTGCAAAAAATTACAAAACTAACCTTTCCAGATCAAGAAAGTTCATAAGCATGGAAAGCTCATTCTAGTTGTTCTGAAAAGCATTTGCAGTTCACATAAAAAATAAGGCACGTAGTGATAAAAAAAAAAAAAGAAACACAAGATATAAACCAACAGATTATATTAGAATAATACAAAAACCCTAAAGAGGTTCCGGTCAATAATGTACTATGTCGAGTGTTGAACTGCTATAATGCATTAACAACTTTGATACTTCATTTTTAAGACGATGGCCATTATCTACACGATACAAGATTCAATAAAAATATGTGTAAATGATCGAAAAATTATAAGAAATGGTAAAAAAACCGTACCATGGTCTCCCAATGTATTGGATTCAATGACCCATTGTTAATGTTAATCATTTCATAAACTGTCAATAACGCAACCATTTGCTTTCGAAAAGTGTCTCCACAACTCTTATTTGTGCATTCATTGTGATTGGTACATGTGTCTGCAAAATAACATTCTTCTTAATTAGTATCAAACTTCATCAATAAATTAGATCAAAATTTCCTAAAATTAGAATTCATACGACCAAGATGATTTTACATATTCAAGTTTTTACTGTTTGTAGCTTGCTTTTAATATATTTTCCTTCCCACAACAAATAAGAAAGGAAGCTGTTGTTCAACGAATAAGATAATCATAAAAGCATATGGCATTTTTTTGATATAAATAGCCATAAAAGAATATTGTAAAAAAGATTAACTTGCAAGAAAGTTGATGCACCTTGAACCGTCTTATCAAGAAGAAGTTGGAGCTCTTCAAACCTTGATGAATTTTATCCTACAAGATCAGTATGACAACTACGTCAGACTGCAGAAAAACAAATTATTATAACAGATTAAATAATACATTGCCAAAGCCATGTGTATGGATGGACTGGGGTTCATCTCCACTAAAACCACAAGCATCTCTACTAAAACCATAAGCATCCAACACAAAACAAACACTATACAGATTAGGTTTTCATGTTTACCTTCTTTAGGTCTTTCTCGATCGTTGCACCACTCGACGTTGCTCCGGTTGAACTCAAGTTCGTCACACCAATTGATCCCCTGTTCTCTTCTTTTCCTCACTCCTCTTCCATCGTCTTCGTATCTAATCCATTTGAAGATGCACTGACACCAGATCCTTTTGCACGAAATCAAGGAGTTAATCTAACAATTGAGAGATTGATGGAGAAGAAATTGGAAATTGACGGTTTGTAGATGGACGTCGGAAGTAAACTCGATGGCGAACCCCATCTAAATTAAAAATTGATATTTGATCTTCCATCATCGGTCAATTTTTTGATCTTCCAGAGTTGGTTTTTGAACATCATTTAGAATGTTCATGATTGATGCCTCCATGGCAACTCAGATTTAAAGGAATATATAAAAGGTTCGTCGTCGACGTGTGGGAGAGAAAGGGAGCTCCCTGAAAATTAAGCCATCTATAGGAACCGCTTGTAACCTCTCCTTGTAAAAGAATATTTGATATAACCACATACTTTGAATGGCTGGGATTTATTTCGAGTTTCATCTAACGGTCGTGAGTAATGGGTGTTCTTGTCAAGTAAGAATAGTAGTTACAGGGGAAGGAGTTTCAGCAACGTGGGAGGGAATAGCGGTGAATTCAAACGTAAATTCTGCAACCGCCGACAACTACAAAGAAAGTGAATAACCGCTGACTTTATACGGCTAAAATTTAATCTCAGCTAGATCCAACGGTTGATATTCATTCTGCTGGTGGTTATAATATCCCTGACAAAAAAATATATAATGTGTCGTTTTTTATATTAATAAAAGTATTTTTTTCGTGTGTTGCTTGATCCAGTTTCCAACAAAACGATCCAAATTTTTGTTGCACTTAATGAGAAAAACACAATATAGAATACACAACAACAAATGTTTCAATATCATGATGATACATGTTTTTGTTAAATTTCATGCAAGTGAATTGGTTAATCTAATGCTATGGTGGTTGTATTTCAGGATAGAGGAGCGTATAGATGCGGAATCTGATTTAAAAGAGTCGTACTTATCATATTGTTTTATTTGTTCTTTTTCTTTTTTATGTATTAGTTATGAAAACCAGTTAACTTACATTCAGTTTTTTTCTTTTTATTACTATGAACGATAATCTCTTAAAATATTACTAGCATTTATTATCAGCAAAAAAGTTTATAATTTTTAAATAAAATATAAATGGACATGATTAAACCAATTAAAGTTTTAATGCTGCATATATATTATCACCATGCTTAAGTGAAAATCCAAAGCCACATCTATCTATTATAATAAAATAAGGTTTAAAATGAACATTTGGCAATTTCTGGTTAACTCTAAAATTATGTTTTCCGCCTCTCTCTCCTATTAAATGAGAATTAATTTAAATATGTAAACTATACTATAAAATATTTAAATTATAAATGCTTTTATTCTAATAATTTATTAAAACATACTAAACCATATGATTTGTATTATATCTTATCTTAAAATATAATATTAAAATTTTTATTTATTATTATTATTATTTATAATTTCCTAAATATTTATTATTTTTAATTTCACCAATGACTAATAAGTAATAACATATAAGATACAAAACTTTTATAAAAATAATAATTTTAACATGTTAAATTTTATTATACCCATGTATTGCATGGGTTTTTAAGCTAGTACAGAATAACAACAAGCGTCTTTGAATCCAATCAAATCTAAATCAAACTAGGGGTTTAAGTGTATAGAACAGCTCTAGTCGACTTTACAAAGCTTGATTCGAGATTTTAAAGCTAACATCAAACTTGTTTAATCGTTAAGTTCAAGATTGAACTTTATACATCGAGCTTGATAACACTTGTAAGCCAAAACAAGTCAATTAGCTATATAAATACGATAACTTATATAAAATTTAGGCTAATTGGATTTTAATGATCCGAAAATTTAGACTAATTAGATTTTAATGATCCAAACTATGACTAATTAGACGATAAAAATCCATATTAGTAATTATATCAACGACGCTGCTAACTTTCACTCTAGCTACTTAATGAGATCCCATCAGCATAACCATCACAGATATATACTCAATTTGAATTTAATTTCCTTTTGATTTCACTTGTAAGTTTTCCATTCGTTAAAAATCATTATTGTGAATGAAATCTAGTGAAAACCAATTGCAAAAGTTTTGTGATTATGCAACTGGGATCCGTCTTGCCAACTAATGTGAAATTTAGAAGTGTGATTAATCAAATTGCTATTATACATATTGTTTTAAAATACAATTTACAAACAAATAATGAACAAAAAAATCATCAAAATTGGGTTACAGGATTTAACTTGGAATGTTTTGTTTTCACTAGTAATATGGGCTGCTAGTTGCTATGTTACTGGACTATGTAACTGGACTGCATCATTGTATGACAGAATGCTGGGCTTCCTCATTTATGGACTTCCAGATTGTTGGGCTGCTACATATGGGCCTTCTAAGGCCGGAACCTGAAACAGCAATAAATAAAGATGAAAGATTGTTATTGTTACCCAACCTTGCACTTGAAAGAAATCACAAGCTTTACACTCCAAAGTTTAGATTTACAACTATACATACCTCCAACGACTCGAGAACATGAACTCGCATGAATCTAAACATCCACCGACCCCCATCAACAGTTAACGGATCCATATGGATCCCACTCTAAAATGGAAACAATTTCTATGGTTTTGATTATAAAGATGAGACTGACGATGCATTCGTAATGGGTAAAAGAGATCGAGTGTTTATTGTTTTCTTGCCTATTTGCAGGGTCAATAGTACAGAGGATTTGTGTTAAGCACAAGCAACTAATATCAGATCATTACTATTTATACAATATGAACTTATAAAGTATACTGCAAGCTGAAATGGGTCGGGTCGGGTCGGGTCAGGATGACGTAAAATGATGTACTTTGTTTTTTGACCATGTTGTTTAATATCATTATAAAAGTTATAGTACTAGAATAATTATTTAAATTTCTAAATAAAAACAATGCAGAACAATATATGTATTAAAAATACTCTTGTATATAAACAGCAGCAATTACATCCGACTCTTGACAGTGCCTTTAAAGAAAAAGATAGTATTTCACAGTAGATGGCTTCATGAAAGAAGCTTATACAAGCAGTAGCAATTACATCTGACTCTTGGCAACGATCGATAAAAGTGATTGTTACTCGTGGGCCTTTTTTCATTCTCTACTATAAAACATCAAAACAATAACTAGAAAAACCAACAACCTTATATGTATACCCCGTAAACTCCATTTGTGTGTGCTATTCGAGGGCTAAAGGTTCAACAACCTCCATAAAACTCGTATGGAAAATGATCTTCGTTTTCAAATATTCCTGCTAAGCTTTGGGTTCTTGAGTATTCAGACATGTATCCAAACCGATTAAGATCATCAAGTTGTTCAACTTCCTCTGTAAAATTCGAGTATGATGAACTTGGTGAGATCTCAAACTGGTGATATGGTTGCCATGGACTCATTGGGTTTGGAATATCGTTCGGTGTGAAATACCCAAAATGCCCTTCATGTTCTTTCGACTGTTCCTGCATTGTCATGAAAATCATGTTAAAATGCAGCCTGTAAAAATAGCTTAAAAATAAGTTTAGTGATAGTCTAGAGGTGCCAACCTTGACATGTTTACTCAATAATGAATACAAGGATATAAGTTTGTGTTTTATTTCAAACGGGTCAAATAAAAAATTTAAGCTAAAACTAGAATTGATCCTTAATTTTTTTTTAAATTTAGGAATTGGACAAAAAAGTTTTTGTGGCCTGATCAACTCACCCCAACCTGTTTCAACGCGAACTAATCATTACCTTCGAAGAATCAAGAATTAAATCAGGTGAGACCCAAAACATCGAAGGATTGTTAAGGCTCATTGACGAAGTTGTATTTTCTGAAGTAGATGTTTTCTCAAAAGAGGTAAGAGGACTTGATAAATTACTCGCATTACCCATACGGGCGCTTGTTTGAAGGACCATGGGCTCATTCATCATACCATTAGAACTGCTTCCAACTTCCTTGCTATTCGGTTCACTACTCACATAGCTCACTTTTGACTCATTCCTTTTAGTCACGCGACACAAAGCAAACGGTCCCTGTGAATTCAACTCTTTGTTAAGCTCATTACTACAAAATCTCTAAACAAAAATCTTAATCAAAAGAATCAAGATGCAAGTTTTTTGAAATTTTTACTTGAAAACTAGGCGTCCCTCCAGAAATATCATCACATAACCTATACTCGTGCATCACCCAATCAGTTCGATCGCCTAGGGGCGCTCTACCACGATAAAAAACAAGGGTCTTGCGGTACCCTACCAAAGAAGATTGACAAGAAACTTTTCGGTCTTTGCCTGTGGCTTTCCAGTAACCAGCTTTTGTAGCTCTATTTGTGCGTGATCCATTTGGGTATTTGCGATCGCGTGGAACAAAAAAGAACCACTCCATATCGCGCTTTGGAAGGAAAGATTTATCTGTAATCAACACACTAATCAGAAAGTATACTATGATTAAAGAACTCAATAGATGCTTTAGAGATAAAAAGAATGATTCTGTAACAAGATTATGGTCTGAAAAGTCACATGATCTCAATATCTATCTTTACAGAAAAAGAAAAAAGAACCACTAAAGATATAACAAGAATCAATTAACTGATCATGAAGTGGTTTTCATTGAGGCATTTAAACAAACACCTTGCATGCATTAAAAAATCTTAATTTTTTTAAATCAAAACTTAAGCTCACCAGGCAATTCCCATGGATCAAATTTATACAATTCGACAACTGGAATCACTTCAAGCTCGATTTCAAGCCCTTCGACCTTCCGTTTAAGGTAATAACCGATCAGTTCTTCGTCGGTTGGATGAAACCGAAACCCTGGTGGCAGTGATGATCCACCCATAATCTCCCACTCCTGAATTCAAAATTTCAAAAGCAAAAAAAAGATCGATAGTAACTGAAAACAACGTCGAAATTTCGATTAAGTGCCCGTATTACACCTATTGAAAATCTGAAAAATCCAAAAATAAAAACTTTTTTCAACAATGAATTTGTTTTCAAGAATTGCAATTAAGTTCCATAGAATGCTTCCGTTGTTCAACACGATCATCTTCTTCACAAACTTCACTGATTTCTCAACGATCAAACCCTCCTCCACCACCCAAGTTATCAAATTCTTTAAAATTGAGAAAACAAAAACTTGATTTTTGAAACAATTGAAGAAAAATCAATCAGAATTTTGTAAAAATTGAAACTTTTGGTGATGGGGGAAGAGGGGAGGTGTAAGATGAGCGATTGAGGTGGGTTTTATACAAGATTTTAGGGGCAAAAAGTCGAATTTTATATAATAAAAAATATAAAAAAATAACGAAAGTAACAACAACACCGAAAGTTGAATGGTATGTTTGAAGCTAAAACAAAATTCCACATAAAGGGCTATGCGTTCACACCTAAACCGTTATTCCCGCCAAAAAGCTTAGCATTGTGGCCGTTGAGTTTGTGTACAACTTTTAAAGCGTAGTGTAGAATCAATATTTCATGTATTTTTAATTCTCTTCACTAAGGGGCTGTTTGATAGCCTCTTAATGGTTCAGATGTCTGAATGATTCAGTACTTAATGGTTCAGACTGTTTGTTTCGCGAGCAAATGTCTGAATGGTTAAACATTATACTAATGCTGATTGGTTAAGAGGTCTAATGCTGATTGGTTAATAGGTCTAATGCTGAATGGTTAAGAACTCTTATCTGAATTGGTCAGACAGTTGCCTTTGAATAGTTAAGCGATATAGTAGCTCTTTGGTTCACAGAATTCTCAGGAATTAGAATTGGAATTGAAAAATTTTCCATCCAAAATCATGTTTGGTTGGTCAACGGATGGAATTGGAATTCGAAAATTTTCCCTCATTCATTGGAATTCACATTTCTTCCATTTACCTATGGAATGTTCAAAATTAAAATTCTAATTTCACTCAAAATTAACCAATCAAACACGTTGTCAACTTCAACAATTCTAATTCCAATTCCAATTACAATTCCTCTGCAAAACATTCTGCGAACCAAACGGCCCCTTATTGGTTCAGCACTTAATAATTCAGATATTACCAAACATCCCTTAAGTTTATTAATATTCTAATGAGACATTTTGATAGTAAAATGTTTTCTTTCTGTCTAAGAGGTCGATAGCTTAAACATGCTAGATATAAATGCATATGGTTAATAAAAATATATTAAATCCTTTTCGAAAAAATAAGTTTATTGGTGTGTTAGGAGTGAATGGTTTAAAAAAAAGAAGCGGTTTTAATAGTGTTTCTCGATACTATTTATTAATATAACAATTACACTATTTTGTTACTTTTTATTTAAATACCCAAGTAGCTTATCACGTTTAAAAGTTAAAATCATAGTAAAGAAATCACAGTTAAAATAAGCAAACGCCAAACATCCCCTAATTCATAGCAAACTTTAGCAGTTGTGGTAGCGCATGTTTATATCATATACATATAAATTATATGTATTTCACTTTGTTGTAGTTGAATTACATTTTCGTTTATTTGATTAGCTAGAGTGATATTTTGTACTTAGATACCTCATGTAAGTTATAGATTTTGTGTTTAAAAAAGTTTATGTTGAAAATTGAAACTGTTATAAAAGTAAAGAAGAAGAAAAGAAGAAGTTGAACGTTACAACAGGATCATTATTTATTGACTAACAAGAGAGATTATATTATTATCTGTATTAATTCACTTACGATTCTACAGTAATAATAATAATAATGATAAAATAATAATAATATTTAAACAATGATAATATATTAATAGTTTGTTTATTTAATGTTTATTAAATGTTTCAACTAGTCAACTTTGACTCCTTCACATCCTACGCATTTTAAAAACTTTGTAAAATATCACTTTAACCACCCTTAGGTTTCTAAAGTTTTGGTTTTACGTGTTGGTACGAGTCGGGTCAAATATAAAACGTTTTCGTGCATATTTGAATACACGGTTTGAGATGATCTACATTTTGACGTAAATTTTATTCTAAAAAGAGTGGGTTCAAATATTAAACGTTTTATTCGATGGTATAAATCCGAGTTACTCTGCGTTTTAATGTAAATTTAGTTCAGAAACGAGTCGAGACGATAGTAATTTATACTTTATTATGCCCCATACAGCGCAGGTGCACACTTTTTTTATGTACTTGAGTTTTACTACGTTTTGGCATAATTTTGTTTGAAAAAAAAGCTGGTCAAATATAACAGGTTTTTGTTCAACGGTATAAAATCGAGTTATTTTACGTTTCGACATAAATTTAGTCCGAATACAAGTCTGGTCGATTGTTAGTCTATAAGTTACCACTGTACAATGTCATTGCAACGTGTTGTTGCATTTGTGTTTTAATTTTTGAGATCATAGTGAAATTTCCCATGCAACGTGTGAGTTAAAAAAATCTAGTTAGTCTATAATACACTCCCCACTACTAAAAAAAATAACCACAATGCAATCTTTTTGAAACAACCTTTGAAAAAAAGTTGTATTAGCTCTAAAAATAGTTGCATTTACTAACAAAAAGGTTGCATTATCTAACAAAAAAGTTGTTTTAGATCTAATGTAACTTCACCTAATACAGCATTTGAATCAAAAGTTTGCTTTAGGCTGATGCAAGAGGCCTAATACAATTTTTTAAGGCTTAATCTAAAAGAAACTATAAAACCTCAATACATATAATTAATAGCTCCTAGCTATACTTTAATTGTATAATCTTCTCATCATAAAATGTCGATTATTTTATACAACTTGTTAGATGACCTTTGTCGACAATATTTTGTGAGACATGATTCAAACACATTACATTCTTCAATGAACCTTAGTATGAAATGAGCTCTAATAATATCCACCACACATGAAGATTTTTGCTAGACATATAAGATTCGATGTACTCACGTCCACCATAATGTAATATGTCTTTTTATGAATAAATTTTATATTTACTTCTTCGGATGTAGGGACATCATGTACAAACACTTATCATGCTGTAATGAATTTTAATTTTACATATCTTTCAATCCTAAATTCGTACTGTCCTTTTATTCAAGAATGATTATATCATTTTAAATTAAGAAAAGGAGATCTTTCGTTAGAAGGTATGTTGTAAATTAATTTTAGAAGGTATGCTATAATTTAATTGTTGTCTAATAAACAACTTAGATAGCGTTTGCTATGCAGGAATGAGGGACAGAATGAATGAACCATTAACGGTGAATGAATAAAGACATGTTTAGTTAGTGAAGGAAATGAAATGAACCATTATATAGTTCATTTCATTCCCTCAAATTCATTCCATCCATCCCCACTTCTTTTTTTTCATTCCATCCCTTCTTTCATCATTAGTCACCAACGCCACCCACTTATCCACCGCCATCGACCACCACCGACGCCAACGCCAACCACCGGCCACCACCATCGCCAGCCATCACCTCCGCCGGAAACTACCACCGGCCACCACCATCGCTTGCCACCACCGCCGCCGGAAACCACCACCGGCCACCACCATCGCCGGCCAACACCGTCGTCAGAAACCACCACCATCGGTCGGCCACCGCCGCCGCCTGAAACCTCCATCGCCCACCACCAGCGCCGTGCAACGCCGCCGTTGGAAACCACCACAACCATCGGCCACCACCGCCCACCACCGCCGCCGGAAACCACCACCGGCCACCACCATCGCCGGCCACCACCATCGCTAGCCACCACCACCGCCGGAAACCACCGCCGGCCACCACCGCCGCTGGTAACCACCGCCGGCCGCCACCGTAGGCCGCCACCACCACCCGCCATCACCACCATAACTACTTTTATATTTTATTCATTCATTTTTTATACCTAACAAACAATACAAAGTAATGATTCATTCATTAGGGTACCAAACAGGACAATAGAATGTAATGATTCATTTTATTCTCTCATCCATTCCATTCCATCATTCATTACATTATTTCGTACATTCCATTACCTAATACCAAACAGACCCTTAGTATATTCATGAAAAACCTTTTCCTTAACTACAATTTACACTATCCTTAAATATATGTATCACAAACTAAGTTTGAATCATCTCTATACTAATAAATAAAAATAAATCCGGACACTTATCACCATTTTATGCCATTTAATAATTGGTTTTCTCGCTTCTCTCTGCTCTTAATTATGAATATTATAATAGCTATTCATTAATTAATAACTATCCATAATTAAAATTGCAAATATGTTAACTTCAAATTTTAAATGTGTAATACATGGGTTTATTCAATCCGTATAATACACAATATTTAAGACATAACTTTTTATATTATTAACCATGTAACAGTAAATTTATTTAGCCTGTGTATTACACGAAATTGTAACATAGTGTTTGAATATATGTTTACCTTAAAGTGGTATACTTTTTACTAGTGGGTTTGCTCCAAAGCTAATTTATAAAAGGGACTTTTACATATTTTTCCTTCTTAAAACTACTAATTACATATTTTCTCAAGACACAAAATCAATTACATATATCCCCTTCCTAAAACATGTATATTATATACATATTCATTTCATAAAAATAAAACCATTTAATGAAAATTTTACCCTTATTTTTACTATAAAATTTTCATATAAATTTTTAGTATTGTAATTGTTTAAAATTTTGACAATATTTTTTTATATACAGAGATGTAACTTTGATTATTGGTGATTATTGTTTTAAAATAAAGTTTTAAACTTTTGAATTTGAAGATGTAATTTTAATATTTTTATTTACACAGAGGGCTCGTAATATGTAATTGATGGTTGTAGAAAATGAAATATCTAAAAATATTATAATAAAAATAAAAATAAATAGTCTTTCAATAAGTTAATTTTAATGAATGGATAAATATGTAATATATATGTTTTAGCAAAGGGAAATATGTAATTAAAATTTTTACTTGGGGAAATACGTAATTAATGATCTTATGAGAGAGAAATATGTAAATGTCTCTTTATAAAATATATTATATATTTTTATAAAAGCCCCTAAGAAGATATCCCGATGTAAGGTGGCTTATTTTCATCTAATTAAGAGGTTAATGTTTAAATCTTATAAGATACATATAAACATAGTCAGTAGAAGTAGATTAAAAGTCGATCTAAAAATATATATGATATTTTTATAAGAATATGAACTACCATATTTACTTTGTACATTATGGCATAACTTTGGAGGGACGGTTTAGCAAATTACACGTCAGATTGAGTAAGACAAGCTCACTTTATAATAACTTAAGGGTGATGTTGTCGTCAGCATCTACTCATCATTAACCAAAAAGTGCTTCTTCAGTTTATTTGCCCCTTTTCTGGACTGGTAAATCATTTTTCCCAGGCCCATAATAACTAATTACAGAACCACACCGTTGATGTCACTTGTATTTTATTTGATTACGAGTTGTATATCACTCTGGGATTAGTAATATCGTCTCTGGAACAAGACCAGTATTGGGAATAACAAGAAGCTTGATTGTGTGAGCTTATGGCTTTTGGTAGGAGCTCACTTTTTTCCCCATTTCACACTTGCTTTTAAGTCATCAAAGGGTTTAAAACTCTAAGGCGGGACCAACATGTCTATTTAACATGATGTGTGACAACGATAAGTATTGTGTCTTATAGTTAAAACAACGCCATTTTATTGGACTAAAAGCCAATGCGTAAATAGTCGAGATACAATGAAAGAAAATAAAATTGAGTACAAAAGGCAAGATCATGAAAAGCATAGAGATTAAGTGTAGCACCATGTAGACCAACTTATAGATTGATGTTTGAATATGTGAGAAATACATAAAAACATTCAAGTTTTGATGTCTTCGATGGAGGGATTTTAACCTTTTTCAAAAGAGCAAGAGCATTTCACGTTTTCTACAGAAACTAAATTATAGAGTAGGTAACTACTAGTAAAACTTCTTTTAACAACTTTTGAGACAGGAGTACAAGTGTTTTTGTACATAATCTGAAAATGAACGATGCTCTAGAAAAATCCATACCCCTTTTGTGTATAAACAAATAAGCAATACGTGATTGTAAGCTTCGATTTCTAACAACATAAATGGCACAAGGAAGATGGAGAGTTAAGTTCTTTGATAGTAAGCTTTGAGGATGTTGAAACTCTACTTTGCGGAAGTCTCCACATGAAGCAAACGACCTTAACAGGAACACAATTGAACCGAATAAGATTTCTAACATTGTTCACTGATGGTGGTGACTACAAGCATCACATTTTTGAGGGACCGGTCTTATCAATACACACAAATTTCATGATTTTGTTTTTATTTGTTGCTTCAGATAAAACTTTTCTGGATGTTACTCATCTTGAATTGCTCTTACACAAGAACTTTTAGTTGTGAATTATATTCTTGTCTATAGTCAATACGCTCAAACAAATGATGATACTTGATGTCAGACATTTTCATATATCTAGCATATCTCCTGTGAATAGATGATGTGAGATTACTAAAGTGTCATAATGTTAATACCTCCCCACCCCCACCAGGGACTCTAATATAATTTGTAACATCCAACAATTTACACCAACTTTGTTGTAAGTTTGTCTTTTGTTACTTTAGTAAAAACTTATCTGTTAGAGTTTTTGTTTCATACATAGTCAACACATCCAAAACATTTTTACAACATTTGATGGCTTATATTATAATATCTCTTTTTTGAACAGAAGATGTGAGATTTTACTAAAATTTCACATCTCGGTCTATATTTAGAACTTTAAAATAGACAAAAGATTATATTTGTTCCGTAGAAAGATAAAAAGTCATAACCAAAGATATTGGAGATAAACTTGAGGGTATATAAAGATAAATAAAGAGAAAAAAGAGGACCGTGGCTGAGGGCTTTATGACAAAGAATTTGGGGGATTGGAGTAGCGCTTGTAAGCCAATGATAACGACTTCCAACTATAATCTTTTTTACATATAAAGGACGCAACTTTATAAAAATAACAAATTAATATATTATTACATAAATTATGAAAATATTAGATTCGTTTCAACAAAATTCTACTATGATTTGTTTCTTTTTCCAATAAACTATTATTTATATTAGAAAAGTAGTTTGAACATGTTATTGTTTAATACTTTGCCTTTTCTTTTTACATTTAAACTATAAGTATATCATTAGTGACAAGATTTATAGTAACACCTTTATTTTACATAGAATCTCATTTGTTAATTGTGAAGCTTTTTATGTACCTTATAGGTTCAAACTAGCTAGATCGATTCAGTTACACATGAGAGCTACAAGTAATAAAAAGACTAATTTTGTAATCATTCATACTCATGTATCCTCCCATCAAGATGATATAATAACTAAATTAAATTTACAAAAATATAACATTAATCAATAAAATTTGGTACACAAGTGACTTACAATGGAATATTAAATTACTATATATATATATACTAGGTTAGGACCCATGTACTACACGGCTAATGAAAATAATATATTACAAGATTTTAGATTTGAATTTAGATTGACTTTTTATGTTTACATGATAAAATATAAATATACACTGACTTTATAAATTACATATTGTTAGTGTAAGAAATTTTAAAAATAATATAATTATTATAATTAATTTGAGATTAGAAAACAAACCAATTCTAGATTTGAGAAATGAAACTATTTAAAATAGATTGAAAGATAGTAAAGTCAAAATCATATTTGAAATCTAGAAAGTTGATACGTTTTGTAATAGTTATTTCAAAATTTAAGCATAATATATGTTCATTATCAATATGCTTAAATTTTAAATATTTTTCATTAAGCATTGACTTATGAATAAATAAATATTTATTTTCATGTAGATCATTTTTAAACGTTGTAATTTTTATGTTCCATATGTAGGGTTGTATTTTGATAACTTGGAATTACAACAAAAATATTTTAATTACAAAGTTAAGTATTAAAATTTTTAAAAATAGATATAATAAATAATTAAATTAAATTAAAATTTACTTGTTCGTCAATAAATATGTTTCACCTTGCCTGTGAACATTAACTTTTTTTCAAAGTCTAATTATTCTACTATAATTGAGTGATCATATTTTTTCATTTCAAGGTCATTCAAAATAGCAAAAGTTTTTAGTTTTATTTTTTGTGATATACTTTCATAAAAGAATATAATTAAACAAAAAACAGTTTTTTTTATCTTTAAGTCCATAACTCATCTTTTTAAATTATTCCTTCAAAAATACAAAGATGGTTTTGATCATATTTATATCAATTCTTTTAAATAATGTCCAAATCCGAAAATTACTATTGTATTAACTTTTTAATATTTTTTGTTCATAGATCATTACATTTTGTTTCTAAAACAATTTTGCATTTTATGACATAAACTGTTTATAATGAATGATAATTTATCATATAATTTTGATTATAAATTGTAATTAACTTAAATATTAATATTAATTTTTAGTTTTAATTTAAATGAATGATAATTTATTGTTTTTTTATTGCACTAAGGTGTTATTTTCGAAACAATTATTTCTTTAATATATATGGAAATTTTAAGACAATTTAAACATTAAGAAATTCACGTTTAATCAGTAATTCGATACACTTTATTTGATATAAAATTTTAATATGAAATTAATTTAAAACTTAAATTATATCAATTTTTAATACGAAAACTATTATGTTAATTATGGTAAGTGTTGATTGTTTTTTAAAATGATTAATAAATGCATTTTTTAAATTAAAAATCATAACTTCCAAAATTAAATGCAATCACAATTTAATAAATTTTAGGCGGGAAAACTCAATTAAGGAGTCTCTCGTTGATTGCTATGTGTCCCTAGAAACCCTTGTTGATTGTCACGTGTCCCTAGAAAACCTTGTTTTATTAGAGGTAATAGATGTGTGTGTCATAATAATCACTTAATTATATATTGTCATTAAAGAACCTTATGTAGTTATTTTATTTGGCATCTTTTAAATGCCATCATATCATGACATACCTTTTGACCCAAAATACAAGTAAAGAATTTTTATGGGTGCTTACAGAAAATATATTGGTTTATTATAAAATTGGTTTCTCATGCGAATTATTGAACAACTTTATGCACTTCAAAAAAAAAAAGTTAAACAATTGGATTGTAGACTTATGTAGAATTTGTTGGTAGAAAAACCAGATGCAATCACCCTATTTTACCCAACCATTATTAGATACAAGTAGTCAAGTGGTCAAGCCCCTCCAACACTCTTTTTGTCATTTTGTCTACTACTTTTAGTTAATATCTATATACTTTTACTTTGTCTTTTACCCGCTACCATTCTACAATTGCAATAAAATGAGTGTAAGTGGAAAAACGTGCTAATCAAACCGGTTATATAACACAACAAAACAATTATTAAATTTAATTTATATTTATCAAAAACATTTTTCGACATATGTACAAGCAATTTCTTTCTCTCCATATTTGGACAACAAAGTGTTTTGGTAATGAAAAAGATACATTGAAATGATATATTTATTAGTTCCATGGATATGATTGTTGAGATGCAGTTACGAGCGTTGTAAGGATTTTGTAGGTACTAACACTTTGTTTCTATAATATGTTACGTAGCCATGCTATGTTAATGTACAATACTACCTCATCATTTTTATCACACGGATTCATATGTCAAAAAATTTATTCACATTGGTATTTTTACACACTTGAAATACCCGTTTCTTAATTTTATTTTATCAATTTCAGAAACAACGAGTCATCTTTGAAAGAAATCATAAGTACATGTTTTTAAACTAATGTAAAAACTTTAATACGTCGAAACAGAGTTGCATACTTTTATGTTTAAATAAAAATGTAGTTTGATTTTTTTTTCATAATATTAAACCATCAAAATGCAATTGAAATTTATAATTATAATTAAAAAAAAACCTTGAGTCCGTTGATCACTTTGTTGGTGTGAACTGGTGTTGGAAAAATAGGGTTTAGTTGAGGAATGAAAAGGGTTGAGATGAGATAAGGTTATCGTTTTGTTATGTTTTGTCTCTTCTTTTAGGCTCATAGCCATGGGTCTCACCCTCCAAATCAACGGCTGTTTTTGCTCGAGCCTCTTTCAAACTCAACCCATTTATACTAGTGCTCTCTCATATCATAATTAAAACTATCTAAAATTAGTGACTTAGTGGAAATAATTCCAATTCATTCCTAATCAAAGCGAACAACATTAATGTAATTTGATGCTTTTAAAATTGTAGAAAAGTAGAAGGTTAATTTTTTTTTTTAATGATATGGTTAAATCGGATATAATAAGAAAAGTATTGTGTGTGGGTAAATATGAAATTTTCATAAAGTTTTAGAAAAATATGGTTAAAATGATTATTTCTTAAATATTTTTTAATAAATTGACTAAATTGATATTTTAACTAGTTTGGAAAGATATATGTATATGATATTTTAAGTTTTGATTAGTATATAGATTATATTTTTAAACTTTATGGAGTTATATTTGAAATTCATATACACGCATGATTTAGTAAACTTATAGCTCACTCTCAAAACCCTGTTCAATGAGCAATAAAGGTTTTAATTGTTAGAAAAAGAAAAAAAAGCTTTTGACTAGTAAACATTTCACGCATGTCATCCATATATTTATTTTGAAGTTTTGCTTTTGTTATTATTGAATTTTATAGTTAATTATGAGTAAATAACGGCTCACTCTTAAAACATAGTTCAATGAACAATAATAAATAGTTTTGATTTCCTAAAAGAAAAAAATTTTGACCAGTAAACATTTCATGCGTGACATCGATATGTTTATTTTAATGTTTTGATTTATTATTATTTTATCTTTAATTTTTGATAGATTTTTATTTTTTCCTTATAACTTTTAAAATATGGTATATTTCTAAATTTTGAATTTATCATTATGATATTTTTGTTTATGTCTTGTTTTAATTTAAGTTTTGTTTAAAACCAGCCCAAGTGAAATATAATATTTTTTTTTCTTGGTAACGTAATATTCCTTAAATTTTAAATATACCGTTGCATCACTTGCAACATAGTTATTTATACCTATGTTTAGATATAAATCGTATTAATTTGAAATCAAGCCACCGCAATGGAGGAGCAAAATTTAGTAGCTCTTATTATTTAGTGATTAATATATAGTATTTGAATTCATACATAATCTCCAAAAACACATGTTTGCATATGTATCTTTTTTAGAGGAACTGGTTGAATGAAGCATGTGGGTCATTGTGTGTTGGGTGGTCGCAAATAGGGGTGCCTGTGTATTATCTCTTTCTGAAAACAAGATTAACATGTTAGGTAAAATAATAACATTTTAATTAAATATATAAAATATTTGTCTATACTTGACAAATTTAAAACACCTGTGAACAAATGTGGAAAAATCATACGTTGAAAAGATTTGCTATTCACTATATTATATATGAAAATTTTGTGCTATTCATTATAATACATATATACATGAAAAGATTTTATGTTAGTCTGATTACATTTTTTTTCTTTGAAATAGCAAGCATAATTTAAATTTGTTGTTAATCTTGTATGCATATATTTTATCTTTTTACAGAAAAACAACTTTTAAAATGCTTGTACTCAATAGTTGTTAAATTTGCATATTGTTTTTCCTAAGTAGCTTTCATAATTTATCTAGTGCATATGATCTGATTGATTGATGAAGCCTTTGGGATAATTAAGAGTGACGTTGAATTAGGTTTATTCTTAGCAACACCTTTATTCTTTCCTCTGATAAAATTTTCAAGCAATTTATTCCTACTCCATCTTTCACTCATTCTTATTTTTCCTTAAGCCATCGTCACCATTTTTATTTACTTTTTAATAAATAAATCATCAATTATAATAAACTATATAGTTTTTTGTATCATATAAATAATCAATTAAGCATGTATCCAACCAAATAGATAGATATATATATATATATATACACACACACGATATACAAGTTTTTAAATTGTTAGTACGTAAGAAAATTTAACATAACTTTAACTCTATTGTTATGTATTAACAAATATATTTTATACAGCTTTTATAAAGAAAGGGTAACCAAAAGAAATTCTAAGGGGAAGCACTCGTATATTTTGGCTTGCATGTCCTTCTACCATATACGCACTAGCGCAATGCAGCATTGATGACTTCACTCGTCCTTTGTAACCACTTTGACGCGTGTGTACATCATTAGCCCTGCATTGCCTGTGCTCTAAGCTCATAGATTTTGATAAAAAAAAAAAATATTTGGAGTGTTTTTTTGACTTTTTGTTGTTAAAGTGGTCGAAATTCTACCTTGAGGGAGGTAAGACATAAATGTAAGCTAGAATGAGTGTAGCTTTCAAGAATGGGAAATCTTGATGTTTCTCATTGATGATGGGTGATACTATCACACGTCTGGCTGATAAAGTAACGTGGGTGTTTAATCTATGCAACTTGATAATTGTTTTAAATTGACTGTGTAACGTACATGGCCAACATGAATTGCGATGATGCTAACTTATGATTATGAATAGTGTAAACAAAGGCATTTGATGGCGCCTTTTATTATAAGTTACATTTTTTTTCCTTTCGATTAACTTTAACTCCTACTTTATCGTTTAACTTTACCATAGAGATCATCTCTAGCTATACTTAACTTTTGTTATGTAAAATAGAATTCCATTTATTGTCTTTACATGTATTTGTTTCACACCCTATTAAAAACTAAAAAATAAATTTAAAGGTGCTTGTAATGATACTAAAGACAAAAATAAAGTTGTGATCAACGAGGTGTTTTTTCATAATTATCCAAAAAAAAAAAAAAAAAACTTTCTAAGACGACCAACTAAATACATTGAATCAAAAGTCACATGCATGAATATTTGTTTAGCTTGTAGTTAAACACGTAGTTATCATGTTAATCTAGATAGTGGGCTCCCTAAGATATGATTTCATTATCAACGCGGATAGTGTGCGGGAAATAAATTCTTATTATCAAGGGTGAATAATTTGTTTTGACAAACAATAGTTTTAAACTGTAACATTCTGGTAAACAATATTCTATACATATGATTTGATCACTGAAATTTTAACTTTCACTTATGATGTTAAGAACAATGATACTCACATATTCGTTATTTTAATACATAGTATCATTTATCTTTAAATAGTTTGTGCATCATTATTAGAAAAAAGAATGCACAGCCTGGTAGGGGTTAGGTGTCGTGATAAATATGTAGTAGTTAGAGTAATGTTTTCATCTGAAGGGTTATGGGTTCTAGCCTTGGGTTTGTATCTTATGGATTATCTAAATGGTTCTCATTGTATCTTATATATTCTAAGTGTTAATGTTAAAGAAATGAACGAACATGGTCTCAAAAAATTAAAGCCAATTTAGACATTTTTTTCCTTGAAATATATTATGTTTATAATTTTCGTATTTTTGTGTAATGTTTTGTTTTCAAAAATAAGGCGATAAAAAAAGAGTTTTTAAATTTGATACTCAAGCCATTTTTGTGCACAAGAATCCTTCTCGAGATATAAGTAGTTTTCATATATTGGTCACCGTAATTATAAAAGAAAAAAGAAATAAAACGCGTAAATCTATTTCACCTTAAATTCTAGTCAAAGATTCATAAGATCAGCATGATTTGATATGAGGATGATATGTTTTATCTTTTTAGTTTTTTAAAAAAACAGATCTGGATAAAATAATTAAGAATCTTGAAATTACTGAGGATATATTAAAGCACGAAAAAAATCATATATCCTTCTAAAATATAATCTATTTTTCGTGGGTAATGTTGCTAGTAATATTGTCAAAGTGCGCCATTGGTTACTTGCCGATAATTCGTCGCTAAAGTTTTTGTCGGTAATCCATCAAAAGAGCCATCATTCAGACAAATTTTCTACGTGTCATCGCCGACAGATTCTCGTCAGTGATGACTTGCACTGACAAATTACCGACAGATTACCCGTCATTAATACTAATTTGTCTAGTAGTGTTATATGTATTCACGAAAGACTGCACACAAAAACAGACATGTCTTAAATCCATGAACATGCCCATATTGTGGCTCCGGCTGGTATTTATACTTATCCATTGTGGATGCAATTACCATGTGCACATTTAAGGGGTGCCAGTTTTAACAAGCTCAAAGCCTCAAACTCCTAAATCTATGTTTCATCCTATACTTCTAAACTTTGCAATTATAATAACACAAGGCAAAACCAACAATGATATTATTAGAATCGAACTTTAGATAATTATAATACTCTTCTTCAAAGTCGTGCAAGGGAAAATATATATATTTAGAAAACAATAAAAGTGCATCCTATATAGTAAGTTGCTATAGTTAGTTTTTGTTATAAAACATCTTATTTCAATCTGATTGCATGCATCCTGTGTTTTCTTTATGTTGACACCTCTTACTTCGTAGGAGGTGCTTTGTTGATACAATAATGTAGCCATTGCTTGCGTATAAAAACAGAAAATTAAACCATGTACATAAATTCATGTATATTACAAGGTGCATAATTTCACCAGTATATCTGTGTTGTTTAATGTAAAAAACAAAATGATACCTTGCTACCTTGGTTTTTATTGTAGATATTTCAGTGCTTTAGTTACAACTGATATAAATAAACAACAACCATAATAAGAATGAAATAATAACACAACAATAATAAATTAATAACAATAACAACTATAATTATAATAACAATAACCACCCTGTAAAAGAAATAATTACTTTATCTGCTTTACAGATATAAAGAGTTGACAGAGAAGATGTTGATGTTAGGATAAATACAACATTCAAATACAGAGTGAAGCTCCTGAAACTGACAGTCAACAAGAACATGTTATGCTGAAAAAACATACACAGATAAAACATCAATCGAACAAAAAAACCGGTTTAAGAAACTCAAATCGGTGTTACATGATGGAGCAACCGCTTTTTTCCTCAGTTGGCTGCACGTTGCCTTGCTGATACCTGTTTGACTCGTTCGGGTTGTATGTGAACTCAGTCGTGTCAAGCCCATACTGTTTTACAAAGAAAAAAAATAACTAAATGAAATTCATTTCTTACCAAGAGGAAATAAAAAGGCATATAATCATTCATCGGAAAATGGTATATGTAAAAAATGCACTTTTTCCTGAAATGAATGTTCCAAATTGCATATATTAGAAGTGGAAATGGAAACTATGGCCTATATTCACAGAATAAGTCCCTTTGGATAATGTTTTATCTTAAACGGGTCAAATGAAAACGTTTAGAAAGAAAGGAATTTGGTCAAACAAGTGCTATAAAATATAATTTCAATGCAAACCTTCAAATTTGTGTTGTATAGAGATTTAGATTAAAACTGTAATAGTATAGTAGAATATACACACCTTTTCCCTCATTCGTGTACTCCATGCATCATTTCTGCTTGGACGGCTATCAAGGGTTCCAGTAACAGGAATACCTGTAGCAGGAACTGGTTGCCTGCTGATCAACGGTTGTCGTTGCTGCCTGGGTCCCGCTATGTACTCATCATCGCTATCATAATCTGGTGGACTATTTGCAGCCCGTACCGTAAGAGCTAACAAGAACACAAGACCCTGCAAATCCAAATGTAGTCAGCATCAGAGATATAACGTGATTGCTAACTTCATTACTTACAGGTGAACAGAAATGGGTGGGTTGGCTCACAGGTCAAAACTAGCTTGGTCGGGCCAGGTTGACCAGAATAACTTTTTGCCCAAAATTTGCATGCTTTCAAAATTTATATCATGTTAATAATAATCTAAAGTTTGAATAATGACCATTTTGGGCATCTTTTCGACCCTATTTGATAGGTTTCCATTCATAAGCCAAACCCTTGTAGTTAAAATATAACCCAAATCCAAAATCCCTTCATAAGCAAACAAAGCTAGATTGGCGCCTCCACGCCTCCAGTTAAACTATTTGCATGATAATTTTCAGTTTTCTGAAATAAAATCACAGGGTCAAGATGTGACGCACCTCCAATATAACAGCCCCAAGAGCAACCCATCTGCATATTTTCCAATTCTTCTCCAGAAACCCATAAATCATTTCAAAATCTCCAGTCTTGTCTAGCGGGATCTCCTGATGACATAATTAAGTTTAGATGATCGACTAAATACAATACATCTTATAACAAAATCAAAGCAGTAGCTGAAAGCAAACTCACATCTCTCCAGCTTTTGTCAAAGAAGATGAAAGAAGCACATCCCAATTCCACCAGAATTAACAAGAAAATAAGCAGAGAATACTGCACTGGCTTAAGGAAAACAACTATAACACGCGCATATCAGTGCAATTTAAGCCCACTTTGTGAAAATGGATCACTTTAGGTAACTTTTTGATAAATGGGTAAATTAGAAAAATATTTGCTGAAAAATAAACATATGAAACATAAAAGTCCCCGAAGGTATAATTTAAGTGTTTATATAATCTCCTAAATTGCTTTAAACAAAAAGCCATATATCAAATGTTAACAAGAGTTTTGTAATCATATTTAATATATAGAATACTTTATAAAATTAATTTAAAAACAAACAAAAAAGTACTGGCGGGTCAAATAAGCCCAACTACGCATGTTTTGACCCACCATAGAGATTTACCTGTTTTGACATCCCAATTTGTCGCCTATAATGACAGGAAACACTTTGATTGTATGATCCTCAAAATTAACTATCCCCTTGTAAGTTACACTCCTTTTTAAAAACACATATACAATGTTTAATGAGCCATAAAGTAGATGGATACACATGTTAGGCAGCATCCACTTCGAGTAGCTGCTCCAATGCAACCAAAACAAGATATGATAAAGAGAGCTGCACCAATGCCAACAAATAGATAAATGAACCTGCACAAAACAAGAACATTAATTAGTTACTACAATGTAATTGTTTCTGTAACTATAAGTATCTAAGTACGCAAGTATTTCCTATGTAAGTATCTAACAAATCTGAGTTTGCAGTTTGAATGCACACATTTCAACAACATACACAGATGAAAACAATCTGAATAGTTGATTAACCACTAATGTTTTCAACATCAATAGGTTTAATCAAGTTGTTTTAGTGCAGATCATCTTTAAAGTTCTTGTTAGGAGGGGTTGATGTTTCCATCAACTAATAACATAAATCATGCACTACAGGTCATCTTTATTGTTCTTAGTCTAGGAAGGTGAGAAGAACTATTGTTTTAGTACGCATTTTGCACTTCGTAAGCACTTTCTATGGTTAGGTTGTAACCTGAAACCAAGCTACTTATTTTTTTTGGGCATGCTCCACTTTTATGACTTATAACATGCTTTTTTTAACCTCAGCATGAGCCATGAGGTGATGCCAAAAAACTTAGCAATGCAGGGACATTTTTCTAAAATTCTAGTTTCTTTGGCCTATCATCTACATAAAGCTTATGTGCCCCACCTTACAAGTTGCAACTATTTCACAAATTAAGCATCTAAATTATAGTACGAATTGATAGTAATTAATCATGTTTACCACATAACCATACTATTATGTCGACACATGGTAAGTGTTATCCAAGATAAAAATTCTCATGTAGCCAAGAGTAATGATTTTTATCTTTATAATTTTTGATTATTTTTAGCCCAGCTTCTAGCATTCAGACATAGTCATAGGTCAAAAAGACAATCATGTGACTTTTAATCTATTGCCATTTCCAGATATAGATAATTATGTACATGATTGTAGATTGTAGAGATGGTTAATCATCTAGTAGACAACTTTGGTTTAACTCCCTATAACTATTAAAGAGTAGACTTCTAGTGTACAGATTGATTGACTAAAAGAATGATAAAGGAAATAATCATTAAAAACATACATATTTCACCAAAGTTTTATTCCTCTTATTATTCTTTTTTGGTCTGCTAGTATGTATGCTAATAGGCTACCCCTTTAAATTGCAATTTAATTTTTTTAATTGCAATTTAATTTTGATAGGTAGTTTAACCAAAGTTATCTTCTACATGATTAACCATCTTTACCGTTTACTAAACCTTGTACAGAAAGCATATAGCCGTATCCTTACCCACCAATTTCTAACATTATGTCATATGACCTTCTAGCACTCACTTCTATCGTCTTAAAATCATGTGAAAATATAAGGACATACAAATTTTGCTTTCCAAGACATTGTACATGATTGTCAACCTTAAACGGAAAATCATACATATTTTGCTTTCCAAGATATTGTACATGATTGTCAACCTTAAATGGAAAATCACACAGACCTATAACTGTGCCAGTGTTTTTCAGATTGGGACATTAATCAAGTAATCAAGATCCCTTAAGAATTCCTCACATACTGAACCTTAAATAACAAGCATCTTCAAATTGTATTGTTTATTAAAATTTATTTTTTGAAATCTAAATATTAAGCTTGGTTATCAGCAATCCCACTTCATCTTGGTCTTTAGTGCGGAACAATCAAATGATGATAAATGCTTAGTTAACTCACTTGAGCTTGGTGGCTACTTTCATTTACTGCCTCATGCTCAGTACAAAGTTTGTTTTGTGAAGAAAACATATACTTAATGTTAGAAACTAAATTTGTGATAAAAATCCTGATATAAAAATATATGCATTCATAAGAGAAACACAAAACACAATAAGCATGAAAATAACATATGACAGCATACCAAGCAGTAGGCAAGTTATCAAAAATGCTGCTGCGGGACAACGAGACGGCCATTAACATAGGGCGTCCAAGCTGAATCAATTCTCCTCCGTGTGGGGGCTCAAAATCATCATTCGCATTTTTGTACATAACAAACATGTACACCCCGTATCCCACCATGGCTAGACCAAGAAGTGTCAACAAGAAGTTCAGGAGCTTCAACAAACACTCCAAAAACCCCTTACAAGCCATACTTGTATTGGTGATCTTTATCTTACTCAAACCAACAATGCTATAATCTTATCAATCACTTCAATCCTACATTACAAAAACCAAAAAAACATTATATTCTAAATTATTTGCAGTAATTGTAATTTAAAAAGGAGATAATATAAGATAAAATACAAAAGATATAGGAAACCGGAGCTTATTTTAGTAAGACGAGCATTCAAGTGCAAATTGAACAAACAATCACTCTACAAATCAAAATCTAATGACGAATCACTTCTATACTTTTCATTTAAGCAAAAAGATTTGATTACATATACCCTAAACTTAAACCGTACGCGAAATGATGAAGCTTATAAGTAACAAAATGGGCGAAATCATCCAAACAACATAAACATGAATTTTCCCTAAAATCAAACAGGTATTCGTAACTTTAACAAGCATAATTAGACGCATTCGTAATACACTGCGCACAGATTATCAAATCAAAATCCGATAGATCCAAAACTGGATTAAATTCACGATCTAAGGAAATGAAAAAAGGTGAACAAATAGCATAAATTGATTTGAAAAATTGAAAGAAAGAAACGATGCAAACCCTAGTTTGGATAATACAATTGAGAAGAAAAGATGAAGATAGATGGAAGATGATGAGAAGTACTTACAGATGTAAATAGTGATAATCGGTGAGATTTCGAACTCGAAAATGAGAGGAAAAGTGACCAGAGAATAAATTGCAAAAATAACAAAAGAAAATGAAAATTCTGGTAAACTCTATTGCTGGCTGTTCCATATTTGTTTTTGTGTATGTGTGCAAACGAGCCGAGCCGAGCCGAGCCCGAGCTCGTATGAGCTCGGCTCGGCTCGTAAAGACTTAGGAGAGCTCAAGCTTGAGCTCGGCTCGACAAATACTTTTTCAAGCTCGAGCTCTGCTCGGGCTCGGGCTCGGCTTGGCTCGTTTATTTATTTAAATATTATTTTTTAATATTTTTATATTTAATTTTGATATATATATTTATAATTATGTAATTTATATAGAACATAATTCATATTATTTAATTGTTTTTTATCATAACTTTATATATAATAAATATTATTTATATACTATCTTAAATAAATTAAATAAAAATATATTAAAACAAAGCTCGTTTAGGCTCGCGAGCCGGCTCGAGCTTGATACGTGAAGCTCGGGCTCGGGCTCGATAATTAAATGAGCTTTTTTCTCGGCTCGAGCTCGATAAAGCTCGGTTCGTTTCGAGCTTTTTATCGGTCCGATCTCGAGTAGCTCACGAGCCGCTCGGCTCGTTTGCTCCCCGATTTTTGTGTTTCGGTTGCATTTGTTTAATGTTTATTTTCAAATCAGAGAATTGTTTAGTGAGTTGCTAATAATTTAAAAGCGGGATTACATATATTTTTTTATAAACTTATAAAATTACATATTTTTTTTAGAACACAAGTTTGAAGATAGGTATATAAAATTTTCCCTAATTAGACAACCAATGACGTCAAATCAAATGATATTCTTTTGTCATTATCTCTCATTCACGATTAATAAAGTTGAATTTATATATTTAGCTTGAAATTAAAAGAATTGATTAAAGATTATTGATGAATTTGAAAAAGAGAATGATTAGTTGTGAAGTTATTGAAAAACAAAGAATTGATAAAATAGTTTTAAGATAGAAAATTGATTTCACTTTGTATACCAATAGAAATTATAAATAAAAATAATTAACAATTATTAAATTACTCTCATCCTCTCATTATATTCGTATCTAGACTTTTTCACAAAAATAAAAATAAAATAAAGTCTTAAAGATGGGTTAACAAGTCAATCTGTTTATTAAAAGGAACGTGTTTGAGTTAACATATTTATTAAGCGGTCATATTCAAGTTAGCACATTTAATAAACACATTATACTAACAACCTAAAACTTGATTATTTTCTTGTCATATTTTAGGTTACATTAGGAATTATCTAATGAAAATCGTATAATTATATGACCTTGTGACTATTCAATTAATTAAGGTTCTAATAATTAACCAATAAACCCTTATAAATAAGTTGAATCACTAAGCAATTTATTGATAATTGTGTTATGGTTCCTCAGTGACATTATTTTAATGAAGAACATTGCATGTTTATGTATCTACAAATTGGACGCGCACCTTACTAATTATTTAATTAATGTTCGATTAATCAATACAATGAGTATGTTTGTCTGTGAACACAAAGAATTATAATGAAGAAATTATAATGGTCATGAATAACCCTTACATTAATATTTATCAAGTGTTAACGATCAACGCACTATGACAAGAATGTGATAATTGGTATCTAATCATTAGTGTCCGTCTTCGTTAGACAGTTTTTACCGGTGCATGTAATCAATCTGCTTTTAATTTCTGCATTTTATTACCCTACAACAATAATGATCCCCGAAAAGAAGAAAACACAGGCATATACACAAACGCATAGTCCAAATCCAATAATGCAAAATGATTATAAATCTTTAAAATTTTGAAATAAGAAACTGCTAGTGGAGGAGGGGCTTAGGACACCTTTTTGACAACTGATGAAGCATGGCATAAGGTAAAAGTTTACAGTCCCTTGATTTTTTATTTTTTATTTTTTTTGATCATCTACAAAAACAGACTTATAAAGATATGCCCTTACTTTAAGTTACATTTTGAACCTATAATACAATAAAAAGACTAATTTGTTGAATAAAATGATGATTATTTGATCAATTAATCACCTGACGTGTCATTGCCTTTGGTGCCAACCCAGTATTGTCTAAGGGCTACAAAGAGTTTCTCGGGGACGAAAGATCCATCTTCATGATCCAATGATTTAACATCCCATCTCATGCCAGCTGTAATTTTCATCACCTTTGACAAGATGTCTACTTCGTCTCACAGGATCACTGCACCTTTCGGCCTCAGTATCCTGCTAGAAGGATGTCTTCCAGATAACATCTGTTTATCAATGCAGATTTGTAATTTAAGATGTTCAAATCTAAGGTTTTGCACAGAAATATGACTGTGGATGATGCGTCTAATTTTTTATTATTATCATTTTTGCAAGGTGGACGGGCTGGTAATGGGCTGAAAACGGTCATTTTGAGTTAAATCACAGATATATCAAGTGCTACTTTTCTATTGCCTTTAGTTATTACTCAGTGAGTTAAACATTGCTAAAAATGACTTGATAAACTTTTTATTACAAAAGCAGCCACAGCTTACTTGGGAAGACTTTAACGAAAATAGTGTGGGTTGGGTAATAATGTAAGATGTCAAAACGGGTTAGGTGAAAACAGGTACCTTTTGTATGGAACCATGAGTCAACATGGGTCAGGTTGGGCCAACCTTCAAAACATTTTTCTTTCCTTCTGTTATTTTCTTGTGTTGTATAATCAGACAATGTGTTAACTATGGTTGTACAACTAGATTATGACAATGATAAATTAACTTCTGAAATAAGATTTAGGAACTTCTTGACATTTTATTACACTCTGTGTGATTTTCAAGCCAAATCCATTTTAGCTAATTTTTTAAGATTACCTATTTTGGCTAGATAAAAAGTATAAAATCCATTTAATCATAAATGGATCAATATCATCGTCTCTAACGTGTAGGACTGATACCTGTAGATATAGGACAAAGGTCTACTTTTCATCCTTAGTCAACTATGACTGACCAGCACTTGTAACAAGTTTTGCTCCCAAAACTCGGTAGACATCGGATTCCATGAAAGTTGGATGTCATAAAAAACATAGCTACATGCTTTTATACAAAAGGTGTGATTAAGGTCATCAATGTTTTATCAGGAGTATATAGGGTGAAATTGGAATAGTGGCGGTTAAAAGACACTTACAGTAGGCAGGAAATCCTTGCTTGGATATTCAAATTATTCATTTACCTCTAACTAACTAACGCATAAATTAATATTTTTTGTAAGAATTTATATACTTACTTGTTTTCATATAAGCAGAATACACCATTGCCATGAATAAGGTCATATGTCCTCTGGTAAGTTGAGATGCCTTCACACCTAAAAGACAGATAACAAAATTGGGTAATATTCCTTGCAACAAATTTAATGATTGTATTGATATATAAACTATTCTAGAAAATTAAGCAAATATTAGCATATGTGAAGGTGGCAATTTCCACCCATTTCATGAATGGGGTCAATTTGGATTTTGTTTTATCTCAAACGGTACAAAAGAGCATAGAAATACATTTTGCTAAAAGGAGAAGATATGGAACAAGTTGAAAGTTACCCAAAATCTACTTTTGTCTCATACAATCTCCTGAATCATTTAATTTAGTGAGTTAGATTAGTATTGAATTAATTTTTAATTTTTCAATAATAATTCTTAACTAGCACATTAATCATTTATGAGAAGTAGAGCTTAATAAAAGATGGACAAAAGTGTCTATGGGACAACCCAATGTGACCCACTTCAACCCGTGTTACAAATGACAGCATTTATGGAAGTATGGAACTCACCGGTCATGATATATACCAATAAGACCTAACTGGAGCAATAGCAGGGACTACATTCATCACCCATAATTTATTTGAGTCAAGTGCGGCAGCAAAACCTCCAAGCCCAGCATTCATATCCATAATGTTTCAATACCTTGAGGAGCCAATTAAGTGCTTCGCCTTTTTGTAGATACCAACATATGTTTTCCAAATTTTACTATCTTCTTGATAAGATTTAACAGAAATATCTGGATAATGACATAACAAAACATTGTAATCAGGATTAAACCACACATCAAACTTCTGCATGAGGCCAGCTTATATAATAATGAAGCTATAGCTTTACAATAAAAAAAATTAGTTGGAAAACAGTTTCGGATGAGCAGAATGAAAATGAAACAAGGCATTCCAACCACACAAATCTCTTGAGGCTTATCACAAATCCTATCATTAGATCTTAACCAAAAACATAATAAATTCTGCAAGTTATAAAGACCTTCATAAGGAAATTTCTGACATTGCATCATGGGTATCATCTTCGCTCAAATTGGTCTTCAAATCCCCTCCACCACAGCTAAAAGAATGATTTCGCAGCCTTCTGTTTTTCAATATAACTTTTGATTCCTTCACCAAATCAATGTACTTTTTCCTTACTTCTGCAAGAGGATGAGCCTCGATAGCCGTTTTATCATAATACGCTTCTTTTAATATTGCAGTGCATGTGTTATTCCTCAAAGATAGATAAAATACATGCGGATGTCGCTCAAACACCTTATGAACCTTCTGCGGCAATCCCAAATACTTTCTCAAGCACAGAAGCTTCCGCCTCTCTGCAGAATGTTCAACAAATAGACAGAGCAACTCATGGAGCATGCCTACGACCCGCTTCTCAGCAACATCACTACCCGAGCACAAATTAAAGCATTCCTCATATGGTGAAACATAGGGAAGTTTCTGAAAACCATCCAACCACTCCAAAATCTTTGTTCTCAACCTCAAACCCTTAGATGGAAACAATGGAATTGAAACAGCTTCCATTTGTCCACCATTATAAACCCCACTTCTCAATGCATTCCTTTGAATCACAGACAAAATCTTTTGATTTTTTTCACTTTGAACAACTGATAATCCCTTCAGCCCATCACCCATTTCAACTACCTCAAAACACCCGTCAATGTTTTCATCCAAGTTGCGCAGATAATCATCCGGTAACCCTAAATACCACAGCATACCTTGAATTATCTTCAATGGCAACCTATTCTCAACACTCATAAGTACAAAATTTTTCAATCTTTCTTGTAACTCAGCTTTAAAATTCCTATAAACAGCCTGTTCTTCATCATTAATTGTAGCAGCCTCCGGGGTTAACCTAAACCACGGCAAATTGTGTTTGGGTCCAGTGAACTCTTCAAAAACTGAAGGGTACAACCTAAGAAACCTAGCTACCTTGATGGGTATTTCTAACTGTAAGCCTTTCTTCGAAACATCAGAAATGGGGATGCAGCCTTCTGGAGAGGCAGCAATACGGTTCTTGAGAGCAATTATGGGTTTAAGTTCGGTGGATTTGTGGATTGATTCAATTGAGTCAAGATATGAATCTTTCTTCCATTTCATGTATACATTAGTGTAGTTTTGCTTCTGAGTGTGTAGACAACTGAGTGTGTATTGATTTACCAACTTTCTAAGATTTTGACGACAAATTTGACCGAATGCCATTGTTGTTAAGCATAGAAGCTCGAGCAGAACAAAACTCAATAAACAATTAAACCCAAATAGAGAAATTGAAGAAGAGAGTGAAAGAAAGTTATCCCTCGTTATTATACTGATGCAACATTTGCAAGGACTAGAATTCAACTATTAAGATCATCAAAACCCAGCAGCGGGATCCTTGTTACCACCAATTAAGATATCTCTGTTTAGAAGATGACTATTTTATCATCACAACAACTGGAGGATAATAAACACCAGGTAGAGATCATCAAACCAAAACCCGATTGAACAGAGATTAAATTGAATTCACGATCTAAGGAAATGAAGAACAAATAGCATCAAATAATTTGAAAATTTGAAAGAAACAAAAGATGCAAACCCTAGTTTTGATTATTAATTGAGAAGAAAAATGAATAGAGATAGAAGTACTTACAGATGCAAGCAAATAGTGATAATCGGTGAGATTTCGAACTGGAAAATGAGAGAAAAAGTAATTGAAAATCGGGAGTTTCAATAAATTTCAAAACTAACAAAAGATTAAAATACGCTCTAAATATAGAAACACTCACCCGGATAAATCGAAACCCCCTATATGTCGCGTATAGGTCCATACGCAGCGTATAGAGTCGAATACATTGAAAACGCCAAAAATTTAGGGTGGCTTTCAGAGATCTATACGCCCTATATAGCCCTATACGACACATATAAGGCTATACGACGAGTATAGCAAATTTCGACAATGATTACGAAGAAAAATTCATGGGGCTGTCAAGGGGGTTATACGCCCCGTATAGGGCTATACGACCCCTCTATACGACGCGTATGAAGCTATACAACCCGTATAGAAATTTAGGATGTTAATTTATATTTTAAGGTTGTCTCAATATTCACACCCTTAAAATAAAATGAAAGTTCTGCTAATTCAATTGCTGGTCCTAATTGTTTTTGTGTGGATTGCCATCAAAAAAACCTTACAGCAAAAAAAGTAAGTTGTGTGAAAAAAGTTAAATAGTTTTGTGAGCATTAAATAGGAGTTTAATCGTGACATGTTAATGGGTCGGTAAGTCAAAAGTGAACTAACAGGTTGAAACAGGTGAACTCAAACACGAAAAAATTATGTGTTTATTCATGTTAGTGACATGACTTTCAAAGCACAAACTTAATATCATACATATGTTTCTTTATAACAACTTTTAATATGTTTCTATTATCCACCTAAACGTGCATATCGTAGAGATTTTAAATCCTCGACCTCTTGGATAGAGGGGAATGTTAGAAGTATTGTGATTCTGGTGAATTTGTTTAATTTTTATTTTCAAATCTGAGTATCATCATGTGAATCGGTATAAATTTAAACAACGAATGACATCAAATCAAATGATTTTATAGTTGATGTCTTCTAAATTTTTTTATTTATTATCTCTCATTCTCGATTAATAAATTTGATTTTTTTATATTTAATATGAGAACAGAGATATCGAACGAAGAGGATCGAAGAATTTAAATGTGAGACCAGTTAGAGGTAAAATTATTGAAATCGGAAGAATTGATAAAATAGTTTTAACTTTTAAGATGAAATATAGATTTCACTCCGGTATAGTTGAAGAGAAATTTGAAATAATAATAATTAACAATTTTTAAGTAACCCTCATCCCATCATTAAAATCCATATAGAAACTTCTTATAAAACCCTTAAACTAAACGGGTTTAACAATGTTTTTATTTAACCGATCGTGTTTGGATCACCGGTATATTAAACGATTCATATTGAAGTTACCACATCGGAAAAAATAGGTTATATTAACAACCAAAAACCTAAATTATTTTCATACCATGTTTTGGGTCACATCATGATTGTCTATTAATTCAAGTAACATCTCGTTGGTTCAATCGCTTAGTTTTATATTAAAAGACGTGTACACATATATTTGTTGTAAATTCCATTTGATTTACATATGTTATCGTTGTAATCAGTAATATGATCCAGAAAAAACTTATCATCCTCTGTTATCACATGTAGTTTAATAAAGTTGTAATAATCAATCTAACATTGCCCGGTAGGCAAAGACAAGAAAACTTGAGCAAGAACACAAAGAAATCATATGTATATTTGTATGTGAATTTACTTTCTTATGTTTGTTATCGACTATTGTTCTATATGACTATATAGAGACCGATATCGAGGCATATGCAAATATCCAGACTCAAGCTCCCTTTAATAAAACGTTGTACTGGACTACTGGCTTATAAAAAGTTAAGTGACCATTACAAATACATCCTTTTAAAGAAAACTGGCACCATGTCATTTTCCACGGGAAAATGAGTTTGATCATGTATAACAGTAATAATGATTGGTCCTCTATGGCTCTGTACCAGGTCATGAATAATCCTTACATTAAAGTTTCATCGCATCACAACCATTAACGCGCTATGACAAGATTGTGATCATTGTTATCAAGTCATTAGTGTCGGTCTTTGCTAGACTGTTTTCGTAATCAATCTACTTTTTTATTTATGCATTTTAGTACCCTACAACAATAATGGTCCCTGATAAGAAGAAAACACAGGCACATACACAAATGCAGAGTCCAAATCCAACAAAGCAAAATTATTATAAAACTTGAAAAAATAAATTATAAAGAGAAAAAAAAACTGCTGGTGGAGGAGGGGCCTTAGGAAACTTTTTTGACAATTGATGAAGCGTGGCATAAGGTGAAAAGTTTACAAACACTTGAAATAATTTATGATCATCTACAATAACAAACCCATAAAGATATGCACTTGCTTTAAGTTCCATTTTGAACCTATAATGCAAATCTTAATTTGTTCACTTTGACTAGAGAAAATATATAAAAAGACTAGTTCGTTGACTAAAATGATTATTATTTGATAAATTACTCACTTGACGTGTCATTGCCTTTGGTGCCAACCCAATATTGTTTAGAGGCCACAAAGATTTTCTTGGGTACAAAGGGTCCATCTTCATGGTCCAATAATTTAACATCCCATCTCATGCCACCTGCAATTTTCATCACCTTCGTCAACACGTCTACTTCATCTCTCAGGATCACCGCACCTTCAGGTCTCAATATTCGATCCATTTCTAGAAGGATGTCTTCCAAATCACATCTGTTAATCATGGAAATATCATGTGTTACTTCAATGTGTGAGTTAACCAATGCTAACATGATTTGATGAACTTTTAATTACAGAGGCAACTGCAGCTTACTAGGGAGGAATTAACCATAAACTGGGTGGGTTGAGTTAATGATATAATATGTCAAAATGGATTAGGTGAAAACAGGGACCTTTGGTATGGGACCGTGGGTCAATATGGGTCAGGTTGGAGCCTTTGGCCAACCCACAAAACACTTTTTTGTTAAAGATCGATATGTTTGTTTTCATATCGACATCACTTATATTCATTTACCTTTAACTCTGTCGCACATAAAGTAATACCTTTTTTATTAAAAATCAATATACTTACTTGTTTTCATACAAGCTGAATACACCATTGCCATGAATAAGGTCGTATGTCCTTGGGTAAGTTGAGAAGCCTTCACACCTGGAAGACAGACAAAAAAGTTGGGTAATATCCCTCGCAACAAATTTAATGATAGTTGTATGGATATGTAGATTATTCTAGAAATTTAAGCAAATATTTTACAGGTGGCAATTTCGACCCATTTACAAATGGATAGGTTGATTTGGGTTTTGTTTTATCTCAAACAGATCAAATGAGCCTAGATATACATCTTCCTAAAAGGAAAAAATATCAAATGAGTTGAAAGTTATCCAAAGCTTACTTTTGTTTCATACAACCTCTTGAATTGCTGAATTTAACAATTTAAATTGTTGTTGAACTAATATTGTATTTTTAATCATAATTCCTAATCAACACATTAATCATTTATAAGTAGTATAACTTCATAAAAAATGAACAAAAGTGTTTGTGGGTCAACCCAAACTGACCCACTTCAACATGTATTAAAAAAGACAATATTTTATGGAACTCACCAGTCATGATATATACCGATAAGACCTCGTTCATAGATAACACCCAATGTGTTTGGAGCAATGGTAGGGACCACATTCATCACCCATAATTTATTTGAGTCAAGTGCTGCAGCAAAACCTCCAAGCCCAGCATTCACATCCATAATGTTTCTATATCTTGAAGTGCCAATTAACCGATTTGCCTTTTTGTAGGTACCAACGTACTTTTTCCAAATTTTACTATCTTCTTGATAAGATTCAACAGAAATATCAGGAATTAGTCCTTTAGACACCCGAGGTGGGACTGCTTGTAACCTTGCTGGGAATTTCTTTAACTCCCCTCCAGCCACTTCATTTGCATTCTTGACTTTAGGGTAGGGAGTTACACACGCTTCCATTTCCTTGTACCTATATTATATGTAACACAAGTTAATATTTTTGGGAAACTGAGACTCAAAATAACTTGTCTATTCAATTTTAATATTAATAATATAAAATTGATCTATTCGATGAAATAGGGTCTTGATTGCTTATATGTCTAATTTAGTCAGATTTACGATTTTACGGAAACTAAGTGCATTTTTTTTCTTATTCAGGTTTTACCAACCTAAAATTGTCTTACAGAACAAGCTAAACAGAATTCTCCAAAGGAGTTTTTTTAATATGTATATATAATGATATATCATCACCTGTTTAAAATTTTAAAAATGGAAAAAATACATGTACACCTTTCATTTAGCTAGTTTGTCAAACAGCTTGAATAATATGGCATCCAGATTTACTTCTTCATTTCAGTCTTATATAAATGATTTTTTAGCATTTTGTCTTCAGCACTTCGATAAGAAACAAAATAACTATGCAAATTCCAAATATAGCTAAATGTTGAAGCACACTGAAAGTAATGTCTGTAGTAAGTTCTTTTTGCAAACTTTTGTTAACTGCTAAATAGAAAAAAGAAACACTAAAAAGCAGTAACTCACCAGACATTATCACCATCACTAGATTTACAGAAATCCGCAGAATTCATTTGGCAGGATTCAGCATTCACCTTTTTTCTCCAAATAGCAATATCTCCCTTCTCATATTTCTTTTCCCAGCAAAGAGATTCAGCAAGCTTTTCAATCTTTTTTTGCTCTGCCTTCAAATCCTCTTTTGTCCGTTTCCATGTCTGATAATATGTCTTCCAATTGATTGGAGGACCAGACAAAATCCAAAATCCACCAGGTCTAAGAACTCGATCGACTTCCATTAAATACATCCCATCTGCCCATAATTTTAATATCATCATAATGATATATAAGGGATTTGAAAACATTTAATTATGGAAGCATCCATGAATTTAATCCATCCCAGATATTTTTACAATGACAATGATTTTACATTGTTTATTAGATATAAAATCAAGAACAGTTAGATTACTCACTGTTCTCGCCCCATGGTATTAAACATCGTGAACACTGAGCCATATCAAATGCTCTTGATGGAAAAGGAAGTTTAATCGATCCAAGAACACCAATAATAGCAGGCACGCCACGCTCTAAAGCAAATTGCACTTGTGCTTCATGATTATCCCTTGGTGCAAAGGACATTGCTAACACATTTCGTTTCATCAAGTAAGCACCCCAGCTTGCAACCTATGTTAAGATTGGAAAATAAGAATTGTTATTACATTCGACTAGAAGACACTTATTAAGAAAAAAACAAAACTTGTAACAAAAGATTATGTCGAAATAGATAATGAATAGATTGCTGAGTAAACCAACCCCACAACCAGTATCCAGAGCTGTTCTAACAGAGCCATCTTTAATCGGAATCACTGATGCAAGTTCATCAATATATGCATCTGCACCTTGAGGGAACATCGTTCCACCACCAGGAAACTTAAAAACATTGCCCTGAAATTCAACCCAATGTTGATTTGCCTTCTCAACAGTTAAATGTTTAAAAGGCACATTAGCATAGTGAACATAATCACGCCCTTTTGGCCATGGGAATGGAGTTGAATACCCTTTTGGAGCAGGAATTAGACACTTCAACTTTTCCTCTTGAGGGGGACAATGTCTTTCTCTATATACCATGTTTTCTCTTGGGAACCTCATGGCCCGGTCTTGTTCATGGCAGGGCGTGTAATCAGTGTATTTGACATCACATGGTTTGAACATTTTGGCTTTTGGTTTGGAAGAATCAGGAATCGGAATACTGTGATGAGGGCTAAAATCAAGGGTGGAAAAGTCATCTTCACATTCTGTTTTCTTGGTTATGTCCATTGCTATACTGTCTCCTTTTCCAAAACCACTTTTCTGCCATGTTCCTAGCAAGTAAAAGAAACAGCAGAGCCCAAACACAATAATTATAGATAATGGACTTCTTCGTCTGTTTGGTGGATTGTTCTTAGACCCCATTGTGTGCTTCAGGACCCTAAAATAAAGTCAACCATCACATGGAAACATGATTTAATAATACATATGAGATCAAGTTTGGTTTCTAACAATGCAAGTGTCAAACCAAGCTTGCATACTTGGTAACTAATATACTTCAAAGTGTCAGACTGGACTGGACTGGACTTAAGGACAAGCATTTTCTAATCTTTGTATTGTTCTCTCCATCATAAAACAAATGAGATGTTAGACTAGAAGTGTAGTAGTTCTGACACATGTTCATATAAGAACTTACAGTTAGTTAAACATCTAAAAAATCTCCTTAAAATAGCAAAAATGAGCTATCTTTGAGGACCAAAACATTGTGCAAATAGGTTGTAATGTTCAATACTGCAAATTCAAACATTACGATAAACAGATACATCACATTGCTCATTATGGGAGACCTGACACATATATTTAGCGAGTAGAACCTTGGCTTATTAAATCTCTCGTGCACTAAGCTTTATTGCATTCTAGAACAAAAACAGAGATCCAAATGACAACTTAATAAGGAAAACACTAACTGTTTAATAGATCAAGGGGAAAATAACTCGATACAGATTCCCCGAAAAACACATCCAAACCACACAGAACTTATCCCTACGTAGCACAAACAAGTGAACAACAGACTAATTCAGATCAAATCATATAGATCAAACTGCACAAGTAAGATACGGCATCCTATCACCATACAACCTAATCCGAGTTCAAAAATCCATCACAAACCACCACAATTTCAGATCACAACAATTGCAAACGAAAAAGACTCAAACAACACAAATCTCAGTCTATCAATCCATTTCCAACAGCACACTGCAACAAAGGACCATAACACAACAAATTCAGCGATTCACAACGAACACACAGCCACAAAACAGCATATAAGAAATCACAACTACTAAAATCGAAATTGTGGGAGCACGACTGATTAGAAAGTACCTGATCGATTAAAACACAGATCTAAGCTTCAATCTAACTTTTGCCCCAACTTTAGCATCAGAAAAAGATGGACTCACAGAGAACGAGGGGCGATAGTAGCTTTAGTGAGAGTGTGAGAGATTTGCAGTAGGAGTGATTTTATATAGTAAGATGAATAGATGAATTGTTATTATTATTATATAATATTGTGATGATGAAAGTGATGAAGTTGACGGAAATCGGTAGACGGCGGTCGGTGACGGTGGAGATGTGACGGAGATTCTTCAACTTTATATACTGATTTTGACGACGATTTTATCGCGGCCGTTGTAACTATTTTGGACTCTTTATTTCTACCGAGTTTAATTCGTTTTGGAAAGTGATAAAAAGAAATGTAATAAACTATTCTAAATTAAAAGGTTTGATACCAAAAATATATTTAAAAAAAAGAAAGAAAATCGTCAGAATTGATATATAAATTTTCACCATAAATAAAGGTAAAAGATATGATACCAAAGCATCAAGGTTTAGAGGTGGTGTTTTCACCGGGTCTACAAGATATGTTTTTTTTTTTCTCTTATTTTGTTTTTTCTTTTGTTTCCCACGGACCCACGTTAATGGCACCAACACCATGGTTTTCCTCTAGTTTGATCGGTACCACGTGGGTAGGGGCATAGGGTCGTGTTCTAGTCGGCATTATCGTGTCACGTCATCGCTATCTTACCCAATTTGTTTGTCATCTCGCAACCACAACCTTCGCCTTAAAGACATGCAGATTGGAGCTTGAGTTGGGATAGGGGCTGATCGAGAACACCACCCCAGGATACTGGAGCCGAGAAAAAAATCGCCGATTTGATTGCGAGCCCACAAGTAATCTTCAAATGTTAATTTATTTTTGTTTTGTGCCGATCATAATTGAGAAAATGGTTCTGGAGGAATGAGGAGGGTGCATAAACTAATAAATTAACTAGTTAAGAAAGTATATTTCACATGTTAGAAAATAAGTAAAAGAGAAATCATTCATTATGCCTCTACAGAGATATTTGTATGTATCCATAATATATGACTTAAGATATTTGGTTGTCTTTTCATAACTTTATCTATTTTATATAACAAAAATGTTAGTAAAATTAATAAATTTGTATTGTGACAAACCTGGTTTTGTTATGACTTTGTATATTTTAGGATGCTTGTGAAATGTTGATTAAATTGGTAAATCTAGCACAAATTTTTGATAATTTATACATAATTGAATGTAACTATTTTCATTTTAATATATTTTTCTAATTAATCATAAGATTAGAAATATGATTTAACAAAACAAAGTTTAAAACATATATACCTTGATCAATTTACCATTGTCAGATACAAAAATATATGAAAAAGGGTTACATATTTCTCTGCCGACATTATGGGTGTGGGTCATGAAAATAGACGTTGGAAATGGAATTTATTAGGTATCCTGATCCAATGCACCACTACTCTCATTAATTGCATGTGACTCTCTCCCTTAAACGTCAAAGTCAATTGAAATTTATTATTTGTGATTTGACCAATGATATTAGTGAACTTATATAATTTCCTATTTTCGAGTAAGGTAATAAAAAGTTTTATTTTTTCTAAACAGCTAATAGTATCATTACTAGCCACTGATCAACCTGACAAAATATTTGAAACAAATAAGAAAGGTTAAAGTTGTTCAAAAGCTCCCAAGAATACCCGTTCATTTTTCCTTTTACTTAATTAGGTTTAGATAATATTCAACTTTTCTTTACTAAACTCATTCTTGTATCAAAACCACCAATTAGGTTCAGATAATATTCAACTTTTCTTTACTAAACTCATTCTTGTATCAAAACCACCAATTACACTAGTATGTGCCGCTCAAAAAATTACATTAGTATGTGTTATATTTCGGTCATATCATATATAGCCAAAAAAAAGTTATCATTTTAAAGCTATAGCTGATAATGATTAGAACTTATGTCATATTACAACTAAGTTCACACCCGTTTGTTAGTTGGGTACTTCAAAATAATAAATCTAAAATGAAAACTTATTTATGTTCATAAACAACATAAATTAGCACGCAAGAAAATCAATAAGTTTACAAAGTTAAAAATAAACAACTCACAAAAATAAATTTTTGTAGATCTTTTAAGTAATTACAAATAGAGATGGCAATCATGATGAGTTAACGGTTCCAACCTGAACACGACCAATATTATTTATCTTATGATTCATGTTAGGAGTTTTAAACATAACACACATACTTATAATCATGTAACCGTTCACGAGCTGTTGTTAAGTGTTGAAAAACACCGTATGACCATGACACTAACACATGAGATTAACGGAAGTAAACATCTCTGTTTCCTCCACTGTTCACATCGAGTTTTGGGCCTGTGAGAGTGGGTAATAGCGGATTTGAGATGACCCATAAACATACATAAAATATATATTGAGGAATTGGAGCCCAGAAAGTCAGGGGCCCGATAGTTTATATACTTTCTTAAGCAGGCTGCACTTGTTTTGGTTTAATATAGACAAACTTCAAAGGCTGAACTATAATTGGTAGCTTGCAAATTAGTTTGTCTGAAACAAGCATAAAAAATAACGAAATTAGTAATAGTAATTGGGTATTGTTTAATATAGGGTGAGTCGTAGGAGCGCAACCTTTTTAAAAACGGAGAGAGAAACTAAATTTTAAGACCCTACAAATAATACTATTATAAACACTCATCTATAAAAAAAAAAATTAACGCTCGAAAAATGCTCGTTTGATTTTTCGCTCAGCTGTAAACGAGCCAATAGGCTCGATTCGGTTTGAAAATGAGCCAAGCATGAGCAAAGGTCCGCTCAATTCGGCTCGGTTCGTGAACAGCTCTAGATTCAATCATCTCTCTGAGTATCTTGCATTGGAAACCAGACAACATGCCAATAAATCACAATTCACTTCAAGGACCATGAAACAACGGACAAAATAAACGTAGATCAACCTCTTTAATGAAAATAATGTATAGTCTTAGTTGGTTGATTCTTCTAGTGTGTTTTCTACTATGTCCATTCAATCAATGTTATTTTGTTGAATAAACTTAGGCTCCGTTTGGTTCACAGAATTCTCAGTAATTGGAATTGGAAAATTTTCCATCCAAAATCATGTTTGGTTGGTCAACAAATGTAATTGGAATTGGAAAATTTTCCCTCATTCATTGGAATTCACATTCCTTCCACTTACCTATGGAATGCTTAATAATCCAATCGAATGTTCAAAACTAAACTTCAAATTTTACTCAAAATTGACCAAACAAACACGTTGTCAACTTAAACAACATTCCAATTCCAATTCCATTTCCAATTTCAATTTCTTTGCAAAACATTCTGCGAACCAAACGGCCCTTAAAAGTTAATATATTTGATTGGCGTGCTCAATTGAATCGTTTACCTACAAGGCTAGGTCTTTATAAAAGGAACCTCCTCTCAAGCTTAACGTGTTGTCCTTTATGTGAAGAAGTCCTAAAATTGACTACTTATCTATTTACTTTATGTTACTTTGTTTCAGTCTTGTAGTAAATGATGGTGAGTGGTGTAATATCCCATCTATTTAACAAGAGACATCAATCCATAGTCTTCTTGAAGAAATAAAGGCAAGAGGTTTCTTATGGGTGAGCTCAAGATCTAAATTTCAAAGTATGGAGTGGGTAAATGGTGTAATTCGATCTTTATCGTGTAATTTGTTATACGTTCATCTATGTTATTTGTCTTAGTATCTTGCTAGTACTTCTGTTTTATTTTTATTTAGTTGTTTTTCAAAATAAAAAAAATTTATTTGCAGATCAAGATGTTTACAGGCGATTGATTTCTAAGATATCACACTTGTAATCAGAAATGCATGAAAGGATTCCACTATCAAAAATCAAGGAAAGAATAGATTGGTTGATCTCCCAACGATTTGTTCTCCTAGTTGTTTGCCGTCTGGCATCTACCCTAAGCCGCCAAGCTATGCTTTTGTTTTTCTAACTTGTTTTATGGTAAAGCTTTTTAGTTTAATCCGTAAAGATAAGGGCTCAATCCTCAAAGTAGTACAACTTATGTATTTAAAGTTCAAAACAATGGCCTTCATCTTTTGTAGGGCCCCAAGTTCAGCTTCACGTAACCTATTGATGGACCGATAACCTTGCTGCTTTTGAGAAATGTCCACTAACAACTCGAATCAAATCAAACTGAATTAGATGTTACATCATATTGGGTTTAATAAACGAGCTCCAACCCGACTAGAGGTGCACAAACAAGGTTCAATTTTGAAACCGACCCGAGTTGTAGTAAAAAAAATCCAAACCGGATTTGGCTGGGTTCCGGGTCAAGTCCAACCCAGTTTCAAGAAGGCAAAATGGTAAGAAAAAAATCAGGTTTAAGCCATATATGAACCGAGTAGAGTTGGGTAAAACCCAGGTTGGAGTGCAAGGACAAAGCTTAGTATGGGCCGGGTCTTAGTAGTGTTAATTTTCAACTTTAGGGCAAATTTTTTAATATATATAAAGTTAACCACTACTAAAATTGTCTACTTTTGCGCCTGTCCTGTAATGTGGTTCAAGATCCGACATTGTTGGGTCTGGAGGGGTTGAACCCGGGTTAAAACAGGGTTGGGTTCGGATCGGTTCGTCACTTCGTCGGGTCAGGAACTCTCCTCTAAAGACCCGACTATATACGTTCGTTTTTGTTCACTTTGTAAATTACACTCTTGAGAAATGCTCCCAAAAAGCTCAAATCAGTTGGACTTTACACTGAAATCACATTGAGAAGACACCGGTGTTTGTTTCATAGGCTTCAGCAACTACCAAAAGCCGGTAGTTCCGCCGGCCGGCCGGCCGGCGACTTACCGCCGTGCAAGCATCGTTTTTTTAATATCTCCAAAACTAACGTCGCATCATCAAATACGCATTCAGAATTGACACCACAACGATGCATTAAACAATGGATTTGATTACGACGTTCCACGAGTATATGTACCTTTCAAAATGAACAAACGAAGTGTATCATACAAGCTCCGGCGATGGCAGTTGAAGATTATTCCGACGAGATAATCAACAGATCCGAGTACGGTGGATCGATTCCTGTTGATAATGTGCAAGCGCTTGCTTCAAAGGACCTGAAAGGCGTTCCGATTCGGTATATTCGGCCGGAGATTGAATCGGAGGAGATTTTAGCCGATGAATCGTTACAGATTCCGGTGATCGACGGTAGCAAACTCGCCGGAGCTGGACAACCTGGATATGATGACGAACTGGCTAAACTTCATGCCGCTTGTAGAGATTGGGGATTCTTTCAGGTGATTGATGCATGTTAATCAGATTATTATGAATTTAGTTGTTGATTATTGATCAACGGTTTGAAATACGTGATGCAGTTGATAAACCATGGGGTATCGGAAACCCTAGATGCGATGAAGAAGGTTACAGAGGAGTTCTTCAAGCTGCCGTTAGAGGAGAAGATGAAATGTGCACAACTTCCAAACACAATTGAAGGATATGGTCAAGCATTTGTTGTTTCTGAAGAACAAAAACTTGATTGGGGAGATATGCTCTTCCTTCTACCATTGCCAATATCCCTAAGAAACCTCAGATTTTGGCCTCAAAATCCCGATTCCTTCAGGTAAATTCTATCTCAAAATGATACACACTAGTTTTTTTATAACAATTTCTCATAGTCAAACGTGTATCATCTGATTAATGTTTATATTATAGGAAAACCTTATGCGAATAAGTTTTTTGATAACAGGTTCTCATAGTTGAATAAGATATCTTGTGTAATTTATGTTTATGTTGATAGGAAAATCATAGACGAATAAGTTTTTTGATAACAGGTGCTCATAGTCGAACAAGTTTTTATTTTGATTTGTGCTTATGTTTATAGGAAAACCTTAGACGAATACTCAAACAAGTTACATGGCGTTTCAATGCAACTGTTTAAGTTAATATCTATAAACCTTGGAGTTGAACCTGAATCAATTGGAAAGATGTTTGAGAATTGCACTCAAGGTATCAGGATGAACTACTATCCACCATGCCCTGAAGCACGCAGGGTTTTAGGATTGGCACCGCACTCTGATGCAACCGGGTTAACCCTCTTGATTCAAGTCAATGAAGTTCAAGGGCTGCAGATCAAGAAGAACTCAAAATGGGTGCCTATTAAACCCATTCCTGGATCGATTATTGTCAACATTGGTGATGTCCTGGAGGTAATTATATAATCAATGTTTTGAAATAGATATACTTATTCTTGATGTTGTCTTTCAACATGAAGCAAAATTGGAACCAAGTTTAACTTGTTAGAGGAGGTGAATTACAGGTTGGGTAAGTGGGTAACAGGATGGGTTGACCCGAAATATTTAAGGGTAAGTGCATTGTTAAATATGATCAAAAATTGTCTATTTCATTGATAATTTTATATAGTTTTAAATAAAACAAGTCTAGAGGCTTTATGAAATAATAATACAATTTAAACAGCTTTTGACTAGTTTGCAGCAATGGAGTTGCCTTGAAACTTTTCAAGCGTAAAACAAAACCCGAATTGACCCATTGCCGCCTATTAAATGGTCGCTCTATTGATTTTGTGGTTCGGTTTCATAAACATTTTGGATTCTTAATTGAGTTTTATTTGTGATGAAAACAGATAATGAGTAATGGAGAATACAGTAGCATTGAGCATAGGGCTGTAGTTGACTTTGACAAAGAGCGGCTCTCAATTGCGGCTTTTCACAGCCCGGGCCTTGGCGCCATGATCGGACCATTGCCTGAGCTCGTTAAGGATAAGATTCTGAAGTATAAGACGATTGATGTAGAAGATTATTTGAGGTTAATCATTAACAGCAAACTTGATGGCAAATGCCTAATTGATCACATGAAGATTCAATAGAAACTACGCTCATGAATAAATGTTTGATTCAAAGTCCACTCAATGTGGACAAACAAAACCAAAAATGAATCAACTTAATGTAAGTTTTAAGGTGTTTATGTTTTATAAAAAGTTGAACTCTAACTTGGTCATAGTTTTCATGATTTCCGAGCGTTGTTTTGTTTCTCTTGCACATTCAAGTTTTAATTTAGCCTTTTGGGCAGCCTTATTTTATAAAAGTGAGTGAACCATACTGTTTAAATAAAAAGTTTACAAATATTTAGAATTCTGATTAGTTTTCAAACCAAAACACTGGTACAAAATCAACATCAGGATTTCATAACCACAACCACCTCTAATTTTTTTAAAACAAAACTATAATGTATTTTACTATTATAAAGCAGTTGACATTAATGAAAGAGACATACACATTAATAAGTTTAAAAACTACAACAATATGAGAGCAATCCAATGCAACATTTAGCAATATTCTTAATCCAAAAAAATCCAAGTAATTTCATCTCCTGGCATGCTTTTAAATGGATATCTCTTGCCAAAAATAGTTGCTAAATGCTAACCCAACACCTTCAGTAGATCATCCACCAAATTGAAGACAATACTCAATAACTTACATAAAAAACAAATGAATACCCAAATAGCTTTTCCAAACTCATGTTTTGTTTGTTGAGCACTTTAAAAACCAGTCATAATACCTGTTTTGAGATAGCATTTATGGTGGACACTTGTATAAACCAGCTTACCAAACATAAAGGTTGACTTTCATTGGCTCACACTTCAGCCACCTCAAAAGATTATTAAAAATAAACAACTACCATTTAATATTTAAATAAGCCAAGAACACTACACCAATTCACTTACCTGGCTAGCAACCATCAATGATATATCACTCACACTTTCTAGCAGCAAAAAGTGCAATAGGTCTCACAAAAACAAAAGTTGAACAGCTCACAGATCAAAACAAAAGACAATGTCACACACATCAACCACAACTCTTTATCAATTTAGTACCATATCAAGTCAAGTGTCTTTTTAATGATAACACACTACTATTTCATAACCAATTAAATCACTTTTAACACATTTAAGCCTGTAGGATCATTATATTAAAATGTCACTTACTCTTAACAATAAAACACCAACACAAATGTTGTTATGTTCTCATACAGCCATTAAAGAAAGTTTTAATAAAATTAAGAGTATGTTTGAATTATTTAATTTTTTCTTTTTCAAAACATCAACATACAGAAATCTTTTAATTGTACAGCCTCAAGTACATACAAAATAAACATTAACCTACAGCTACAAATTTACAATCTATTTTTTAGTTTTTACAATATCACACTTATTTGGTTAATGTGTATTTGTAAGAAAAAAATTATATTTACTAGCGGTTAGCAATAACTATGTTACATTTTTAATAACGCATCAACCACAAATCCATGCTCAAATTCAGTTATCTATTTTTTTTTTTTTTTGTTAAGTTTTGATCGAAAAAATATTTGGCATCAGTTCTCCAAGGTGATGTAGCATCAAGCAAACGCTTTCAGACGCAAATTACCCATTTGTTATTAGAGATTCATCATATGCCCCATGCTAATTTCTCCAAATATATAAACATTTATAATAATTAAAATATTAAAAAAATTAAAATAACAAGCGATCGGAACCTGTCGGGATTCAATGTTTAACATCAATCAAAATTTGTCAGTGGATTGACAGACCATTGAATTTTATCGTCACCTCGCTTTTCATTCTTTCTCAAATAGTCAAAAAAAAAAATTGTTTTAACATAAAAATAATTTGAAAAAATAGATCATCGCTCAGAACTTCTTAGAGGTATTGCTACCGTCATCGACAGGATTAGATCCTGTTTCTGGAGCGATTATGTCTTCCTCATAGCGATTTTAAATTCAAACAATAATAACAACAAAAATAAACAAACATAAATTTAAAGCAGACTTAACTGAAAGATGATTATGGAATTGAAGTTTCAAATCGTTGGTTCTGATATGAATGATTGATTGTAGTTCTGTGAGATGAGACATATATAGAGGTGAGATTACGGCGCTCAAAACCCTAAAGTTCCATTTGCAGTTTGCAAAGTGTTGTTTGGGCCGAATTAGTCTCTGCGGGCGCGGCCCATTAAACTTTTCATTTTATCTAAAGCTTTTGTTTAGTTTTTACTTTTTAGGTCTTTTAACAGTTTTGAAATCATGATGAAGCCAATCAATTTTTATTTAATTATTAGTAACTCATGACATGTAAATATTAAAAAGTTGTGGATTCCAGTCGTTCATTGTAAAAGTGATTAGGGTTGCACCAATGGTTTTTTTTTATTATGGGTTTCATTTTGAAAGAGTTGAGGTGCGGTACTGGTTAGAAAACGAATAGATGGATCAAATTAAAATAACATTTATTCTTTAAAGTATGCTCATATATTTACCGTTAAAAATAATCATGATCAAATGTTTAATGCTTTTTAACTTTGTTTTAGTCAGCTCTATAAATGTAGCATAGAAGATCAATTAACTCACACATAATAAGACAATATTCAAGATCCTCTTCCCCTTCATCAAATAACAGTTGTACCATCCCGGTGGTGAATTCAAAAAAAAAATTTATGTGAAGCAAAAGTGGGGCGATTGCACAATTTTAATAGGGGCGTTCAGGATTTTCACATAAATATAACACTAAAAAAAATTTTTACGGGGGGCGACTGCCCCCTCAACAACACACCTGAGTCCGCCCCTGACTATCCACATCATCGCTAGAGGAAAATAGAACAACCAAGTACTATCTAGAAAGCAAAGAGTTCAACTATAAAAACATAATAAATAAAGAAAATAATTGCGGTGGATGCGAACCCGACCCGTTTGATTATTCATGGCTCACCTTCTATCAACGGTTGCCAATGTTAAAAAGTTGGTCCATGATCCGATATGCAACACATTCTCTCGCTACCCTCTCTCTAAAAATTCATTGTTGATTCTCGTATCAAAGACTGATCTCGCTTGAACCTCCTCGGTCATTAAACTTGGTGTACTATTATTCCACTTAATTATCACGTATATAGCAAAAGTTACATATATTTCTTTTATAACAGTGTGTGATCGAACTATATATCTCTGCATAGCAAGGTGCTAGAGCAATAATAACAAAGTTACATATACGATCAATGATGACGGCGACACAAGTGAGTGCATAAAGTTAAATGGAAGGGTTAAGGTCTATGAGCCACTTTTGTTACTCGGAGGCTGTACAAGTGGGGGCATTGACGTTAAATGAATAGGCTAAGCTATGAGCCACCTTGGTTTCTAGTAGTTTATGGGAGTATGGGACTAGCTTGCAATTGGATTTGAGGTGAGGTGTTTACGGTTTGCACGCTAACACTGTGTTGCTAAGTTCATTTAAGAAGAGAAAAAAAAAAAAAACATAAGAAACTAAAAAAATAATTGTGTTCTAAAATTTTTTTAATTTAAAAAAAATGAAATAAAATTAAGAAAATTGTATTCTCGAATTCAGAGCAAAAGAAAAGAAAGGTAGGGATTTTGGAGGTTAAAATCAATACTTTTTAATTTAAAAAACAGTGAAGAGTAAAAAAGAGAAACGAAGACAAGAAAAAAGTAATAAAAAAAATGAAAAGAAATGATTTACTTTCTTTTATCGCGTTAAGTAATCTCGAAAACATAGCTTAAATTTGAGACGCATGGTTTGGTAGACATTTATTGTAACAGCCCACATAATCGTACCAGAATATTGCCCGCTTTGCTCCTGATAGGTTGCCCAGCTAGAAACTCACGGCTTTATTTTTACCCAACGAGTTGATCGCTCAGACAAAATGCGTATTGGTAGAGGAGGTTTCCACCCACTTATAAGTAATATTTCGTTCTCCCCCTCAACCAATATAAGACTTACATTATAAAATCTCTAACTCAACATGTAAGTCCCATATCGATTGAGGGGGAGAACAAAACATTACTTATAAATGGAAACCTCTTCTACCAATACATGTTTTACTTGGGCGAGCAACTCGTCTAGTAAATACAAAACCGTGAGTTATTAGATGGACAATCCATTGGAGACAAAACGGATAATATATTGGTACGATTTACATGGGCTGCTACATTTTATAAAAGTAGTTAAAATATCAGTATATATTCACAATATTATAAAATACAATATGAATTCTAAAAACAACAAAAATAATAATTAATCAATAAAATGATATATTGTGAGGATAACCAATTAAAAAAGTAAATACATATCAAGAAAGTTTTGTCTGGTTTAGTCTATTAGGAGCTACGCCATATTTTTAAAAGGGATTGGGATGTATCGTTTTTTAGGCTTTCATCGTAAGAACTATCATCTCATACCCACCAAACGGCATGTGCATGTTTTCATTGAGCGCACATGTTTATCTTTGTTATTTGAGTGGAGAATTTCTAATAGGTAAATTACCCTTGTTTTTTCTCCCACTATGAATGCTTAAATGTAAAGTTGTCCTCTTATTCATGATCACAACCAACGAGCATGAAGCGCATTGACGATGTTTTAAGATCTGGGTCCGCTTTCCTTATTTCCAACGTCTTTCTTATAAACGAACAATGCATGGCTTGTCTAAGGTGTCATAACTACCATAATTCCTCATTGTACTCAACGAGGTTTGCATCACTATTTTATCTTTATAGAAGTGTTTTTTATATCTATTGTAACACAGGTTCATTTTATCAATTAATATTGTTCACTTTATCTAGTGAGAGCTTCAAAAATCATTTTTGGCTACCATAGTGGACAAAAGATATTGATATTCATCCAAGGTGTCACATTCATACATCTCATATTATTTATTCTTTTTTATCCGGGTGTTGTTTATAATGAGCCCTCATGGGTTGTTTATCCCCATAATGCTGGATCGAAAGTAAACGTCATTTTGAGAATGTGCGCATCCTACTTTTTGATGTTTTCATAACCCAAAGAGTTGCTGCAACATCTCAAAAATATGTTGAAGTCATTATAACACGTGAAGCTAGTAAGGAGAGTGTATAGTCGAAAACGGTGAGTGGTGACATGATTATTTTTAGGTTTTGTGCGCATTAAAGAAGAACAAAAGTCTAACTTTAATCAACAAAGACAAGTCAAAAAGATATTATAGGATAAGTGTTTTATAACAAACCACATGTCATCGTGATTTTTGTTACACAAAGGACAATCATATTGAACCCACACATTCAGTTTTGTAATAAAAAGTTCAAATATGTTTTTTGCTGTAGTTTAGAAAAAACACATGCATGATATTGGAACATGACATATACAAAACTTACAGTGGACTATAAAGGTGTGTCATCATAACATGTCAACCATTACATCAAAAACCTTATTTTCTATCATGTATTATTTTGCTTCATAAGATGGTCTTTAGCAATTTTTTTTTGACTAAACACCAACAAACCAAAACCATCAAAATTTCTTTAACATAAATTGCTTGTAATCAAATTTAAACATGAGTGTTTTTTATAAAGCCTTTAACTCGATAACTCTTACTACATAGTTGATCAAATTAAATGTTATCAATATCAATATAATTAACATAAACACAAGTGGATGACCAAAATTTCAACCATCATATCTACTTCACATCTTCATTTCTTAGTTAAAGTTTTTTGGTTAAAAATGATAATTTTATTCAATAACATAGCAACAAGACAATCAAATAAGACAATTTCTACCAAAATGTAAACTAGAAATAGAACACCCCTCGGTGGCCATTTGGTCAACTGGCACCAACTGGCGTGGATAAGAGTTTCATGGTCTTAAGGTCACAAGTTTGAATCTCACTTGAACTAAAAGTTTTGCATCCACTGATAAGGGTTATCAACAAGCTCTCCAAGCATATGCAAGTCAGATGGTTTTATGAGCTAGTCGGTTCCTCCTGGAACGAGTTGGCACCATCCTCGAGCGTCAAACTAACGCTTAACAATTGAAATCTTGTTTGAGATATGAACATACCTTGGTTATGAAAAAAACATGTCACTAAACTTAAGTTGTAATTGCCGTTTGAAAAAAAAAAAAAAAAAAAAAAAGAATTAAACACCCGATACCATGCCTGTCTTAATACCACCTAATCTAGTCTTAAGTCCACTTAATTTACAACTAAAAAGAAATAAAGAATGCCATATTACCTTTAAAAAATGAAGTAAATTTGGACCATATTCGAATTATTCGCATCAAGTGATTCCCTAGAAGCCTAAAACCTCACCACAAGACTCCCAAACTTGTGGGGGCCCAGTCAAAGTCCAGTTTTGTGGACACAGCCGTTGAGCCTCGTACACCAAAACCGCCAATCACCGTCGACGTTCACAAACTCCGATCAACCAACATCTCAACGTCGTGATTCCGATTCATTCGTAATCTCGTATGCAAATGGCGACAATCAATTTACGGACTCCTGCAATCTCACCGGCGTCGAAACCAGACGCCGATCGTCGGTTTTCATCATCGAAGAGCCTCAACGGATCATCGCAATCCGTGTACGAATTCATCGATTCGAATCAACGACAGCGTGTTCGGAGGTCGGTGAGTTCTGTTGGGGTTAAATCGGTGAAGATCTTTGGACAGAGCCAGGAAGCGGCCTTGTCTCCCAATGGTCCCATCTCTATAGTAAAGTTATCGCTGTCACTGCTTTATTGTTTATTTATAGATTGATAGATATGTGATATGTGATATGTCTGGATGCTTTGTATTTAGTTTGACGATTGTTAGCGTTTTCTTAGGTTTTGAATTTGTTTCCATGTTTGGGAGTAGTTGATTAAAACTGTGGTTGAGTTATTGTGAAGCTTGGGATATTAGGCGTGTGATAAAGGAAAACTGAGATTAAGATTGATTGAGCTTGCTTGTTGTTTAAGAGCAGAGAATAAAATCATGAGTTAAATTGCAATGGTATTATTGTTAAACTTAAACATTACTCTTTCTGTCATTCAATCATTGTTATGGTGGTGCATTTCACTCTGGAGGTAAGAGTTAGACATGCTAATGATATTTGTTATCCTAATTCCTAACCTGTGGTCATGTAGAAATCTATCAGATTTTATTAGTGGTAGGTATTGTCATTGACTTTTTTTTTTCCTTAGATAAGGCTTTATTATATATGATTTTTGCAGGATTTTTGTTTGCTATGGTTTGTGTACACGAGTAGCACATTGTGCTGAGGAAGATGAACTTTCGGTTTAGTCTTAATCAGAAACAAGAGTTTTATATGATGTTAGTGTATGATTGCTTAGATGTTTAATATGAATGTTTTCTTTTAGTTGGGTCTTATATGATTGTAGTTATCTTATGTGACCGTGAATCACTACCCATAGAGGAGATTAGAGGTTAAGTTATAGCTAGCAATTAATTATGAGTTCTTTTGAGTTTCAGTCTAGCGATGGCAGTTTAAGGCCACCTCAAATTTCTCCAGATGTTCAAAGGAAAACAAAGATAGTGTGCACAATCGGTCCTTCAACAAGCTCACGTGAAATGATATGGAAGTTGGCTGAAACAGGGATGAATGTGGCACGTCTAAACATGTCACATGGGGATCATGCTTCTCATCAAAAAACTATTGATCTTGTCAAAGAATACAATGCTCATTTCAATGAGAAAGTTATTGCAATAATGTTGGATACAAAGGTATGCCTTTGTGTTGTAGAACATTATTATTATCTTTATGCATCACTACTATAATTCACTACTAGTCGTATCAATTGTGTTTTTTTTTCCTAGTATGGAATTTATAAGCATCATCTGTTGTTCATGTTATCATTAATTAGTAATCGAACTTTGAAGGTCTAATTTTATATCATATAAAAGTCATGTGGAAATTTTGCATAATCACCAAGAGCAACCTTGAATTTTCTTCTAATTTTATCCTCTTTGAACTTGAACTTTTCTTGTTTCTTATATTACCAAAAGTCCATAGATTTTTCACGCGAGTGTGATGAGCCATAGAATTCATTTAACATTTACTAAAAAAAACACTCATGGAGCAAAACCAGGCCCAAAAATTTTTTTCGGACAGATTTAAATAATATTAACAAAAGCTGGCATATTCAAAATAACTTACTAAAACTAAACCATGATTACATATACCCTCTTGCTTCAGGGACCTGAGGTTAGAAGTGGAGATGTGCCTAAACCAATTCTCCTTCAAGAAGGACAAGAATTCAATTTCACTATCAAAAGAGGAGTCAGCACAGATGACACTGTTAGTGTTAATTATGATGATTTTGTAAATGATGTTGAGCCCGGAGATATTCTATTGGTTGATGGTAAAGACTTTCTTCAGCACACTTGTTCTATGCAATTATTAACTTACATACATTTTGCATTGCCTTTATAGGTGGAATGATGTCATTGAGTGTTAAGTCTAAGACCAAAGATTTAGTAAAATGTGAAGTAATTGATGGCGGAGAACTGAAATCAAGGAGGCATCTTAATGTGCGTGGGAAGAGTGCCACTTTGCCTTCAATAACAGGTTTACTTGCATCCTATTTCACAATTACACGTCTTTTTGTTCTCTTTGTTGCATGCATAATAGGTCTAATTTACAGATAAAGACTGGGAAGATATAAAGTTTGGAGTGGATAACCAGGTTGATTTCTATGCTGTTTCATTTGTAAAGGATGCTGAAGTGGTACGTGAGCTGAAAGGTTATCTTAAAAGTAAGGCTCTTATATTTTACCATGGTATAGCTAATAGTATTTTTTTTACACATGCCACCATTCTTCTTCTGTGCTATTTCTGTACATTTTATATTTATTTATACTTGATCGAGCTTAATCTCTTCTGTAGGCTGCAATGCTGACATCCATGTGATTGTAAAAATTGAAAGTGCAGACTCAATAGTTAATCTTCCTTCTATACTTGCTGCATCTGATGGGGTTAGCGTTTATCAACTGCTTTCCTATTTCCCCCTTTCTTTACGTTACGACCATATGTGGCAAAATGGGGAGAGGGGTTTAGGTAGGTTGAACAGGCCAAAACGGATAAGTTTTTAGTAAGGCCTAGGTCGGGTTGGACATGCCCACAAACACTTTTTAACCCAACCCACAGGCATTATTTCATTTGTAATTTCAGTTGTAAAATTTTGTGTTAAATATGATTACAGTAATAATCCAAATTCTTTTTTAGTGTCAAACAGTTGAGAAGGTTTTATGTATAACTGTATTTGAATACATTTCAGATGACGTTTAACCTGTTTAACCCGCTCTATACATTTGCTCTGTTTCCTTTATAGAGAAAAATAACATAACCCAAATTGACCCATTTGTATCTAGCTGCTCGAAATAACCACCTTTAATTATGACATATCTACTCCACATTGCTTTGGGATAAATGTGCAATTGCACAAAATTTGAAGCATTCATTACTGATTTGCAAGACAAAAGAAGCAAGATAACATGCGTGATCAGTCTAACCCTTTCTTTATCATGTAGAGGACTAGATGTGATAAATGGGCAGGTTAGCTAACAGTTAAAATGGGTAAATTTTTTTGTGCGGATTGAAATGGGCCCTAGACGATCCAAAACATCTTCCAACTCAAAATTTTAAAACTTGTATGACAATTAGGGTGTCAAATATGATAACATATAATCATTTCTATATTAAACTATTTTTATTGAATGAAATAGAAGGGTATATTCCTTAAAACACAAATAGAATGACCAACTATAAGTAAATTGGTTAAAGTAGCCACCTCTGTGATACCGTTTGGAAGTAGTAATTGGTAGGCATGGTGATCAACGGCCCGCTGCTATGCTTTTGAACTAATAAAAACTGTTTTTTCACAACTCCAGACTTACTGAATGCTACAATGTTTTCATTATATTCATTTATAATTCGGAAGATGTCTACTTCATAAATATCATCTCTTAACTTTATTTTCTATTCTTAAGGCAATGGTTGCACGCGGTGACCTTGGTGCAGAGCTTCCAATTGAAGAAGTCCCTTTATTGCAGGTAATTTTGATATTAATATCTGAGGTTGATAACTAAATTATACATACACACACAACACACTGTTTTATTGTTAGGAATTTTTTATAATTTTTTAAACATGGGTTGAATTGAATTTCATACTTGCTATTGATAAATCAGGAAGATATCATTAGAAGGTGCCAGAACTTGCAGAAACCAGTTATAGTAGCTACAAACATGCTAGAAAGCATGATTGATCACCCAACCCCAACAAGAGCTGAAGTTTCTGACATTGCAATAGCAGTACGACAAGGTGCAGATGCTATCATGCTTTCTGGAGAAACTGCTCATGGCAAGTAAGTTTTATACTTGTTATTTTGTTATTGTTGCTGTTGTTAGTTATTCTATTAACCACTTTAACATTCAAAATTTTTTCATCAACTGTTGTTTGCATGTTAATATTTATAGGTTTCCACTGAAAGCTGTGAAAGTAATGCACACTGTGGCATTGAGGACTGAATCAAGTTCAATCAACATGGTTCCTCTTGCTCTTAAATCTGCTAGAAAGGTGTGTGGTAATGAATGTTATTTTTTTATAGACCCACTAGGTTATGTGTTCTCTCTCTCACGAGTCACAGATCAAACAGGTGAGTTAAAAGAAATAAGTAAAAAAAGGAAATATGGCAATTGGGTCAAACTGGTTGAAAGTTATCAAAAAGTGTATTCAGATGGTTAAAAAATTCTTTACTTGTTTTATTAGCATACTTTATAATATTATTATTGAGTGTTTCATATCTAACAAATTAGTTATTTATAAAGTTAAAAAACTGAACAGAGAAGAAGTTACATGACCAGTCCCCCATTTTACCACCTCTACTATGTTTATATCACCTTCTAACGTTAAGCATGACACTATATATCTTGTTGATTCTACTTTTATTGTACCTTAAACTTATATAATTTCTAGTCTTCTACAAGTATATTTCATGTTGGCTAACCTGACAACCTTTTTCAGAGCCATATGGGTGAAATTTTTGGCTACCATGCTGCAATAATAGCCAACACTCTCTCTACTCCTATCATTGTCTTTACAAGAACAGGGTCAATGGCTGTAATTTTAAGCCATTACCGCCCATTCTCAACTATTTTTGCCTTCACAAATGTGTGAGTACAGACAATTAACATTACATACTTGTCTTTGAAATATTTGTTTTATATCATACGATTCTTACTGTTAGTGGTCATTATGTAGATTGAATATTATAAACTGATGCTTTGTACAGAAAAAGAGTTCAGCAAAGATTGATTCTTTATCATGGTGTTATGCCAATATACATGGAGTTCTCTGATGATGCAGAGGAGACCTTTTCTAGAGCTCTTAATATTTTAGTGGTTAGTATGGCTTACCATTTCCGCATTACGTGTTTGTTTCCCTCTTTAAAGTTGTTGCCTTGACTATTTAAAGAGTTTTAAACGAAATTTAATATTAGTAAAATGTCTAAAATACCCCTGTCAGCAACAACAATGAGAATCTTATGATGTTTACTTATGCGTAATTCCAAATAAAGGAAATTTGTATTTTTTTCACATGTGTATGCAAGTATCTTCTATAGTATGCCACACCAACATTTTACGTGCTACAGAAGGTTAATTACATAAAATAGTAAAAAACTAAATGTAAGTTACACTTTCTTAGTTGATAGCGTTTATATAATTTTCAAAAGTATCATTATAGTTTTTACATCTTCATCAGGATAAGAGTTTGGTGAAGGAAGGACAGTATGTTACTCTTGTTCAAAGTGGAGCTCAACCAATTTGGCGCGAAGAGTCTACTCACCACATACAAGTTCGTATGGTTCACGGTTTAGTCGGGTATGCAAAATAACACCCAACCCATACGAGTTTTTTAAAGGCCAGAGTAATTTGCCACACTATTCAATTCTTACTGAATATTAGGTGGTTGTAAATTTAATCATTAGAGTGTTTTTGTCCCCCCTCCCCCCTCAAAGAACAAAAGAACAAAAGAACAGACGAGATAGGTTTTTTTTTTGTTTTTTTTTTTTTTTTTTTCCTTTTTGAATTGATACTTGTTGAAAACCAACCCATTGTCCTTTCTATGTTGAATTAGTTTTCCTGTTTTTGTTAAATAGAATGCAGAATTTTGTATGTTACATTTGTTCTTTTTTTCTCAAGTACATGGATCAAGTCGTGAAAACAACCTACTGTAAAAATATATGGTAGTAATGCGTACCGCATGCCCAAAGTGGCTAGACACCCTTGGACCCCATGCATGCGGGAGTCTTATGCATTGAATTTGAGTGTTTACACGTCAACATGCGGTGCTCCCTCAGTGAAACATCAATAAATGACTATCTTATCAAAACTAGCATAAACTATCTAAGTTAAAAAAACTAATGGGTTATAATTTTCAAGGTCTTATCTAGAGGTGGGCAAATCGGGTCCGGCCCAACCCGAAACCGGGTTGAAACCGGGTTGGCCCCAACCGGGTTTTTTCGTACCCGGGTTTTGGTGAAACCGGGTTCACCTAATGCAAAACCCTACCCGGCATACCCGGGTCGGGTCGGGTTCAAATCGGGTTTAGTTTTTTTTTTTTTTTTCTTCTTCTTTTCTTTTCTTGTGTGTGTCCCCAATACCGGGTTCAACCGAGTCGGGTCCGAACCCAGGTTCGGGTCGGGTTCACTAAAAAACTCAAAATCTAAAACCGGTTCCAACCCTACGGGTTTAAATGGGTCCAACCCGGGTACACCTCCCATCGGGTACTACCCGGGTCCGGGTCGGGTTCGGACCTGGTTTTTAGGCCCATCTCTAGACTCTTATCACATGTAATTTCTAAGTAAGTTTTGTGAGAGTCACAATCTTCATAGAAATATGTACTCAATTATGTGAAGATAACTAGTTGATAATTCAACCTCATGATAATCAACCCTCAATTATGTCAATTAATTGATTTACAACTTGAAAACAACATGCTAACCAATTTAACTTGTCACCCATTTTGACTAGCTTGCAAGTTCTTTTAAACTTGCATTTGCATATTTTGTATACAATTTTCTCGTTTTTGGATTTCATCATTCAAACCTACTTTTCAATTATACCCAAGCAGGCAAGCCTAGTAGCATTAGTAATTCCTGTCACAAAAATAACGTTAGTTCAAATCCTTGTAATGTAATATTAGAGTATTAGACGGTATTTACAATTAAAAAATATTGTTCATAAAAAAGTTGTTTCGTTTATAATAATCTACTTATTCTAATAAAAGAAAAGCTAAAAGGATGCGTTGCAGCATCACATTTATTATACCAAAATTTTTCTGTTTTTCTCTCCAATTAAATAATTGCATTAATTACTAATTATATTATTTAATTTTTTCTAGATTAAAAATAAATTTTTAATAAATTAAGAAATATATATTTTTATTAATGTTATTTCTAAAAAAAATTACAAAAAATTATTTTTTTTTCTAAAACATCAAACTTTTTTAAAAATACGAAATATTTTAAAATTGATGTTTGTAAAATGTAACAAAAATAATTAAAATCAGGAGTTATAATAAGAAAATTTTTAAAAATAATTTTTTTTAAAAACAATTTGTTTTGAAACAAAATGTTTAATTTGTCTTTGAAAAAAAAAGTTAAAGTTGATATAATTGTTTAATTACTTATAGATTTTACTTACATTTAATTTCAATCACATGTTATATTAAAATATTATTTAAAATTAATAATTTTTTTATACTTAATATTATTATTTATATAACTCGTATAATATAACCATGAAAGTGGGTTGGCTAAATTTTGAAAAGAGACCACTTGACTAGTAGTCCAAAAACTTATCGATAAGATCCCACTGTACTCCACGTCGATATCCGGTGTACGGTATCCCAAATCCGCCTCTATATCAATCATCTATCTACCTCCGTACAACTCCTCAACTCACCTTCTTCAATTCTCCACCACCACCGCCTTCAGGTACGCTCACACTCTTCTTCATTCTCCTAATCACTCAATCGATCTCATTCATGTTTCAATTTCTCCCTTCCTATAATCGATCTCGAACAATTTCTGTTTCTGTTTGTGCGATTTACAGCAGAAGAAGACTTCAACGTTATATGGATCGTAAACATCTTGTCACCGCTGAAGGTGCGAGGGAATCTCTGATCGCTATTTCGTACGGTGTTAATATTGACGAGATTGCTTATTCACCGGAGACTGATGATGCTGGTGGTATAACGGACGGTGAGATTAGCATTACTGTTACCGGTGATCGGAAGAAGACGATCGATGAATTGAGATCGGAGTTGATTTCGCTTGCTTCTTTTGAACCTTCGACGGACTGTAAGATTGACAGATCCACAGCTCTTAAGGTTTAAATGTTTAGATGTTATGGTACATTTGAAATTTGATTTGTTGATGCTTGAGTATTGAACTGAAAATTATTGCAAATGAAAGTTAAAATTGCTTCCTTGTGTATGAAATTATTTACGTGTTTTCAGCTGGTCGATTATGGTATTCATATAGCTATAACAAAAATCAATATAGTCACAAAAGTCTCAAACTAATGTTATGGTAAAAGAACCTGAATGCTTGTTATCATAGAGGTCATTAAACTCTGTCTTTTTATGGTTGCCACAGACTATGCCTGGCAAAGTAAGCCCAACGATATCAACATGGGTTCTTATGGGTTTTTAAAATGATAAGATGGGTTATTCTTTGATAATAAATAATCCTTCACCGGGTCAGAATGGGCTAAGCTAAAATGTCAATGGGTCAGAATGAGTTGAAGAAAAAAAAACACATATCAAAGTGTCAAACCATCAAGGCATCAATCCACGATCAAGTCTCCCACTTTAGCCCGTAACCGTATTCCTTGCCTACAACAGCTCATTTGAGTCGATAGCTAGACGTCCCCAGGTTCATGCGTAGCCTTTCTCTAGATAACCGATTAATCGCAACAATGTTCGATGGAGAGAGATGTTTGATCTTCGTTCGATTGACTTCCCTCAAGGGGTTTCCAATATATTTTCACGAATCAGATTAACTGGCACTCACTTTCATATGAACTATGTGATAATTATGCTCTTAATTTTGTTTCTTAGCCCATTATGGCATCCAATTTCGTTAACTGTATCCATGGCGATGATTGCAACTTGGTTCTTCTTCTATTTCCTCCGTAATAATGAATATTGTTTGCAAAATCAGTAGGTCTCATCCTTTTCGTTTCATACTCTCTTTTTGGGGTGATGATGTATTGATGTGCACGTTTGAAAAGAGAGAATTGATTTGGGGTTGAATTTAATTTAGTTGTAGAAATCGAAGTTGCAGAGAATTGAATGGGGGATTATGGAGTTGCATCAAAAGCTTCGTCAAAACCATGGCATAATACTATTTGCAACTAATAAGTTTCATCTCTTTTGGTTCATATCTTTTTTATTTTTCAAACAACCCATCTTGACCTGTTTTTTATTAAAAACACATCCTTACCCGAATCCATCCTGATCCGAACCCGTTCTAGCCCGTTAGTCCGCCCGACCCAACTCGCTCGTTTTTCCAGGTCTACCACAAACAATACATACAACATATATTTATAGATAATGATCAAACCCTAAAGCCTCTAAACATTATTTTGGGTCTAAAAACACTTCTTCTCATACATTTTATACATTTGTTTAAGACCATATAATCTCAAGCATTCATGTCTCGAGGTACTAATTTTAATACTTTAGACAATCTTAATTCTTAAAATATTTCATTTAGATATCACTTTCAAGTGTCCCATATAAGTTTACAATGATGACATCAAGATTTCATGCGAAGTCCTTATTAGATTGTGAGACCGATGATTATGATAGTATTATCGTATCTATTACCGTGGACTATGTTTTCTCATAAATTACACTGGGATTTTAGAAAAACCATTGTATTACAATTCGTGCCTTATATGATACAATCTCTTTTTTACTTTTTTTTTATTTCAAAGACACCTATTTTTAACCTATTGGTTTGACGTCTATGAGTGTTCAAACTGCTGGTTCAAAACAGTTTTTTATTTTTATTTTTATTTTTTTAAGAGGGGAAAACTAATTCAATCCAATAGCTTGTTCCACCATAACAATACAAGCTGCTTCAATTTGTAAACAAAATTATTTTTGTTTGTCGTGTTCACATTGTATTTTACGTCCTTTCAAGATGTAAAAGTTTTTGTAATTGTCTGCTTTCCATTATTATTGTATTGTATTAGGTAATTAAAGTGTTATTATTTCAATTTTATACGAAAGATTTTTAACAATCTCTTCAGCTCTTGGAGAGGTACGATGAAGTAACTCTCTTATAAGAAAGAAGAGAGCTATCATATATAGAGTTACCCAATCTAAAACTACAATTAACAGTTGATTTTTATTTTTCTTTTTTGCCATGCTATTTGTTTTAAGCCTAACACTATTATAAATAATTTATTTTAATTTGCATGTTATTGCAAGGTGATTATGTTTATTTACATCGCTCGGACGTTAGGGGTAGTCCAAACAATGTTCAAAACAAAGAAAATAATTGATTTTTCAAGTATAATGGTTTTTTAAGTAACGCAGATACATTTTAATATTTTTAAAAGAGGTAAAGACTTTATTACTTAACTACATATCAAAGTTTATAAGTGTATAACATTTAAAACCAAACAGGTCAAATATAATATATTTTTAACTTTAATTTGATACTTTTAATGCTAATTTTAGAGCTGAGTTTACTTTTTTTAGACCACAACTTTATGTTTGTGATTGAATAAATTTCAATTTCAATTTGATATTTTCTTTATTATTTTAGCCAACTTCAGTTTAGTTTTCTTAACACACTTTTTAGCTATAATGCAATTTTATAGCTTCTAATATGTTTCTAACAAAACTTTTGGATATAATTTGATATTCCATCAACTTTTATTTTATATTCAAACCCCACACACATCACCACACGCAAGGAAATCATTGTTAACAAGGCATCGAATGCTTAAAAAAAATTATGACTATTCAGACACTTTTTCGTGTTATTGGGACGCACTTCACATCTCTGTCTCCATATACTTAAAGAAAGTGTTTCAATAATACGTTTACTAGCATAAAGAAAAACATGATAAACTACGAGCATTAAGTAGAAAATTTTAATTCCGTAGGGACAACGCTATATTCTTCTATCCCCACAATTTCCTCCATCAAATTCAGACGTTCCCGATTTGGATTTCTCAATCTCCCACCACCTTCTTAACTACTGGTGAGCACCTTCTCCTTTTAATCCATTTCATCTTTTCAATTGCTAGGGTTTATTACAGGTGTTCTAATCAGTAAATCAATTGTCAACAATTGAAGGTATAATTCCCCCAAATTACATCTGAACTTTAATTTTGATGCAATCGCCTTACTATTCGCCTCCAATCTGACATCAAATGCATTACACCAAACACGTTTACTTTGTTCATGATTCGAGTAATTGATCATCTTTTTTGTGCTCAGATTCTGGTGAAAATGGCCGCCAAATGTACGATTCCGGTGATCGATCTTCTCGATTTCCCCAATCAATCATCGAAGTTGCTTGCAGCTAGTGAAGAGTGGGGATGTTTTAGGCTGATCAACTTCGACGATGTTCTTCCGGTGACTCTGATGTCCGATATGAAGGCGGTGGTTCGATCTCTGTTTGATCTGCCGGTGGAGATCAAGCGGCGGAACGTCGACGTCATCGCCGGTAGCGGTTATATGGCCCCGACGGAGAAAAATCCGCTGTATGAGGCGTTAGGGTTGTACGATATGGCGTCTCGTCGTGACGTTGATAACTTTTGCACGCAATTGGATGTATCGCCACATCAAAGGTATCTGTCTTTTGATTTTACAATCACGTCGTATTTGGGATTGTTTATTTTGATTAAAAAAAACTAACTTATGATTTTTTAAAGTTATAAAGGAGTTGTAAAATAACAAAAAAAACATGTTTTTAAAAATGAGATGAGTTAGGCCTTGTTTGATTTTTTTTGTAAACTATGACTGGGTCAAAAGATGAGGAAAATTGAACTCGGTCAGAAGAAGGGAAATGGTGGGTTAAAAGCAAGAGGCTCAGTTAGAAGATGAGGAAGAAAAATCAAACAGTCTGATCATTTACCCGGTCAGCAGTCAGCTCTGACTGGACCGGGTAAGCTGATAAACAGCCTATTAATATAAGATAGCAAGAGGGTATAATAGGAATTTAGACTAAAATTTTTTTCAAAAGTTAATAAGTAACTTACTTTTTACTTTTCAAAATCGTAAACTGTATAAAAAGTCAGTTTAAAAAGTAATTTTGAGTTTGCCAAATACTTTTTATAACATATTAATTTTTTAAAAATTAATAAGGTAAAAGTAGGGTGGAAAAAAGCAATCCCAAACACCCACTCAGCCACGCTGATCGTTGACTCCGGTCAATAGTCTACAAATCAAATCAACGGTCTACAAATCCAAACTGAATCGGATGACCAACGGCCGGTCGAAGATTCTGTTTATCAAATTCGAACTGGTTCTATGACCAGTTTCATCATGCTTGCAAGGGTGACTTTATAGCAAAAATACTTGTGTTTAATAATTCTTGTTAAGTGAATTAGATGTTTGGTTTATAACTATGAAACCGCTTTATCTTGTCATTAGTTTGGTTTTACGGCTGGTTTTTTTTATAACTTTTAATCGGTTGGTTTCATAACTGTCAAACCGTAACGAACACTTTGGTTTATGATTTATACCAAAAAGTGGTCGTATGAAAACCGACAAGACTGTAATATTTGTACGTCTACAATTTTTTATATGTTTCATATTTGGTGTCATCATTTATTTATTTTTTATATCTAATTTTAATTGATATATAATTGTTGAACACGGCTCCCTAATATGATATTATGCTTTTTTTTTTACTTAGAGCGTGAATTGTGAAATCTAGCGGGGACCAAATCGTTGGTTAGAGTTTGGTTTTTATATTTCAACATCGGTTTTTGCTTTTAATGATTAAAGATAGCTAATAACGATTTTGCTCATGGTTTAACCTAAAATTTATCAAAAACCGAAATGTGAACAACAATAATTCTTGGGTGTCTAGCCTTTAATTTAAACAATATTTTTTTACTAAAAGTTTAGTTATATGTTTTTACTTTTGTAACTTTTAATAACAGGGAGACAATTATAAGGTACGCTGAAGCAGTACATGAGCTTTTTATGAGGATCGGAAAGAACTTAGCTAAAAGTCTTGGGGTGAAAAGTGAAAATATAGGAATTGAGAATTGGCCTTGTCAATTCAGAATCAACAAATACCATTTCACCCCTGAAGTTGTCGGATCCTCCGGTGTCCAAATACACACAGACTCTGGTTTCCTCACCATCCTCCAAGACGACGAGGGAGTCGGTGGTCTTGAAGTTATGGACCGCTTTGGCGAGTTCATTCCCGTTGATCCATGGCCCGACACCCTTCTGGTTAACCTCGGTGACATGGCAACTGTGTGGAGCAATGGAAGAATTTCCAATGTGAAACATAGAGTGCAATGCAAAGAAGCTAAGATTCGGGTATCAATTGCATCGTTTCTTTTGGGGCCAAGAGAGACCGTGGAACCTCTACAAGAACTGATGGACGAAGATCATCCGCAGTTGTACGTCTCGACTACATATGAAGATTATAGGAAGATGAGGCTGTCGACGAAGTTGCAAGCTGGTGAAGCCCTTGCTCTCTTGCACCCATCAAAGTTTGATAAGTGATAAACCATGATCGACTATAATTTATATTTAAGGAGGTAAAGTGGGTTGATGAGCTAAAACTGGTTAGCTGTTTAATAATTACAAATGATAAAGTTGTAATAATTACAAATGATAAAGTTGTAAATGTGTTGAACTTTCAAAAGTATATTTCAGATTTTTAATTCTAATTATAAACAAGCTGGCCTAGTTAATTTTAGTATAATTAAAAGACTAACTTGTTTATTGTAAGAGTTTTTGGTTGAAAAGTTCACGTGAAAACAAAAAAATAAATAAAAAGAACTCAAGGTGACATGATTCTCCTTTTATGTATTTTAACTCATGGTGAGGAAAACAAAACCGAAGGACGGAATTCGTATCAAACGAAACATTTACTTCATCCTCCCAATCTTTTTTTAATGGCTAATCTTTATTCTTCCTTTTCATGAGAATCATGACTATTGTTAGGATGTGTAACTTTATTTCGTTTTATATGTACGCAAATACAAACTTGGCATGCACGCTTAAGTCTCAAATCGGTAATATAAGAACACATGTATACGGATAACTCTCAAACTTTTTATTTTAACAAAAATAAAATAATAATAACTCAAAAACTTGAATACCATTTGTGATTGTTGTTTATGAGACTAGATAAACTTGCTAGACCACCAAAAAGTTTTTGTAAACCATAACTCAATATCTATAGGCTAAAACATAAACATATTTGAGTACAATTATGATTGTTGAATTTTAGGATCCAACTAACTTGTTAAAGTTCTATATGATTACAATACTAATACTAATACTAATCAGTAAATAATAGTAATCAAAGTTGACCGATTTGTCAACTTAGGTCCTTCAACTTCATCACTTTGTGAAACGAGTTCTATATGATTACGTCCTTTTAAGATGTAGAAGTTTTTGTAATTGACCTGCTTTCTATTATTATTGTATTGTATTAGGTAATAAATAGTGTTATTATTTTTTTTTACCATGATATTTGTGTTAAGTCTAATACTATTATAAATAATTTATTTTAATTTGCATTTGCAAGGTGATTATGTTTATTTACATCGCTTTTATGTTAGGGTTAGTTGAAACGATGTTCAAAACAAATAAAATAATTGAGTCTTCAAGTATAATGGTTTTTTAAGTAAATCAAATACGTTTTAATATTTCTAAAGAAGGCAAAGGCTTTATTAATTAACATGCATATCAAAGTTTATAAGTAACATTTAAAACCGAGCATGCTAACTTTAATTGGATACTTTTAACGCTAATTTAAGCAAGAGCATACTTTTTTAGACTGAACTATATGTTTGTGATTGGATGAATTTAAATTTCAGTATGTTTTTTTTTTCTAATTTTAACCAACTTCAATTGAGTTTTCTTAACACACTTTTTCACTGTAATGAATTTTTATAGCTTATAACCCTATGTTTGTAATTGTAAAACTTTGACGTTCCTTCAACTTTTATTTTATATTCAAATCGCACATGTCGTCACCACACACAAAGGAATCATTGTTGATAAGGTATGGAAAGAAAAAAAAAATATCATGACTATTCAGACACCTATTCCTATTATTAGAATACTAGCTTTAGTAAACCCGTGTATTACACGGCTTGAACAAATAAAATATTAAATATAATAAAAGTTTATCAAATATAAAACGATAATTTACGATAAAATATAATTGAAATTACGTATAGTAAGAACAATATGTAATAAAACAATTCTATCAACTTTTTAAACTTTTGATTTAAAACCTTTTTTTCCAAAAAAAATAATAAATATTTTGTTTCAAAACATACCGTATTAAAAACAACATTTTTTAAAATTTTCTTATTATAAATTTCAATTTTAATTATTTCTTGTTTATAAAAAATTAACTTTTTAAAAATATTAATTTCTAAAAAGGTTTGATGTTTTGTAAAAATTTCTTATTCAATAAAATTATTTTTAAAAAATAACATTAATAAGAAGTTTTTTTTAATTATTAAAAAAACTATTTTTGTTCTAAAAAAGTTAAATAATATTATTAATAATTAAGGTAATTATTTAATAAGAGAGAGAAGCGGGAAAATTTTGGTGAAACTGAATGTGGTGCCGCCACGTGTCACCCAAAGATACTCTTTTATTGGAGTAGAAAGATTCTTCTCCTCTCTAACTCAATATACTTAAAGAAAGTCTTTCAATAAAACGTTTACTAAAATCTTTATACTCTAATAAAAAAGTAACCAATAAAGACAAGTGACAATCAAATTTGTTTTCACGAAAAATTTATCACTTTTCTCTTTATTAAATGATTACACTAATCACTAAAATATAATTTATTTTTTATTAAAATTAGTTTTTTTAATTAAAAATATATATTTTTATTAATGTTATTTTTAAATAAATAACTTTTTTATAAAATAAGAAATTTTTCCAAAATATCAAACATTTTTAAAAATAAGAGTTTTTAATAAGTATAATTTTTATAAACCAAAATAATTAAAATTAAGAGTTATATTAAGGAATTTTTTATAAAAAAATTTAAATGGTTTATTTTGAAAGAAATTGTTTATTATTATATTTAAACAAAAAAAAATAAAAAAGTTATATAATTGTTTTATCACTTATAGTATTTACTCATATGTTATTTTAATCATATATTATATTAGAATATCATTTTAAAATCAATAAAATTTTATTTTATTTAAAACTTTATTTATTTAATTTATTTAACGCATGAATTTATTAAAATTAATAATATCGTAAAGAAAAATATGATAGTAAGGATTAATTAGAAAACGATATATTCAAATCTCACAATTTCCTCCATCCAATGCAGACGTCCCCGATTTGGATTTCTCAATCTCCCACCACTTTCTTAACTACTGGTGACCACCTTCTCCTTTTAATCCATTTCATCTTTTCAATTGTTAGGGTTTATTGCAGGTGTTCTTTTCAGCAAACCAATCGTCAACAATTGAAGGTATAATTCCCCCAAATTACATCTGAACTTTAATTTTGATGCAATCGCCTTACTATTCACCTCCAATCTGACATCAAATGCATTACACCAAACACGTTTACTTTGTTCATGATTCGAGTAATTGATCATCTTTTTTGTGCTCAGATTCTGGTGAAAATGGCCGCCAAATGTACGATTCCGGTGATCGATCTTCTCGATTTCCCCAATCAATCATCGACGTTGCTTGCAGCTAGTGAAGAGTGGGGATGTTTTAGGCTGATCAACTTCGACCATGTTCTTCCGGTGACTCTGATGTCCGATATGAAGGCGGTGGTTCGATCTCTGTTTGATCTGCCGGTGGAGATCAAGCGGCGGAACCTCGACGTCATCGCCGGTAGCGGTTATATGTCCCCGACGGAGAAAAATCCGCTGTATGAGTCGTTTGGGTTGTACGATATGGCATCTCGTCTTGACGTTGATAACTTTTGCACTCGATTGGATGCATCGCCCCATCAAAGGTATCTTTCTTTAGTTTTTACGGTCAACTCGTTGACCACTTGCTCCCGTCAACGGTCTTCAGTTCGATACCGAACCAGATGACGGTTGATCCGGTTCTTAAAATATTGTTCATCGGATACCATTTACATGAGTACATGACCAGTTTTCGGTCCAAACGGTTTGAAAGGTTCTCAAAACACTATAATTCTTTTAGGTGGGTATTTAGTTATTTACGGTTCAGTTTAAAAAATATAAGATCGCTCATTGTTTTGTTTCCATGGTCTATTTTTTATAACTTTTGTTCTGTTGGTTTTAATATATCAAACTGAAATGAATGGTTTGGCTTAGAGTGTATATCAAAACCGGCCATATAAAACCCGACCGAACTATAAGATAGGGTCATTTTGTCTTTTTATATTAGGGGCGTTTACATATTTACCCTTCATAAAATCATTAATTACATATTTACTCAAATCAAAAAATCAATTACATATTTCTCCTTTCTAAAACATACATATTACATATTTAACCATTTTATTGAAATTATTTATTAAATGATTATATTACTCGTATTTACACTAAATTATTTTTACACATTTCACTTACAACAACTATCTGTTACATAATTTATCAAGTTCGAGTCTTTTATGTAAATAGAAACAATAAAATTTCATCTCATTAAAACTTTATTTCAAAAGAACAAAAACCGATAATCAAAGTTATATCTTCAAATACAAAAAATAATTGTTAAAAGTTTTGAACAATTATAATAATAAAACATTAATATGCAAAAATCTATTAGTAAAAACAAAGTAAAATAGTTATTTAATATATAAAGTTTAGTGAAATGGATAAATATGTAATATATATGGTTTAGGAAGAAGAAATATGTAATTAATTTTTTAACTTGCGAAAATATGTAGTTTATGATGTTAGGAATGGGAAATATGTAAAAATCTCTTTATATTATTCATTTTGGTTTATGTATTTTGAGTAACGTTTTTATCTTCGTTATATGTATTTTATGTAAAGGCTCAATGAAACCTGAATCGTAAAATCAAACGAGAACCAAACTGCAGTTTGATTTGGTTTGTTCTTAAATTTCAAGTTCTCAATAATGAAAAAAATGTTAGTAATTGTTTGGCTTACGATTTTATCTAAAAATCATGAAAATGCAATAAACCTTAATGTATTTTTGTATTAATTAATTTTTTAATGAAAATAATGATTTGTGTTGGTAAATAATATTTTTACCTGTTTTACCAGGGATACAATAATGAGATACGCTGAAGCAGTACATAATCTTTTTATGAGAATTGGAAATAACTTAGTTGAAAGTCTAGAGGTGAAAAGTGAAAATGCTGGAATTAAGAATTGGCCTTGTGAATTCAGAATAAACAAATACCATTTCACCCCTGAAGTTGTCGGATTTCCCGGTGTCCAAATACACACGGACTCTGCTTTCCTCACCATCCTCCAAGACGATGAGGGAGTTGGTGGTCTTGAAGTCATGGACCGCTCTGGCGAGTTCATCCCCGTTGATCCATGGCCTGGCACACTTCTGGTTAACCTCGGTGACATGGCCAAAGTGTGGAGTAATGGAAGAATTTGCAATGTGAAACATAGGGTGCAATGCAAAGAAGCTAAGATTCGGGTGTCAATTGCATCGTTTCTTTTGGGACCAAGAGAGATGATGGAACCTCTACAGGAACTGGTGGACGATGAGCATCCGCAGTTGTATGTCCCGACCACTTATGAGGATTACAGGAAGATGAGGTTGTCGACGAAGTTGCAGGCGGGTGAAGCCCTTGCTTTCTTGCACCCACCGACGTTTGAGAAGTGGTAAGTCATGATCGACTATAATTTATATCTAAGGAGGTAAAGCGGGTTGACGAGTTAAAACTGCTTAGTGTTTTAATAGTTACAAATTGGTTGTCGTTAAACTGTATTAAAATTATAATGGGTTAAACTTTCAAGAGTATATATTTGATTCTTAATTCTAACTAGTAATGACTCCCGCGCGTTGCCGTGGGATTTTCTCGTCACATGATGAAAATAATATTTCTTTTTGTAAAAAAACAAAAAAAACATAAGATTTAATAAAATAACAAATAAATGTATATAAGTTGTATTTGTTTTAGCTATTGTTGTACCACGAACTAAAATATTAATAATATTATAATAACAATCAATCTGTAAAATTATTATACAATCAACTAAAAATTTTAATTGACTGTTAAACATTATAATAATACTAATATAGAGTCTCTATTTAATATACAAACACTTAAACTTGAATTTTAAGATACTATCTTTAGATAAATAGTAGACATTTATTTTACTAAAAATAATTTAGAATAATTTAATTAGTTTACCTCAAAAAAATTCACCTCGTAACTTTTGTATTTAATTTTATACTAATTAAAAAAATCAAAATAGAATAGCTTTGTACTTTTGAAAAAAAAAAACATATTGGAACTATTCATTCAACACATTCTTTAATTTTCACTTTACATTTCTAACACACTATTAACCCATCTTAAAATCTCTTATCTTTCTTTCTCTTTCACTTCCAGCTTCACACCAAGCAGTCAAGCACCACCATCCCCATAGCACTACCTACAACACAACCACTTATTCCTCTCGTCATTTAAAAACCCACAGTCGCCGCCTCTTACATAGATCTGGCTTTCGACTGGCAAAAAAAGAGACGTTTTCCAAGGTCCGACGACGACTTGTGTTATTGGAAGGCCATCAAGGTGACGTTCGCCTCTTCTAGTGGTGACTAGTGATTACAACAGCTAATGATGGTGTAAGGGAGTTTAGGGGTCAGATTGAAGACTACAGGTGCACGATCCGATAGGTTAAGGGTTCTTAAACGGAGAAAGTGACGGGAGGGTGAGGGCAGCCGCTGCCATAGCTTCGGCAGCGGTGGCTTTAGCGACCCGGTAACTCACCGTAGACACCATCTCAATCTTAATTGTTGCATCACCAACTTGTTCTTCTAGCTTCATTACCTGTACCTATGTGAGGACCAAGACATCATGCTTGTGCTTTTGGAAGTTATATATTACGATTTGCCATTGATGCGGTGGCACTGTAGCCACCGACCAAATGAAATAATAGATATTATAATTAGAAATTATAAACAAACTTGCGTTCTTAATTTTAGTATAATAAAAAAAACTGACTTGTTTATTGTAAGCGTAGCTGGTTGAAAAGTTCATGTGAAAACAAAAAATAAATAAATAAAAAGAACTCAAGATAACATGGTCCTCATTTTGTGTATTTTAACTCACGGTGACACCGAGGAGAACAAAACCTTTGCTTCATCCACCCAATCTTTTTTTTGAGCAACTGATATTTATTATTCCTTTTCATTGACTATTGGCTAAGACGTGTATACGAATATTAAGTTACTTGGTATGCACATTTTAGTCCCGAACAGATAATATAGGAACACGTGTATTTTAATAACTCTCATACTTTTTATTATAACAAAAAAGTAAAATAATAATATCTCAAAAGCTTAAATACAACTTGTGAACCACAACTATGGTGTTTATGAGCCTAAATAAACTTGCTAGACTACCATACATATTTTGTATACCGTAACTTAGTATTTATAGGCTAAAAACTAAACCTATTTTGAATACAATTAAAATTGTTGAACTTTAGGATCTAACTAACTTGAGAGAGTTATAACTGACTACAATACTTGTCAATAAATAATAAAAACTAGAACCAAACTTGACCGACTTGTCAACTTACGTCTCTCAACTTCACCATCTTGTGAATCGGGTTAGAAATTACCGCTAACACACACGACCACACGATCCGGTAGTATAATTAGAAAAAGCATAATTGAGGGGTATACATGATGCTAATATACCTTTCAGTTTAAAGTCTCGTTTTTTTAGTTTGCCATGGGCCCATGGTGCAACTGAAATAAGTTACGATCAAGTAATTATGAGAAGTTACTCGCTAGTTATAGTAGAAAACAATGTGAGATATAGAAAATAAAACTATGTTGCATACTTTTCTAAAACTCAAAACTAGAAGGACTCAAACTGTCAATATGCCTAATTACCAAAAACAACACATCACCGTAATCGATTTCTTCACTCGGAAGAACGAAGATCTTGAACCATAAAAACGCTTCTTCCCCATATTCTCACACACCAAAAACACGCACTATTTCACCATAGCTATAGATCTCTATCTGCCCTACTGAATATCATCTCTTATAATTATCTGCGATATTTTACCACAGGTTATCTGTCATCCCTTACAATTTCGAAGTTATAGCCTATAATATCGAAGATCTGATGTTACTGCATCTGAATTAGTTGTCAAATTGTGTTGAGATCGCTATCTGTTTATGTATGATTTGCTTATTTGATTGCTGATATGAGTTGATATAGTTTAGGTTTAGCGGATCCGAGTTTTGGCTATTATAACCTAGATTTATACCGATATGAATTTCATGAGGTTTAGGACGAAATTTGTATCCGTTTATGTTGGTTTTAGTGTTTCTGTATTGGTATTGGAGAAGTTTTGATCAGTAGATTCAAATTATTTTTTGTTTTGATTGCTGGTGCAGTTTGTTGAGGTTAATTTGATTTGGCATTTAGCGTTTGACATTTGGGGATTTCATCTGAATAGGCAAGATGGTTGGCTTCGAGATGGACGACTGGAAAAGTGAGTTTTACTGCTTTACTTCTCTTTGTTTATCGTTATTGTTGCGTGATAATGTGATGTGTACCTTTAGTTGATTGTATCTTTAAGTTTTGTTTATGTGAAGCTGAAATGGAGATGTGAACCATTGAAAAATCTTGTTTTGATGTCTTTGTCTCTATGATATTATCTTGTCTAGATGACTTCTAAAACTTAGTTTACATAAAGACATATCTACCATCTAAGATCTGGTCTAATTTATCTATAACTTCTATAATATCATTTGAGGCTGTGTTACTTTGTTTTTGTTAAGTTTAATAGAAAATCAAAAGCATAACTTTCCCATAGAGAATCTAGAATCCAGGTTTTATTTCGATGTTTTTTTAACAAAGAGAATGTTGTGGAGCATAGAAAATTATTACTACAAGCTGAATTTAAGCCAAATGTACGTACAAAACTAACGGTTCACAATGATATTGACTTCCAGAGTCATTTATAAGTTAGATTAAATGGTTACTGAAATCTGATTGACATTCAAGATCCATGAGAAACCCCTTCTCCATTCCCCTAGAAACATGCCATCCATGTTTTATATCCGTTGCATATGATCAGCTTTAATTACATGGTATTAAAATTTTCCTTAATTTATACTGTTAAACAAACCTGTCTTCACTGAAACAGAGATTGGGCTCGGATTGACTGGATTTGGTGTCTTCTTCTCATTTCTGGGAATCATCTTCTTCTTTGACAAGGGATTACTTGCCATCGGAAATGTTGGTGTCTTTCACTGCTATCTCAGTTTTTATCCTTTTTCTTCTTTAGTTTCTTTTGCTTATTGCTAAGACTTTGTTGACAATAACTGATATATAATGATCAATTTACTCTGCTAATGGACCAGATCTTATTCATTTCGGGAGTGATCATGACAATCGGTGTCAAGTCCTCTTTGCAGTTCTTCATGAGACGCAACAACTTTAAGGTTTACAGCGTTTTCTTACTATTTGACCCCGTTTATCTTTGTCTTGCTAGTATCTGATCAATTGTTGCTTGACTTCTTGCACAGGGTACCATTTCTTTTGGTATTGGCTTCTTCTTCGTAATAATCGGATGGCCTGTAATTGGAATGGCTGCGGAGGCTTATGGTTTCATTATACTATTCAGGTTTATTAGATGTGATCATGAAACGTTTGCTTTTATACTGCTATGGGTTTTACATTTGGTTACTTAATACGTATTTTTCTGGCAGTGGTTTCTGGCCCACACTTTCAGTTTTTGTGCAGAAGATACCAGTTATTGGTTGGGTGTTTCAACAGCCATTTATTAGATCCGTATGTTTCTCCCACCCTTGTTATCATTCACTGTGTTGGTGTTTAAATGAGAGGTGTCAATCTTGACCCATTTGCTTATAAATGGGCTGATTTGTTTTCTTTTTTTTTTTTTAATTTTTTTATTTTCAATCTCTATTAATGTAGCTAAGAAGGAAATAGGCTGAAGCTTGCACATAGTGTATTTTAATTATTGATCTTAAATGATTTTATTCAAGATAAATAAACAATACACTGTTCAGCCATAAAGTCCTCATCTTACCTGTATTGACAGGTACATGATATGGCTGGTTTTATCCCATTACACAACCAGTCTATTTTTGCCACCTTGTGTTTCTTGTTCTTAGGTTATCCTGTTATCATTTCCTACCAATAGAAGCTCAAGTTATATTTGGAGCTTGAGAGTATCTCGATCCTAGACTTGTTAGGTTGTGATAAAATAAAAAATTTAAATTACAATTTTGCTATTAGGTATTGTTTTAGATCATGTAACTTAAATTTGGAATCCAAATCCCTTTACTCTTTTAGTTATGGTTTCAAGGCAGGTATTTTGAGTTTCTAATACGAGCAATTTTTGATCTTCATTCTTCCTTTATGGGTTAAAATTCTAATGTACTTATAAGTTCAAATTTTAGCGCTAGGTTATATTAGCTGATCTTTTATTTTGTAAAAAATTGAAGGTTCTTTATTTGTGATGGGTTCATAACCTGTTGGGTTTTTTCCCAGTTGTGAATCAAAATATCCCAAACCCTGAATATCTATTTAGCATAGCAGTCGAAGATGCTACGCGCTTAAAATGGAGGGTTTTTTTAGCAAGGCACATGATATAAACATTAAACATGTCATTTCAGGTGTTTTAGACATGTTTTAGGCTGGTTTAGTAATGTTTGTGCCTTTTCAGATGTTTCTGGCCAGTTTAGATGTTTCAAACCAGATTTGGCCAGAACTTGGGGCGGACTATGAGCCTTGATGGCCGACGCAGGGTGCTTTTGTAGCACCGGGCTGTGCCTGGTCGCGCCTTGCACGCCTTTGATTGCTATGCTACAGGATCTGTGTATTTCTTATGCCATTCTTTTTGGTCTTATACGCCTATGTGTTTGAAATTGGTTGAAGTTTTCAACTGGCGAACATAATTTTGAAATCTGTGAATGGATTTTAATTAAAATTTATTTGTTTTGTATTTTTTCAGTTCTTGGACCGTTATCGCGGCAAAAGGGCACCTGTATGAAAATCAGAACTGGACTTGGCCAAACATGTTGCAAAAGATGGCATAACTTGTAGAATGACATTAAGTTCAGGTTTTGAAAGTTTGTTGGTTGCTTTTATTCCCAGTTTGTTAAATATTAGAAATCATAGTGTGTAAAGATCTCAATGGAATTGGATTTTTGGTCATAAATTTGGTATTTTGGTTCGTTAGACAGTGTCCTACCCTCTACCTGTTGATGAATCATGATTTTTGACCCCATACTGGGGTTTGCTGTTCAAATATGTTCGATTATCAAACTATGCGGTTGTTGTGCTTGAGAAACGAGGATGTTATGTCAACTTAAGGGTATGTAACTTGATCTCTTGTAGCCGAAAAATATAAATTATAAAATGGTTATGAAAATAGGCGTTTTTCTTGTGTTATATTATATAGACATGGCAGGAAAAATATATTGCAAGGGTATGTTTGAAAGTGTTAAAGAACGCTAATGCTATTTAAAAGTGTTAAGGAATCTCACCGCTGGCCACTAGAATTTTATTGTCATTGTTTGTCACTGTCGTCCGTTTGGATTGTTGATGTTTATATTCTAGTTCTAACTGCTGTTTATTGTTCTAGTTGTTACCAGATAGAGTAATTACATTCATTTGGTCCAGATCCTGATAGAAAATAAATTAGTTTGTTTGAGAACTGTTATTGTTTTTACACATATATACCGATTCAAACTACTAGTGTGTTTGAAATCAAAGATCAACCAACTCACTCATTGTTTTGTTGTAACTTGTAACCACCGTGACTCTTTTATATATTTATAAAAGGGAAAACACTGAACCAAGAATAACAATAACATGTTTGTTTATACTAATTCTAATTTAGTGAACAAGAAAATCTCTGAATACTTCCAGTCAAATTCTAACTCCCGCTAACAATGAAAAAACAAAAAAACTAAACATTAATAGTTATCTTCTATTTTTATACTTGATTGATAACACATAATTTCCATCATCCTTATCCGACTAGTTTTACTTATGAATTTCAAGATTAAGGCCCTTATGGTGCTCCCAAAACCGTCATGTTAGTTTGTCGTTATTTCCATGGTCGGCCCCCAAGCATGGGAAAAAAGCTTTAGTTTGGGGCCCCAATTTCTAAGGGCCTTTGATTTTGTTCAATTGGCAATTGTTAGGGTTTTTATAAATTGATTTTTTGTTCAATTTTGTATTTGGGTAGCAGCTTCATCTGGAACTTGAAAACCATGCTTCTGCGAGTGTACTTCGAGAGTGTTAAAGTACTTGATTTCTTTCATCATGATGGATCCAAGAGTTCCTTTTATGCCAATCTTGATTGCGCCTTCTGCATACATTTATAACATAACCAAAGTTGATTGTGTCAATTTTGGTTGTTGAAGGTTTCAAGTCATCTTATTTAGTTGACTAACAGTGATGAGTTTGAAATTTTGTCCTGTTTGAATGAAAACAAAAGGTGGACCTTTGTATTTTTCAAAGGTTTTGGTGAAATCTTTGATGTTCACCGCAAGTTAATACGTAACATGTTTATTTTGTTCTGGGTACGATGCAATTACTTTTTTGAATTGTTAATATTTATTGAGAACATTGGGATATTTCAACTATATATACCATTAGTTGTGTAATGTAGGTAGGAAATCTTGCATCATTCGTCTTTCCAAAAATTTCACTTTTTTTTTTAAATGGAATAGTAGTCATAGTGGATGTTTGTGTCTTCTCACTTAAACAAGTAGTCCTTCATGACTATAAGACACTTTATCATCCTCTTTACTAGAGTATTTGAGCTTACTTGGTTTTTTCACAGAAACCACAACTTCAAGGTCATAAATTTACTGTTTGCAAGACCTGATCTTTTTAGTTCTTTAATGACAAATATATACATTTTTATTTAGTTTTCTACACTTTGTAGGTTTATTTATTTTCTTAATTTTGGATGCGATTGTTACTTGAGTTGTATATTACATTTTGTTTGTATGACATGATCTTTATTGGATTTAAACAAATAACAACCACGCTATTTCATTGCAGTTAGATCATAGATGTACACAAAGAATGGGTAGGTCTTAATTTTTGACATTTGTAATACACATTTTCTCAGCTTTTTATCAAAATCTTGATTTATGTTTAGGTTTATAACAGTCAAAGGTCTATATTAGTATTTAATTGTAGTCTGATGACCATTATTTTAAACATTATATTCATTTAGGGGCTGTTTAATAATTTCTTAATAGTTATTACAGACTATATATTAATGGTTTATAACCTTCTAATCGTTAAAAGATAACCCTAATGCTGAATGATTAAAATGTATCATTAATAGATTACCTATTAAACATTCTTGTTACCTTTAAAACGTTAAGAGGTTTTGAATCATTAAAACGCACCCTCTTAATTGTTATTAATAGGCAATCAAACAGTTTTATCACTCACCTATATCTTGAACACTCACGTGCCTCTCACGTGCACATCTAACCCCATAACGAGTCAACTCACCACGCCCTAACTCACCTATACAAACACAACTCTGTAACAATCATCCCTCTCTCTCCTTCATACTCCTCCAAAAGCGTTTTCTTCCATCTCATAGAACCCTAATTAATCCTCACAAATCATCAATCAAAGATCACCTTTTTCATCTCAACACCCTCCAAAACCCCCAATTCCCACCACAACAATGGATTCACAACCGAACAACCTCTACGACACCGCCTCGCAACCGGATACAGGCCACGACGATGCCTACACATTCCTCGAATTCAACACTCAAGGCGACGAAGACTTCGATTACCCCGAGTTTCAGGAGCTTTCACAACCCAACGCCGTTCGATCTTCACCGTCGTCGTCAGTATGGCCGACGCCGTTGGACTCCATCTCCGTCGACGCTACTGCCGCCGTCGATCATCATTCCGACAGCAACGCGTCCCCTGTGTCGGTCAGTTCCGGCAAGGGCGGTGGTGGTAGAGGGAATAGTAGTAGTAATAATAATAACAATAATAATCAGGCATCGGCGGTTGATGCCCTAGCTGCGGGGATGAGCGGGCTGAATTTCGAAGAGACGGGGGATGATGAGGGGTATGAGTATTCGAAGGGGGATTATATGGAACATGCTTGTAGGTATTGCGGGGTGCAGAATCCGGCGTGTGTTGTGAGGTGTAATGTTCCCTCGTGTCGAAAATGGTTCTGTAATTCGAGAGGGAATACCTCTGGTTCTCACATTGTTAATCATCTGGTATGCTGTAATTCTATGTGTTTTGTTATTTCGTTTTGTATCAAATTGATTTGTTTTGTTATGCACTACAATCTATTGATGAAGTAACACATTGTCACTGCTCACTGTGTTTTAATTTTGATGCTTATGTTGGTTTGTTTGCTTATAGGTTCGAGCTAAGCATAAAGAAGTGTGTCTTCATAAAGACAGTCCTTTGGGAGAGACGATTCTTGAGTGTTACAATTGTGGATGTCGAAATGTTTTCATTTTGGGATTTATCTCTGCCAAGACAGAAAGTGTGGTTGTTCTTCTTTGTAGGGAGCCTTGCCTTAATCTGAACTCCCTGAAAGACATGAATTGGGATCTGAGTCAATGGTGTCCACTTATTGATGATAGATGTTTCTTGCAGTGGCTTGTTAAGGTTATCATATCACTTTATTTATTGTAGATGTTTGTTTTTATATAATGCAAATAAGAGGTGTTGAAATTAGTATGTTTCTTGCAGGTTCCATCTGAGACAGAGCAGCTGCGGGCCCGCCAGATCAGTGCTCAGCAAATTAACAAGGTAGAAGAACTTTGGAAGACGAACCCGGATGCAACTTTGGAGGATCTTGAGAAGCCTGGTGTAGATGATGAACCTCAGCCTGTAGCCCTAAAGTATGAAGATGCCTATCAGGTTCAAGACTTTGAATTGATTTCTGAAAATGCTTTTAAAAGACAATTTAAAACGTTCATGTTTAGAATTGATGATCAAATACTAATGGTGCATGTCTGTTTTTTTAATTGCAGTATCAAAATGTTTTCGCCCCACTTATTAAGCTTGAAGCCGACTATGATAAAGTAAGCCATAGTTCTTTTAATTTTTTTAGTCTTGGTACAACCTGGTTAAGACGAACTCTGAAATGTTTGATATTTGGCTTGACAGATGATGAAAGAATCTCAAAGTAAAGACAATCTCACGATTAGATGGGATATTGGTCTTAACAAGAAACGTGTTGCTTATTTTGTTTTTCCAAAGGTGCTTCATTCACAACCACATCTTCAGTTTTGTATCTTGTAAGTTCGTAGCTTACTAATGTTCAGTTTGATAACAATCCAAGTATTGCTGAAACTGTAGGAAGACAATGAGTTACGTCTTGTACCTGGTGATGAGTTAAGACTTAGATACTCTGGGGACCCAGCACATCCAGCCTGGCAGTCAGTTGGACATGTGGTATGTGCTTGCTGGCGGTTAGTAGTTGGACATGCAGTATGCATTTGTATGAGACCTTATGACATTGATGGGTTTGTGTTGTTTCAGATAAAGTTAACTGCACAAGAGGAGGTAGCGCTTGAGCTTCGTGCGAGCCAGGTAATTAGTTATGTATTGATATAAATATATTATGATCTGCGATATGTTATAATTGTTTCTGTTAGTAGCAGTACTTAGTATGGTTTTATCTGTAGGGCGTTCCTGTTGACTTGAATCATGGTTTTAGCGTTGACTTTGTATGGAAAAGCACAAGTTTTGACCGGATGCAGGGTGCTATGAAAAATTTTGCTGTTGATGAGACAAGTGTCAGTGGGTAGGATATATATCTTTGGCTTGCATCGTTGCATATGAATTTTGCATACCTTTGATGGTGTCCTTTGAGGAGATTTTTCTTAATTTTGGAAAATACTTTATGCAGATATATATACCATCATCTGTTAGGTCATGAGGTTGAGATGCAAATGGTCCGTAATGCATTGCCACGTCGATTTGGCGCACCTGGTCTTCCAGAGCTTAATGCATCTCAAGTACGGTTTCTTTATTGCGTTTATATATGCATATGTTTTAATTTAATTATGTATATATAATTGTTGACTTGCTGCATTTTTTTAGGTTTTTGCTGTAAAAAGTGTTCTTCAGAGGCCACTAAGTTTGATTCAAGGGCCACCTGGCACTGGCAAAACAGTTACTTCTGCTGCACTTGTTTACCATATGGCTAAACAAGGCCAAGGACAGGTATCATCCCTTGCGTGATGATTTTATGGCGAAGACGATGATCATGATTGTGATGTTGATTTTTCAACTTAAAATTAGGTTTTGGTATGTGCTCCAAGCAATGTGGCTGTAGACCAACTTGCAGAGAAGATAAGTGCCACTGGCTTAAAGGTAACCTAAATAACTACTTTTTGTTTTTTGAAATTTTATTATTAATATTCAATATGTATAATCAGGTTGTAAGGCTGTGTGCAAAATCAAGGGAAGCTGTAAGTTCACCTGTTGAGCATTTGACACTTCATTATCAGGTTTGTTTGTCTTTTAATGCTTCAAAAATTATGCAATTATGACCTACCTTTACATGCTTCCTGTTTTTTTAATAGCTTGATTTTTTTTAATTTAAGGTTCGGCATCTTGATACATCTGAAAAGAGTGAACTTCACAAGCTCCAGCAATTGAAAGATGAGCAAGGTGAGGGTCAAGTCCATCATCTTTTTAAGCATGTGCACCAGCAAGTTATATTATCCATTCTTCATTTTATATACATAGGCCAACAATATAATCTTAGTCATCCTTTTTTTTTTTTAATTTATGCAGGGGAGTTATCAAGCAGTGATGAGAAGAAATATAAAGCATTAAAACGGGCTACAGAACGGGAGATCTCACAGAGTGCTGATGTCATCTGTTGCACATGTGTTGGTGCTGGAGATCCTCGGTTGGCAAATTTCAGATTTCGTCAGGTTAACTAGTCATGATACCATGACACCTATATACTACTTACTTGGGGTTCCTTTTTTGTGAATAACACATTTCTTTGACACTATATGTAGGTGCTTATTGATGAATCTACTCAATCAACTGAGCCTGAGTGTCTTATACCTCTTGTTCTCGGGGCAAAACAGGTACATAAATACAGAAGTTATACAATGGAGCGCCTTTTGGTTGTTATGTGTTGTAATGGATATTGCTTGTACAGGTTGTTCTTGTTGGTGACCATTGTCAGCTCGGTCCGGTCATCATGTGCAAGAAAGCAGCACGGGCTGGGTTAGCTCAATCTCTATTTGAGCGACTTGTGCTTCTTGGTGTAAAACCAATTAGATTACAGGTCCAATACCGTATGCATCCATCACTTTCAGAATTCCCTTCTAATAACTTTTATGAAGGCACCCTCCAAAATGGAGTGACCATAAACGAAAGGCAGTCAACAGGCATTGACTTTCCTTGGCCCGTGCCAAATCGCCCCATGTTCTTTTACGTTCAGGTATGTCATTTAATTGATTCTTTTGTTAACATAATGATTGGTTAGAGATGTATAATATGCAACTGCATATCAGCTAAGTATTTTTCATGTCTCCTTCATGGTAGATGGGACAAGAAGAAATCAGTGCTAGTGGGACGTCATATCTTAATAGAACTGAAGCTGCAAATGTTGAAAAAATAGTGACCACTTTCTTAAGAAGTGGTGTAGTTCCAAGTCAGGTATATACATTTGACCATATTCTTCTTTGATTTTCTGGTGTATTGGCATATATATAATTTAAATGGTTATGCAGATTGGGGTTATAACACCGTATGAGGGCCAACGTGCATACATTGTTAACTACATGTCAAGAAATGGTGCACTTAGACAGCAACTTTACAAGGATATTGAGGTAAATTCACATTGTGTCTAATTTTTTTACGGTAGATTCATATTTTATAACTAATTTTTCGCAGGTTGCGAGTGTGGATTCATTTCAAGGGAGGGAAAAAGATTACATTATTTTGTCATGTGTGAGAAGTAATGAACATCAGGTTGGTTACTACATCATGTTATATCAGTTAATTCCTGGTTAAATTTTAGTTAAGTTATACTAATTACTACATGATTTGTATTTGTTTGGTTAGGGTATTGGATTTTTAAATGATCCACGCAGGCTTAATGTTGCACTTACTCGTGCTCGTTATGGTATCGTAATTCTTGGCAACCCTAAAGTTCTTAGCAAGCAACCATTATGGAATGGATTGCTCACACACTATAAGGTATCCTGTACATGTTGGTTCTTTTACTTCTGCTACTCTGTATTTTGTTTTGCCTTTTCGTTTTAGATATTTTATATAAACTTATGTTTGAACAGGAGCATGAGTGTTTGGTGGAAGGACCTTTGAACAACTTGAAGCAGAGTATGGTTCAATTTCAGAAGCCGAAAAAGGTACAATAGTGTTTTGCTTGTTTTTGTGGTCTATTGATGGCCGAGTACTGGCTTTGAATGTCAATGACGTAGTATTTAGTGATATCTGTGGTTTGTTTTGACGCAGATGTACAATGACCGAAGGTTTTTCTTTGGTGGAGGGCCTGGTATTGTACCTAACGACAGCTTTGGATCAACAAATCCTGGTGCTGATAGAAGAAACAGTCGTTCTAGGGGTATTCTAATATCTGTAGAGCTGTTTTTTAAACATTAATCTATTTCAGCATGATTTATGAAGTTTTCCTCTGGATCATTGCTTTATGGATACAGGTTCATACATGCCGCCAGGCCCACCTAATGGGACTCATAAACCTGGTCTGCATCCTGCTGGGTATCCAATGCCACGTGTGCCTATTCCACCTTATCATGGTGCTCCTCAGCCTTATGCCATACCAACTCGTGGTGCAATACATGGTCCCTTTGGCAGTGTTCCTCATGTTCCACCACCAGCAAACCGGGCCTTTGGTAGTGGCAGGGGGAATGCTGGTCATCTTCCCCATCAGCAAGGTTCACAGCAACCAATAGGTGCAGGCATGGGGTCTAGTTTTAACTTCCCTATGGAAAATCCGAATAGCCAGCCATCACCTGGTGGTCCGTTATCTCAGCCTGGATATGTTTCTAATGTTAGTACCTTCACCGTTTTGACCTTTGTTTCTTCTAGATCTCTGGACTTGTCTTTAAAACTTCTGTTGCATGTAATAGATGACTCAAGGCCCAAGCCAGGCTTTTCGTGATGGGTTTTCTGTTGGCGGCATGTCACAGGTATTATTAGCAACTAAGATGACTTCCACATGTTTGCATTTAGAGGTGACAAAATGAGTGGGTAGCGTTGATAGAAATATACTTTTTGTCTAAAAAATGAAATTTCATTTATAAGCTATCATTGTGTCAAATTTGATTATTAGAATTATTTTATTTCATCAATAATCTAACTTTTGGGATGAAATGATACAAGTTTTATATTAGAAGTGTATTTGGGGCACCTTTTGACTCATACAAATTCTTTTAATCTGCTTTTTTACTTTTACACTTTTGACCTGTTATATATAGAGCGTAAACAGAATCCACCAATTTGTATGAGCCAAAACTGCTATCTCTAGTTTCACCACTTTCTCCTAATACTCTTTATTGTGATTCAATATGACTAAACAGGATTTCTTGGGTGATGATTTTAAAAGCCAAGGATCACATGTTCCATATAACATTGCTGATCTTTCCACACAGGTGAATGTTGTTAGTAGCTCTTTTTTCTGTAAGGTTCAAAGGCTACCTTATATACTTTCGTCTCTATTGCAACAAAATTGACAAACAAAAGTTAATGAAAGACAATTTTAATTTGTGAAAGTGTGTGAAACTCATGCTTCTTTGATTTGTTTTTTTGATTCAGGCTTCTCAAGGTGGATATGGTGTGGACTATGTTAGTCCGGCGACCCAAGCTGGGTTTCCAGGTAGTTTCTTGAATCAGAATTCCCAAGCTGGATTTTCCCGATATGGTGCTGGAAATGATTTCATGTCTCAGGTTTGTACATTGTTTTTTAATGTCTAAGTGCCTACTCTACCTGACCCAACTCTAGGTTTTAGAAAAGAAATCCCTAGTCTATGTTAGGCATTGCCATATACCTGTTAGAGGTTGCATATGGGCGGGTCAGGTATCAAGGTTAAAATAGAGTTAGGCTGAAACATGTCATTTTTTTATTATGGGTTGGGCTGACCTGTGAGTGTTTTTTCTCTATTTTTCCTATTTATGGCGAATGCATTAAATGATCTCAATCTTGAAGAAAATGGTTTAAGGCGGTTGTATGGATTAAAAATGACTTCAGAGCGATTAAAAATTTGACTGTGCAACATTCTCATTACCTATTTGACTTGTTGTGGACTCGTTCTAGATAAAATACAACAACTTGACTGATTCATAAGTAGATGGCTCACAGTTGCCACTTCTAACCCAATATTCCTCCTAACTTGTACGATGTCTCATAATCATGGTTATAACAGTGATGGATATGGTTATTTTCTAAAGGTTGCAAGTTTTGCAATTTTCACCAGAACAAAGAGAGAGTATTCAGTTATTCACTGAATGGTTGTTTTTACAGGACTACATGGGCCATAGTTCACAGGGTTTGTTTACACAAGTAGGATTTAAAGATCCGTCACAAGATGATTCCTCACAGGCCCACTTCGGTGCTGACCCCACCTCTTCCCTTCAGACACAGGTCCCGTTTTGAGCCTTTAGTTATATATTTGTAATAATGATTACAAGCAAACTACTGTTTCTTTATCCTAAAACAAGGTTGTTACAAAATTGATTTCACATGCAGGGTGTGATGAATCCTCTATATTCCCAGCCATTTACACATTACAACTCCCAGCCCATAAACATGCCAGCTCAGCAACAACAGCAGCAGCAGCAGCAAACACAACAGGGACCTGCCTCCCACTACAAGGGTTGAGAGATCATATTAGTGCTTTCAATCTTGTGAAGGGTTATACAATCAGCAACTTGAGTATCATCACTGTATTTATCTACCCTTAAGATGACAGAAAAGATCAAAATAACGCCCCTTTTGGACGATATGATTACCCCCAAGTTATTGGGATCAGATTGAACATGGGTAAGTGGTGGTGAATCAAAGGCTGAGAATTGTCTTATAACCCCGTAAGAGATTTGGAAGGAGGCACAATACTTGGATTTAGTTTTGTTGTTGGTGATTGGTTGACATATGTTGAAAGAGGAAACGTCGATCAAGTGATGTGGCAATATTTTGTGCAGGGATGCTTTCGGGAATCCGTGCTTATATATATAACTGTTACTAGGGAGCGTAACCGTGTGATTCTAGTTATTGAATGGAATTTTAAACAAATAATGATGTTTGTTTAGAGGTTAAAGGTGTGGATTTCAAATTGGATTTGGTTTATATATGATTTGTGTGATTTTAGTATTTAATATTATCATTTGTGACTGACACATTCATGTTTTGCGATGCTATGTTTGGAATTGTTATTGTTTTGTTACTTTTAAGTTTCTTGTTTGAAAATATTTTTTGTTTGGATGCAAGATGGAAATCCTTTTGGCAAAATCTCATAGGGATGTTATACGAGCCGTGTAGAAAATATGTAAATTTCTACCCACTTATCATAAATATGCCAATAACCTTGTTATTTTATGTTTGTTGTATCTAAGTTTGAATGTTCTACCAATAGGCTGTCATTTTTTATATTTCATAACATGCACGTTTTTGTATTAGTACCTGACTTTTTATTCGATATAGATAACAAAAGAAAATGTGGAAGTTAAATGTATACTCCCTGGGTGGGTGGTGTCAAGATTAAGTGCCACCAAAGGATTTTCTTTAGTGTTTAACATGTAACACATTAATAGTTGTGTTTAACCAAATGGATGTACGTTATAACAAAAGGAGTATAGTCTTGTGACATTATTAAACATAAAAGATGGTGGTTGTGAGAAACTAGAGCATCATTTCTTTATTATATTTTTTTTCTTTACATCTCGACAAATACCATGATAGTTTATATAAAACGGTAAAAGCTTCTGCAATGCCATAGCATACATAGCCTATAGTATCATGGCATTATCCATATTATCGTCATATCAGTTTTTAAGTAATACTGTTTTAATATTTGGTATCCTTCAAAGCAATATGTTAAACAAATGCTCCTCACCAAAAGTTTGGAACTTGCATTAAATACCCCTGAGTAACAAGGGTATTATATAAACACCCTATAGATCTTAACACCACTTCTTTACCCCCTTTGAGTCAACCACATTTATTGTTTTTACTTTGTGAATTACTCGTGATGCAAGAGTTTCAGCACTGGGAAAAATAAGGTCTCATTGTTTTCCAACAGAGATTTTAACACTTTCTGATTAAAAAGAAGTATGGTTGTTACACATTCAGAAGATGATACATTTTGCTGAAGACAAAACGGGCGAAAAATAATTAATAACTGTCATGTGGGATCTGTTGCAGAGTGTTGCTTCCATTTCTAGCAGTCCAAAGATAACAAATGTGCTTGTTTAATTTTCAGTGTTAGATCATTTTTCTATAACTTTGAATGAGGTTTCAAGGGGCAGCCACCTTCAAAAGCTTGTTCAAGTACATCTTCCATTCTCTTGGCCAGTAGTATCTGTAAAATGTCAAACAATTTAGATACCAATATGCGTCGACTTCTGAAGTCAAATTGTGCCCATATTGAGTGTATAATTTACTTTACAAAACATCATAACGCTTTATTTGACCCAAGAAGTCAAACTGTTCACATATTGAATCTTTACAGAGTAACTGGCTTTTCAAAGCATCACTGTACTCAGTTTGACCTTATACGTCAAACTGTACCTATATCAAGTGTGCATAGAGTAGTTGAAGTGGTATACATAGTCAATCATTCGTGTTTAATATCATACTCTCACACTCATTAGACTCTAGTCAATCATTTGTGTTTAATAACATACCATCACACTCATTAGACTCTTTAACATGAAATCAAGCTAGAGTGTTGAAAAATCTGGGAAGGCTTTAAAACCAAGTCCATAAGAAGATTAAAGTGAAGATTTTTTGTAGAAACAAAATCAAAAGATTTGTGAATAGTATTTACCTGCAGACTTGCAAGAACAGCTGAAGGCACTTCTGCCAAATCTTTCAAATTTCTCTCTGGCAGGATAACTCTCTTAAGCCCATACCGGTGTGCAGCCAGCACCTTTTAAAAAATATAAATCATATATAATGTGGAAAACGGGTGGGTTAGTAATGGGTCAAAACAGGTAAATTTGAAGTGCAAGTCAAAACAGGTTTCACATCACATACACTTGCCAACATCTCATGGGTATGTATATATGGACACATGGTGCTCGCATGTGCTATGTTAAAAAGCAGTACCTAACTTGCATGTGCTATTTTAAAAAATAGTTACTAACCGGGCATGTGCTATGTTAAAAAAACAGTTACTAACCTTATCCTTGATACCCCCTACGGGCAAAACTAAACCACGCAATGTCATTTCTCCTGTCATTGCTGTATCCGATCTGACCCTTCTGCGACTGAAAAGGGAAACAAGTGAGGTGACAAGTGTCACACCCGCTGATGGTCCATCTTTTGGCACTGCCCCTGCTGGAAAATGTATATGAACATCCCTTCCTTCTAGAAGATTAATTTCCTCTGCACTTGCCAAATGAAGTTCACTTGCCCTAGCTCTTACCTGGAATGTTTGAATTTTATAGTTAATTGAACCCCTTCTGTGACTCCACACAATAACAAGACACACACGTTTGAGTTAATGCAATAGCAGTATTCAACTTTTATTGCCACTTTAGGATTAAAAGAACTAATGAGGATAAGATACCCATGTGAGTGCTATCTGGGCTGATTCTTTGATGACATCACCCAGTTGCCCAGTGAGGTGTAGATCCCCTTTTCCTGGTGTAGCTGTAGCTTCCACAAACTGGACTTCACCACCAAAGGCAGTCCAAACTAAGCCAACAGAAACCCCGGGGGTCACGACCCTCTCTGCAGCTTCTTTATCATCAAACTTTGGAGGCTGCATCCAAATTAACAGAGCAAGGAAATAAGTAAAAGTTAGGCTTAGACCCGTACAGTCTGTCAATATTAGAGGTAGCGGGTTAAAATTTGTTCAGGTAAAAAAGGTTCAATTTAACGTACCCCTAATACTTTTTCCAGCATTTCTTCATTAACAATCAATGGAGACATAATCCTGAATACATTTGATATTTCATGATTGTTAACATCCATTGGTATGACTTCCATCTCTACTTCACCCCCTCCTCCCTCAGCAGAAATTCTACTCTCCAACAATGGTGAAGAAATGGGATGGTTAAGTGGAAGATTGTTATGCTCCTGCTCTGCCACTGTTACCGCTGCTGCACGAGCTAATGCTGCTAGCTTTCTTTCCAGATTCCTTACACCAGCTTCTCTAGTGTACCTCTCAATAACAAGTTTCACCATTTCCTGCCATAAAACAAAGTGATATATAAACTGGTGTTAAAAGGGGTTAAAACAGGTCAACACTTTTTTGTCTATTTATTCAGAAATAAATAACTAACATTTAATATGATTACATAACTTATTGATATTTCAATGACTTAATTTTTTTAGTAGTCATTTAGGAGGTTGTAAACACTTATGGGTGATTTTTAAACCTTTGGACATGTTTCCTTTCTATAAAAGTTAACCCATTTGACATGTTAGCAATATAGCATACCCCAAATTGACCCATTTTCCATGTGTATGGGTTGAATATTTGACTGCTGCAACGTGAATATATAAACTCAATTGAAAAAAAGTAGAAATTAAATAATTGCATACCTCGGGAAATTGAAGGAAATCAGAATTCAATCCATGCTGATTGAGGACTCGTGGAATCAGATGGCGCATTGCAATTCTAAGCTTCTCTTCAGATGTATACCCAGGAAGCTCAATGACTTCCATTCTGTCTAAGAGTGGTGGAGGAATTGGTTGTGCCCTATTTGCAGTGGCCACAAATATCACTTTTGATAGATCAAAAGGAACATTTAAATAGCTTTAGAGTACAAATTAAGGAATTATGTATGGAAATAGATTGTTATTTGAAAGCTCAAAAATTGAGGAATCATGTATTCAAATGGAAGATCACTCCATGAGTCAAAGCATATAATCAAATTCCTCTGGAAATGACCATCTATGTTCTATACGTTTGGAGGTGGCAATTTCAACCCATTTACTTACAAGTGTGTATATTTGGGGTACATTATATCTCAAACAGGACAAATGGGTAAAGGAAAGAAGTTAAACGGGTCAAAAGTCATTAACGTGTATTTCTAAGCATAAAATCGTATAAAAGAAGACTACAATTGACATTGTGTTACTTTTGTACAAGCGTTTTGGGTAAACACAACTTGACCCATGCCAAAAGATCTGTTTTCACCCCGACCCATTTTGCCAAATCTACAAGCATATCAGTCAAGCATAAGGAAACCCATTATGCATATAACACTAATAAGCAAGCAGTGACTGCATCTGTTAAAAATATTCCTACATAAGGATACTGATCACTAAATGTCTTGTTTTGTTCAGGGTCAAGAACCTCAAGCAGTGCTGATGCAGGGTCACCGCGAACATCAGATCCTGTCTTGTCAATCTCATCCAGCAACATAACGGGGTTGCAAACACCCACTTTCTAAAAGTCAAAGCAATTAAAAAGTTAAAATAATAAACAAATAGATAACTAATATCATTTAATGCTAACAGTGGAAGAAAGATGGCTAGTTACAATTTAGCAATATGTGGTCTTAGTTACAATGGCATATATGCACACCAAATAACTCATGCTAGCATGAACTTCTGTAAATTAAAAAATTCTACCTCACATAGCATGCCCAAGTAAAAAAAATTAAAATGAAAAAAAGAAACGATAATCAAAATTCAAATTCACCTTTAGTCCATCAATAAGGCGCCCTGGCATGCTTCCAATGTATGTCCTCCTATGCCCTCTAATATCAGCCTCATCCTTCACACCACCAAGGGATATCCTTATGAACTTTCTACCCAGTGCAGCAGCAATAGATGATGCCAAAGATGTTTTCCCGACACCTGGTGGACCCACAAAGCATAATACAGGGCTTCTGGCATCTGGTTTCAGCTGCAATCGGATGACTGAGTTAGTTAATTCCAATTAAAGATGCCAAACTGGGCAGGGCAGGCAGGTTGCATACTGGATCAAAAAGTCTAATAACAAAAAATAAATAAATAAATAAAGCAATTTAGGAAGCTTTAGGCATTTAAAACACTTTGAGTGACCCGGTCAACACATTTGACCTGCTTCCCTTCTAGCTAAGTTTTAAAAGTTTATTTGTCAGACCCCTTGGAGATAACATACAGCCCAAATTGTAAATTTTTCAGCAAATTCACCTAAATTTCAACCTATTATTCTGATCATCACAGCAGCGTTGTTACAAAAATAAAAGTTAAGTAGGTAGATGGTCAACCTTGCGAACAGCTAAATATTCAATAATCCTTTGTTTGACTTTTACTAAGCCATAGTGGTCACTGTCAAGTCGCTCTTTCGCAGCTTTTAGGTCTAACTCAACTTCTTCACTGGTTGTCTGCCATGGCAAATCAGCAAGAAGCTCAAGGTAAACACGAGAGCTGTTATACCCAGGTTGCTGAGGTTGCATTTTTTTCAGTCTCCTGATAAAAATAAATTTACATGTTAAGGTTTAAAAATAGCTCAAGAACATTGATTGTTGCAACTGGATGTGATAATAAATAAAAATTAGCACTACAATTTTCTTACAAAAATGAACAAGTTACAATAGAAAGTAGACGATGAAACACCAAGAAATTGTGAAATCAAAATTCATCTAAATAACAGGAAATATTTATTTGTCAAGAGCTAAAAAAACACCTTAATTCCCTCTGTGCATGCTTCCAAATATTTGGAGGCATTCCAGCATCTTGCATCTTTCTTTCAAGGGCAGCCACATCATCATCTTCATCATCATTGTCACCGAGCTCTTCTTTAATAGCCCTCATCTAATTTAAATTCAAGAATTACAAAAACAACCTTTCCTACTAAAGCTGGTTTATAAGAAGAAAAATACCTGCTGGCGTAGAAGATATTCCTTTTGTGATTTAGACAACTGACCCTCAACCTTTTGTGTAATCTTTTCCGCCACACGAATAGACTGGTACATGTAACAAGAATGTCATCATAGGACTAGGCATAAAAAGCAAAAAAAAAAAAAAAAAGAAAATTTACCTGTAAATGGCGCTCAACTAATTCTGTTGCTTTTGAAAGCCTTGCTTTTAAATCAACAGAATCTAACATGGACAGCTGTTCTTCAAAGCTAATCTCAAAACTAGCAACAAATATATCAGCCAGCTTGTGCACAGGAACAGTCTCAAGAAGAACTTTAGTTCTGCCACCAGTTTTTTGTTTCTATACCAAGAAGTCATGCAATTGTTATAATATTATTTTTAAAGAAAGGAGATTAAAGTACCATTTATTACTCATACCTGCTCAAGAACAGTAATAAGCTCCATGGCAGTTTGTTTGAACTGACGAGACAATGCTATGAAGTCTGAATCTTGTTCTATTTGCTCCATCTCTAATCAAGATTAGAAAACTGTTCACAAACCTAGAGGATAAACTCAAATTCAACATATATATACTCAAGATTTGATTCATTTTAATGCTTAATTTGGAAGTTAAATCCCTCCATTACCAATGATGAAAAGTTAAACACTTAGATTGCATGAAATAGTAAACACGCTAAATCTATTTTGAATACCAAAATAAACAATGTGGTTGTGTAGAATACCAGATTTTGTCACATCAATAGGGGAAATTTTTGCAGTAGTGTATGTTCCTCTTGTGTTGAGCTCCTGAACACTAAATCTGCTCAAACCTTCCAGAACAACTATATATGTTACCCTCCCACTTGGTTTTTCAACTCCTCTTGATAAATGTAATGCACGAGCAGCAACTCCTCTTCGATCGAAAGTCAACATTAAACATAATGATAAAAAGCACTTTATCATAAACTATAACAAAAATATACCTTGTATGCCAATGTAAAGGTTCTTGTTGACTTTTCCCATCAAATTTGCTAGATTCTGATGATTGATTCTTGGAGACCTTATCACCTGAATCAGCCCCTACATTCAATATGACTAAATGTTAGCCGTTACGTTACTGATCCCCAAAGAAAAAGATAAAAACCATAACCAATCCACCTTGTGTCACCATAGAACTCACTGCCCTTGTTTCTGCAGCATCTCGAACCGGCAGAATGCCAATCAATCCTTTCTCCTCCCTCTGCCACAGCTCTTGTTCCACCAATTTCACACTAAATCAATCAAAACATCAATTAATTAAACCACAAAACCATAGATACCTAAAAGAGTAAAAGTATCAACTCAATTCAAACTCCAACAACACATAACATCAAAATCTTCCACCAATCGCATTCAAATCACAGACAAAACACCATCAAATAGTTAAAAACAATCAGATGTTCAGCAATTCATAACGATTTAAGCTGGTCATCATCCTTATCTATTACTCTCAAATTAAGTAATCAGAAACGAAAACTAGCACAATAGAAGTCAAAATCAATACGTAAAACAATCAAATTATGTTGGAATCATAATACCTGCTTGGAGAAGTGCATTGAATCCGAATAATTGCACCAGGCAACAATACTTTGTTCCTGAACGGAAGAATTCCAATTCGGTTCGGAAGCTCCACGGGTTCCACCATCAAAAGATCACTGCGACTGTGTGTGTTTTGAAGTGTGTTTTTGTGTGTGTGTGTAATGGCGATTGAAAGTGTGTATATATATATATATATATATATATACAGAAAGAGGATTTTGAAGAATTTTACAGAGAGATGGGGATGAAAGATCAGTCAGACTCCTGACAGCTTTTGTGTTCGTTAGATTTTTGGTTTTGTGTTACAATTATTCTAAGGATCGCTATATTACCTTTTGCATCCTCTTTGTTGTTCCTTCTCTACTGCTTATCAAATTGACAGATAAAAGAACCGAACGAACACGAATAAAGTTTTTTTGTTTGAATTTTTTCACCCAACAATGAATGATTAAGAGCGGATTCGGTGTTTGACTTGGCAGTTGTTTTGTTTAGGGTCTGGGGAAGAGCTGGCTCGTGATGCGATCTGATGTACGCAGTCTTATCATGTATTTTTGTGCAAGAGGTTGTTTCACGCAGCTGAATAAGTGACTGATTATGGACATTCATTAAGAAAATGAATATCCATGTTTATTAATATATTAAACAAACGGTTTACATACATGATGGACACAACGAACTTAAACGAATAAACCTGATAACAAAATAACTCAAACGTGAATGAATGAATATAAAATATTATTATTTTTAAAATAGGCATAGTGAATTAAGGATTCATTTTGAAAGAGTCAATGATATATACCATATGATAGAGGTAGTGTTCACATCCATTACCCATTGCACCCTCTTGGACCATACTTTATAAGTAATATTTTAGCTAGGTATGTTCATTTAAAGTCAAGCTTATCACAACTAGACTAAACACTAAGTTCTAAAATTTGAAAACCAAAGTGATCATAAAAGTTACTATAAGTAATAAATAAATGAGTAAATTTTATAATGAAGGGCCATAAATGAGATATAAAGGAGCGTAAATGAATGAATATGTTTGATCTTAATTTATTGAACTTAAACAAATTTTTGCGAACGCAAATGAACAAACATTACATGTGTTTATTTTAAAACCTAACCACCAAATTTTATTTTTAACTATTATTTCAATTTTATTATTATTATGATTGAAGTTAATTGGTTTTTCTATTCTACCTTACATTGAATGATGGATAACAGGTATTATGGTCCTCAATGTCGGATTTTGTTATCCCTACTTCCTATCGCCAAATCTTTGTTGGAGAGAACGCAAACGAACATTTTGATGAAGTTAAGAAATAAATAAAATAATTCTATACTATTTAATGTAAGGAGAATTTTATTATAATATTTAAATTAATAGCATCTTTATATATAGTTTCATAATAACTAAAATTTGCGGTTCGTCTAGATAAAGTAATATATTCTTATAACAATCTAATAAATGAACCCATATATCTGCGTTGAATTTTCATAAACGTGTTTATTTGTATATCGACGCCTCATATAGAACTAATTTTATTTTCAAAGTAGGTTTTATAAACTCTATAATTTTTAATTAGGCGTCCAAAAATACATCAAAATGCGCCAAATAAAACAAGGAGCATAATGTGAGTAGTAAAAGTAATAAAAAAAGTTAATAATTACTATTTAGTTATATGTTAAATTTATTAATATAAGATTGAATAGGAGCCATATGGCATGTGGATAAGTACAAATAAATGTAGAAAATGGGAATCTCATAAACTGGATAAAGTCCTTATCCATCATCATCATCTACTTGTTTCTGATTTGGATTACTTTCATATGGTCTACAAATTTCAAATTATACAAAATCAAAATAAGTTGTTTATAAACTATATTTAAATGTACGTGTATCATGCGCAACTCTTTTCAAGCTCTGTAAGACTCGAACTTAACTCGTAAATTATTATACAAATTCAATTTTGGCTTAGGTTTGGTTTGATATATGAAACTCGGGTTTGTTTATTAAATGTGTTTTACTTTAACTTCAAGTTCTGTTGATATTCTTTTAAGCCCTATTTTTTTAGCATTTAATTGGCTATTTTCAAGTAACTAACAAACGACAACCTTGATTTACTTTATTTAATTGTTTTAAACACAATAATATTAAATCTCTCGATTCATCGAAACATATTGCAAACCCACATGAAAAGTAATAATTAAAAACCCACATGAACGGTCTCAAATGAACGCAACATCATCGATCTAGCACGTCGTCAACATCATCGTGCACACCTCAGAATCAAGTTATTAATTAAAAACAATCTCAAACAAAGTTCCGTCAATAGAAATCATAGACCAAAAGGAATTGGATTCATAAGATCTTATAATCAAGGTACACTAAAACGTCTCAAAATAAACCAACTTTCAACATTATTGACCATTAAATCAAAAAAAGATTTTATCGTTTTATGTATCGGGCTATCCTCTAAATTAGGATACCCCTCAAATTTTATAAAAGCCCATCTGACCAAAATTTTATTAAACGCCGAAAAATTTATTACAAATGATGTTGGTATTTTCTAAGATGCATTTGAATGATTTAAATACGAATGAAAACGAGTGTCTTTTGGGTGATCTTAAGGTCTTTTATCACTATAACAACCCAAGCACTTCTCCCTTTCACGGTTTTAAAACATGTCTAATGAGAAGGTATCCAACGTCATATAAGGAGGCTTTTGTTCAAATTCCTAACCGATTTTGGATGTTAGATCCTTTCCCACTAGGAGACTAGCAATCTCGCTGGCACATTGGCCGGACCTGACTCTGATATCATTTGTAACAGCCCAAGTAAGTCATACCATGATATTATCTGTTTTGTCTCCGATAGGTTGGCTATCTAAAAAGTCATGATTTTGTTTTCATCCGAGGAGTTGCTCGACTCGACAAAATACGTATTATTAAAGGAGGTTTCCACTTTCTTATTAAAAATGTTTCATTCTACCTCTTAATCGACGTGAGACTTATATCTCATATCGATTCGGAAGGGGAACAAAAACCTTCTTATATGGGTCTGGATACCTTCCTTATCAGATGCGTTTTAAAACCGTGAGGGGCGGGCACTTGAGGGTATGTCGGTTGTCAAAGCGAACAATATCTTGTATGGTGTTTGGGCTGTTACAATCGTTTTATAAAGGAAGATGATAGATGTGCATAATTGGATGGAATATATGACCTTGCTCTTATAATGGTTGAAACCAGAAATGATCTTTCTTTTTCTTTGGTCAGATATTAAAGATAGAATTGGTTTTAACAGTTGCAACCATAAATGTTAAAAGATATTTTTCTAAATTAAAACTTATCAAGAAGGATTTACGCAATCGAATGAGTGAGGATTAAATGAAAAGTGCTTTAATTTGTGCGAGCGAAAGAGAAACATTTGATAAAATAACAAACAACAATGTAATGGTTCGATGTGTTTTTATATGTTTCACTTACATGAATGCACGATAAAAATTTTTTAGAATACCTTGAAGTTTTTTCCTGATTTGTCACAACTTATAGACACTATTAACAGTAGTGTCTTTTAAATCATCAATACTGTGATAATGTTTGAAATTAAAAGACTTAATAGAGTAAATTACGTCCTTCATATCCTTGAAATACCAACTGTTATGAATTTAGTTATTTATTTTCAAGTTACGTTAACAATATTTGATTTTAATTTTTGGGCATCCTTTCGGTACCTGTGGTTTATAAAGTGACAAAAATAAACACCACGTTGGTCAAATGTCAGTTTCCGTTTTATTTTTGTGAAAATTCAAAATTCATATGGTTTAACTTTTGTGGATTCAAATCACCCTTCTTTTCCAACTTTCTAGAGGCATATATTCACTAATACACGTGCAATTTTCTTCGTTGAACGTATAATTTGAATTAAGGTTTTCTTGAGTTTCAAGTTTTAAGCAACTTTGAATATGTAAAAGAATATATTGCTTTTTAAACCTTTAGAAAGTAAAATAAGTGGTTTAGATATCGTTTACGCCGCTTTTGTTAAAGACTTTTATATTTTAAACATTCTAATTTAGAACATCAAGATACTTGGTGGTTGTTTAAGTTAAGATGGTGTAGATTTCTAAGTTTACAACTCATAAAGTATCTGTTAGATATTTTAGTATAATTGCATTTATTTGTTCACCAATGTGATCATAATATATATCAAATACATCAGGAGGTGCGGAGAGCATGCGTGTTTGAATTTATTGTGATCTTTAACATTAAAACTTCATAATTTTTCAGAGGCAAAACCCTAAGCAATAAGAGTTCTAAGGGGTCACGAGGTTTGGGGGCAGTGCCCTTAGGAGTGGGGTCCAAGGGGCAGAACCCTTAGTTTGGGTAAAAATACATTATAAAATATATATTTTTTTAATTTCTCGTGCGGAATTCGGATGTAAAAAGCGCATGTTTATGTTTTTATATTTAAAATGAAACTGTTAAACAACAGTTTCACTCTCCATCTCTAAAAATCGAATTGTATTCTCTTTTGGCCATTCACTTTGATTTCTTCGTTTGGTTCACAAAAATTTCATAAAAATCCGTACTTGTTTTGATTTTTATCTAAGTTGTATCCTGTTGATGTACTCATATGAATCACCAAACAATTTTGATTTGAAAGCTTTATGCGACTGTCGTATTATTCTGGTTGTTGATTTCAAATTCTCTACGTTATTTTCATTTTTCATTATATATTTATATTTATTTAATATTTTACAAATTATAGACCACCGATTGGTTGGTTGGAACGGTTTGTTATTGATAAGACGTTTTTTTAATTATTATTATTATAGACAAATGCCATAAAATACTATTTTACTAATCTTTTTGGTTCATAAATTAATTTGTTTTGAATTCTATGAGGTTTAACAAACTAAAATGTATAGGAGTCTTTATTTTATAGATAATCAACAACTTGAACAAACCGATAGTGGTGAATTGCTTTTAAATTAAACTATATATTTAGTTGCGTGTGTAATCATGAGCCAGAGAACAGAAGAAGATGACCAGCAAGAAATGAATCATTTCTATAGTGATGAGGCAATCAAAACTATCATTTGCCAGCTTTCTTTTTTAAATTAAAATATGTTTAAAAATAATCCACTTTTAACCCGGATTTCACATGTGAAATTCAGGCAAATTAGTTTTTAATGAAATCAATTTTATCAAAAAAATAAAAGAAAATTTCAAGCTAATCTTGCAACTCGACCCCAATTAGAGGCTTTGCCTTTTAAACTCTGCTACAAGCGACGCTAGACATTTAGCATAACTTTGAAGGAAGATATGTTAGTTGAAAAACATTTAAAACAAAAAAGGACAAATAATAAACTAAGAAATTATGAAAGCAAACAAGGTATTTTTGCAAAGAGAAAAACTTATTGGGATTACTGTTGTCGAAGCCCAAGCCGATTATATAATCTAACCAGAGCACCAAACCATCTTCTCAGAAAGTAAATGGCCCATCAAGTTGCTACTTGGCCCAGAAACTTTTAATGTACTTCTTTTCCTCTAGCAAGTAGCTAGTGCTTCTTGGCCCAACATCTTAAGGTCCTATCAAGTTGTTAATCTCTTTCAAACCTAGCGGTTTGACACCCGAATCCGTATATCCGACCCGGAACCGGTTGCGGTTTCTACCCGCCTAACACCACAACCCGGTTCTACGTAATGACTAAACCGATCAGCTTGAAAAAAAATATATCACAAACAGAAAACACTTTTCATATTTTGGTTAATCCGTATAAATGTAAATTATTTTAGATACGATAAAAGTTTAATTTTTATATTATTCGTGTAAGATAGTTAAGTTATTTTGCTTTCTTGTTTTTTCACGTCTTTAATGTTTATGTGGTTTTTGCTAGCTATTCTAATTCCAATACAATTATAATAATTTAATATAATACTATACATTAACGACAAAGTTACTTTTTTTTTAAAGCACACTTGCATACGAAATTTACAAATTTGGGATGTTTAGTTTAAAAAATTTATAAATAACATAAACACAGCTGACATTGACTTACGACTAAAATAAGGCATCATCCAATACCATCAACGGTTTTACAAAAATTAAAATTTACGAAGAAATTAAAACATACAAAAACCAAAAAAAAAAAATAATATTGAAAACACAGGCGTAGCCACCACCGTAACCCTCCTGGCATTTCGTTGTGTTCTATGAATCCAGTTTTTGTTATAAACACACAATGATTTTGCTTTAGTGCAAAAAAAGATATGGCGAAAAGGTCGATGATCATAGCCGCTGTCGTGCTGGTCCTTGGATTACTATCTGTCGGGGCTGGGTTTGCTGCCGAGCTCACCAGAGTTAAGGTATGTGTTTTGTGGGTGGAGTTAGACCCTCTCGATAGATATATTCTTTATTGTTTTGAGTATCTAAAGTAGTTTTTTCTACTAATGTAACTCATGCAAACATGTAGTGGTAGATTTTGGAAATCTGAAAATATTGGTACTATAGATTATTTTTACATTACGTAAGAGCAAATAGAGAACATTTTAAAACCTTTCTATCGAAACTTAATTTTTCCCCTTTTTTAAAATCATTCTCGGTTTGAAACTTCTAGTTTATTCGATTCTAAATGTATATGAGAAATGCTGATTATATTGTTAACATGTTTACAAACCCCCTAAAATGCAAATACTAACTATTATTTCATAATACGACGATAAATTTTTTATGATGCTTATATAGTTTAACATTCAAAACTGATGTTATTTTAATTTTTCAATATTAGTTTCCATGGCGCATTTTGTTTAAAAAATGAAACTACAAAAAGAGAAAAGTTAAATAATACTCTTTCTAATAAAAGTATAAGATGTGAATGTGTCAAATATGATATACATTGTGGTAAAAAAAGTTACATGCGGGTATAAATTTAAATTGGCAATTAAAAACTAATATTTTTAACACAGAGCCCAACCATAGAACTTGTCTGTAACGAGAAACAATATAGTCGGCATAGTGTGGTCTATGGCGACGACAATTACTCTATTTTAGGACTTATTTCAATTGTTCCAATTATGAATTCCAGATGAAATAAAAACCCGCCATTTTAGGGTTTAAACCCTATTCTTATGCAAGAAGTCAATATATAATTACAGACATGATCCTTTTCAACCTTGATCATTCTGAAGATGTTTGGTAAACACTTTTCATATATTAAAAATAAAAAAGAGCATCAAATACTAGATAATATAAAAAACGAATATCAGATACTTTGACTCCACTCAACACTTTGTTTCGCCCCTCACAAAAGATATATATAACTTTTAATCTTTCTACTCTAATAAAAAAGTAATTATAATTAACACATGTCAACATCATATTCAATTTCACCTAATTTTTCTCGCTTCTCTCATATTAAATAATCACATTAATTACTAATTATATTATTTAATTTAATTTACAAAAAAGAACTTTTTATTAATGTTATTTCTAATTATAAATTTTTTTCTCAAACATCAAACTTTTTTTTAAAATACAATATATTTTAAAATTGGTGTTTTTAAAAAGTAGAATTTTTATAAACAAAAAATAATCAAAATTAGGAGTTATAATAAGAAGGCTTTTAAAAAATGATATTTATTTAAACGTTTGTTTTGATACAAAATATTATTTTAATTATAATAAGCAAGATTACAATAATTTTTATCTTAGAATATTATTTTATAATTAATAAAATTTTATTATAGTTAGTATTTTATTTATTCGACCTGTGTATTACACAAGTTTACTAAAACTAGTAAAAGAATAATTCTTTGTAAACATTGCCACGTGTCCTTACCTCTTTTAATGTTGAAATATTGACTTGCTTCTCATACTTTTAATATTCTTATCTTTTTTAAACATATTCCAATAATCTTCATATTACTAATAAATACTTGACATTTACTTTTAAATAGTTTACTATTTTCATAAACTTTTAAAATTGCATCAATTTAAAAATAACTTTTCAAAAACAAACAATAAACCTACATCATTATCATAATCTGTTATGTTTGTAACTTTAATTTAACATTTTATTATGACATGCTTAAATAATAATATAATTATCATTATATATATTAAGAACTTTATCTATATTAATAACATAATTCTATCTTATTATCAATCAATTTACCAAAAGGAGACAATTTAGACTCATTCATATATAATTGACTAATAATTCTCAGGTTAGTTTTTTATTTATTTTTAAATACCTTGTTAAATCTTCAATAATTTCATTTCCGTAATTGACTACCTTAATTTTAATAAACAAAAGTTAATTGTTTTAATTATATATTATGTTAATAATTAGTGTATTACATTAATATTGATCAAATAGATGGTTTATGTAATGAAAGAAGACTAAAAGTGATAGCATTGTGTAATCGTGTTATTTTAGCTGGTCATATCATATCCGGAAGTAACAAAGGAAATCGGACTTTTATTTCACGTCTTAGTTTGGCACCTTTGAATAAAAGGATTTCTTTCAAATTTAAAAAAGACAGTTTTCACTTGTTGTCTTTTTTCAATGACGATAAACAAGAGTCAACTACAATCACTATCCAAAAGTTGATTTATTTTTTAGACAATATGTTTTTGCACATGATCAATTATATGATGTATAATCTAAAGTTAAAAGTAGATAGAGACTAAAATTACTAATATTAGATAAGATTAAAAAACTTTCGTACCAAACATCAAATGTTATATATAAAGAAGTTTATGAATATTTATGAATAATCATTATTTTTTTTGTATATTATTGCTTATATCTTAAATATGTCTACAATATAGTTTTTCTATTATAACCCGTGTAAAAACATGTATCTAACCTAGTTTAATATATTTTTATTAACATATATTAGATTATACATATATAATATCTATTATATAGTTTTCCTATTATAAACCGTGTAACACACAGATATCTAATCTAGTTTAATATATTTTATTAACTTTTAAGATTGGAAAGAAATCACCTTGTTTTACGTGTTTTTGTAATATTAGTGTTTTGTAGAGTAGTCATGTCCTGCTTAACATGATTAAATGATTAATATTTATTTTCATGTTTAAATAGAATCATTGTACATTCCAAATAATATTTATACATGTTATGTCTACACACATTGCAGGGTTCTCAAATTAAACTTGTTGATGGCAAATGTGTACACCCAAGTAATCCGGTCATGGGTCTTACCATAACAGCAGCCGTGGCTATGTTCCTTCTGCGTGTCGTTGTTAGAATCGCCACTGGTAGCGGCTATGCATGTTGTCGCACTCGCCCAAATGTACCCAAATTGATACGATACTGTGTCGTTATAGCATGGTACATACATGTTTCACCCACACAAGTGATCAGTGTCATATCAAACTTAATGTTTATATTATCTACTGATAAATGTCTAAAATGATTGCTTGTTATACAGGCTCTTGTCTTTTGCAGCAATCGGGCAGTTCATTGCGGGTGCTAAGCTTTGTAATCAATCGAGTCCACAAGTCTCAAACATTTTTGAATACAAATGTTATGTCATAAAACCTGGATATTTCTCAACAGCTGCAGTTATGGCTCTTATGAATCTAGGTTTGACCCTTTTCTATTATCTTGTGATCGCTTCGTCTCAAAATGTGCCTGTTAAGCAACCAGTTTCAGAGGTCGAGGCGCCGTCGGTTACAAATGAGAACCTCGTGCCACCATTGCCTCCCCAGATGCAATGATGCTTAGATGTATTTTGGGTTGTTTGTTAAATAATTGGGAACTACGTTTGCAAAAAACCATATATTAGAATATGTTTGATTCATTATATTACTCTTAGGTGTGAACCATAGTTTACAAGTATAAATGGTTGATATATGTTCACAATCTCATGTGTGAACCATGTCTATATTACTTCATTGACATGATCTTGATCCAATGTACATATGTGTGAGAATCAAGTTCTCATAATCAAACCTTGTGAAGATTCTTGTATTCATGGCCAATGGTGTGAATTGAATTCACAATGCCCTTATGAATGACAAAGAATCTAGTTCTCATGGCAAGCACTACACTTGCAAGTCTTCTATCAACTTGAACATACACGCGTATTTACGGGTTGTCGCATACTAAAACTTTAGAAATATAAATTTACAATAAAAAATATAAATGTGTATAAAGTAATTCTTTTAAAATCATAAAACTTATTGTTCATTTCTCTTCTAACTTATAAATTTTGACGTAAATACTCAATCATACAAAGCCATTTTTAAGGAAAAAAATTAAAAATTATAAAAATAAACGGGTCAACCATGAACCTTTCAGTTTGTATATCTAAACCGGCTCACGGTGAACTGACACACAACGATTTAGATTGAAACCAAACCTATAAATTTCATGTTTGTTTCAAATCAAGTCAATAATTCACACCCTTAGTGGAAAAATTGTGAGTACAGTATATGGATAAATCAATAGAAAATATAAAATACTTAAATAATAGTTTTATACAGTTGAGTGTATAATTTGACATGGGCTCCAACATCTGTGTTGGGTTTGAACAACTGTTGCAAATAAGAATGCATAAACATGAGTGGTGAGCTAGTGGAGATGAAGTATGGTGTTTAGTTAATAATGGGGTGAGTCAAGTTTTTGTGTGGTTGGGTGTTTGGTGATTGATGGTTGAACCCATGTCTTGGTGTGTTTGTGTGTCTTAATCAATGGGGCTCCATGTTCCTTCACATTCTTTGGTGGGTGATGTGGCCTTTTATGTAATGGGTGAACTGTTTTTGGTCCCTTTATGTCTCCATTTCCTTTAAGACTATCTTTGCTCATTCTTTCAAGACAAACAAAATATTATTATTGGTTACCATACAAACTTTGTATAACAACTAACCAATTCATTATCATCTAAAATATGGTTAAGCAGTTAAGTTTTTGAGTGATTTTACGTTTACAATACATTTCTTGAATGTCAATTTGGCAAACTACTATTAAAATTTATACGATAGTCAGTTTTCTTACTTATTCACTATATATTCTTAATACATATTTCAACATCATTTGCAACTTTTAGACTAGATATTTTTTTTTTTAAATTGAGAAGGTGCATTTTATTCACCACGGACTAGCAAGAAGCTAGAGAATAACAACCAACTCCAGGTACAAAACAATTAACTAAATCGAAAAATTAAAACTGCATCAAGATCCAATCTATGCTATGAGAATTCCCGTTACTGAGATCCACATATAGCTCAAAACTTTTATCTCATTCATCACTTTTGTAGAAGACACGGAGATATCTTTGAATACATAGTCATTTTTAGATCGCCAAATGCATCATACTACAACAAAACATATAGCATGGAGGATTTTAGTCATCGACCAGTACAAGTGGAGTTGGGTAATGGTCGAAGAATGTCATCAATATTCAATCTTGGACTAGATTTTGTAGAAAGATCTAGACCTTTTTTTAATGTTGTTCTTTAATTGTTTGTTATGAATGTTCAAAAGCTTAAGGTTGACTTTCCTTATGCTTTCTATTCTTTGACTTTTGATATTGCAAGTTTCCCAACTTATCCATGGCTTTAATTGGATCTGCATTGTACAAGTCTACAAGAAGACGCTTAGATTATATAACTTAAGTAAATTATTACATTAGCGGAATTCAAAGATGACATGACAAATGCATCCATAATTTTTTAAACTTGTGGATATGTGACATCCTAATTCGGAATTTAAAATTCGTAATATGTTCTAATCAATCAAATTATATTAAACTATTAATTATATCCTTAATTAATCTTTAAAATATAACATTATAGATAGAATACATCTAGTCTAATATGACATAAAACTAGATTATTTTATAATGTGTCACATGAAACATATCTAACAATATAGAAAACGTTATAGTTAACCGTATAATTGACCAGCTTATAAGATAATTCAAATTTTGAGAAACAAATATTCTAATAAATAAGTATCAATTCGAAAGTTCTATTAATATTAGTGTGAGTCTATATATAATAAACTAAATAATATACGAATTATAAATTACCCAAATTATATAAAGAGATTGTTAAAAGAACAAATATAAAAAAAAAATAAGTGAATATAGGCAAAAAAAAAAACCAAAAAAAAACAAAAAAAAAAAAAAACTTGAGTTTTGGTTCGCTTTTGAACGAACTCTGTAAACGTAAATATTAAAACTAAACACTATTCGGTTTTTTGGCGGCAAATGTATGGACCAAGTCACGAGCTATATTTTGGGCCATGTGTGTAATGGGTTGTTCTCTTGGAGACGTTAATTAAATATTGAATGAATTACCATTTTCCTCCTTATGGTTTGGTGATATTTATTATTTTCATCCAAAAAGGTTTTTTGTTACATTTGGCTCCTCAAGGTTTGAAAAAATTGCTATTTTCATCCAAAAACATGAATTTCACGGTAAAATTTTTTATTAACAACACGTAAACATAAATTAAGATTTCGTTTTTATATAAAAATTTACGTAAGTACCATTTTAACGATGAATATTTAACATTTTAAAACAATGTAGCTAAGATTTTTGGATGAAAATGACAACGTTTCCCAAACATTGAGTAGCTAAATACAAGAAAAAATATTTTTGGATGAAAATGGCAAATGTGATCAAACCACAGGAACGAAAATGACAATTCACTCTTAAATATTTAAGTTTAAGCCCAAATGTTTATTAGTAATAAGATTAAGAGATATTGCTTTATTAATTTATCAAATGTAACAAAAAATATTCTAGATCTTTTTTAGGTTTAATGGTGAAAATTTTAATATGTAAGTAATATTTTTTTTTCTTCTAATTTTCATATAAAAGAGTGTTTCGGCAAAATAAGTTATTATCACATACATTTGACTAAATTGGGTTATAAGTTGCTACAAAAAAGCTGTAAAATATTCAAACACTGAAAAATCTCAAGTGGATAACTAAATTATTAATAGCCATTTGATACTCTTTGGGATTTTAATGCAAGTATTATATAAAGAAATAGGTGTTTGTACCGAAAAAATTCTTAAATTAATACTAAATGAAAGTGTATGCATCGTTTTAGTCGTTTATAAGTCATATTCATTCAATAATATACTGCAACAGACTACGTTTTTTATATAGTTAGCATTAAAAACACCAACTGCTCATATAAAATGATATACCTAATATTTTTACTTTTCATTTTACGCAGGTCTTGTCTGGGGTATACAATTTTACCCTATACATATGTGCACGAGCTGTTTCTCACGGCTTGACCCATAAACACAAGGTCATAAATATTAATATCGTAATTTTCTTTAAAAGATTTTGGAGTAATTGAGATCACTTATTTCTTTATAATCATATTTATAACAACCCCTTACATTAACACTCATAAATTCATGGGATAAACGCTCGATGCCATGATGATTTGATATGCTCGTGTTAATGAAAATGAAATATCCACATACTCAGTAAACTTTCGTATGTTGCTTATGGTTTTATGCTTCTTATTTAGTTTAGACTTTAATTTTTTCTATTTATAACGTTTAGCTGGCGTGAAATATAATAGTTTTGTGATCAATATTCATACTATATGGTTGAAAATTATTTGATTCGACACATAACCACATGATTGATGGATGTCATATCCAAACAAAATTCACAAGGAAACATATTTCCTTTTTCTATGTGTTATTCCATGAACAAGTAATTGTTGAAAACGTTAGTAGAAGTTTCCTTGATCTTCACAAATCTTTAAATCTTGAATGGTTATATTTTGGCATGACTGATGATATATAGTCTATGTCTAACATTTATATGAAATAAACCTTTCATTTTAATAAATAGTTGACAAGCTAAAACACTTTTGTTTGCATGTTACTCATCTTGCAACTGAACAATAGTAGACAAGAGAAATAACGCGATATTATATGTATATTTATTGTACAAATTTGGTGTCTTCAAGATGACAACGATATTAACTTGTGCAAGTTAGCGTATGCTAATACGTCTTAATTCTTACACTACCCATGTCAAATCCTCTTGTTTAGTCTAGCCATCCTCTCAAGCGAGCATGGTGACATGAGATGGGCATATAAATGAGTTGGGTGAGCAAGCGCGGCCCCATCTCAAATTCTCTTGTCTAAATCTTGTTCCAGCCCGGTACTTATAATAACTTTTTAATTTGGGTCCAATATAATTAACATGATAACTCGTTCCAATAATAAGAAAATTATAACAGACACTCGTGCGAGGGCTCATTGATATCTATCTACACCAATGGCCACTGCCATGGGATCGCCATCTCCCTTCCTTCTTCCCTCCTCTCCTCTTATATCTCAGTTCGTACCTCATCTCCTTTTATGTGTATCACAACATACATGAATGGAATTCTACAATGTTTCTCTAAACATGCTAATTTGAGTTAGAGTTCTCACTACTTCTAAGAACCTTATTGTAGGTGCACCGGGTGTAATTGAGGAAAGTTTTCAAGTTTATTGAGGGAAAATTGGGATTTTGAATAGATGCTTCTTCATCTAAATGTGGTGGTTGGAGGTGATGGTGTTGGTCCGCCTAAAAAAGTTTATCAAAAATAGTCTATAAAATATGCTAACTTAAGTTTATGACCTTAATGTAGTCTACTGACATTGATGATTATCCTATAAATATAGTGTGAGTATATTGGTTCAACTACAAGTGTAGAATTAGATGATATTTAAGAGTAAAAAAAAAAATTGATAAAAAAAGGTATAATCATTAAAAGTTGATAATGAAACTGAAATAATCAAACGTTGTAGGATTTTCTTACCGTGTTAGCAAAATAGCATTACTTAAAATTTACATCTACACCAAAATCACATAGACGTCACAAAAATACGACACGATTTTAAAACACAAATTATTTTTAGAGAGATGCAATTCATTTTAAACGCATGTAATCTTCACCCTTTTATTCTCTCCTTTTTCTTTTGTATGATGGTTTCTCTTTTTCTTAAATTCTTACCTCCTTCTTGATTGAAGGGAAATTACCACCCACAACACCTACTTTCTTGTCATATATTCCATCTTTCACACACATATATTGGAGTCATATGCCCTTTTATTCTTTCCATTCATCATTGAACATCACATTGTTGTCAATTTTCTTTATGCCATGCTTTATTCTACTATATTCTAGTTTGTTGATTGCATTTTGGAAACGCTTTTATTTAATAAAAGATGTTACTGTTATATATCAATCTTGGACCATAATCTAGAAATAAAATATCAATGAGAAAATTTTGTATGATTTTAAACAACTTTTATTTCAAATATAATATTAATTACAAATTCATATGAAATTTTCTAGCATAAAAGGTTATGTATCGGATCGTTTTCGTGCCGATTGAAGGCTATCAAAATATTTGTTTGTTATTATCAAGATAAAGTTTCAATTTGATTCTCTTTATTTCTAGTGTGCAAGTTATGGTCACCCAACATATATTCTCCTCAAAAGAAGTATTCATATTCAAATCCAAATAAATAAAGAAGGAGAAAAGAAAGAAAAGGCAAAAAATTAACAAAATTTAAAAAAAGTCAAAGTCCATGGCAAAGACGGTAAATTGCCACTTTCATGTTTTGAAAAGGGGAAGCTTGATTGCACATATAGGTTAAACTACCATTTATCTAGCATGTATAAGGGTAAATTTATTTATTTACTTTTTGTAGCAGAACTCATTAATCGTAAACAGACGAGACTTAACAATACATTAGCAAGGGTGGTCGGAGTGGTGTTAGTGCATGCAATTCGACGAGGTGTCAGGCGATTCATGATCATGAATACCACTTCTAGACCCAAACCACCGATTCACTAGAACACCACCAATGCTCAATATTGATTTTCCAACTGTTATAAACTAGTTATTGGGTTATTAAAAAAATGTTTCCAATTTTTTTTTAACTATATATGCACATCAAACAACTATTACTTACATCTAAATTCCTCATTTCTTTATTCCTCGTGAATTTATATACTCAACAATGGAATCATCATCTTTCACCAAGAAAATTGCTTTGCTTCATAAGCCCCACAACAAAGAACACCAACCATTCACCCCGCATTAACCGCCACAAGCTTCACATCAAAAATCCAAACCCTTCACCTTGCACTATTTTTGAACTTAAGAATTCGTGTGGAATTGATGCATTCACAACAAGAAGCATTGAAGAGTTCACAAAAAAATTTCGACTTGAAGTTTTTATAAAATCAAACAATGGGCACTCAGTCCGGTTTGGAAGCAATGCTATCACGTAAATGTGAAATAGCATCAGAATAGGGATGCCAATGGTTTTATTTTTAGTTTTAACCTTAATTAATGTAATTTTTTATTTCAAGTAACCTTGTATTTTTTTATTTTAATGAATGTATAATTTTTAAAATTTTAGTTAGTGGTTTTTAAAATTCTTAAAATAAAATATTAATTAAAATAAATAATTACAATTCAAGGATTTAGGGGGAAACATTTCCTCATTTCAAAGAAAATTGAAAGATTTTGGGGATTATGATGTGGTTTTGGAGACTTAAAGGTTGACAGAAGTGAAAGAATCACTTCCCCATCCTAATAAGATCAAATAAATTACAGTTTGTGCTAAAATTGTGACATTTAACGGTTTATGACACAATCCAGTGAAACCAATTCAACATGAGATTTTAGTTGAGTGAATAAGTTCCTTACCACGGCATCATAATATTTTATTTTATTTTGATGAAGTTAAAAGAATACAAACCTTCATTAATAATTTCAATAACTAAAATATGCAAGGATTCATAGTAATATATTTGTTACCATACTCATGACATCCTTGAACCTAAGTTGGCTGCATACAAATCGAACGAATATGAATAAGGTTTTTTTCATGTTCGTTCATTAAGGTAATAATTTGTTTATAAGTTGTTCACGAATGCTTACCGCACGAGATTTCTTGTGTTCGTGTTTGTTCATTAAGAAAATAAATCTGTTTATAAACTGTTCGCGAACACTTACCGAACGTAAACGAACGCAAACGAAGGCAAATGAACGTACACAAATATTCATGAACATAAACAAAATTTTCTAAACAAACCATCATAATTTGATTTTGTAACTAAAATCACAAGCATCACCTAACATCCACCAATGATAAATAAATACTTAACATAATTATCACAGACACAATTTTGAAACGAATGAACACAAACAAACAAACACATTATCGTACGTTCACGTACATAAGTGAATGAGTGCAGCCTCTATTCAAGTTCGTTTAACTAAATGAACAAAGTTTTCTTGTTTGTGTTCGTTTATTTATTAAACGAACGAACATAAACGGATTTCCCACTCAACGGTTCACGAACTGTTCGCTGAACATTCGATTTATTTACATCCCTAATTATATGAGTAGATTTGATATCAATCTCAAACATTTATTATAACATTTATAATATAAGTATTTATATGAAACGCATACATTTTTAAATATAATATATTTAAACAAGATCACTATTTATATATTAAGTGCTCAAATATTTAATCATACCGGTAACGTAAAGGTGTTTTGTGTTTATCTTGCATTATCATCTCATATTTTATTTAATTACATTTATAAATATAGATTAAATGAATTATGCTGCTAACTTCTGTTTAATCAACACAGGAGTTTTTTTAAGCCCATATAGTCTTTTCTGAATTTGACTATTAAAAAATAAAATAAAATAAATCTCAAATGGTTTCATAACTTATTATATATTTTGTTTATTTTATTAATCAATCAAAGCTTCGCGAATTAACTCTACCAATATAAAACAACAAAATTCAGTTTGATTGATCTAGAAATTATTTATTAGTTTATTTGTTTTTCTCAACTACTAGTTTGTGTATTGATTAAAAGAGCAAAAAAGTTTGGTAAATGGACTTAATAATCCAAACGTTTGGTCGTCCACCTAAACCACGCTTTAAGCATTGGAGTTGGGGCGTTTGTTCGTTGATGTAAAACAATTCTCATAATCAACTAAATGTCACTAATCACAAATCAATCACCCATACCTTTTTTCTTTACAAAAATCATTTTTAGTGATTTCCAAACTGCAAAAATTAAATTATAAAATCAAAAGAGTTAAATAGACCAATAAAAATCATGAAAGTTTTTGGACAAAAGAAAAGAACTTGAAAATCATATGCATTTTAACTTCTAATATGTAATTGACATGACTTTGATCATGTTCAATTCTCAACACGGTTAAAAATAAACCGGATTTAACAAAAAAATTATATCAGTTTGATTATATCTTTATCGAGTAGATTGTTTAGTGAGTTTGGTTACATCTCATGTGAGGCCTTAGCCAAATTATCAGACTTATCTAATCATAAAATTAATATCGAAAAAATCCAGTTATAAAAATAAGATAACTATAGGACATTTAATATCCACACTAATTTCATCTTTTATACATGGTAATAGTTATTTTTAAAATGCATATTCAAACTAATCGTTTGACAATTTTAATATTTGGTTTGTTATTTCCTCATGAATTATAAAATTTTATTATGATTGGAGAATTAGTGGCACCGAGTGGTTTAGGATGCATCAAATACTTTTGACCATTTAAAAAGGCCTATAATGCCCATGCCTCCACCAAATTTTAGACTTTAGAATTTGAAGTCGTCGACTAGGTGTAATATCCACTTTTGTATGCAAGTAGGAACTTTCTTATTTTTGCAACCTATATACACCCAAATTTATATGTCTACAAACTAATCTTTTATGTTAGGTTAAAACTTGCATAAGAATGATATCTTGATAAACTCATTCTTAATTTAGTAAATTTGCAAGAAATGACACAAAAGATCATTAAATTCATATTTTAGGAACAACGATCCTTTCTTACCTAAAAGGAGAATTCATAGAATCGTGTTACTTCACATACTTATACCGTTTTATAGATAACTATTAACAATAATAATAACCTTTAAAAAAGTAAAAAATAACAATTCGTGTTCTTTCTCACCTGATGATAATTATTCATGAGTTTCTACAAGTTTAGAGGTTTGCTTTTGTGCTGTTGGTGGTGTTATGCGTTGGTAGTTAATGGCCATGGTATTGGTATTGATGATAGTAGTAGTAGTAGTAGTAGTAGTGACGGTGGATGATGTCAATATAGGTTGCAATGAGGTCGGAGTATACTACAAGGCACATTTCCCATTCAAACCCCCGATCCATCCTTGCAAGGAAATATCGTGCATCTTCATCTCTATCACCTAATTCCTATGTTGATTTCTTAAGTTTATCTAATCACTTTTACACAAATCCTCTTCATCACTCTCTCGTTTATAATATATGTCATTATTAAGGGACAATACATGTTTCTATCAAGATAAATACGCTAAACAAAACCTAACATATCTCCTAGCTTTTTAGATCTCAATGCATATAACATGATGTTGGAGTAATTCAATAATATGAGTCACATTTTTCCATATTGTATAACTATGATACTCGTTTGAGCATATTTGAAATTTCTTTGCCTGATGGTTGATTGTTATACATATAGTTATCATTTTACTTTTTATTACATATTTTATTAGATGTTAAACATTTAAAGTAAGACTTCTAATTTTAACCGAATTAAAAGTAAAGGGCATCGATGAACAATTTAAATAAAAGAAATGGTGAGTCTTGCCATATTTGCACTCAACCCCCACAAGTATAACTTTCAGCAAAACTAGTCCATCGTTTCAAAATTAGAAGTTACTTTTTCTAGGGTTCCATTAAACTTTTCTTCCGTGGATTTAACTTAAAAACATCCTAACCAATTTAAATGGTGCATATCAAACAACTTCTCATGCAGCCCATGGCGTCTTCCTTAGTGTTTTCTGGTGTTTATTCACATCAAAATAAAACAGATTCAAGTTTCATAAAATAAATAATGTTTCAACAAATATTTCACCTGTAAAATACATTAGAGTATATCTTATATATGCATCAAACTCATGTCAAAACTAGTGTTAAAAAGGGCAAATTTACACCAAAATTGATCCTTGTTTTTGTCTCCATTTTATTTTTCTAATGTAATGAATTTGTACAACTCTACAGTTTGATGTAAGATACCAATTATAGCCGTAACTACGAAAATCCAGCGAAATATAATGATTCTCCTTAGCTACTATTCATCATGTTAAGCCCTTTGATTCCTATCCCCATCCCGATCTACACACACTCAAACAACACCGGTTAAAATTCACAGGAAGAGCAGCCTCCTGTAACAACCATCTGGTATGAGAATAAGTATTGGTTTAAAAGAGAATAAAGTAAGAGAGAGAGAGAGAGAGAGAGAGAGAGAAATTTTGTGCATATTAAAACCATTCTCCTTTACTTGCTATATATTTATAGTGTTTGATGATGTATGTATGATTCTCATGCATGGCGATCGGCAGTGGTTTCAAAGAGCTTCGCACAGTGACTCTATGAGAGTGTCATACTTCAATGGCTTGTTGGTGATAATCTTTACGCCTGGATGACTGACACATGTACTGGATCCATATAAAGGCAATCCGACCTGGCTTTGTGATCTTCGGGTCCGGGTTTTTTTACTACCATGCGTCTACATTAGTCTATTAACAATTAGTGTGGCTATTATTTTTCTTGTCATTCGAATGAGACTTTTTTCTTCAATCATCTTTTTAGTAAGAATACTTTTTTAGATCCAACCATGAGATATAGAGAGGGATTCGTTGAAAAAGGCTGGTTTGGCGGAAAAGAATTTAGAAAGAAAAATTTTGCTTAGTTGTTTTGTGAACATAACATGTCATGTTAAACAATAAAAAAATAAAATAAAATAAAATAAAATAAAATAAAATAAAATAAAAAACTCATGAAAATAAACTTGAAAGTTGATATTTTATACAGAATACAATCACAAGTTATGTAAAGTCGGTTACATTTTCATCCAAAACTTACTCAAATATCTTAATGTTATAGTTTTAATAATAGATTTTGTATAATTAAATTTTCACCGTTACAATGAATATTTAATATTTACATATAGAAGTGGCTAAATTAACAAATAACAAATAATGAGTTAAAACGAAAATTGGGTTTGGTGAGATAAATGATGGTGCACCCGGTTTTGGTGTAAAATGACTAGATAAAAAGTGATGTATCAAAAATTACACCAAACATGTTAAATGCATTAAAGACAATAGAGATCACTTAGCTAATCAGTCTTACATGTTAAGCTATTCTGAATGTTTGAGTGAGAATATACATTTGTTATTTCATTGAGGCTTGTTTAAAGTAGATTACTTTTTTCTATTTCCATGTAAAATCTATTAATATATGTTGACAAAGAATAAACAAAATTAAGCATAAAAATATATAAAATCTATACCAACCCTCACAATATTTGCAGTTAATCTAACTATTCTCTACTTTCTCACGGGTAAACAAAGTTAAAAATGTTGTTAGTGAATATTCATTGGTAACCTATCAGTGAAAGTGTCTTGATAACATCACCATAATACATGTTAGTCCATTGTTGAACTTCCTATCGTTGATCCTTCAGTAATTTATGTAGGTAATCTACTGAAAATAAAATTACTCACGCCCGATCATGGATGAAACATCACTGACAGATTTTCGTCGGAAGACACTGATGGATTTGCATGTCAGTGAAAGTAAGTGGTTTTGTAGTGACTCATTTATAAACAACAAATAACTTTTTTACTATTGAAATATTTTATCCTATTCCTTTTTTATGTTTGATTACATACTTATGCATATGAGTGACACGTACAGGAGCAATGGAAAATCCAAGTACTAAACAGAAATCATGTTTAGAGGGACTTTGAATCACATGGTGCAATTATGCATGTAATATTGCAATCTTTCGTAATATTTGATTACGTGATGGATTTGTATATGAGTGATTGAGTGGTCATAGACTCGTAGTGTCTAAGTTGTGTTTGACAATTGCATAGTGTATGTATCTATCTATTATAATAAAAAAAGGTTTTAGGTGTACACTTGGCATAATTTTAAAGCTTCTAATTTTAATTTTTTCGTTTTTCTCTTCTATTAAATAAGTACATTAATTACAAATTATATTTTTTATTTCTTTTTTATATTGAATATAGTTTTTTAATAAATTAATAAAGAGTTCTTTTTATAAATTTAAGTTCTAAAGAAACAACTTTGTTAAGATAAGAAATTTTACTAAAACATCAAACTTTTTAAAAAACATAAAATAGTTTAAAATCACCGTTTTTAAATAATAAAATTATTATAAATCAAAATAATTAAAATTCAGAGTTATAATGAGTTTTTTTAGAAATGACACTTTTTACAAAGGTTTGTTTTGGAACAAAATGCTTGAATTTTTTTTAAATTACAAAAAAATAATTAATTATAATTATTACTTATAAGTAATTTCAATCATAAGCCTGTATTAAAATATTATTTTATAATTAATAAATTTTCGTTACTAATTATTTGATATTTATTTATTCAACCCATGTAATACACGGATACTAACCTAGTAATATATATGACAAAATATTGTGTGATTTAATATATATAGTAAACATAAATAGGTAACATAAATATGTGAAATATGCAAATATACTATTGAAGGTTTTTTAAATTGGAACTTTTGAGGCTATAAAATTGTTTTCGGTACGTAGAATTCAAAAATATATGATTGAATAATTTAATTGAGAAAAACCAAAATTTTAAAGTAAAAGTATGTAGATAAATTTAAAATGAATTATATGTTACCCAAAATAGTAAAATTACTTAAAGTGATAATTTTAATTTAGTAGCATAAAATGAGTCAAAAAATAGCCGAATTATTAATTTAAGGAGCCACAGGACAGTGTTTAGATGGGATAAAAAACTAATAAGACATACGAAGACGAAGTGTTATTTGACAATGTATTTATTTTTTTGTTATTATTTAGTATAGATATAAATGCATACACGAGCGAAGGTTTGTTGCAACACCCCCCCCCCCCCCCCCCAACCATTTTTGTTTTTCGCTCAAAATTGAAGTGAAAATTTATGTTTATTTCGTCTAAAAGTTTTATATGTATTGAGTACGCCTCCCCCTGATTTGGGTCTCTTGACTTTCGGCTTTCCTATACGTTTGTTCAAACTTAGTCACTGGATACACACCTTATTTTCCTTATACGATTGATCTATCCATAGAATGTTCATATAATGCACATGCTCGTAACCTAGTTAATTTCCCATTATAAGAAAACAAATTAGATGTTATAATGGAATTTTGTTTATTTATTTTTAACTTTTTTTGAAAACAACTTATATGATATAAATAAAACCTTAACTAGCAAGAAACTACACATAAGGAAGAAAAAACAATTATAGAGTCATTATGGATTTTTTCTAACCACTCTTCTAAGCTTATTATAGTCTTATGATAACTACTAGAATGCCATAAGTATGAATAATAAATCATAGAATAAAAATAGTCTCCCATATATTACACCGCTATCAAAGATCTTGTTGTTTCTATATCTTTAAATCACCGTTAACAATGGAACTTTGTCTATGATGTTTTTATATTTTATCTTTGTTAATTAAGTTTATAATTTTTTAAACGTAAACTTTAAATACCAAGAAAATTTTCACAACCACCAAGTGGCTGTTCACAAGGCCGGAGACGATACCAACGATTGTTACATTCTCCAATCAAATGGAAAGGAGATTAGTCTTGTAATTAGTGTTTATTTTAAGACCAGCTAGCTATTTTTTATTTGATATCATAGTTTATTTTTTCTTAAACGAACTGACGACATCCATTATTAATTTTGTTAATCTTATTTAAGTCGTGTTTAGAGGGGTTAGAGTGGATCCTTGGAGAAGAAAGGAGGTGATGAAAATCTGGTCCGCGGTTCACTATTTTCAAAATGAATCTAATTTATCGCGTCAAACTTTATATATGTTTTTATTAAAAAATAAAAAAAATAAAGAATCAAAAAAGTAAACTCTTTTAATGGTAGATATCTTAACAAACCAACACCATATAACAAACAAATAGTGGCGGTGAAGCTGACGCAGGGTGGCCTGTTATTTATTCCGCCTTTTCAGATTTTTATTATTTGTAGGATAGTATATTTTATATTTTATGTTAACAGAATTTAAGAAATTTAAACGCTTTAAGGAAACATAAAAAACTTATAGTTAAAATGCATGTAATAATAACGTTCTATTAAGTTCTACTTGATGTATGGGTATAATAGTCAAGCAGGCCCTATAGTTTAATTAAAAGAAAAAAAAAAGATTTAGGCCCGGTTAATTTAAAATTTCCACAAATCTAGAAGATTATAGAAAAATTAGTTATAAAGTTTGGGTTAATTAGTTTAGTGAAAATAATATTTTCTTTAGTACAACTTATATTTTGTCAGCCATCATGTGTTATATGTATTTTTTGCATCGTTTTCACTATTCATCTTGTTTTAGTGTATTTTTGATTGTTTTTTTATAAAAACGAAAATATACTTTTAAGTTATATTTATTAACGATTATGAGTTTGGGCACATGTTAAGGTGTATTAAAAGAGCTTGAAATATCTTTTTATACCGAGAAATGTGTTTAGTATACGCTAATTAAATCGTTTTACTTTTATTCATATTTTTAATGTGAAAATAGAGTTTTAATTTATATAATGTATATTAAAATTAAAATGTGTCCTTAAAACATTCAAAAAATAACAAGTATTTACTTTAAATGTTTTACATGGTAAGTTTATGGCTAAACTAATGGTTGTGTCTTGTTATAAAATCAAGGATATGAGGAATTTGTAGATGATATTCTGAAAGTAAACTGTCTTATTTTTATTAAAAAGGTTAAAAGTTTAAATCATACCAATTATAAGTAATATGATTAATAAAATATGTTATGAGCTACATATTCTAAAAGAATAAGAATAAAAATGATGAAATTTATAAAGAAAATTAAATACCTTATATTTTTGCGTTTATAACTTAAAATATAAACACATTTATTTGTGACTAAATTTATCAAATCATAATCAGTCTTAAATATATGTTGTATTAATGGACATGCACCTAAATTGAACCGATAAGCTCTTACAAAAAACAGTATACTTTTTAGCCACAACTAAAAATGTGTAATTTCTATATAAATTATGGAAAGAAAGATGATTATAAGGCCTAACTCATCAAATTAAAAACCACCTTAATAAATTCAAAATTTAATATACGACTTTTTCCTTTTTCTTTCATCACATTTGACTTTAATTGAATCATTTCTCTCAGTTCTGTCTTTAATTTTACCTTCAAAATTTTAATCAATTATGTACAATAAAGGTGAAATAAAGTTATAAACTCAATGTATTTTATTTAAATATTTAAAGCTACAACCTTTAGTTTTCAGAGCTATGATTTATTATAAAAGCTTGCCATTATTTAACTTCCATATTTGGATAATATTATACCATCAGTCCTTTTCTTTTTATTGATTTTCTTTTCTGTATTCTCCTAACACTATTTCCATATTAAATTTCATTTTCACAATTCACACACACACACACACAAACACATTTTAATATATATTAATAATTAAAGTTTCCCCCTAGACTGCGTGTTCTCCAGAGCCTCAAGGCATCTTCTCTTTCATGCTGTTTTTGTGTTAGCGTTTATCACCTCTCACTCTCCTCTGTTTTCTTTATGCTACAATAATAATAATCATATTAATATCTTCAACAAGCAACAATGGCGGTTCAAGCTCAATACCCATCAAATGTTCTTCATATCAACAGGTTCATCTTCCATCTTTTGATATTCTCTATTCTTTCTCATGATTCTGTTAATATCATGAATTAAACGGGTTTTTTTTTATTGTCTTTAATTGCAGAAACAACGATTGTTCGTTGCAATTACAACCACAAACGTTTGTTGACGATCAATCACGTAATCATCTAATATTCAGCGATTTCCCAGGTGGGTGTTTGAATTATTCGTCGATTTTGTTCATGGTAAGTTTCAATTTTCGTTTTCGTATTGAATTGGGCTTTTGTGCAGTTGTAAGTGGTGGTGGTGATTCAAGGAAAAGAAGAGAAATCGATATGAATGAATCGATGTCGCTTCTTCATCATCATCAACAACAGTTTTGTAATCAGAACATCGATGTTTCCACCGGTCTCCGATTAGCTTTTCACGATCAACAGAAACTTCAACAGCATTCTCTTACATCTCATTGCTCTGTTTTATCTTTCATATCGGAAGAATTAACATCACAAATTAACCAACAACGTGACGAAATCGATCAATTTCTTCAGGCACAGGTAAAACCCACATCAAAAATCACACACGTAATTAATTTTCGGACGTTCATTTGCTTTTAAGATACGAATGTCTGAAGATTGAGTTTTCGATAACAGGGAGACGAGCTCCGGCGCATGTTAGCAAGCAAAAGACACATGCACTACCATGCGCTGCTCCGGGCGGCGGAGGAGTCTATAATGAGCCAGATGAAAGACAGAGACGCCGAGGCGGAGAAAGCCCGGCTGCGCAACGCCGAGCTGGAGGCTCGAGCGGCTCATCTTAGCGCGGAGGCGCAGGTTTGGCAGGCTCGAGCGAGGGCTCAGGAGGCTGAAGCGGCGGCGTTGCAGTCGCAGCTGCAGCAGGTTATCGTGAGCCGGGGTGTAGGCCGGGGTTGTTCACCGGAACCGGAGCTCCAGTGCGGTTCCTGTGAACCGGAGGACGCCGAGTCAGCGTACATTGACCCGGAACGAGTTGTGTTAGTGAGTGGACCCGGTTGTAAAGCGTGTGGGAAACGAGTCGCCTCAGTGGTGTTGCTACCGTGTCGGCATCTATGCGTTTGTACCGAGTGCGACGGTGTCGTTTCGGCTTGCCCGTTGTGTCTTTCATTTCGAAGCTCTAGTATTGAAGTTTACATGTCATGATGTGGGCCCACTGGGCCCTCCACAAGCCCAGTTTTCAACAGCCCAATAACATGGTAACTTGAAGGGTATATCGGGAATTTAGCTGCAGTAAAAAAAAAAGAAAAGTGAATATATCCCAAAGAAATTCTAATAAAAATAATATTTGATTGTTATTTTTTTAATGTTTATTTTATTGACATTTTTCTTTGGGTTCATTGGTCTTATCAATTTCCTTTTTCACCTTTTACCCCCATACGAAGAAAATAATATTTTGATGCATTTTATGAGGTTTAAGGCTGAAGCTTCTCGTGGAATTGTGTAATTTCTGATTTTTTTTAATTTTAATTTAATATTTTATTCTTTTATTTGTTGTTCCTTTAATTCAACACTTTGAATATTAGTTTTGTAGTGGAAACTTTCCTTATGAACCAAGTAAATTAAATAAATGATATGTAGAAAGGTTAGCCTTGATTTTATCTCTAATAAGCTAAACAGGTAATTAATGAGAAAACATTAAAAGATAAACCAATAAAATGTGGTGAAGCCTGGCCAAATGCTACAATTCGGTTAGTTTAAAAAATACAAACTACTCATAGTGATTTTCTTATAGTAAACATAGTCGTATATGTTCTCAACTTCTCATGGCCAGCTTAGATCCGTACTGATAAAAACATGTTTTTAGCCACACATGTAATCGAACGTGGGTTCACACATATGTTACGTATTGGGTGCCCGTTTTTAGCCATGACGAGTAGTCGGTGTTCGTGAAAAATTACTTGATTGAGAACGAGGCGAAAGTTGAGGGGGGCAGGTGAGAGTTTAAAATCGTTGCATAAACTTGAAATAATGGAGGTAAGACAAGACGATGCAGGCCAAACCACATGACAATAGATGTACAAGACTTTCTGGAATTCAGGCCCATGTCAAATGGGTTAGTTGTACAGTACAACACCCACAGTCCCACACTTATTATTGTTTTCTTCTCAACCACCCTTCTGCCCTTTCTGTTTTAAGACTATTTCACATTGGACTATAATAATACGCATGCGTGTGTGATTTAATCTGTAATACATAAGACGGATATTAATCGTTTACTCTACTCTTTTTCTCTCTGTTGTTATATTAGTAATTCAGCAGTAGATGCAATTGTAATATGCGGTTCTTATAATTCTTTATTTAGACTTCAGAAGTAGTCAGCAATAAGTGTAAATGTACTTAGAACTTAGAAGTGATCATATGGTTTGGAAGTTTCTTAGCAATAATTTTGATAGAACATTTGCTTCAACTAATAGTGTTTTATGTCTCCTATTTCTGAAATATATAAGTTTGAAATTTATTATCATCACCGAAAGGACATGTCCTTTTTTTGTTTCTATGATTTTTTATTCATAAATTTTAGCATGGTTTAATTAAGTAACCTAATTTCAAATAATGATATAACTGTTGTTTTGCAACTAAAATGTCGTTTAAATCGTAATTAGCACCATAACTTACTGATTTACAATTGCATGTTGAAAATAGCAGAAGAAAACTAATGTTTGGCATTTTAACAACACCCTAATTTGATAATTTTTTACTTTTTTTTCTCATTTAATTCTATCAACAACAACAGTTGAATCGATTTACTAGCTAGTATATGAATTAACACATTGTATAAAAGTTTTATGTTTTTTTAACTTATTTTGTTTCTTACTGAATACTATATAAAAACATCCGATCTATACACAAATTAGCTTGCTGATATATAATTTGTATAACCTACATATGTCTACGTAAAACATACATAAGTAATATAGTTCATTGCAAAAAATATAAAGGTTTAAGATTTGTTTTTAGTTTTGCAAAAATTTATTGTTCTAAGTAATTTTTCTTTTTTTAACAGCATTTAATTATTGTTCTAATAAATTTTATTTTAGTGACTAGAAAAAGTTATGATTGAACCTTTGTCATGTAAAGTATTATTAAAGTTTAGAACGTGAACTATAATTTAACAACAATCATTATTTACCTTGTTTGTCCTTTTACTACTTATTTAAATCAATCAATAATTTCAAATAAATCATTTCTAATTTGTAGAATATTTTCTTTAACAATGAGAATTCATTACGAAAAACCTCAATTGTTCCACTAATAATACTCTACTAAACAATAGAAATCAGGTAAAACATAATTTATGCTAGGTTGAAATGAAAAATAAAAGTAAAAGAATGGTTGGGACTTGCAAAATTATCTAATACTTAAAACATAATATTTTTTGGATGAATTAAATATTATTGTGGATTTGATCCTGAATATTAACTCGGGTTTGATCAGATGTTTGTGTCAAATTTATCATCAGAAAAAAGAAAGCATTTTTTTAACGTATATTGCATCTTTTACTATTAAAATATATTTGTTTGTGTAAAGGATAAAACTGAAAAAGCAATTTTATTAATGAATTTAATTACGAGACAGTTTCATATAAACTTTTGCCAACTTACAAATTAATCAACATATTGAAAGAAAGTATATATATTTTAGAGTGTATCTTCAATGAATTGGTAAAAAATCGAAAATGAGGACACATTGATCATTAAACTTTACCTAGGCCACTTTGATTAAGTCCATGAAATTTATTTTCCTTATGTTTGATAACATTGTTAGCATTCATTATAGTGATCTCACTTTAAGAAGTTATGAGTTCGAGTACTACCGGCAGCAAAATTTTGTTGGTAGATCGGGTTTCACTGCAGTGGATCTTCGGGTGGCAGGTTTTCTTCAAAATTGGTGGTTGGTGGGCTTGGGTTACCTGGTATTATCTTTGCTCGCGGACGTATGTGGTTCCTTTTTACCATTGAAGTATCCTGGATAGATAGGCTTAATTAGTTGGCCATTCAAAAAAAATTTACTCTTGAATATTAAGTTAAACTTACAAAAGGTAATTTACTTTAATATTTATCAAGAAAATATACATACTTATTTAATAAAGAACAATAACATAATTTGAAACTTATCTCATATCAAACATGTTCTAGGTTTGATAGTTTATTAATATATTATATCCATCTTTTATAAAAGATTATTTAAAATAATAGTACGGTATATAAAGCCGATCTAAAAGACTTAAAAGACAGTATCAAAAGGATATTTGGAGTTATAAAATATATAATATATTGTCTATATACTAGAGATAAATAGATCAATCCTCCAAGTGACATGTAATAAAATAGATTAGAAGTCGTTTTAAATAAGAATAAAAAGAAGCTAACGTTATGTTTTTATAATAAACAAAAACAATTATTTATTTAATTACATTGATTTAGTTCTAATCATATGGTTATCGGGTTTAATTTTAAACGTGATTTTAGTTGTGTAAAAAGATTGAGTTCTGCACTAACGTACTTCATTAACTTTTTATAGAATGACTATATCACCTTTTAACTAAAAAAAGTGATGATAATTATTAACAAATTATACGTAACTAACCCAACCATGCCCCCTCCTGAGTCTTGTGTAGGGGTGTTCAAAAATATCTGAATTCGAGAATCCGATCCGAAAATTTGGATATCCAAATTTCGGGTATCCGAAAATTTACATTCGGATTCGGATAGTGATTTTCAAAATTTTCGAATATTCAGATATCCGATTATCCGAAAACTAAAAAATATTTTTTTTATTTTTTAAAATTTTAAACATATTTTTATTTTAGATTGAGATTTCTTAGTATATATTGGGACTTTTATGATATGAGTTGGTTTTTTATATTATTTTTATAATAGCATATGTCTAATTATTGTAAAAAAAATAAAAAATAAAAAATAAAAAATGAGTTTCGAATATCCGAAATATCTGAAATTTCGGATACGGATACGGATAGTGATTTCAACTATCCGAAATTTTCGAATATCCAATTTTAAACACCCCTAGTCCTGTGTCAGCAACCCCTCATCTAATCATACTTCCTCACCATTTCCATTGAGATTGTTGTAAAAGAGCTGTCCATTTCCCAAATTTAAGTGATTTTTTTTAATAAACGTTGTTTTTAGAGCATAAATTTTTTAAGATAACATTTATGTATAAATCATGAAGTGACTCCACTCAAAAATAAATCTGTAAATTCTTTTTCTTTAACATTTTTTTTCTACTGTAGTTGAATAAAACAAAACAAACAGGAACATTTTGTCAATGTTTACACACGATTTCAACTTCTTTTTGCACATGTTTGACAAATGTATGATGAAATTTAATAAAATCCAAGTTAGCTATTGTTCAATTTATCTTTAGATACAATAATTGCAAGGAAATGTTAAACAGTTGAAATGTAGTCCTTTCCCCCGTGTTTTAGGAAGTGAATATCTTGAACTTAGTGGTTATTAGGGTCGGTTATTTGTACCTTTTAAATTTTCTTCATACTTATCCAAAAATATCAAATAAAAGAGATCTTATTTGCTTCTAGTATGAAATTTTTTTTTCCTAATATGATAAAATGAGGACGTTGTAACAAGTAAAAATAAAAAAAATACGTTTAATATTGTCGCAAGAAAATGTTAAATAGTTTTGAATGTTGTCCTTTGATCGTTGTACCCCACACCACCTTCCTCTTCATTATCATTTATCAATAACAAGTTAACAATCTTTGCAACCATAAAAAATGTTCCTCATCTTCATCATCAATAGAGGTTTCTATTCATCTAGAAAAACATTAAATTTCCAACGACCAAAGGTGAAACATTTTTTCTCGAGGATATTTTATGAAAATCAAGTTTTCAATCTATATGAAGTTTGAATACTTAGTTAACGACCATCATCTTGTTCATTGCTCCGCCTTTTGAACTAATATCATTTGTTGTGTTAAATAAGGATTTGTCGTTCTTTTTAATGGTTAAAGGTATAACACATTTTTAAAAAATATAAAAAAAATTTCATTATCTTCGTACTCTAATAAAAATATAAATCTAGATGACACATGTTATCATCACTTTCATCCTCACCAAGTTTTTATTGTCTTTCTCTCCTATTAAATTATCATATTAATTACTAATATTATTTATATTTTTATATTAAAATAATTTGTAATAAATTAAGAAAAAATCTTTTTATTAATGCTATTTTTAAATATATAAATTTTTATAAAATAAGAATTTTCTTTTAAAAAACAAACTTTTTTAAAATTTCAAAATATTTAAAATTGTTGTTTTTTAAAAAGTACAATTTTTATTAAATAATTAAAGTTAGGAGTTATAATAAGAAAGTTTGTAAATGATATTTTTTGTAATAATTTTTAAAAATAAAATATTTTATTCTATTTATAATAATAAATATTTCAATCATATCTTATATTAAAATATCATTTTATTATTAATAAGTTTTAATTTTATTTAATATTTTATTTATTCAATCCGTGTAATACACACGTTTACTAAAACTACTACTCTAATAAATGGATAAATGATAGTGACACATGGCAACACCATATTTCTTCTTAGCAAAAGTTTTTCGCTTATCTCTCCTATTGAAAAATCACATTAATTGCTAATAATATTATTTAATTTCGTTTTATATTAAAATATTTTTTAATAAATTAAAGAGAGATATCTTTTTATTAATGTTATTTCCAAAAAAATAATTTTTTTATAACATAAAAAAATTTTCTAAAACATAAAATATTTTTAAAAATACAAAATATTTTATAATTAGTGGCTTTAAATAGTAAAATTTTTATAAATAAAAAATAATTGAAATTAAGATTTATAATAAGAAAAAGTTTAAAATGATATTTTTAAAAAAAATTATTTTAAAATATAATTTTCATTCTATTTATAATAATAAAGATTCCAATCATATATTAATTTAAAAGATCGATTTGTAATCAATAAATTTTTATTCTATTTAATATTTTTTAATTCAACACGTATAATTCATGGGTTTACTAAAGCTAGTCTATACTAATAGAAGAAGGTTTTTTGGTAATACATGGCACAATTATGGACCATGTAATTTTTATTTTACGCTTCTCTCTACTAATAAATAATAGCATAACGTGCTATAAATTTATTTTATTTATTTCAAGATTAAAAGTATTTTTTTATAAATGAAAAATGATCTTTTTATAAATGTAATTTCTAAATAAACAAACCTTTTTATAAAATATAAAATTTTTCTAAACATCAAACTTTTTTAAAAATAAAAAACTTTCTAAAAATAATATTTTTTAAAATGATTTGTTTTGAAACAAAATGTTAAATACAACTTTAAAGAATAAGATAATGAAAAATAAAAGATAAAAAAATGATATCATTGTTTTATTATTTAAAATTTTTACACGTACGTAATTACAATAATATTATATCTCAAGATATTGTTTTATAATTCATAAATTTTTATTACTAACTATTTAATATTTATGTATTAAATCCGTATAATACACAGTACACTAACCTAGTAAACGTATATAACTTTCAATATTGATAAAATTTATCTTATTTTTACATATATTCCATACATATATTCCAAAAGTCGGGGAATATTATTTGTTTTTGGTTGATATAATATCTTTACATTTTCTAGAAGTTAGACCCGAATATTCGAGTAAACTCCGAGACAAGTTGACGGGTCTTAGTCGGCATGTGATATACATGTACGAGGCCTCATAAGTTGCATCCTATAATGTTCCGCCTTTACAAAGTAACTTATTCGCTACTGTTTTTTATTTTCTTTTTATATGTGTTTTCTTATAATTTAGATATTCTACATGAGTTTTTTTTTAAAAAAAGGTTAAGATTCTTGTTTAAAATGAAAATTAAGAAAAGGGAAACCATCATGTTTCCAATATCATTAAAAGCAAATTGTGTCGCATGTCTACGTTTATAAACAGAATTGTAAACTTTATATTATTATTAATCACATAGCATCTTTAGACTCTGATACCAATTAATATTATTAAACTTCACAAAACTTTAGGCATCTTGGAGTTCTATGCACACTTAATTATGAAATTTTGTGCTAATCCCAATCATTGCACCAAATGTGTTAACGGAATTTGAGATCTGAAAAAACTTATGTCCCAGTTTTACTTGTAAACGAACGATATGAAATTTGCTTAGGTGATACAATTACTATGACTTAAGTACCTAATAATATTCGACTGATTTGATGCATATTGAAAAGGAATTATGTTTGCATATAAATTAAGAGTTGATTACGGAGTTTGCTTTTAGCCACTACTATATGTGGTTAATATAAACTGAAATGTCGTGTATACGTATGTATATTTTATTTTAATAATAATTTTTAAATTTTTTTAGATAAATACATCACAACTTGTACCTTACAAGATTAGATTATCAAACCTTTTGATTGTAGAGTACATCATTTAACTTCCAAAATAGACCCTTGACGACCTTATATTCAAGGGAAGCTAGTTAGCGACATCATACACTTGGTTTTAACTACCATTTTCTGTTAAGTCAATAGTACACCTTATATTTAAAAATTGGTTATTGGATCTTAATAATTCCAACTTTTATTTATTGGCCGGGATTAATCCCGACTCAAAAAATGTTTACAAACACTACTAACTTTTAGCTTATTTTCCTCTAATAATCTTGTACTTACTGAGAGTTAACACCATAGTTTTTTGATAATGTGTACTACTTATATGGCCAAAATACTAATCATAAAGTTGAAATCAACCATTGGTTCATCAATCTAAAACTTCTGCACCTTAAAGTACGCCAATCTTCATCTCCTAATCTGAATCACTTGACTCGTTGGAGATAGATTTTAGGTGAAATGGAGGCTAGACACTGAAAAACAAACATGATATGGGTTGGGCGACCGTAGAGTCGAAAAATGGCTCGAAATTAACCTCATTTTATCAAAAAAACTAACTGGGTTAACTATCTGTTTGTAATGAATCGTTTGAGGAAAATAAGTTCAAAGTTGAGAGTATTTATAAACATTTATTGAGTTTGATTAATCTCGACCAATAAATGAAAATTGAAATTATTAAGATCCAATAAAACTTAAAATAATAACCAAATAGCAATTCTTTTTAAAGGAAATTCTAAAAACATAGTTTAATAAAAGAACTATTTGAAAGACCATATAACCTTATATAATGTGAAGTAATTTCTACAAGTGTCATCTTATGTACAAATTGAAGTGGGTAAAGTATGATAATTATAAGCTTTGAGAGTTTCATTTTTGGGCACCATTTTAGGTAAACTAGGTTTCTTATACAAAACCTTTATATATTTTACTAGCTTTAGTAACACGTGTATTATACTGTTTAAGTAAATAAAATAAAGTTTTATAAAATATAAAACAATATTTTAAAGATAAAATATAATTAAAATTACGTATTAATAATGATATAAATTAAAAAAAACAATGATATTAACTTTTTAAAATTTTTTGTTTAAAAAAACTAAACATTTTGTTTCAAAACAAATTATTTTTATAATTCCCATTTTCAATTATTTTCTATTTATAAATATTTTACTTTTAAAAAACACTAATTTTAAAATATTTTGATTGTTTTAAAAAAATCTTATTTTATAAAAAGTTTATTTTTTATAAATAACATTAATAAAAAAAACTTTTATTATTGATCAAAAAGTATTTTTAGTTTATAAAGAAACTAAAAAATATTATCAATGATTATAGTAACTATTAAATTAGAAAGAAAAACCAAAAGAATTTGATGAGAGAGAATGTACTGTTATCACATGTCCCATTCATTTATTCTTTTATTAGAGTAGAGATTAATGGTCATTCTAGTGTAATAGAGCATGATCCTTTATATATTAAAAAGGGTTATTGGATTTTAATAATCACAACTTTCATTTAATGGTCTGGATTAATCCCAAATCAAGAAATATTTACAGACACTTTCAACTTTAAGCTTATTTTTTTTTCAACGATCCCTAACTGAGTGTTAACATCGTTAGTTTTTTGATGATATGGACTGTTTTTATGGCCAAAACATTAAGCAGAAAGTTGAAATCAACCATCTAGTCCGTCAATCTGAAACTTTCGCACCCTAAAACCCATCAATCTCCATCTTCTGATCTGAACTACTTAACTCATTCGAGGTAGATTTCAAGTGACGCTGGAGGCTAGACACTAAAAAACGGACTTGATGGAGGTTGGTCGGCGGCGTAGTTGAAAAATGGCTCAATGTTGGCCTCTTTTATCAAAAAAAAACTAACGGCAGTTAACTCTCAGTTAGTAAGGGATCGTTAGAGGAAAATAAATTTAAAGTTGAGAGTGTCAGCAAACATTTTTTAAGTTGGGATTAATCTCGGCTAATAAATAAAACTTGAGATTATTAAAATCTAATAACCCTATTAAAAAAACTATAGTTTTTTTTTTAAATGGATTTTTTTATTAGGTAGCGTAACAAAAAATGTATGTATCTCACCAAAGAATCTAATACTAATAAATGATTACAATTTATGCCACTTGTCACTCTCTTATTCAACCTCACATTATTTTCCCGCTCATTCTCATACAACCTAATTTAGAATTAGAAATTAATAAATCCTATTATAAATTTTATATTTATATTTTAATCCTGGGTTGAAATGTAAACTTTTTCCTAAAAATCTGGAATTTATAATGCTTATTCGGTTGAATTCAAAAAATTTGAAATTTAAATATATTAAAAATTTTCTACAATTTGAAATTTAATTTTTCAAAATCTATTGAATGTTTATGTATTGCAAAAAATAAAAATAAAAAAAATAAAAAAAAAGTGGTTCAACATTCAAATTTTAAAGTTTTTTACCAAATCAAAAGAATATTTGATCTAGATTTTTTCCTATATAAAAAATTTCTCATGATCATTTCTGTAGTATCATCAAATTTTTACCGAGTAAGTTCGTTTGCTTTTACTAAAAAAACTATTGTGTGAATTGTTGCTTGTTTTTTGTTGTTTGCTTTGTCTCGTGTCAGTACTTTTGTAATCAACACTCTTTTACATATGTCTTCTGCTCTTTGTTTATTATTTGAAAGACTTAGATAAATACTGCTCTTGTATACACGAAAATGTCCATGTGTAGGAAAACAATTAATTGTCCATTTGAGTTAGTAAATATTCCTCAATATATTTTGTTAACGTTTTCGGACATGTGTGGACATTAGTCATGACCATGTAATATATAGACGGTCTTCCTTATGCAATTCAACTTAAAAAAATTAAATTATAATTACTATAAACACTTATAGAGATTGAATATAATCTATTTCGTAGTATTATCATTTGAATTAAAAACATGTTTAAACATATGTGTACATTTTTAAATTATATATTTTTCATTTTTAACCTCGTGTAATACACAGGTCTATAACCTAGTTAACTAATAGGGGCATTTACATATTTCACCCTCATAAGATCATTAATTACTTATTTCCCCAAGTTAAAATTTTAATTACATATTACCCCTTTTTCAAACATATATTGCATATTTATCCATTCACTAAAATTAACTTATTGAAAGACTATTTATTTTTATTTTTAATATAATATTTTTAAGTATTTCATTTTCTACAACAATCAATTACATATTAAGATCCATCTGTCTAAATAAAAATATTAAAATTACATATCTGAATTCAAAAGTTTAATACTTTATTTTAAAACAATAATCACCGATAATCAAAATTATATATCTGTATACAAAAAATTATTGTCAAAATTTTAAACAATTACAATACTAAAAAATTATATGATAATTTCATAGTAAAAATAAAAGTAAAATTATCATTAAGTGGTTTTATTTTTATGAAATAAATATATATGTAATATACATGTTTTAAAAAGAAAAAATATGTAATTGATTTTGTGACTTGAGAAAATATATAATTATTGGTGTTAGGAAGATAAAATATGTAAAATCCCTGACTAATATTCAAGAATGTAGAAAACAGGCTTGGGCCGTAAGAATATAATAGTCAAGTATATTATTAAAAGTAATGCCCATGGGAAGTTTGGAGCCTTTTGTCTTTCTTATTTCGGCCCGTACCTTTTAAGCCCATGGGCAATCTATTGGGTTGGATGGGCTTAATCAAATTATATTTTTGTTTTATTTGATTAATACACTAAATCTTACTATTATAGATAAATAACTTGGCCGTCAAATGTCGACCTTTTATGTTGAATTTGTTTCCCAACTCATCTTCAATTAAATATCAAAATTATAAAGTTTCTTATTCTAAAAATGTTTTAAAATTTATTAAATCATAGTTTTTTAATTATATCTTATCTTAAAAATCTTAAAATATATTATTTTAATCATTGAATCTTCATTATTTATTAGTTGTAATATCCAAATCTTCATTATTCCTCTTTTATGACATCTAATATATAAATTTATATATTACATAGTTTCCAACTTCATTGTTAACATAGCTTTCTAACCTAGTATAATAATAAAATAATAGTAAAGAAATATTTTAAAAACATAACTGAAACAAAAAAATACTCGTATCTAATCTTAAAATATAAAGCAATTAATGAGATTTTATTCCGATTTTATTTGGAAGCTTAGAATCCACGTCATCGATACATTTTCTTTTGGGAATCTTGTCACATTCTTTGCCTCCTAAATTGCATATTAAAGGTAATATTTTTATGAACTTAAAATAAAATATTATATATGCATTGTCATATATTTTCACCAAAACAACACGTTGACACAAACCACAAACCACGCCACACCTGCGTCTATGTGATCCACACGTGTCGCAATCGATCGAATCTTCCTTTTTATTATATTTTATTTATTATTTATTCCTTAATGTATTTGTTCTTCTATTTTACTCCCTATTCCTTGCCATATCTATTATTGTATTCATTTTTAATACATTGTTTTGACTGTAGAGGTTCTTCTACATGTGAACGTGACACGTATTTAAGTATATTTTAAGGTGGGAATATATTTTTGTGAAATAAAAAAGTTGTTTATACGCATTTTTGCCATTCTTTCAAACGTATCGTTTCCATTATAATCAAGTAATTAGTTTATGCATTAGACGTGAATAGTTTGGACGTATCATTATACACTAGATGCGTTTTGTAATTAGTTTATCATTAATGCATTATTTTTTAAAAATTGTACTAGAGAAGATCCACAAACTACGAGCGTTTATGGTCCGGTTTTGATGATTCTTAAGTTAGTTGTGAGCCAAGCCGTTATTGATGGTTTTTGACCGTTTTTACAAAACCAAAATGTAGAATATTAAGTCGAACCAAATCAAATCATTACTAACGGTTTGATTATGTTTTATTCTAGAAATTTAGGCCTTTTGGGTCTTTATAATGAAATAGGATCAAAATAAAAAAAATAAAAATCGATAACATTGTAAAACTTAAATGACCCACTTCTCGTATTATATTGGTAAGAAAAACCTATTGTACATCATAACTTAAAATAATTAATACAATGAAAGTTGATATATGCATATCCAAATCCTCCTTTATCGAACGTTCATTACAAAAACAATATGTAACCAAAATATTCTAAGTATAAAAAGACTAGTATGGTATCTCTAGTATTTTTCTTTTTTTTTTAATCTATTTTGACTTGCGTGTGTTACTAATCGTATGCTTTTATATAAGTTTTGAACCAAAACCGATCACCTAAACTTATGTATATATAAGTTCTGAACCAAAACCGACCACCTAAGCTTATATAAACGGGTAGATTAGGATGGTTGCATAGTTAACCACTCACCATTTACAAAAAAAAAAAAAAAAAAATACAAATGACATTTTTACTGCTTGAGAAATAGTCAAAACAATTTTCATAACCCTAACATGCATAATCACCTAAGGAAAAAGAAGAAAAAAAAAAAAGATTACTCCTTACAAATGAACCTTCAAAGAAAATGAGCAAGCATCTACATATATTTTAAACATGTGAACGAATTTAATTAAAATGTATTAGTACTAGCGTGAACGTGACAAAATTAGGAACATCTTCAATTATGTGGGACCAAATTTATTTTGAGAAAATACTAATCTCATTTATTGAGATGTTGACTTAGACATAGGTAGTGGTTGGGTTGTTCCGGGTCGGGTCGGGTCGGGTATTTAGCAATGAATTTCTATCATTGTCATGTTTGAAAATGGATGTTACCTCTAGGCTGCCCGATTGGTACAAGTCAACTTGATTGCAATGTTTGATAATAATTCCCCATATTTTTACGGTCTAAAAGATTTGTATTTTTTAAATAACATTTTAGTAACATGAAACTTATAATAAAAAACTAAAATGTTCTACATCCACCGGCAATTTTGACTAGGTAAAAATAAAAATAGAAGCTATTTAATTATTTGATGTTTTATTTTAATAGTTTTTGTTAAATACTTTATGACCGAAAGTGACCCCGTCAAGGTCAAGGTCTATGGTTTTAGTCTTCGCTTTGCTTTTAACATTTAAAAGTTGTGTTTAATTTACATTAAAATATTGTTAAATTATCTTTCACAAATCTTTTTAAATATTGTCAGTAATAGTAAATATTGAGAAAGAACATCATGTTGTCATCGTCTTTTTAATAGCCTTACTGTAAGTATAACTATATTATTTTCTTTTTAAATATTGTCGGTAATAGTAAATATTGAGAAAGAACATCATGTTGCCATCGTCTTTTTAACAGCCTTACTATAAGTATAACTATATTATTTTCTTATATTACATGCTATACGGATATTTAAAACCTGATAATTATCTTTTATTTATATTTAAGACTTTTTTCTAGTTATAACACGTATTGTATTGACGTAAAAAAAAACATATTTAGAGTAGTTTCTCACTAATCATGTTACTAGTTATTTTTTTTTTTTCTTTCTAACAAGACATTTGGGTGGTAAGATGTCACCCTTCTATCCATGGGATCGAGTTTTTGAATTTTATAAATATGGGCATATGTAACTAATAAAAATATATGATGAGCCGTTGTTAAAAACAAACTATTTTTGGTTCCATGTAGGGGTGTAAACGAGCCGAGCCGAGCCCGAGCTCGCTTAGGCTCGAGCTCGGCTCGTTTTGGTTTTAGGAAGCTCGGGCTCGAGCTCGGCTCGTTTATAGTTTTATTTATAAAGCTCGAGCTCGGCTCGTCAGAAAATTTTCAAGCTCGAGCTCGGTTTGGGCTCGGCTCGTTTATTGTTAAATTATTAAATTTTTATTTTTTTATAATTACTTTTATAATTATTTATAATCATACTTTTTATATATACATAATAATATATATTATTTAACTATTTTTTATCATAATAATATATTTAATAATATAATTTACGTAAATATGTATTTATATATATTTAATATGCAAATAAAAAACTATATAAACAAAAAGCTCGTTTAGGCTCGCGAGCCAGCTCGAGCTCGATTTCTGAAGATCTGGCTCGAGCTCGTTTAGTAAACGAGCAATAATCTGAGCTCGAGCTCGGGCTCGAGCTCGTTTAAGCTCGGCTCGATTCGAGCTTTTTTCGAGCCGATCCCGAGTAGCTTGCGAGCCGGCTTGGCTTGTTTACACCCCTAGTTCCATGGAATGAGTTTAAATTACAATATCAATTTAAATATCATATGTTTCAATTAAAATTTTACATTCATAACCTGTGCGACTCCTTTTTGCCATTTTTAAATTTAAACAAAATATTATAAAAAAGTTTAGTTATATATTTGTATGTAAAAGTGCTCGTTTTATAATGTTCAATATCTTTATGTGATTTAATTTAATGTGAAAATTTTGTTTAGAAAACGTTAATTAAATATTATATATATATATATATTTAAATTTTACTTAAGAATGTTCTTGGAATACAAATAAATTTTTTTAACGGAAAAAAACAATTATTGTTGATAAATGCACAACTAGAGTAAAGTTTCTTTGTTAACTTTTGTTTATTGTGATAACCCGTTAATTTTAATATAACGAACGCTTACACCATAATTATGCAGTGTAATTAACTTTTAAATCGCGTTATATTACTAATGTAATGATTTTCCCCTCATTTTTAAATTTTCTCTCCCTTTTAAAAAATTTCATTCTTTTATAAAAATCTTCTTAATTTTTTTGTATTATGTTATTATACAAATTACACCATTAAATGGGTTGTGAACCACTAATTGGGTTGTTATTATACAAGTTATGTCATTATAATTTTAACTTATAGTGACAACATGATCTGTTGTGAACCACTAATTGGTTTGATGAGTTGTCGTAATAAAAAAAAGTTTACATTTAATCTATATCCTATACAACTAATCAGCATATAGTTTTATACAGTTAAATAGGAATGTGAAATGTTAAAGAAACTAAAATCTTTATTCGATGTATTGTTTTCCAAGTATAAGTATAAAATATATATAGGATTACTTTCAGTACAAAGACCAAAACTCAAATTTCCCTTCATTTTCTTTTCCTTAATGTAGAAGTAAAATGTTGATGATAATAAATATGAAGGGAGATCTGGAAACAGGTACCACCAAATCATTAAATACGAGCACAGTACGCATCTACCTATGCTTGAACATAACACGTCACTACCTCACCAATTTCACCATTTCTTTTGGTGTTCGTACCAATTTAACGATCAAAAAAAGCTATTGTTTTTTTTTTGTTTAACAAAATCGTTTCATATAATATTATAATTATAATCGTTTTCATTTATTGTTTATCGTATAATATTTATATTTATGTTTGGTTTTTCTACTTAAAGTTTTCAATTTCAATATTTTTCTACATTCATAAATATCATAAAGCAAAATGTCTAAAGTAAATTTAGTTTTTCTACTTTCAAATACACATTCATAACAATATGATTATTTAAGGGTGTGTATATTAGAACACCCTAAAATTATAAATTAACACCCAAATTTTTATACGAGTCGTATAGCGCCATACGCGTCGTATAATGGGGCCGTATAGCCTTATACGGGGCGTATAACGCTTCTGACAATCCTCTGAATTTTTTCTCGTAGTCATTGTCGAAATTTGTTATACGCGTCGTATAACCCTCTATGTGTCGTGTAGGGGTCGTATAGTGTTAATGGGGCGTATAGCTCTCTGACAGCCCCCTGAATTTTTTTCGTTTTCAGTGTCTTTGACCCTTATACATAGCGTATGGTGTCATACGAGGTGTATAGACTATAGAGGGGTGTCAATTTATAATGTGTGGGTGTCTTATATTCGAACTTTTATTTAATGTATTTTATAGATGAAGTTGAGTTAAATGCATGGATAGCTTACATCGTTATCATAACAAGTTTATTTTTACATTGTTCATTTAGTATATGATTTATAAGAATATTCGATTCCCATTAACTTTATTAGAAGAAAAAGATTTCACTAACATTACATAGTATCGTCCCTTCTGTATAATATATCAAATGAATAACAATGGAATTTCACAACAAAAACGTGACACTTTTAACATTTATTAGTTTTGAAATTTCTTTTAGAAAGTACAGAAATACGAATCTACAAAATTGTGAACACTATAAGTAAATAAAATGGCATAAACGGTCCTAGTGGTAATACTATATTGTACGTTTGGTTCTTAGATTTTAAAAGTTGTAAAAGTTAGTCAAAACTATTTTGTGTACACGTTGTGCATTGGTCCTTAATTAACGTTAAATTGCATTAGTTTCTATGCATTTCAAGCAAACTAACGAGATCTGACTTAGGAGACCAAACATGTAACACGCATCAAAAGTTTGAATTAATTTTGTTAATTTAAAATATGATTATCAAATGTACAATCAAGTTAAAACATAAAGTTATTTATGCAATTTTCTCCTATAATATTTATTACCTTTTCTCATTCGTTTAGTTATGTTAATGGTTAAAAGCATTGTTTTACCATAGTGTTTTCTCTTCTAATTTCAATGGTAGCTCCACACAAGTTACCATCCTGTTAATACTTTCCTAACCTGATCACACGCAACTAAGTAATCTTAAGTGTACCCATTGACTAACATATAATTGTCGTATTAAGACCCTATGTTGCGGCGAGTGACGTAAAACTATGCCAAGTAGTACTAGTGTCACACAACCATCAGCAAACACCAACACCAAAAAAGTTTATACTAAAAAAGAAATAAAAACAAAAAAAATGAAACCAAACGAAAAGTATAAGTAAAAACGTTGAACAACGCACAAAAAACATAAAACATTAAAAAACAATAACTAAGTCAATCTAGGACCCGCGCGTCGCGACGGAGATGTTAGACGGGGAAAAAATAAGGGTAACAAAGTTGAACCACACGTGCATGTTACGGTGTGTTAACTTTCAAAATTTTGATCGTAATTTGGAAATTTTTTAAAAGATAAAAATTATAGGAGACTAAAATTGAAATTCAAAAATTGTAGTGGTTAAATTATAAAAGATATAAAAATATTAGGTTTAAAAAAAAATTAAAAAAATTAAAATATATACAAGCTTTTATGCACATGGTATAACATTAATGCAACCATAACTCGATAATTAGTAAAATTATAATTATCCCCTTAAGTGTATGATCAAATTGGTTAAATGGCCTGTATTAAACACTCGCAACTAACTATATAATCAATTTAGCAAATTCAGTTACATCGATTTGTTTCAAATAATCTAAATTAATGTCTAAATTTATTGTTGCATCATTTTCTACTACAAGTGCTATGAATCTATTTCCAATTAAATAGATGATACAAGCTCATGATAACAAAAATTAATTCAATAATAAACTCTCACTTTATTGAACTACTTATATATTGATTTCAAAATCAAATAACTTTATATATAAAATATCATAATTTAATACCATTTCACAAATGAAAGTGCCCGTGGGCAACGGTCACATCCTCCCATTTGGGGAACAATTCTCCATCATAGTACACCTTTAAGTTCGCAAAAAAATATCCTCCACCATCACCGCTCCTATACTTTTGTCATGACTTAGGCATAAAGTAAGGGAAAATCAAGAAATATTTTTCAATTTTAAAATTAACTAGTTGACGTACAAAGATTTATAAAAGCATAAGAAAAGTAGTTAAACAAAAACTTAAAAGAAAGAAAACAAAAAAAAAAAAAAATTGAAATAAAAGAGATATGAAAAAGTTTTTTATTTGAAAATCTCATCATCACTACCACTCGCCTCCATACTCTTCTTTGTAACTTCATTTATGTTGGACTCACCATCTCTAGCTTGCGTTTTAGCACCAATAACACAAAAAGTATTAAAACCTATCACAAGAATAGGAGTGTAAAATCAACTCAATACTAGTTTTGATCTTTAAGTATTTGACATAAGAACATAAGCAAATAACAGATTGTTCGGCTGTTAGATCGTCCAAATTGTTTCTAGAAGGGTTGATTTGCATGTGATAAGCCAAGTTAGTCAAATCAATGAAAACTATCTACAACTTTTTTGAAAGACATATATAATTTAACAAGAATATTGTTAGATATGGCTTTTGTCAAAATCAAAAACTAGTAAATCGATGATATACATGTCGAACATCATAACTTACGATATCTTTTCAAGAAACATTACTTGGATTAATTGATGTGTTGAACTTATCTGGACATTATGATAACTTCTTCTTCTTTATAGCTAATATACACCTTGAAACATACTTCACTTTATAGTAATACGCTATGTGTCATCTTTTAACATTCATATTATTAAAGGATCACACAAGATGTTTACTTATAGTATAGGGTAGGAAGTGAACAGAATGAGAAAGATGAAGGGTATGGTGAATGAAGTTTGATGAAAAAGAGGGGAGATGCATCTACTTGGTGGGGTCATCATGACATAACGTTTTGATTTGTCAATATATGGGGCCCACGAGACGTGAGGTGTGGTGTGGTCGTCTAAAGGAAAACGACTAAACAGTAAGACGTAAAAGCGTGGGTGGAGGACTTTACTAGTTTTGTGAAGGACGCGTTTTTTTAAACAGATTTGTCTTAACGTCACAAACATATTTTAGTAGAGCATTCGTAGTCCGTCCCCCGTAATCCCGTATATATGTGAGTGGATGTATTATATTATAAAGAATGGTTATAAGTAATTTTGAGTGAAAGATGTGGAGTATTTATGGGGATTGTATCGTGTTTCCTGATATTTAGGAAAACACGGTATAACTCACATAAATTTTTTTAAAATTTTGAAAGTGATTGTCAGTGGATGAGAGAAAAAAATTGATGATAAATGTATGAAAAAATATTAGTTAATTGAAAAGAAAAAGAAAAAAAGTAATGATGTTTAGTTAAATTATAAGAAATGAGAATGGGGGATGGATAGTAACTGCTCTTATATATTATGCTTGTATGTTCGATCTCTGCTTGTATGTTCGATCTGGTAAATGATTAAGAGCATTTAGTGCAATGACCAATGTATTACGGCTTAATGAACTTGTAAATTTTAAAAAAGGTGAGACCAAAATTATAATCTGGTTTTACCATATCACATTCATGAAATTATTTTATAATGCATATTAAGTTTATTAAGTTGTCCTTTAAAAATGATTTTGGGTACACAATGCTCATCTGCTGTCATGAACACTTGCTTCAAAAAACGATCATGGAAGGCTCGTGCGATGTTGCGCCTGTGGCTTTCTTCTTCATGCTACGTGAAGGTGCCATCTATAGCCACCTCTTACAACTAGCATGTTAGCAATCTATATAGTTAATTAAAGATGTTGTGTTTTAATTTTTTATTATAAAAAATAAATTAAACTTCTTTCATTTCTGTTATTTATTACAAACATCGTACCTTTTTTAGGCTTAGTTATTTCACAAAAGTTTTTGTTCTCCATATCTAAATGTTTTTGCGTCTCTCTTTCAAAGAGATGAAGGAAAGTGGGAAAATGTTAGATATTTTTCAAAATATCTAAAAAAAAAAAAGTTCTTTTGCTTTAGTTTGGTCACCAAACTTCTTTATTTGACATAACTCGATAGGAATCCTTTCTTCACTCGATTATTATTATGCCTAATTACTCTAAATTCACTTTTTTCTTTTCACAAACAGCAAATTTGGATCACTGAACACAATGATTTTCATTAATCGAGTACGTAACCCGAGACCTCCCTTAAGAGAAAACTCACAATAGATGTGAGAAAGCCCCTGACCCAACCTGAAAACCGCTTATTTTGTTACATGTGGTACTTGAACCCAAAATCATTCTATTTTAATGATATTTTCGTGCAAAGTGTACGAAATTATCATGCAAAAAGAAACGTTACGTGAGAAATATAACACAAGCGTTAGAATTAAATCACGCAGAGATGAAATTATCATGCAAATGTGAAATTATCACATAAAAAGTTATTATTGCGTGATAATTTCATCCTTGTGTGATAATATCACGCAAGTATAATCCCTTTTGTGTAATTCTTACTTGTTTTTATATGATAATTACACCCAAAACTTCGTATACTTCATATGAAAAAAGTATTTTGTATAGTAACCTTCTCCAGTAGTTATAGAATATCATTAGTGTGCAAGATCCCGAATTGTAGCTCTAGGATTTGGTGGTTGTTGAGTGTGAAGAGGAAGCTAATGTGAAAGTTAATGAGTGAAGAAAGATAATATTGAGTAAGTTATAAAATACATATTATATATACTTGACTTTATAAAATAGTAATCAAATTTTAAAAATATTTTAATTTGATCATTCAAGTTTAAAAGGTCTTCCAATTAAGTCATACAATTTTTATGTTTTATTTAAATTAAAGGTTGTAACATGTTTTTTAGCATGATTTTCTTTTTGTTTTAATTATGAAATATTATTTTATTTTTTTGATGATGATGTGAAATAGTAACTTAAATTCTAAGTACTTTTTTATTTTTTAATATAATTAACATATATTTTTTTAATTTTTTAGTATAACTACATATATTATAAATCCCGACCCCCACATCTTCTCCTTTATTTCTTTCTTGACACAAAAATCTGGTAATGACTCAATTTAGTTGTTTAATAATCCAATTTTGGTAAAATATAAACAAAATGATATGATTGAAACACTTTGAAACTTCATTATTACTTTGTGATATTTTCTATTTATTTGATATCTTTTGTATTATATCTGTTTACATATAAAAAATTATGTTTTTAAGCGCTAATAAAATGATTAAATTGTTCACATGAGTTATTCGTGTTATCAATTTTATTTAGTGCTATGATTAATCACTTGTACATCTATACACACACACATACACACACATTGGGAAGAGTTCAAATGAAAAATAAAAAAAAATAAGAAAACTAAGAAACTAAATCATAGCTTTCATTGCATCAAGATCAATGGTTTTTATTTTTTTGAATAAAAACTTAACAAGTTTATTTTGGTGGTGTCCGTTTGCCACATTGAAATGGAAAAACAAGGACTATTGATCTTGATCAATTAAAAGCTATGATTTATTATATTAGTTTTCTTAATTTATCTTAGTTTTTATCTGAAATCTTTCTTATATACATATATATATATATATATTGTGTGTGTGTTTGTGTATATATACATATATGTTTACCTGGTTGTTTATAGAGTGTTCATACATTGTTGAACCATATCAAATGGTATGAGACGAAGTAATTTGGTTGGTTTTATTTGAATGGGACAGTTGATTGATCAAGAAATACGATTTATGCTCTCGTTCACAATTGGGAACATGGAATTAAAACGAAAACTTATTCAAACAATCAAATCAATCCAATGGTTATTGTACGCGCTACTGTGGATATTTATTAGTTTTTAAAGAGCTCTATATCTACATGTTTGTTTACAATTATAATTTAATCCTCAACTACTTGAAAGTAAAATCATTACAACACATTACTATTATTAGATTACAAACAATTTGCTAACAATGTCATTGAGTGGAGCTAAATATCTCATATATCTTTTTAGGTCATGAGTTTAAGGAGTGAATATAACCTTTTACATAAAGCGTTAAAATGTAAAGTAAAACCACATACATAAGACTTGCAAAATAAACTGGTCTTTCTTCTTACTCTACGTAAAATAAAAGCTAGATCAAAAATCAAATACATACCTTTATTATTAGTATTTAAAAACAAATACCAATAATTACATGTGTCTAGAAATTTAAAATACATACCAGTAATACGTTAATGATTTAATTAGCAGTTAAATATATATATTTTTTTAAATAGACACCAATAATTACACGTGTTTAAAATTTAATTAAAATTTAAACAGAATAGTGGTCTTCCTTGGGCCAATAGATTCTCATTCCCGTGGTTTACTTTATAGTTACTTAACCACCCAACCTCTCACTCCTCTTTATATCCCCCACCGCCTTCCATCCCCTTTCCTCCACCACCGTCTCCGCCCTACCTCCGCCGTCTCCGGCGACATAATGGAGCCTACAACCACCAGAAGACCTTACTTTCTCGAAGAAAACAACGGGCTCGCTTCAATTTCCGATATTCAAAATGGGTTTTCATCGTCGATATCAAGACCCTTGTACTCACCGAGAAAAGCGTCTCTTAAAAACCTATCGTCGTTTTCGTCTCCGAGATCTGGGAGGTTTTCTCATGGGAGATTTGAAGAACAACCGCCTCATTTCTTGGATGCTTGTTTTCTCTGCAAAAAACCACTTGGGCATAACAGAGACATCTTTATGTACAGGTAATTTGATTCGAAATTGAATTTTTTTTTCTTTTTTATGTCGTCGATTTGATAGATTTGAGTCACGTATCAGATGGGTTTTAATGGTCTACCACTGTAGGTTACCGGTTTTTGTTGAAGCAAGAGACAAATCTTTAGTGTTCTTTAGGGTTTTTGATCAAACAGGATTTGCTCTGTTTCATCGTTAATTTAGGGGTTTGAATCTTTGATGAACTTGAAGAAATAGAAAATACCCTTTTAAAGATTCTTGTAATATTTACTAATTTCTTCATCAATCGGTGTGATTCTTCATAAAAAACGACGAAATTTGTATCAAATTTTAGATGGGTATGCTCTGATTTCATTACTGATACGTGTTCTTGATGAATTTGCAGAGGGGACACACCGTTCTGCAGTGAAGACTGTAGATCAGAGCAGATTTACATCGATGAATCCAAAGAAAAAAGCAAGAATCTTTCTGCTTCAATGAGAGCTTTGAGGAAGAAAGAGCAGAATGAATCTTCTTCCCCTAACGAAACTTCCAAAAACTACCCTTTTCGTTCTGGTGCTGTTGTAGCTGCTTAACCAGTAATTTCATCCTAAACCGAGGGGTAAAATGGGAAATTTTGTTCATTATAGAAGCATGAGACTTGAGGAAGAACTACTTTTTTTGTTTTTCTGTTTACCTCCTGAGTTTTTACTTTTTACCGTGGTAAGAAATGGAACGAAGGTTAAATGTGGTGGGGAAGTATAGTACAAGTGCTTAATGCATGAGGATACTGTACTTGCTAATCTTGTAGTACATATTGATGCATAATAGTAACATGTCGTTTATGCAACCATTTAGTGGTGTTTTTTGGCTTTTTCTGTCGTACAATTTACAACAGCAGTTTCTGTTTATTATTATCATATTATTATTATTATTGGTTAACAGTTTATGCATGCATAATAATAGATAATTGTATAAATAGTATTACTTAATTAAAAAAACACTGATTATGAAGATGATGAAGATAAAAAATAGGATGTGAATATTTTTATCAATGTATTTTAATATTAGATTAATATAAGAGCATTCACAACCCATCCTTCATCTTCATCTCTGTAATTACATTAAAACGTACCATTTTTTCTCTCTCATTTTTAATAAAATAATTTTTTTTATACTTTTATCATTACATTTTCTCTCTCCTCCACTCACAACCACTTTCAACAAATATTAAAAAATTAATAGAGATGAACAGTGTTTTAACAAATATAAAGATGAACAGTAACATGTTCTATATCCTTCACTCACAACCATTAATAACCATTCTCTATAATATAGAGAACACACTCACAGATTTATGGAGAACCTGCTGTAAATGCTCTAAGGATCAAATTTGAAGATCATAATCAAACATCAAGTGGATTGCACTTTGTGAATTACATGTTTTTTTCATTGTTTGAAGATTAAACACTTTAATATACAATTTGGTTAATTTCTATCGGTGATTAATTTTAGTATAATCAAGATATTTTAATATTTGAGATTTATATAACGAGCAAATGTGACGATCATAATCAGACATTAAACATGATTAGACGTGGACTACACACTCTGTTTTGAGAATGATATGATTTAAAAAAAAAAAAAAATCAAATTTGGGGGCAGTGCCCCTGGCAATCGGGTCAAAGAGACAAAGCCCTTGGCTAGAGCGGAGCTAGACAATTTATTGTGACGTGTTTATATTGCAATGAAAGTCGCTTCGAAATCACAAAGTTGTGAAAAATGCTACTTAAAATTTAGGTTTCGTAGTTCGTTGGTAACTTCAGGATCATAAGTAACTTTGGTCTTCAATAGTAACTTAGTTACTATCAAATATGGTTCCTACTGATGTAGTTACCAACGCTTGTAGAGCTACCAGCATCTTAATCGTTAACTTAATAGTTAAAATGGTTTGCTAAACTAATGCAATGTTTCAACCCCATATAATATATCATCTTATCACTTTAAGGTATCATTCTTATGACTTACGGTAAGAATTTCATATCATTTTCATATTTATTTTTGAAAACCACTCATCCATCCAAAGAATCCAAAGATAGTTCCTGTTTTCGTATGAACATTAATTTAATAATAATAATAATGGAGTCGACATTATTATGAAATTATTAGTACATTATTGATGGTCTTTGTAACAAGCTTATGCATAGTACAGAATATAATGGATGCCACTTGTAATGTATATAAAAGTATTAATCAATCCACAAAAGAAAAAAGAAAATTAAACAGTCCAAAATTGGTTAATATAGGTTGATGTTACCAATGTACCATAACTTCTATAGCGGTAGACTTAAAAATTGGTTGATATACGTTGTAGTTTTCAAACTTTTATATGTAATTTGCCTTAATTAGGTTGTTCACAATTCGACATAACATTGGCTAGGCTTGAGTCGGTAATAAAGCCAGCCGAGCCAAGTTCCACACAACTTGATATTTTCAACCTAGAAACTAAGCTCTTGTTCAACTTGTTTCTAACTTGAGCCAACTTGTGACAAGCAAGTCTAGCTCTCTTTTTATTTATGTTTATTAGTCTCATGTAATAGTTAACAAAAAGTTTAAATTACACGAATGTTATAAAAAGGACAATTTCAACAAACAACTTACTCGACCCAAGGAAGCTCAAAGTAAATCACCACTGGTAATTATTTTATATGGAGCGACGAGCAAAATGTTTGACTTCTTCTAAGCGCTATGATTATTAACGGTTTTATATAATCAAATTAATATATTTAATTACAATCATTATAGCTGATTAGGGGTTTTTGAACGTTGATAAATGATGGCTATTAATAATTTATATATATATATATATATATTTTTTTTTAAACGACAAATCTACTCTACTCGTACACTACACCAAATTACACAATTGTTTGGGATTGAACCCAATACCTCCCCTTTAAGAGGCAAAGCCTCTACTAAGTGGGCTAGCCCCACATTGGCAGTAATAATTTAAAAATATATAACAAAATAAAAGCCAACTTTTGAATATATATTTAGGGTTATATTAATCTGATTCCTAATAAAAAATTATGGAAAATTTTTAATAGAAAAACTTTGAAACTAAAATGTGTAATAAGTAATCTTGATAATCAATATTTTTAATCAATGGGTGAGATTAAATTATAGACAGAAAATTTGTCATAGGGGTATTTTAGAAATAGAAACTTTTGTTAACTTTTTGCAAATTCCTTTATTTTTTTAACGTTTTTAATTTTTATGTACGATATTATTTTTTATAAAAATTACACTATAAAAACGAGTTTTTTAATCTTTGAAACAAGTAAAGTATTGTTATATAAAAAGATAATAATTTTTTTTATGTTTTTAAGCTCATATCTCGTCATTGTGTCATTAGTGCATTTTATTATGTATTTTTGTTAGTTATTGTGTTTAACTGAATACTATTGTATTTTTCCAAAATAATAAATAAAAAATATAATAATGAAATAATATTGTTGTGTATCTTTAATATACAAAACACAATAATAAATTTAAAAAGTAACTAATCTAATACATTAAAAGCAATAGCAAAATAACACATTGACTCATTGGATAACTCTACCAAAAAAGCAAACTTGTTTTTAAACCATTTACTAGGTGGAATGGAATGGAAGCCGGAGGAGGGTGGGGAAATTCTGACCCTAGGTGGAAACACTGCGTCACCACCCCGCAAACCTTGCTTAGAAAATTTCTTTCCAACCCAATATTCTCTGGCTTCACCAGTTACATTGCATCTTCTTTCGAGCAAACTTAAATACAAAAGGAAACTGGAGTATAAAAAAGGTGGGAGGAACTAGTTGCAAAATAGGGAAAACTAGTGAAATAACAAATCTGATGTAATTTTAATATGACAATACGAGAGACTTGCGGAACCCTAGACGAGTCGCATCAATTTAACAAGTTGATGAAATAAATATAAAAATCAATGCACGTTTTTCGTATGTTTTATATACATGAAAATCAAATTGATGATGATAACTCTATTTTATGACAATTAAGTATTTATTTAATCTCTTGAATATTTATTTTCCTTTTGTTATTTATTTATTTATTGTTAAAGTGGGTTGCAACTTGCAAGTTAGCAAGCGGTTCAAGAATTTGAAAAGTGGCTTTTTCACGCATGTTATTTCAGCGTCACACTATTGGAAGGAACTGAACTTAAAGTAAACTACTAAACTTCAATTACTAATTATTATTTAACTTTACTTTAAATTCATGAACTGAAACTAATTTAAAACTAATTTATCATTTATTAAATATTTAAAAATAATGTTAAATAAAACAAATGAACAATCTAGTCGTAGCAATAATGCAATAATGTATTAATGTCATGAATAAAAAATAATATGTACGATCGTTGAAGTTTCTAGATCTGTAACGGAAAAAGTTTGGTCACACTCAAATTAATCATAAGTTTTTGTATTAACTTTTCGTGGTTGAATTTTTATTGAATGATGTTTAAAACTTCCTCTAATATCCGAGTGAGTTTAACTGACACGGAGTTTCAACCGTCTATATTAATTTTAACGCTACAGACCTGACTAATCATTAAAACATTAACAACGACAAAACCTACCATTATGAGAAAACCTCTTAAGTCAAGTTTTAAACTCGAGAGCTAAAGGATCTCAAGCTCTAACCATTATCTCATACCATTGGATTAAAAGGCATTAGACATAAAATCACGTAATTGAACAAGCTCTATATAACTCATTTGTTTAAACTATAAAAACATCACGTCCTTAATGTATATACAAATATGATTTAAATAATCCAATTTATTAATGATAGGCCAATAAAAAGTTCATGCATTTAGTATGTTAGGTCACACTCTCTGCTTTCAATTTTATTACCAATGACAATTCTATTAGCATAATTATCATAGATTCACATTAGATTTGTATTTTTATTCGTTCGGTTTCATTTGTATATTTTTTTTATTTCATTCATAATTATTATTGAAAATGAATCGAGTGCAAACTAAACGTAAAAAGTTGTTTAACATGTTACTAGAATAGTTATTGTTGATAAAAGTGAAAATTGAAAATATTACTAGCCAAATTAATAATATAGATTATTATTGATGTATAATAATTTAAATTATTAAAATCTAATTTGATTAATATGTAACCTGTCAAGTGATGATGTTTTTTTAATAGTGAATTGAGAAAAGAATGCATAAAAGGGAACAATTGTTTGGACAAATCACAATAGTCCATAGTTTCATGGAGAAGAAATGAGCTGTAAACATGCTCATTCAACTCTATTATTATGGACCCAATAGTGTCTACCCAATTTAAACAAATGAAAATGGTGAGATCTCCAATCAACCACCTAGATAATAAAGACAACAGCATTTTATTTATTTTTGATGATTGGTCTGATGTGTTATATGTTGACATGTTGTCGTTTTATAAGACCATAATAACAACTGTGTTTGGACCCGTTCAAAACTCATAGACCGCTCTCCTCCTTCTATCATTTAGACCTCTTACCACACCATATCAAATCTGTCAAAAACCCCCAAGCGCGGTATTTGGTTTCTCCCTCAATGCCATCCGCGCCTTCTCTTTCACCTCAGTCCATGAACATACGTTACCGCTCTATGGTAAATGGTCTAACAAAATTTTGGATTTTATTATTAATATATTATTATATTTATGTGTTTATATTTGGTTTCTTGTTTTATTAAAGTAAATTGTCAATTCGATGAAATCGAATATCTGGATGTCTGAAAATGAAAGCTTTTTTTATTGCGTGATACTTGGACGTTAGCCCGTGTAAAAGAGAAAATTTAAGGTTGTGTCTACAAGAATCCTTCCTCCGTTGTTTATATCATCTCCTATTAATAAAAAGGTTGAAATGGTTTTATAATAAGAAGTTGTAGAGATCGAAAGATTGAAGTATAAATACTAAAATATTTGAAATATAAAAAGGAAATTTAAATGTCAAGGGGCTAGTTTAGTTGGGTAAAAGCTTTAGGATCAGCCAGGAAAATCAGATCATTTATATCGATTTGTTGAGTGTGCATAATCTGCAAAAAATCAGATTTTCAATAAATACTTCTGAAAATGAACATTTATTTTGGCATAAAAAACATGAAAATTCAGAGAGACAAAAAGTAAAATAATATCACCTCTCGTTGGGTGATTCTATGGACGTTTATTATTTAAATTGTTCTAGTTTTTCACTTTTTTGCACGAAGTTGTCTAAGTTTTTTTTAGTTTTCTTTTTGACCCAGAAAAAAACAAAAAGAGGGCGGTACTTATCTTTCATCACCCGATCTAAGCATTGGTGTTCCCACCCAGGGCCAGGTTTTCCCAGCCACACCCCGGGCACGATACCTTGTCGCCTAAGAAAACCAAATACCACCATAAATATCTTTTTATAGATATTATTTATTTTATTAATAAGAAATAGATATATTATGTATTATTTTCATTTTATTACTTTTTACTTTTTTTCCTTGTAATTTAATTTATTAGAAACGTTAAATTTGAATCAGGTTTTCAAATTCCAACTCAAATTAGCTTTAAAATATTATATTCGACTCCTACAAACAATTTTTTTGACCTCTACAAACAATAGATAGAACGTTCTTGCCCTCTCCATTTCATCAAAGCCTCTCTTGGATTTAAGTGTTTAACTTGGTGTTTCTTTCTATTTTTTTTTTCTCTTTTGAACAGCATGTTTAACTAAGTTTTGTATTCGAGTTTAAACGAGTCTCAAGTTAATCACAAAATAGATGTGTCCCGTGATAATAAGTTAGCAACAACCAAAATTTCACTTTTACCCACTAGTTAACCACTATATTTAAATTAAAAGAGGCTTTAATAAATGGTTTTGATCTACATGACATTTTAGTTGATATTTTAACTAAAAAACCATTACATATATTTTAAGATCAAAGGGCTAAAAAGATTCAGTGGCATAATGGTAATAATTAAAACTTTAAATGATAGAACAAGAGTATATTAGTATTTGCCATTACAATTTTTCACCCTTTTCTTTAAATGTTCATAAGTTTTACATACAATATTATTTATTGTATCAACATTATACAATTACGAGCGATTTTATTAAAGGTAAAAAATGTTTTTATTGTTTATTTAAAAAAAAAGTAATGTTGTACATAAAAATTACGAGCGATTAAAAAAAGTGATACTTGACAAGGGAGAGATAGCCAATTTTGTTCCTAACCTAATATTGATAAAAAAAAAAAAAAAAATACCTGTCAATGTATTAATCTTTCTTGCATTTTATAGCTTTAAAGATTTTTTATTGGAACTCTTTTCTTATTGATAAGGGTTTTAAAGATTTAAAAGAATGGAAAAACTTATAATATCAAACCCCATTGTATTTGTGATTTGTGAATTGTGTGTACGGGTATTAAAAACAATTCTAGGCCGGGCCGGCGGGCTAACTACTGGTCAAACTAGATTCACTAGGTTTTTCAGGCCCAATAAAATAAAATATCAGATTAGCGTTTTCAAGTAGATCTGAAATGCGTTTTTAAGGCCCAAAGAAAATAAATATCAGGTCCAGTTTAATTTAAGGCCTAAAAAGAAGAAACAGACTGGGCTTAAGTAACTGGTCTTGTCTGTTACCTTGTTTGTCAGTCCACACTCCACAGGTTAATAATTAATTGTGTCAAGAAAATTTGTAGAAATCTAATCAAGTGCGTTAAATTATTTAATTAATAAAAACATATATAAACGATTACAATCTGTTGTTAAATTAACATGCAAAGTTATAAAAATAGAACGATTTAGCATGTCCAAATATAAAACAAGAACAAATCATTATTATTAAGCATATTTCTTTGAAACAATTAAAAATGTATTAAACCTTTTTATGTGAAAAGAATCATTATAAGAGTTGTGTGGTGGATAAGAGATAACACAACAAGAAGATCACTCCTTTATTATATCAAAGAGAGTGCAACGAATTTTCCACTTATAGTATATCAAAGAGAGTGCAACGAATTTTCCACTTATAGTAACCTGTCATATAAGCCTCCACCTCGAACCTTCCTTTCCGTTATCCTTCTATGTTTCTTCTTCCCTCAATCTACCACCGCCCTAATTCACCATCCTGCACCATCATCTCTTACCGTCCGCCTCACCGTTGTGGGGTTGTGATATCGTGCGCATAAACCTCTCGACTCCATTCCTTAGTGACGGAGGTTGAACGCTCACATAGGACAGGCGGGGGCCAAAAATAAATTTTTTTAGAAAGGCAAACTCGACATATATAAAAAAAATTTACATTAGTGCATCAAAAATTAACAATATTAACAAAAAAAAAAAAAAAAGAAATAACGGACCACCCCGGCTCCCATTATCCTTTGCCCGTGCCACTCCCTCTACCCCAAGAATCATATTCCTTTTTTTTTAACATAATCAAAATTTTAAAATAACTAAATAAGATATTGCTAAAATAAGTTTGCCGACAAAAACAAGATATCATAACCTCGCATATTCTAAACCAATGACTCGTCGCCACGTCTACTCGATCCAAAAAGATAGGAGATCATCAGTAATCACTTTTTCCACCTTCAAAATCCCCAAATCAACACCACCAACGCATCAATCATATGTACACCATGCATAACATTTGCATCCCACTTTAAAAATTAACATCATTTTCTCTGGAAAAAGAAATAGTCAACTGAAATATCTATTGAAATCACTATCGCCATTAACGACATTCAAGCTTCAATCGCTCAACGAAAACTTCGATCTGAAACACAAAAACCCTCTGCAAAATGGAAGGTCTGGTGAAAGGTTTACTCGATGTAGCATTAGGTGGCGATCATGGAAGAAACCGAAGAGACGATGATGAGACTGATGAACGATCTAGATCCACTTCATGGGCGCAGGTTAGCATCGTCTATTTGGATCATTGTTGATTGTTTTGTCATTTTTTGTTTACTGATGGGTTTGATGATGCTCAGGTTGTGTCCGGTGATCAGGATCATGAACAGAACGATGGCGGATATGGTGATCGGAGGAATGAGGTTGGTATGAATTGAGTTGTTATGATTAGGGTTTTTGATGATGAAATTGGGATTTAGAGTTTGATTTTCTTGTAGGAAGGGGGTTATCGGAGGAGTGAGAATTGGGGATCTGATGAATCAAGACGACATCAACAGGTATATGAAAGAAGAATGTAATTCAATTGTATACTTTGCTGTTTGAACTCTGAATCTACGTTGATGATTCAATTGTTGATGGTGGATGTGATTGCTTAAGTTTTATGTGATGTTTTTTGTTTGAAACTTGGGGCATTAAGATGAATCTCGATTAGGGATTGGATAAGTTCAAGTTTTGATTACAGTTGAACAAATTACTTTTCTTAGGGTTTAAGAGTTTGCAAAGGGAAATTGCAATTGACGACCTAAACTTGAAGTTAGATGACTAAATAAACATGTGAACTAATAACATCCATTATTCAAGCGTTTTTACAAAGGAACTTGAAATGAATCAAAGTGACTAGATTTGAGGCCTTTTCTAGACCATTTTCTTTTATTTTGTTGTTGCAAATATGAGGCCGCAAATTCTTGTATCAGCATCATATTACTTTTTTGTTTCTGAATAATGTTATGTGTAAGCCCGGAAGCCAAACTAAAAATTTCATGCTAGAACTCTTCAATTGACAGAAAACAACAGTCTATACACTGTTGTGATGTTAACGGATTAACAGTCTGCAAAATAAATAAAAAACTTGATGAATTAATACTTTGGATCATCACATGTGATCATTACATGAATCAATGATTCACTAGTCATCACATAATGTAAGAACTATATGAAATGCAGGGCGCGAATGAGGGATATGAAGGTGGTAGACGAGGTGGTTATAATGAAAGCCATCCTGAAAAGGAGGATGATAATGATGGCTGGGAGACAGTGGGAAAGAAACCTCCAAGAAGACACCAACAGGTCTGTTATTGTTAATGAAATTAATCCAGCTGAAGTTAATTCTATGATATGTAGTGTTTCTGTGTTTCAAAAACATTTGATTTGAATGAGGTCAAAATTTGACAGGTTCATCAGGACAACTGGGACGATTTCAAACGACCTGCAAACGAACAAGTGTATTCTAATGAAGTTGAAGATAATTCTCAAATGGAACCAACACAAGAAGAACTTAACGACCTTGGAAAAGCTTGCAATAAGCTCTGGGAGCTTGATTATAATCGACTAACACCAGGAAGAGATTATGAGATTGACTGTGGCGAAGGAAAAAAGTCTTACCAAAAACAAGATATGGCAGAAGGAAGCCTGTTCACATGGCTAAGTGAAGATGTTCTAAAAAAGCCAACAATTTCTCGATTTTGTTCACTTTTAGATAACTATAATCCACATGAAGGGTATAAAGAGCAAGTCACATCTCAAGAGAAACAAGAACAAGCTGCTTTCATTGAAGAAATATGCAGAACCGCACCAATTAAGTACCTTTATAAGTATTTATGTGCCAAGGGTATTGTTTCTGAAGATTATCAAGAATTCAAGAGGCTGCTGACTAGTCTTTGGTTTGATTTATATGGCCGAGGCGGTACATCTAGTTGTTCTTCGGCTTTTGAACATGTTTTTGTTGGTGAAATCAAGAACAGCGATGAGCAGGCTGTTTCTGGCTTCCATAATTGGCTTCAGGTGTGTGTTCTTGATCTTTAGACATGAAACTAACAGACTAAACACTTATTCTTGTAATGAATCTAATATTTTTTTGGTATGTAGTTCTACATGGAAGAAGCAAAGGGGAGGGTTGATTATCAAGGCTATATTTTTCCTCGAAGGCGTGGGGAGACCGTAAGTATACTAAACTAAGACAGAGCATAATCACAAAATAACAGAATACTCTTGATAGAGGAATACTGATATAGTATTGGATACTAAAACCAATATACCAAGCTCCTTTGCCAAATCTTGAAACTTAAAATTACCAGTCTAGAAGTTAAGTAAAAGGTCCACTTTTTTTTCTTTTACTTACTTTAAACAATAATTTTTAGATTTTCTAAAATAAATGTGTCATAACCTATACCCTACAAGATCTGAACCACCAATATTTTGGTTATGGGATAGAACCCAACCTTTTGGTTATGGGATACACCATACAACCGCCAGAATTGTTGGTTCAGGGCTCAGATTATACACACAAAATACAAACCAATGAAAGATTTACTACTTAAACATTTCTTGCTCTCTTCATAAAAATAAATTACAGATTTTTAAATAGGATAAAAACCCAACTAAGACCACTACTTCACTAAACTTAAGCTCCCTTATTTCATGCAGAATATGCAACTTAACCGACCCACTACTTACCAATAACAATAACAAACATGTACTTAAATAAAACTTACTACTAACCCATACCCATTTGACCGGATTGACCCAATCAAGATTATTCTCAACAAAAATGTCCCATTCAGGTCAGTAAAAGGTCTAAGTCTCGCGTGAACTAATGCGATCAATGATTTATTCAAGTTTACCGTTCATATAGACAAATTAAAAGTTGCTAAAATTAGGAAAATCTTGAAGTTCCAATTAGGAGCTCCGGATGATGAAATTGGGACCGTAGGGGTCGCGACCCATTGAGACGTTTTGTTCATTACTTATGGGCTGGTTTAACTTGAAACGTGAAAGTTATGCTAAGTTGGTTCCTTTCTAGCCCACTTGCCTCTACCTTAGAATATTATCTCTACTTCATATTTGAATCTTATGGTTAGTTTTGAAATGCAGCCTGATTCGGAGACGCAGTTGCTGACGCTTCAGTTTGAATGGAACGGTGTGCTGAAATCGGTGTCAAGCACGATGATTGGGGTGAGCCCTGAATTCGAGATAGCTTTGTATACACTTTGTTTCTATATGGGCGGCGAAGACAACTATGTTGAACTTGGTCCGTACTATGTTAACATCAAATGCTATCGTCATGGCAACAAACTTGGATCTGCTTTTCCCATAGCAGAATCTTGAATCATATGATCATCTTACATATGTGCAATCTAAGACACGATTGTTGTACGATAAACTATATGTGTTTCTATGTATTCTGTTTAGAGGTTGGTCAAAATGGGTTGGTTTTCTCGGATAAACTCCTACAAACGATCATTTGTAGAGGTTTTCTAGCTTGACCACATGTTAAACATTATTTAACGTGCATTTCGTTCTTATAATGTATCCGAGTTTTTATTCATTATGTTCCTATTATGAAACAAGCTAAACGTAACAAATACATCTCCATATGCGTTTTTCTTTTAAAACTAGCTAGCACGACTAGAAGCAAAACAACTTTGGGTTTAAGATTAACGAGTGCCGATCACATAGAGGTTGCGATCTACACCATTCAAACATCCGTTAGTTGTAAGAGCGAATCATTTAGAAACAAAGTTTTAAAAACTACCTACAGAAATCATGTTTATAATTTTAAATTACATATAACATGAAAAATATCCTGAGTCAAGCCATCTGATTATATTATCTATATATAATAATTTAAAGATTTGAGGGGACACGTGACGGCTTCTGGTTAATTTTAAATTTGTGTTTCTCGTCTTTTTTTTTAAATGATAATTATTTTAAATAAGTAAACTAAACAATCAAATATCTAGTATATAAATATTTATATTATAATAATTTAACATACTAAACTATATGATTTTTATTATATCTTATCTTAAGATATAATTTTATAATTTCTAAGTTTTATTATTTTATTTATAATTTTTTAAATATTTATTATTTTTTATTTCACCAATGACTAATAATATACAACATACAAAATATTCATAAAAACTACTGGTACCAACATGTTGAATTTATTCACCCATGTAATACTAGTTTTAAGAGTTCTAATTTAATCCAACTTAATGACAAAATTGAATACTGTTAATATAATACCTAAATTTGTAAAAGATTAAACAGCTAAGTTTGACTAAAGTCGGCCCTTTGAGGAGATGACGACCATGTCAAACCTTAAACTTAACGAAACATATTAAATTACTATATTCACTTTGACTAAATACATGTATGTTCGTTTTTATTTAAAAAATTACACTTCGACAAATGGATGCAAATCCTAGGGTCTAAATCATCTCATACATCAAGCTCAAATACATGTCTTTGTTATTACATACAAGCATAAATAAAACAGAATCATTTCAAAAAATAAAATCAATTTATGATTGTTATAATTCAACTTAATAGTAATGCAAACCCTACATAATGTTTGGTTTTAAATACATGTTTTATTAGGACGCCAACCACACCTATCTATTGTTACTCGTAAACTATATCAAATTCTAAGCTATCTTATATTATATTAGATTTAAACTTTATCTTTTTTAAAAAACTATTGACTCTTATCACTAGACTATTATTTCAGAAACAATTTAAAAATACTAAACCTTTGTTTATTAGACTTTTTATATATAATATACGACTATACTCGTACTAAAGCATATGTATGAATCTTTATTGTTCAGTCCAATAAATGGTGTAGTCAAAACATAAAGGTTGCTCTTGTTTTGTTGGTACTTCTCTTTAATTAGCGTTTGTAATTTTGTTACCTACGTGCTAGGCGCTAGCTTTCAATGAATATTGAATACATCATTGTTGCTGTTTAAAAAATAATAATAATATTTGTTGTAGTTTCCGTTGCATGTTTCAAGGAAACACCGTGTTTTCTCACATAAAAGATTAACAATAAAAAAGTTTAATTTTGCTTTAAAGAGTACACTAATTTCATGTATATATACACCGATCTCATGTTCAATATATTCCATCAATATATACACAGTTTGTGAGTTCACAAGTCTCCATCAACTACAAGTCTTAATTATAGCGTAAACTCCTTAACGTGTCTTATTAAACACAACATAAAGTTGGTTGATTTGTGTAGCTAGATTGATCGAGAAATGAAGCACCAAGTGGCGGCTGAGTGTGCGGTGGTAGCGACCCTCGGAATTATATCTGCGGTTGCAGGTTTTGTTGCAGAGGCTACTAAGGTTAAGGTAACGTACATCAAACACGTTAAAAAGTTCATCATATTTCCCTTACTCCGACTCATTTGTTCTACAATCAATTTTTTTTAGAAGTAAACTCACGTTACGTACTCTCTAAACCTAAGTTTAAATATACAGTTTTTAGTTAACATGTGTTTTTTTGCACCAAGTGCAGCCATCTGAGGTTCGTATTGAGCATAGATCATGTGTTTACCCAAGTAGCCCGACAGTTGGGCTTGCTATAATCGCAGGGTTATGCGCGATTATAGCGCGACTAACAATATTCCTATTAGTTGGGTGTTGTTGTCATCAAAGTGGATCGACTGGTTCAACCAAGTTTTCTAGATTCTTAAATTTCTTGTCATGGATAGCCTCGATTGTCGCAGTGATTCTATTGCTAGGTGGTGCAATGCTAAACAATCGTGATGGTGAGCAACATCAATATTATTATGAATGCTACGTGTTAAAGTCTGGAGTATTTGCTGCGGGTGGCATATTTTCACTTTTAAGTGCGTTTTTTGGAATCGTCGCTTATGTTTCTGTATCTTCGGCTAAGCGAACGACGATGACCTCTCAGCTTCAGCTGTAAACATGATGTTAAGACCTCAAGAAGAAAGTTAATGGTTTTTAGTGTTTTTCAGTTCTAGCTCATGGTTCATGTCCAATTACTCCAAATTTATAAAATCATATCATGGGACTTTAATATAACAAAACAAGAGTATCTCAGGACTTAAATATATCAAAACTAATTTAACCGAACTTAATTACATTATCGAATACGTTTGACAAATGGATGCGAATCTGAGGGCTGGATCATCTCATAACACTAATCTCAGATACATGTTTTTTTGTTATTTACATAAACATAAGAAAAAAGAAGCACTTTAAGAAACCAAAACCAATATATGAATGTTTTCTAATAATTTTTAAAATAGAAAAAGGATACAAATTATCATTATCATAACCAATATATATAAAGATTCAGATAATTGATTCTAGGCTTGTTTAATTAAATTAATCGTCATGCACAACCCATGTTATGTTTTGTTAAAAATTAAACCTATGGCTACAACAGAAGTCAATTGGTATAGAGCTCAAACATCGTCACTATAAGGTTTAGCGATGACGTGTCGTATTCGTATCTTAACAACAATAGGTGGCAAAAGTCGTTGCCATACATTGATTGGTCAATATGTTGTCGCGACATATCTTGATATGATGACGACCTGATGTCATCGCAAGCCTTTGTCGTCACATTGTTGATTTCTTATAGTGGGTTAAAAGTTAAAACATGTGTAGCATTTTTCTTTTATTTCAAAACAATTAATAGTAATAATTTTAAAATATTAAAGACGAAATTTCATGGAAAATCCTTACGTAGCTAATTGACTTTTCAAATGGCATGAAAACTGAACATTTGTCGTAGTTCTGTTGGATTTTACAAAAGATATCACTATATAATCGTACATGATTACGATTACCAATAGTTATTCTGCAAATTTATAATGATACTTTTGTTGTCTTATTTTTTTATTTTCTAACAAATTATTATTTTCATCTTTATGATTTGTTTAATATAACTATTTTCATTCAAGAGTTAAAAACAACTATTTTAGTCCAATAGTTTTAATTAAGTAATGATATTCATCTAATTCGTTAACCTCATTCATAGATTTCATAAAAAATCCCCCTGTGCCTCACATGATTGACATTTTAGTCAATTTAACTTAAAAAAAACCTTTTTCGGTTCCCACTTTTCAGATTTGACACCTACAATTGATTGACTTCTCAACCTACAATCATTTGTCGATTGGCTTCACAAGCTGCGACTCTTCGTCGATCGACTTCACAACCTACGACTCTTCTATCAATCGGATTCACAAGCCGTGACTAATCGATCGGCTTCACTGACATGCGACTCCTATATTGATCCTTCAAAGAATCTGTCGTTATGGTTGTTTCGCTGTGGTACGTTTCAAACAAGGTTATAAGTTCAATCCTTATCATGTTTATGGTGACGTTGCATTACTGTTCTTTTAAATTCGTAGTTACTGTCATGGTTGTTCTATGTTATAGTTGTTTGATTTTAACGAGGACAAAATGTATCTTTTCATCATGAAGACTTTTTCACTGTATTTGTTTGCTGTGTTTTTATTTGAATGCATATGGTTTTAAGGTTAAAATGACAGCAACAAACATCCCATACATATAGAAAAAAAGGTTTTTTTCAAGCTAAATTGACTAAAATGCCACTCATGTGAGGGGTACATGTGAGACTTATAACGGAATCCATGAATGTGTTAATAGAGTGGATGAATATTATTATTTAATTAAAACTATTGGAGTAGATTATTTTTAAACTTTTGAATGAAAATAGTATGTTAAGCAAACTTTAAAAATGAAAATAGTAACCTACTTAATTTTTAAGGTCCAATTTGTTTTATCCGCATTAAATAACGTATATTAATATAAGTTTAGAATACATATGATGTAATTTAGTTTATGAAAGAAACAAGATGAAATAACTTGAGACCGTCAAGTAATATAATTTTCGTTTAGAATAAGATATTGATTTAAATTCACCAAAAAATTTACGGTTATTGATTATTATTAAAATGTATATCAGATTAAGATTTCTAGTATTGAGCCTACGATCTTATTTCTAGTATCAAGCCTAATTAACGTTTTCTTATAATATATGAAAAAAATTACATAAATGGTCTCTGTGGTTTCATCGATCAGTTTGCATTATTGATTCACATACTTTAAAATTTATAAAGTTAGTCCAAACTTTTGTGTGGTTATTGTAAATTTGATCCCTAAATTTAGAAAAAAAATACAAAATTGGTCTAAATTTTTATGTGTGCATTACACTTTTGGTACCTAAAATTAAATTTAAAAGTTAGTTTAAATTTAATGAAATGCATAAAAAATAAATTAATTTAATGCTATGGACAAAACCTGCAATGAGTACACAAAAGTTGGGTCTATCTTTGTAATTTTAAAATTTGAGGTCCAAATATACAATTTGATTAAACTACAAATATCATTTATGCAATTTTCTCTAATATATGTTTTTAAAATAACCAATTTGATAACATTTAATTTAGTCTTCCACTACCTCACATTTATTTCAATTCATATACATTATATTATTACACACTTCTTTCACATAGATTATATTATTCTTGAAAAGTTCAAAGATCAAAGATGGAATTTTATGGAATATTCCTGCATATACGTAGTTAATCAGAAGCACATCTATATCTATATATGTGTGCGTGTGTCTTATGTGAGTTCTCAAGCTTTCATCTTCTACAAGTCTTTTTTACGTAGACTCGATCTTAATAATATAATATTCTTACTAAAAACAACTTATACTTGGTTTATTTGTCGCCGGAGATGAAGGGTAAAGTGGTGGCGCTGTGCGGCATCGTGGCGGTGCTCGGAATAATATCAGCAGCGGCAGGTTTTGGTGCAGAGGCCACTAGAGTTAAGGTAACGATAACATTAAAAGATTCATTGTCTAATATCTACTTGCTAGTATATAATCCACAAGGTAATTCTAATTAAGGGTGTCTGCGTGATGTGACGAGAAAAACACAACAAGTAAAGTCATTTTAAATTTATAAAATAACAATATCATAATCAAATTTAAAGAGTTAAAATGTTTGTTATTGTGATGTATTTTTTTTTTTAAATATCAACATATGAAAAAGTTATGATCATATGTTAATCGATTTTAATTAAAAAAATAAAATCATGGTAATATTATATTCAAATTAAAATAACAAAATGCTTGATTTTATAATGTAATTGTTTTACAAAAAATACTAATGTATGAAAATATTATGATGGTTCACAAAAAATATTAATGTATGAAAATATTATGATGGTTTAAAGAACCTCATGATTGTTGTTGTTATTATTATCACGTACTACTATTATTGTTATTTAATATGAAAGGTTAATGATCATTTAATAATAAAATTAGTAACACATGCATTGAGCTTAAAAGGTTGTATCGTATGTTCTAAAACTTGCAATACCAACTTTTGTAAAATTATATTTTTGTTCTCCTTGATTATCTGTATTATAATATAGTACATATATTCATCCATTTTCGCATAACTTGGTAGTCACTAACCCAAAGCATGTTAAATACACCAAGTGCAGTTATCTGAGGTCCGTCTCAATCAATTTTCATGTGTTTACCCGAGTAGCCCAGCACTTGGCCTTGGTATAATGGCGGGGATATTTGCAATCATAATTCGAATCGTGCTATCGATGTTAGTCGGGTGTTGTTGTTGTCGTCCAAGGGGCTCTACTTTAACCCCGTTTTCCGCTGCCTTCGATATCTTTTCATGGTATGTAAACAAACAATTAAATCATTAATAAATTTTAAACACAGTTGAGTTTTGAAACTAAAGCTTTTTAGCTGGGGTCATCATAATTTATAAGATTGTTACTCTACCCATCACAACTAAAGAGTCCAAGTCAAGTTTTTCTTAAAAAAATAAACTAAGCAGCTTATAAAATAAAAAAATTCAACAAATTCAGGTGATCAATGGTCAACGGACTCTCTTGACCTTTGTTTGGTTCGGCCCCTGGAAATAGATTAGAAGATTTATTAAGAAGCTACAAAAAATTACAAATTAATTATTATTTTTTTTTCTTCACAGGATAGCCTCCGTTGTAGCGGTGATTCTACTGTTTGGAGGCGCAGCGCTAACTAATCGACAAGGCGGGCAGATAGATTATGACGAAATTACGTGTTATGTAGTAAAGCCTGGGATCTTGGCAGCGGGGGCCGTTTTTTCACTTTTAAGTGCAATATTTGGGATTGTTGTTTATGTTTCGCTGTCTTCGGCTAAGCAAACGACCCCACACCTCGAGTTTGCGCTTCCGGTTGCCACCAATGTTGATCTAGAGAAAAACGTTCCCTTACCTCCACAACAGTAGTATATGATATATATGATGAAAACATGCTCTTAGAAACAAGTGAGACATTCACCATAAGGTTGTTATGTATAAGTTACGTTCATGATTTTTTTCAAGTATACTATTTCAAGTATATTCATTATTGATGAGTTTAGACCCACCATGTCTTTTCTTTTTTAGGCGATAAAGGTTTCCAGAGTTATTCGAACATGCTATGAAGCGAAGATTTAGAGAATTTTGTAATGAACTACTTAATTAAATCCATTTTATAAAATTGAAGAACCCTAAAAATTGAATTTGTGAGAGAATAAAATGTGAGATCTATGGTTCGAAAATCTAATTCCTCCACGTAATAAGGTCTCTCTATAGATCTTCAAAGCTGACTTCTAGTTGTTCATCTTCAGTACTTCATCTTTTATTCAATTTTCCATAACACCCCTTCTAGTTTCCTGTATTCTAATGCAGTATCTTACTTCTTTCTATTAGACTAAGATTCTGAAACCAAAGCAATCTACATAAGATTTATTTAAGAAATGACTATAACTTAAATCTACAGCGAATGATTCCTATTCCTTAATTATCTTTTGTCAATTAATTATATTATTAATTTCAATTCATTTGATCGGTTTCAATTTTTCAAACTTGAAAGTCTTTGATTTCATAGACAAACACTACCTACCAGAGATATTTTCCCCCAGCTTTTAATTGATCCTCTAAATGTTAAAATGTTTTGCAACTATAGTAATTTAAATGTTAAAATGTTTTGCATATTACATCCTGAATAATCCTAAAAAGATATGGTCCCAAGTTGATACTTGACAATATGAGCTCGATATCGATACCGTACCGAATCGATACCAAACTACAAGTACCGATCCCGAAAATCGCCAAAATTGGGTACCGATACCGAAAATGCTTGGTACGGTATGGTACGGGTACCGGAACACCCTTACCGGTACCGTAAGTACCGATCCCGAAATTACAAAAAAGTAGATACCGAATTGGTAACGTAATGATTCGATAAGGGAAATTCGGTACCAGTATATGATAGCGGTTCAATTTTGATATTTGGTACCCATTTGCTCATTCCTACTTGACATGCCCCCCCCCCCCCCCCCCCCCCCTCTTTTTGCAGGCCCATCACAAGGAAAAGAAAACCCAAGAACAAATTATTATTTATTGACCGATAATAGTCCGCACTATTAGTTTGACCTGATAACACTCTCAATATTTACTTTGTTAATAATAATAATCTCACTAGCATAACTATCATTGATTTTCACTTGATTTGCATTTATTTTTCGATTAATTTCATTTGCGTGTCTTTAGATTAAGTGTAAATATTATTACTATATTACTTGGGTTGTCATTGGTAAAAAATAGTAAAAGTTATGAATGTCACTAGTTATATTATTAATATAAATTATTATCTTTCAATAAGTAATATTTAAATTATTAAATTTTGATTTGCCTTAATTTTTTATATAATTTGATTAACAAAATATTTTAAAGATATATATTTAAAATATAGTAAAAATTAAAAGTTTGTAGCTAGAAAATTCAAGTGAATACCACCTTAAACAGATTTTGATGCAAGTTTGTTCTTTCTCTTAATAACTAGTTTATTTAAAACATTGAAAAATAGTAATTAAAAACAAACTTTTTTTTATTGTTTGTTGCAATCAAACACAAAAGGAAGACCAACTCCACAACACCATTGCCGTCTACCGCCTGTACCCTATCACGAAACTTGTATAAATAGTCTGCAATCGTGTAGCTATTATTTCATCTTGCTTCGTAACGAACTTATTTAATTTTCTTTGAGTTCTAAACAAAATATTATTAGAGCCCAAATATTTCAAAAGTGACCACATCCCGTTTAAACATCATCTTCATGACAACCATATTTGTTCTTGCAACGTCAATATGTGCGAAGGAATACATCGTCGGGGATGAAAATGGTTGGACACTCGACTTTGATTATCAAACTTGGGCAAAGGATAAAGTTTTCTTCGTTGGAGATACACTTGGTATGCTAATTATATATCTCGATCATTATATTTGGATTCACTACTATAAAACTAGGCATTTGTATTATTTAATTCGATTATTATAAGACTATTGTGATCAATTTGCAATTAAAACTGACGTTCACAAAAACCGTTGTAGCCGATTTGTTTTGTGAACAGTGTTAGCAGCTAAAAATCTGGTCTTTAAATTTGTGACCAATTTTAAGTCGGTCGTTGAACTTGCGACAAATGATCGCTAATACCCAGTTTTGTAGAAGCACTACAAGAATTAAGACATATAGCGACGACACCTATAGCGGCGACATGTGTCGTCGCTATAACTCGGGATATAGTGACGACAAGTCATCTCTATAGGTTTTTGAATTTTTTGACGAAATTTCAAGTTTGACGTAATGGAGGGAAATCTTCCCGGTGCTTGAAAAAGTTTTAGCGACGACATGTTGTCGCTAATCTTCTAAGTTTTTCCCGACAACCTTGTAGAGTCGACTTGTCGTCGCTATAGGTGTACAATTTAGCGACGACTTTATTTGCTACAACATCTTTTACCTTTAGTGACGAACCTATTAGCGACTACATGTCGTCGCTATAGGCTATAGGGATGACTTTTGTGAGATATAACAATGACTTTTGCCGCCTCTATAGCTCTTGTTTTTTGTAGTGAATTGAATCTTTTTAATATCATCTCCTATATATGTTTCCCATTTCCAAGACGTGTAATAAATGTAATATTTACATTTCTTTGATGCAGTGTTCAACTATGCGGCTGGTACTCATACCGTGGTGAAAGTCAACGGCACTGGTTTCCAACAATGTATCGCTTCACCATCCAATGGGATCTTGACAAGTGGACGCGACATCATCCCACTTGAAACCCCGGGAAGGAAATGGTACATTTGTGGTGTCGGAAAGCATTGCGAGTCAAGAAACATGAAGCTTGTCATCACGGTTCTACCTCAAACATTGGCTCCGGCTCCAAGCCCTATTGCAACATCAACATCGGCCAAATTGGTAGTTCCAACAATTTACGGATTCATAGTTGCATTATTCGGCAGTCTTTTACTGCTCTTGGTTTGAAACATTTATTGTTTTATATTTTCCAGCATTACTGTTATTTATTGAGATATACGTATGTTTGTTCAAAATGTTGTATCCGTTTCAAGATCACCTAATAAGAATTCTTTTTTAACTGATTATTTGGTCACAACCTTGTTTGAGAAGTATATAGAGTTTTTTTATTAGTTATGGGTTGGTAGGAACGGGTATTTGGAAAGTATAAAATAAATTACAGTAAAGACAGGGCCGGTCCTAAGGATTTTAGTGCCAAGGACGAGCTCCAAAAAAAAAAACATTTTGACCCTATCGAATTGATTTATATAAACTAATTTTTTTAATAAAAACAAATATTTTAGAAATAAACATAATAAAATCATAGTATTACAATGACATAACGTAATTATTCACTAATAACTCATGAGGTTCAGGTATTACAATAAACATAACAAAATCATTTATTTTTTGGCTGCTCAATTGACCATCTAAATAATTAAACAAATAATAATAAACCATAACACATGAGATTTAAATATTTTATTTTCTAAAAATGGGCTTTAATTGAGTAATTGGTTTAATAAAATGGACCTAAAAATTAAATTTGGTTTTAAATATAATTGGGTTAATTTTTATGATTGAATTGTAGTTTATAACTATTTTTTAATAAAATATATATAATATAAAAAAACAATTTAAAAAATTGCATGCCCCCTGAGCGAGTGGGCCCTGGACGGGCGTCCATCTCGCCCCTCCTCAGGGCCGGCCATGAGTAGAGAAATGGGTATCATATGTGAAAGTAGTGAGTTAGTGAGGTAATGATTTTCTTTTTATTTAAGTGCAAAGAGTTAATTTTTCTATTTAATGTAATGTTAATCATGAATGAAAGTTTGTGTATTTTTATTGAGACCTGAACCAACAAATCAATCATAAATAGTCTTTTTTGCCTGATTTGTAATACAAAATATGATCGTAAAACTGACATTGTTAATTGCATGAGTAGTTGTAGATTAGTTTGTGGCCTGTCAAGAACTCACAAATGTAAAGTATTGAAACACAAACCAAAGATTACAAACTTAGAACATCAAAATCTATACAAGACTAAAACAAGATCAGTTAACCTGTATAGCGAATTGATACATTAACTTAAAAGACGAAAACACTTAAACTCCATGAAGTGTAGGCAAGGTGCCATGAATGATGAATCTAAGACTACTCATATGAAGACGATACAGATGAATGTTGAGAGAAAAATGGTGTCAACTGGTGCGAACAAAAAAGATGAAGATGAAGATGAAAAACCGATAAATAGCGTGGAGGCGGCGAACTAAATTTTATATTTGTTGATCAGGACCTTATTTCTTCTTGGGTTAAAACTTCTTTTGCAGCATATATCAATCTGACGGAAGCCCAAGCTTTGTACAGCAGTAGTCCAAGCACAAAGCCTAGCATCACATTTATTTAGCTTTGCTATCTTTTACATACTTCGTCCAAGAGTAATACACCCATTTAACATGCAAAATCACATCACACATTAGAATGAATATGAACAATATGTTTGTATTAAATTGTAATATACATATATTTTAACACGGCCGCAATAGCAAAACAGTAGCAAATATTGCAACTGGTTTGTGACTTTTACATTTATTCAGCCTAGCTATCTTTTACGATTGATTTACGGACCCATTTCGGGGACCAGTTTTTAGCTACCGTTTTGCGAATGCTAGTTTCGCCCCATTAATGCGATTATCATTTTAAACCTATTTTAGTGACGAACCAACATCATGTGTTCCTGGTAAAAGATTATTGTGTGTTTCTTTGAAAGTATTTTTAGCATGTCGATCTTGAATATGTATCTCTTGAACCTAGTGAGCGTTGACACCACTCTGAAATTTCAGTTGGTTCAAAGTAATACGAAACACCTAAAATTTTGCAGGGAGGACAATCTCGCAAGACGTCTTTTTATTATTAATAACTTGGAAGAAAAACTCTTACATAAATTTTAAGACTTGCTATTCTTGTAAAGACTAACGAACTTACGGTGCAAGTGATCGACACACATATTTGAATTTCAAACAAATGATAAACATAAACATTAGAACACCTATACTTATCGATTGCTTCCATGCAAATACCATAATCATGTGACTTTATCCGGGTCAATCACTAAGTTGACCCAACAAACTCAATTTTAAATAAAATATATGTTTAAAACATAGATAAAAATAAGCCGAATAAAAATTATATTTAAAATTTCATAAAACATTATAAATCAAATGATTATAAAATGATAATCAAGTTGTATCTTAAAACACAAATTAAAATATATTATATTTGACCTGAGTTGACTTTAAATAAAATTCATATTAAAATGTACATAAAATTCTGGTGTATTTGAAAATTTCTAAAAATATTATATATTAAAGTAATTTAAATGTTAAAATAATAATTTAGATGGATTCAAGAATTGTACTCTATATACTTTGTATTCACAGTTGTATGTTCATAGTTTGTGTTTTGTATAGCATATGAAATTTAAAATATTATGGTATACAATGTTATAGATAACTTAAAAGGATAATGCATTTGAGTATGATCTTTTATCTTAACATTACGTGATAGCTAGACACAAGTACCGGTGATGGAAACAAGCGGGAAAGGACAAAAGAAAATGTACTTAGGAAATTAACACATACAACTTTATAACGATAGCTAGATCGCAATTGTCACTTACACGAACTTGATAACGAAAGGGGTTCTAACCAAATATTTGCCCGAATGCCAAGCCATCGCGCCTTCACCATAAGGAACATTAGTTTCCTCGCTACTAGAACGTATAAACGTTAGCTTATATGTTAACTTTTGGTTCACCTCGGTGAATTTCAATGCAGGATTGTGAACCATGAGAACTATACCATGTGGAACTACAACATCAGAGGCCGATATTGTGTAACTGGAGTTAGCGTCACCGACGTTTGTCACTATCCTCGAGTATGTTTTGTTTTCGCCCTTTGCTAATGTCATTGCAAAGGATGGATAGTTAAGTTGTCCTTCGGGAATGGTTTTAGAGCATGAAACCATTTTGGTTACAATGATTCCAACTTGTTGGCTTGTGTAGCCGAGCCCGCATAAGTAAGGAATGTAGTCATCCGGTTCAATATCAAAGATTAGCCCGGGATCATTAGCTTTTGATGGATTCACATGGCCTGAACCTATAGCGAATATATCTGCACGGAGCTCTCTTTCATCCTCAATAGGATTACCGTTTATGCTAACTTGATCAGCGGTTGTCATGATTGCGGATTTGATAGCTGCAGGTGACCAATTGGGGTGAGCAGCTTTTAGTAATGCTGCTATGCCTGCTAGATGTGGGCAAGACATTGAAGTACCAGACATCATATTGAATGTAGAGCTTGTGTCTGTGTTGTTCTCAACAGAAATAGGCCATGCTGCCAGAACACTAACACCAGGGCCGATAATATCTGGTTTCAAAATTCCAGGGCTTTGCAAGCTTGGCCCCCTTGATGAGAAATATGTCACAGCAGGAGCTGAATCCACTCCGACTATAGTCCCTTTGAACAACAATGTGGCTGTAGGCGAAGTGGTTGAGTTAATGTACTTCTTGATCGCGAGTCCTTCTTTGTAACCCACATGTGATGCTGGAAGAACATGAGCATCCGCATCAGTACTATCGCCATTGGTGACTTGGTTTAGTAGAAACATTGCAGCACCGCCAGCATCCTTTACAACTTGTCCTTTTTCGACTCTCCCTGTAATACCTCTATCACACACCACTATCTTCCCTTTCACGTCCACGTTGTCTAACGATCCTTCCATGCACAATGATGTGTTTAGTACGCCATTTGCTCCAGGGTACACCAATGGTAGATATGTTTGTGGGAAATCTTTAGGTTGGAATAAAGATTCCCCATCAAATGATTCCTTGTTTCCTAGAGACATAGATGCAACTATTTTCCTATCAATAGTACTAGCCCCTACTGTAAGAATCCATGGAGCCTCATTAAACAATGTAGAGTTAGAAGGACCCGAATTACCCGCAGAACAAGCCACAAGTATACCTTTTTGTATCGCGGTAAATGCACCTACCGCAATGGCATCCTGATAAAACGGAACATGATCTAGACCAAGCGATATCGAAAGCACATCCACACCATCTTCAACCGCTAGATCCAACCCAGCTATTATCGCGCTCTCAGGACAATCCTCTAATGTGCACACTTTATACATAGCCACATGCGCGAGTGGCGCCATCCCAACCGCGGTTCCTTTGGCGTTTCCAAACACACTAGCATCATTAACAAAGTTTCCACCCGCGGTACTAGAAGTGTGCGTACCATGACCATCTTGATCGTACCGCGTGTCTTTTCCACCCGTAGTAAGATCCCGCAACCCGATCAGTTTATTATTGCACCCTTCAACTTCACACTTCCCTTTCCATTTCACAGGTGGTGGAGGGACTCCGTTGTCGTTAAACGACGGATGGCTTGGGGTCGTTCCTGTGTCTAGAACCCCGATTATGACCCCTTTTCCATAGTTCGAACCACTCCAAAAACCTACATTCTGGTGCAACCCCAGGAAGTTCGGAGTATGAGTCGTGTGCTTTGAATACATTCTTTCAGGCTTCACGGACACGACCCCTTCCATATCTTCCATCGCCTTAACGTGCTCAGTGGATAGTTTCGCCGCGAACCCATTTAGCACGTTATGGTATGCGAAAACCATGGTTGGTTCCTCGGTCAAACCGGCTGTGGTTCGTGGTAGAAACGAGTGGTACCAGTTTTCACGATCTTGTTTTTGAGTGAAGAAATGATTGCCCTTGGGTGGGGCTAAATGGACAATGTAGGTTTGATGTTTAGCAGTGGTGGTGGATGTGATGGTTAAAATGGTGGTTAGAATGAGAACCAATATTATTATAGAAGCCATTGCAGCTACCGGTGATAGTGGGCATGCTATTTAGTTGCTCATTCGCAAGTGTTTTAATAGGTCAATTAGGTTCGATGGAATATTGCCGGCCTGCTAAATTCTGTGCACGAAAGACGCAATGATGACTCGATGCTCCGATCAGTCGCCGGATTTTAGTTCGTCGGACATATATATTTGTCGATAATATTATCAAGGTATCATTGGATTCGTGGGAAACTGGTGTTATATTTTGTGTCATTTTCTTATCGTTTTCAAGCTTCAATTATTACTAAAAATTGTCACATAATGTTTGTTTTTTTGTAGAAAAGCTTGCTTTCGAATTCTAAAACCAGTTCAATGGGAGTATTTTTGGGTTTGACTAGGTCTATGAGAGTGGGAGTTGATGCTTCTTAAGCATGTATTAAAATAACTTCTAATATCTTAAATTATGTTATTAGAAGATAAGATGGTTATTTTTACGTGCAGACATAATCTTTTACTCTATATGTATTTTATTTTTACATCAAACATGTATACTATGTAAAATATGAATCTACACTTTTTGACTGAAAATAAACTGATTTAACATCAAGATTTTCTTTTTCTATTGTAAAAAAATGACGCATTAATTAGAAAATTTCAGAAAAATAGATGAAAAACGTGTTAATAGATTACACGACATGTGTTTTTGCCTAAAGTTAACAACCAATAGAAAAAGAGCTGCTTGACTAGCTTCTGCTTTACACAAGGATTTGAGAGGGGTCAGATCGTAAGAATATAATCATATAAACATTTTTACCAGATGTTTCTTACGAATTGAATCCATTATTTCAATATCTGAAAAACAAACAACCTTAACATTATAAGAATAGCAAATTATTGTCAATTTTCACATCTCAAAGAGATAATTATTTTATTCTTTTTACACAAGTAAATGGGGTATCAAGTAACCAATGTACCAATTTATAGGACACTCTAAACACTAGAAGTGGTTAAGAATATGTGACGAATTTAAACGACTGTAACTTCAGTCATTTATCATTTAAGCTCTATGTCAAAATGGTTGTAACACCACTACAATCATTGTGGCGGGAAAGTCTTTCGCAATAGCTGGTTACTATTTTATTGCAACAGATTTTTGCGAGAAGATGAGTTTTTGACCGAACCAGATAAGTTGTCGCGAAAATTCGACAGATTTGTGAATGATCCTATGAGCAATGGATTTGTGACTGATTATTGTTTCAACGAACCAATTTAGTGGTAAATTTGCAGTTGCCTATACATTAATGACTGAATAATTTGTTGCTAAAACATGACAAATTAATTTAACAATTTACTTATTATCAACTGCTGTGAGGACCAATTAGCGATGCGTTTGCAACGAATTTTATCGACTAATTTAACAATTTACTGATTACCAACTGCTGATAACTAAAGTATTTATTAGACGGATGATCAAACAAGTTTGTCACTAAAACACGACACATTAGAGACAAATACTTATTTAACCAACCATTAACGCGAGGGGCCACAATATTGACTGATTTGCGACTTGCAATGTTACTACAGACTTAAGGACCTCTTTGAGACAACCACATTTTTTACATACTATATAGGCGAGTCCCGAATAGATCCTAATCGCTTCGATGGAGTTCCGATTTACCAAGTCGATTTCCTAGCTTTTGCTCCAATCCTACATACAATTAAACACCACCAATTGAGAGAGAAGTCTCTGTATAACAACCCTCTAACGTGAGAATCAATTATGGTCATCAAAAAAAGGGTTGAGAGAGAGAGAGAGTTTTAGAAAGTATTTGAGTATGAGGAAATCAATCATTTTTACCTTGTATATATAGTGTTTTATGATATATGCATGGCTATCATGTATGATCATTGGAGTAGTCCCAAGTAGTTTGTTACGTAACTGGGTCCTATACTTCATGTGATCAGACGTATGTTATATCAACGATCGATATTGATGATAATCGTAGTGTCTTGGATGCAGGATACATAAAGGACACGTGTCCGTGCTTTATTACGTGTCAAATATTATTTGTAATTTTTCAAGTCTGGGTTATTTTAAGATACCGTACGTCTACATACATCTATAAAAAAAATAGATGTTTTAAAGGACAGTTTAAAATTAACAACTAAACAATGTTGCATTTTTGTGGTTATGTAGGATATGAACCAAATAATCAATTAAGAAAGAATTGATATTAGGTATATCAACCGTCTTCAAATGGATACAACGTTTCAACAAACATACATACATCTCAATAAATAAAGCATTAATATTGAAAAATATGAAACAATAAACATTTTAAACCAAAAGCAATAAAAGACTGCCGAATAAGGCAACTATGAATCCGTAATTTTTTTACAATTAAATTTTGCTATTGTAGAAAAGGTTGCAAGTTTAGCGACAAAATTGCAACTAAATTAAAAATTTTGCAAAACTTGCTACCACATGCAAGTTGGTGGCAAATTAGCGCCGTTGTAAAATATAGCGATTATAGGTCAATAATATAGAGACCAATTTTTCACTCGCTACAACCGATCACGAAACAAATAAGGGACGTGAGTTTTACCTCCCGTTTTAATAGCAATTTGGTCACATAAGTCTTTTAGCGACCAAACTGACTAATGTAAATACTTAGGAGATATATAATTAGCTTACCAAGGCTAGCTATCTCTAACGAAGAAAACTGAAAACTTTATCCTAGGCACAAGTTTGATAATCAAAGTCAAGCGTCCAACCATTTCATCCCCAAAGAATGTATTCCTTGCCGTGATTAATTTACATGACAAGAAAAATTATTGTTGCCATGAAGACAATATTCAAATGATGTGGCCATTTTGAAATAAATTTGGGGTTAAAAATATTTTTTTAAGGGTATTATAATATGTATTAAAACATTAGGTCGGTGACTTCAGTCACCTTTTGTGAGTTTGCATATGGGCCACCAAAGTTTACTTATTTGCAGAATAGCCCCTGCCATCAAGAGATAGTCTTCTGCATATGTTTTGTTATAGAGAGAGAGCACGTGCTTGACGGAGGACCCCCGGCTTGCCTTCCGGCGATGATGTTCGTAGTTTCCCACAGCGCCACCACTACCACCGATGTTTGCTTCGACCTGCACCTTTGACTGCTTTGCGCAAGAGTCTGACGTTATTTTCTGTTCTTCTCCATTGCGCCACCATCGACCCCCACCGGACTGCAGCGGTGCCACTTGCAGTGGTAACGGTGGTCGTATGTGGCGGGGGTGCTCGCAACGGTGACAGTTGTCGGATGTGGCGGTGGTGAGCCTGCCGATGCAGTAGGGGTTATCCGACGGTGGGATGCTGTGATGAAAATGGCATGATGATGATGGTGATTCGGTGGTGTTGAAGTGTCACGATGGTGGTGGTGAATGCGGTGCTAGGGTGTTGATTTGGGAACCTGAAGAAGATGAAAGGAGGTTACGTATTATAACATTTAAATATATAAATTACATTAAAAGTAACTAGAGTGTGGTACCACGTGCATGTTGAGTTGTAAATGGCTTTTTCTTGAGCCCAGTAATTTCATAGTGTAGCAAAAGACATTTTAAGGGGGTTTCAGTTTTTATTTACTCTTCTTTTTTATTTTTTTTAGTTAACAATAGTGTGATGTTAGAATTAATTGTTTATTATAAAAAAGTATGAAGCTACTCCTTATCTTCCTTCCAATTTTAGGAAGATTGCTGATGTGGTCCTACTATTTTTTGTTTATTTTGTTTTTTTTGGTTTAGAGATGTTTCTAGAGAGAAATGGTAATTTGTTTAAACTAGTGTTTTAACCCGCGCTACGCACGCGGGAGTTTGGTTGTTTTTCTTTGTTTTACGCGACCGTGACTTTCTTCGTTGTCGGGTTGGCTCATCGGAAACCACAAAAGCGTATACCGATATCAGTTCGATTAAATACCGAATATCGATACTAATGTTTGACGTCAAAAACCCAAAAAATTAAACGTTTGTGGTCAAAAAGCAAACTTCACCTGCGTTACGCGTACGGAAGTTTGGTTGTTTTCCTTTGTCTTACGCTACCGTGACTTTCTTCGTTGTTGGGTCGGCTTATCGGAAATCACAAAAGCGTATACCGATACCGGTTCCGATAATATCGAATAACGATACTAATATTTGAACCCAAAAACAAAAAAAAAATAAACTTTTGTGTCAAAAAGCAAAAATATAAAACTTTATTGTTAATCCTAATTAGAATTTGGGTTTTAAATGCATTTTATAAAATTATATGGCCATTATATAAAAACACAAATTTCTAAATATATTTTGCAAAATTGTGTGGCTAAATATTAAAAAGCAAACTCCACTGTAGCAATGAAGTTGCTTTTTAATATATATTGTAATGTATATGTTTATTCTTTTATATACCAAAAAGGTATAGAATGACTTAAAGGAAAAGCCGGTAGGAGTTCGTTAAATGATTTTTTTCATCTCAATCTCATTTACATTTAAAAGTATTACTTCTTTTTATTTACTTCAAATTAAAATTTTATTAAGAAAATCACGTAGCAATGCACAAGTTTTACTCATATTCTTCCTTATTCTTATGTTTTCATGCAAAGTGTACGAAACTAATCACTCAAGAGTCAACACTGCTTAAACCTTGCTTACGCTACACTTAAGAAAAACAAAAACACGCCGCAACGCTCGTGGATACATTGATAGTATATATTAAAACTGTAGGTCGGTGTCTACAGTAGAAAAAATATTTTTTATTGCCAAAATTTTCTTAATTTAAATAACTAGATATGATTATTTATATCAACTTGTGGGATAGATGAATTGGTTAAGTTTTTGTGGAATGAACCAACATAGCTTGGTTCAAAACCCATTGGCAACATAAATTTTTTTTTTCTATATATGCTTAATATAATACTATATATGTTTACTTTCAAGGTTTTACCGAACATGTTTACTATTGTTATTTCAGTTTAATAAAAGCTTAATAACAAAGAAAATTGGAAAATTGAAGTATTGTGCTGTTGAAAAATATTTCATTTAATAATTTGTTACTTGTATTTTTATTTTTTTTTTCACAACTGCAATTTAATATTTCATATTTTTAATTTTTATGATTTTTTTACACTTATATTGTTTCTCTTATACTCAATAATTAGAAGGTTTATTAAATGCATTGATTGCGTCTCTCTTTAAATTACATTTTGTTTTCCTTAATCTTTATTTTCACAACACATAGTATTTTATGCTTACTGCTTATAGATCGTGATAATTTACTTTTAAAGTAGTATTTGTATTCGATAACATTTATTTTGCTTTCAAGCTTACCATTCTTATGTGTTTATTTTTATTCACATTTGCAAATACCGCGGCGGAGCGCGGGTGTTTAAATCTAGTTAACATAATTCATCTTACTAAATTTATTGAAAACATATGTTATCTAGTTAAAAAAACTAGTTACATGTTTTTCTTTTCAAAACATATATATTACATATTTATTTATTTTAATAACGTTAACCTATTGAGTAACTACTTACTTTTTTTTTTTACTAATAGATTTTATTTTGATAATATTTGTATGTTTCTCCTTCAAGTATGGTTCATTTTCTCGATTCTTCTGCTCGATCGATCCAAACAATTTTGATTTTGTCGATAAAAAAAATATCTATATCACTAATGATCTTTTTTAAATATCCTTTGCTCGATTTACGTGGTATTGACATTAATGATCTTGTTTGCATCGAAAAAAACTACTAGTTCTTGTATATGTTTCTTAGTGTATTAACAATCACAAAGAAATGAACAAATATGTAAAAATATAAGTAAATAGTTATTTAACAAGTTTAATCAAATGAATAAATATGTAATACATATATGTTTTAGGAGAGAAAATACAAGATTGATTTTTTGACATAGCGAATATACGCAAATGATAATATTAGAAAGATGAAGTGAAAATCCATTTAGTTTATATATTTTTTCATTTATGACGGCTTTGGAAGCATTATTTAAAGGGGTAATTTTGTAAAATAATAATCAAGTTTCAAGATTGTTCTAATTTAGGGCTGTAAACGAGCCGAGCCGAGCCAGGATGGGTTCGAGCTCGAGCTCGAAGCTTATCGAGTAGGCTAGGCTCGGCTCGAAAATTTTGACGAGCTGAAAACACTGGCTCGAGTTCGGCTCGTGAAAAGCTCGAGCAAGCTCGATTTACTTTTTTATTTTTTTCACATTAATATATTTATATGAAAACACAAAAAATATATATTAGAGCTTTTGACCAATGTTTTCAGAACCGGATCAGACGTCGAACCGGATGCCTTACTGGTTTGGTGGTCGGACCGGTCGGACCGGATTTAAGAACCGGATGACGTCGTAATTATATATATACTATATTATATATATAGTTATATATATAATTAAATATAAGTAATTTATACATGTATTTTATAGTTATATATAAAACTTAACTATATTTTTATATCCAACACACTAATATATGGTTCAACACCTCGTTTTTACCCATTAAAATCAAAAAAATAAAAAAAAAATAAAAAAAAAATAAAAAAAAATACGAAAACCGGTCCGGTTCCCGGTTCAACCGCCGAACCGGTTCGAACCGGCCGGTTCAACTTGCTGAAAACGATTTGGGAGGGATCGGACCGGTGGACCAGCCGAATCCCGGTCGAACCGGTCGGACCGGCCGGTCCGATCCGGTCGTGAAAACAATGCTTTTGACTTTTGTTGGTTACTCCGTACTTAGGTGAACAAATATCATTATTTTGAATATAAACAATTTACTATCAAGTTATATATATTTTTAAACAAAATACTTAATGTTTCTAAAAAGAATACATTTTTATTTTAAGAAAACCTTTTTAAAATCCTAATATAAAAATAATAATCATAATAATAGTAGTAGTAATTATTATTATTATTATACTATATATATACATGTATATATATTAATTATATGTACCGAGTCATGAGCCGAGCCAACGAACCGAGCCACGAGCCGAGCTCGAACCGAGCTAACCCTGGCTCGAGTTCGGCTCGTTTAGAACTCGAGCCGAGCCGAGCCGAGCCGGCTCGATTAGACACGAGCTTTTTTCTAGCCGAGCTATTTTCGAGCTTTTCTCGAGCGAACTTCAAGCGAACTTCGAGCCGCGAACTTTTTGTACAACCCTATTCTAATTAAGTCACTCATAAAAATTTGTGTCCCAATCAGGTCACTAATAAATTTTTTTTGTTTTATTCAGATCACTAAATTTTCAAAATTGTTCTAATTAGTTCATTAATAAGTTGTAAAAAGTTTTAAAAATTTTAAAATGTTTAAAAATATTAAAAATATATATAAAAAACTAAATTATTTTAAAAATTTTGTGAATTATTTAAAAAATTATAAAAATATGAGTGACTTAATTGGAACACTTTTAAAACTATAGTGACCTGATTAAAACAAATAAAAATATTACTGACCTAATTGAAACACTTTTAAAATTTTAGTGACTTGATTGTAACAAATAAAAATATTAGTAATCTAATTAGAACACTACTAAAATTTGTTTATTAATTATTCTATAAAATTTTCTACAAAATTTATTATTCTATGAAATTTTCTCTTATTTAAATTATAAAAGTAGAACTCTCAAACAAATATGACTTCTTTTAGTCTAAAAACACGTCTTCGAGACAAACAGGGTCAATTTGTTATTTTCTAATTAGACTACCCACAATGAGTAGCTTTTTGTCTTGTTCGTTATAATTTGTTAGTGTTTGATTAATGGTAAAGAGAAAAGCGCCAGTCGCTCACCTACGTTAGTAATAGATTAAATAAATTTATGATTATGGCAATATTATAGATAACATCAAGGATAATGCATTGTGGTGATCTTATATAGTTACATAAGAGGCAAGACACAAGTCTTAGCGAAACCATATGGTTTGTAATAGTTGGATCAACATTGTCAATTACGTGAATTTGATAGCGAAAGGGATTCTGACCAAATATTTACCCGAACGCCAAGTCATCGCGCCTTCACCATAAGGAGCGTTAACTTCCTCGGTACTAGAACGTGTAAACGTTATCTCATATGCCAACTTTTGGTTCACCTCGGTGAATTTTAACGTAGGATTATGAATGAAAAGAGCTATACCATTTGGAATAACGACATCAGAGATTGATAAAGTGTAAGTGGAGTTAGCTTCACCAACGTTTGTCACTTTCCTTGAGTATGTTTTATTTTCGCCCCTTGCTAATGTCATTGCAAAAGAAGGATAGTTAAGTTGTCCTTCCGGAATGGTTTTCGAGCATGAAACTGTTTTCGATACAATGATTCCTACTTGTTGGCTTGTGTAGCCGAGCCCGCACAAGTAAGGAATGTAGTCATCTGGTTCAATATCAAAGACTAGCCCGGGATCACTAGCCTTTGATGGATTTACATGGCCCGAACCTACGGCGAATATGTCAGCACGGAGCTCTCTTTCATCCTCGATAGGATTGCCGTTTAGGCTAACTTGATCAGCGGTTGTCATGATTGCGGATTTGATGGCCGTGGGTGACCAATCATGGTGAGCAGCTTTTAGTAATGCTCCAATGCCAGCTAGATGTGGACAAGACATTGAAGTTCCAGAGATTATATTGAATGTAGAGCTTGTTTCTGTGTTATCATCAACAGAATCAGGCCATGCTGCTAGAATGCTAACGCCGGGGCCTATTATATCTGGTTTCAAGATTCCGGGGCTCTCCAAGCTTGGCCCCCTCGATGAGAAAGACGTCACAACAGGAGCTGAATCCACACCGATTACAGTCCCTTTGAACAACAAAGTGGCTGTAGGCGAAGTGCTTGAGTTGATATACTTCTTAATCGCTAGTCCTTCTTTGTAACCGACATGTGATGTAGGAAAAAAGTGAGCATTCACAACAGTACTTTCCCCGTCTGTGACTTGGTTCAGTAGAATCATCGCAGCACCACCAGCATCCTTTACGACTTGCCCTTTTTCAGATTTCGATGTAATACCTTTATCACACACCACTATCTTCCCTTTCACGTCCACGTTGTCTAACGATCCTTCCATGCAAAAGGATGTGTTTTGTACCCCATTTGCTCCGGGGTACACTAACGGCAGATGTGTCATTGACAAATCTTTAGATTGGAATAATGATTCCCCATCAAACGATTCATTGTTTCCTAGAGAAACAGATGCAACTATTTTTCTATCAATAGTACTAGCCCCAACCGAAAGAATCCATGGAGCTAGCGTCATTTTCAACCGTAGACTTAGAAGGACCCGAATTACCCGCAGAACAAGCCACAAATATACCTTTTTGTATCGCGGTAAATGCACCTACCGCAATGCCATCCTGATAAAACGGAACAGGAGCTTCACCAAGTGATATCGAAAGCACATCTACACCATCTTCAATCGCTATATCAAACCCAGCTATGATGGCACTCTCCGGACAATCTTTAAAAGTGCACACTTTATACATCGCCACATGGGCGAGGGGCGCCATCCCAACCGCGGTCCCTTTAGCATTTCCAAACACACTAGCATCATTAACAAAGTTCCCCGCCGCGATACTAGAAGTGTGCGTACCATGACCAACTAACGTCGTACTGCGTGTCATTTTTAAACCTAGTAAGATCCCGCAACCCGATTAGCTTATTATTGCACCCTTCAATTTCACACTTCCCTTTCCATTTCGCGGGCGGTGGAGGGACTCCATCGTCATTGAACGACGGATGGCTCGGGGTTGTTCCTGAATCTAGAACCCCGATTATGACCCCTTTTCCGTAGTTCGAACCACTCCAAAAACCTACATTCTGGTGCAACCCCAGGAAGTTCGGAGTATGAGTCGTGTGCATCGTATACATTCTTTGCGGCCTTGCAAACATGAACCCTTCCATATCTTCCATCGCCTTCACATGCTCAGCGGATAGCTTCGCCGAGAACCCGTTGAGCACGTTGTGATACGCGAAAACCATGGTGGGTTCGTCCTCGGTTGAACCAGCAGTGATTCGTGGTAAAAATGACTTGTACCAGTTGACACGATCTTGTTTTTGAATGAACCGTTGAGTGCCCTTGGGTGCGGCTAAATGGACAATGTAGGTTTGGTGTTCAGCAGCAATGGTGAATGTGATGGTTAAAATGTTGGTTAGAATGAGAACCAATATTATTATAGAAGCCATTGCACCTAGTAGTCTCAGTGGGCATGTTTAATGTTCATTCGATTGTGTTATTATAGGTCGATTGGGGTCGTCGGAAACTTGCCGGCCGGCCGTCTAAATTATGTGAAGGAAAGACGAAATGATAACGTATTTGTCAAATATATTAGGAACGTATGATTTGATTGTTGTTTTATAGTTATCAAGCTTCAATGTTTGTTTGATCTTTGTCTGGGAGATTCTTTGTGTTTGACTTGGTCTCTAGAAGTAATACCTTTTTTATGGTTACTTTATATTTGTTTTAAGTGTTAACTTCTAAAATCACTACGTATACAATTTACATTTGTTAACCGTATTTTAACAGCAAGAAAACTTGTTATAATTGTACCCAACATCTAACCTAATAATCCTTTACATGTGGTGTCACATGTTATTCCCACAAGCATTCTTATCTTAATTTTTCCGCCCAAACTATATATTTCATTTTAAAAAGTCAAATAAATAATTTTTAATTTTTTCTCATTCTCTCTCTCTATATTATAAATCCATATCCTTTTTTAATCATTAACTTCTTAAAAAACATTTTTTCATTAAATAAAACTAAGTATTTTGATTAAAAATATATTTTTTTAAATTTAAAATTCTCTAAAACTATGATTTTTTTCTAAAATAGTGAAAACTTTTTAAATTATGAAATATTTTAAAATCAATTTTTTAAAAAAATAAAAGTTTTACATAAAAATATTTTTTACAAAACAAGCCTATAGTTTTTAAAGAGTGGGATATTGATAAACAAAACGAAATTTTTTCAAAACAATAACTTTTTAAACAAAAGTTTTAAAAATATTAAAAGTGTTTTATCAGCTAATCAAAGTACCTTTATATTTGACGTTTTACAGTTTCTAACTTTTCATTAATAAATATTTAGTATTTTTTTTAGAAAGATAGAAAAAACATGTTTATAAATTACATGTGTATGTTTTTGTCTAAAATTAATGTGTAAAAGAGAGGCATATCTAGTGTTTGACTCTCTCCCACTTAATTTATGCAAGGTCTAAGGGAGAAGCCAGATTGTTTCACAATCTATTATACACAACCTTATATTGCAATCTATCCAGAAGATTTTTCTTACATTTTAAACTCATACTAAGCTTCGCCATTGCAAGTATGCAACAACCTTACTAGCAACTTTAACAACCCGTAAAATATTGCAAAATAAACATTTTAAAATTGTCAATTTTCTCAAGCAAAAGAGACCGGAAAATAGGGACTGATTATTTTTTATATTTTATTTTTGCGAGAAGATGAGTTTGTGACAAACGGCCGGATAAGATGTTCCTAAAATTCAAAAGATTTATGATGGATCTTATGGGCACCCGACCAATTTGGATTTGCAACCTATACATTCACGGCCGAATAATTTGTCACTAAAACACAATAAAACACAACTGATTTGAGACGGATACGTATGTCATGGATTTGCAACCAACCATTACTGTGAGGGACCAACTTAATGACTGATTTGCGATGACATATTGTTGCTACAAACTTCTAGACCTCTTTGAGACAACCAAATTTCTTACACGCATAAAAACTACATATTTGCAAAGGACTCTGTATACTTTTAAGATTAACAATTAAACGTTGTTGAAATATTTATGGTTTTGTAGGATATTGTTGCAACTCATCGATTTAGCGAATGATTTACGATTAACTACTATTGCAAAAGATTTCGGGACAATTGTAAAGGAAAATTTTAAAGATTGTTTTACGACTGACCATTGTTGCTACAAATCTCCATCTTCAAACGTACATATAAATTAAACAACAAAACAAGGTTACAATTTTTATAGTTTTGTAGGATAACAAATTAAGAAAAAATTATATTAGATATACCAATCATCTTCAAACATATGCATATCTCAATAAATAACAAAATAATGCTGGAAAATATAAATTATAGTTGTTTCAAACCAAGTGCAACAAAAGAATACCGAAAATTGCAACTACGAATCCATAGATTGTTGGTGTTGCTAATTTGCCTGATGTGGATGTGGCGATAGGGCTTGGAGCCGGAGCCAATGTTTGAGGTAGAACCGTGATGACAAGCTTCATATTTCTCGACTCGCAATGCTTTCCGACAACACAAATGTACCATTTCCGTCCTGGGGTTTCAAGGGGGATGATGTCACATCCACTTGTCAATATCCCCGTTGGATGGTGAAGTGATACATTGTTGGAAACCGGTGCCGTTGACTTTCACCACGGTGTGGGTACTAGTCGCATAGTTGAACATTGAATCAAGAGATAAGGGACGTGAGATATACCTCTCGTTTTAACCGCAAATTGATTGCATAAGAGCATTCATAGTGGATTCTTTAAAAGTATGTGAGTGTGTTTCTTATATTATAAGAAATGCGTATGAGTGGTTGTGAGTAAATTAAAGAGAAAATATTGCTGTTTATCTGTACATTTGAGAAAATACCGTTCAACCACCCTTATAAATTTTTTAATATTTTTGAAATTGGTTATTAGTGGAGCAGAGAGAAAAAAGTAATGATAAAAAGTATAAAAATATTATTTAATTGAAAAGAAGAAAAAAATAGTAATTTTTAGTGTAATTATATGGATAAAGATAAGGATTACACTATGAATGCTCAATAAGTTTTTTAACGACCATTGACTGGTGTAAATACTTGGTGTATAGTAATGAAATTAAATAAAATGATGGAGATATATTATTAATTAGCATACCAAAGGTATCTCCAACGAAGAAAACTTTATCCTTTGCCCAAGTTTGATAATCAAAGTCGAGTGTCCAACCAGTTTCATTCCCGATAATGTATTCTTTCGCAAATATTGATGTTACAAGAACAAAAAATGTTGTCATGTAGACAGGATGTGGTTATTTTTTAAAAATTTGGGTTCTAAATATTATCTTCTTTTAAACTGGGAGGAAATTAAATAAGATCGTTAAGAAGCTAGATGAAATTAATTGCTACACAATTGCTGACTATTTATACAATTTTCTGATTTAACATATATAGAAGTGCAACGTGGTAGGGTACCGGCGGTAGACGGCAATACCAAAATATTGGTATGTTGGAGTTGGTCTTAATTTGTATGTTTAAATGACACATAAACGATAAAAATTTCTTTTTGTTTTAATTAGTGTTTTGTATGTTTTAAACTAATTACTTAAGAAAGGGCAAACTTTCATTACATAATTTATTTAGGGTAGTATTAGTTTTTGTGGCTACTAATTTTCACATTATTATGGATGCTATAGTGTTACTAAAACAATTTTTGTTTAGATGGGTTCACTTAAACAAAATAAAATTACAATAAACATCTTATATAAGAAGACTTGAAATTTATTTGAGACTATTATGATTTCAAACACCTAAGGAACTTGAAGGTTGTAGGGGCGAAGCTCCTTAGACTATGAGAATTTCCAAAGGACACCTCGCCCATTGGGTCCAAGGGCCAACACTCGTGGCGGAGTCATCCTGCCCAGACAACGTGAGAAGTATGATTTTGGTTTGTTAATTATACACTTAAAATTACGAGGGATTTACAATATTGATGAAAAATTAAAAGAAATTGATCAACAGAAATAACTAATTATTGAGATTATTAGCAACATGATTCGTTAGCAACAAGTGACCGGTACAAAATGGTCATGGTGACTAATCATTAGTAGCAACTTAACTATTAGTGACAACTAGTGCCCACTGTCCATCAATTGTAATTTCATAAGTAGCAGCAGTTTGACAAGTACCAGTAACTTGATCATAAGAAACTAGTGTGATCACCAACAACAACATATCATTAGTATTAACCTTGTTACCACTGATGGAGTTCGTATTGTTTGAGTTTTCACTAATATAGGTGTGTAATTATGGTCATTTATTACTACCAACTACCATACTTTTTCACTAGCTAGGAGTTGCAATGTCTCATTGTATTGGTTTCCTGCCTATATAAGGACGATCTTTGGTCAAATTTTGGGTATGTGTTTCGGAATTGAACTTGCAGTTCTGGTTTCTTTTGTCCTATCCATTTAAATATCATTTAATTCATTGATTCTAAAAAAAATCCAATCATAAAGTAACATATTAACAAATGAGAGATTTATAAAATGTTACAATCTCACATCTAAATAGTACACACGGCTTCATCAAATTGTTTTTCAATTGTAAGACTACAATTTGAATTTCGATTGTAGTCATTTGCCGATGTGAAATCGAGATTTCAATTACTACAATAAAAATTATGAGCAATGAGCCAATGAAGTATTTTTAAACTATTATATACCAATAAAGAAAACTGCCACGATAAGTGGGCTATGGGCCCTTCTGTGGTGGGCCGACATGAAATTATTTAAAACCAAAAGCTACACAAAGGTAAAAGGTTGACGCTAATGAATAATAATATGCCGTATGATGGGCCGGTATCCCTTTTCCTCCGGTATAGAACTATAGATTAGTGCCTTTTCCTCCGTTTTAGACTTTTTTTTTTAAAAAAAAAAAACTCTGGTATAGATTAGTGACAAAAGTGTACGTCTCTCGTTCAATAAATGTTGGGTGACACTTAATAATTTTTCCTACTCACCTAAACAACCTATTAATGAAGGACTCTATATACTTCTCAACAATGTTGCAATTTGTATGGTTTTGTAGGATAGGAACCAAATAATCAAATAAGAAAGAATTCATATTATCAACTGTATTCAAGCGGATACAATACAACATTTTAGCAAACTTTCATATATCTCAATAAACAACACATTAATGCTGGAAAATATAAAACAATCAATCTTTCAAACCAAGAGCAATAAAAGACTGCCGAATAACGCAACTACGAATCCGTAGATTGTTGGTACCGCCAATTTGACCGATGGAGATGTTGCAATAGGGCTTGGAGCCGGAGCCAATGTTTGAGGCAGAACCGTGATAACAAGCTTCATATTTCTCGACTCGCAATGCTTTCCGACACCACAAATATACCATTTCCTTCCCGGGGTTTCAAGTGGGACGATGTCGCGTCCACTTGTCAAGATCCCATTGGATGGTGAAGTGATGCATTGTTGAAAACCGGTGCCGTTGACTTTGACAACAGTGTGAGTACCAGCCGCATAATTAAACACTGCATCAAAAGAATTGTAAGCATTAAATATTTTAAACGTTTTGTAAACAAGAAAGTAGGAAATGTTATTAAACAAATTTGCTCCTATAAAACTTGATATTAGTGACTTTAGCGACTAAAATTAAAGGGATTTTTACATACTTTCTTATTTTAAAGGGATTTTTACATACTTTCTCATTTTAAAGGGATTTTTACCAATTTTAATGGTCATAAATTAGCTACCGATCCAAGTCAAAGTTTCTGCAAGCATCTATTTCATTCACAGAAGTCTCTTAGTGACCAAATCGATGGTTTATAAATACTCAAATTATGTAACAATGAATCTAGATAAAATGATGGAGATATATAACTAATTAGCATACCAAGGGTATCTCCAATGTAAAAAACTTTATCCTTGGCCCAAGTTTGATAATCAAAGTCGAGCGCCCAACCATTTTCGTCCCCGACGATATATTCCTTTGCGGAGATTGAAGTTGCAAGAAGAACAAAAAGTGTAGCCATGAAGACAATGTTCAAACGGGAAGTGGCCATTTTTAAATATATTTGAGGTTATAATATTTCTTCTAAAAACTCAGAGAAGATTATATGAAATCGTTAAGAAGATGAATTAATAGCTACAAGATTTCTGACTATTTATACAATATTCGAGTTAACATAGAATTGCATGGTCGTAGGGTACCGGCTGTAGACGGCAATGGTGTCGTGGATTTGGTCTTTATTGTGAGTTTGATTGCCACACAAACAATAAATATGTTTTGTTTTGACTGCTATTTTTTTTCTTGTATGTTTTACACTAATTACTTAAAAAAGAAGGCAAGAACAAATTTTCATGACATATTTATTTAGGGAAATATTTATCTTTCTACCTATTAATTTTCACTTTCTTTACCATATGGGGTTACTAGAATTAATTTTTACGGTCCGCTTCGAGTGGTTTTAATGAGAATTTTGAGAGCAGCTGCTATACGGTTTTGGAACACGATTAACCCCAAACCGGCCGAGCTGGTTGGATTAGCCACGCCATGTTTTTGTACCAACTTTTTTTAAAACATGATTATGTATTAATTTTCTTCGACATATTAAATATGATTCATGAATATAATATGTATATATAATTGTATATTTCTAAAAATTAAAAAAAAAACAAACAACAGATTTTAAACGGACGGTTAAATACATACAATCAGTTTCAAGTCCAAAACTATGAAACAAACCATTAAACAGCCAAAACGAAACCATATACTTAATATATTGATAAACTTTATTTTATTTAAACGTTCTGTTAGTTTTAACTAGTTTTATACCCGTCCGGTGACCGGGTATTTTAATATCATAATGACTTTTTCTTTTTTTTTTTCATTTTAAATAAAAACAACATTTCTTTAAGATTAAAGTACAACTCGTTTAATCATTAGTAAGAAAATAATCAACTATAACTTTAATAATTAGTAAAAAATAATCAACTAAACTAAACGAAATGACAAATTATATGAAGATGAATAGACAAACGAAATGACAAATTATATGAAGATGAATAGATGAAGAAATTTATATTTTAAATTAGGTATCTTGACTTAAATCAAATCATATTAAGAAGTATAAACAAAAGATGTTAGTTGTAGAAGTGTATGAATCTCTATTATAATAAATAAAAATATTAAGTGACACGTGTCACTCTTTCATGTCTTCTTAATATTTTTTCCCGACTCTCTCTTCTATTAATTATATAAATTTTCTTTAATTATTTTTTATTTTTTTTCTCTCTCCTATTAAATGATTTCTATAATTATTTTTGTTAACTATTTTATATTTTAAAATAAATATAGTTAAAAATTGTATAATATTTCATAAATATGTAATAAGAAAATCTCCATTGCGAAAAGTATAATTTTAAATTTTAGCAACCTATGTATTACACGGGGTTATAACCTAGTAGTATTATAAATAAATTTTACTTCTAATAAGGACTTACATCATTGAGTATATAGAAACATACTTATAAGAAATGTATACCGTGTACGGTTGATGTTAACCCACCTTTACAATACGTACCTGCACGAGAATTAACATAAATGATCAATATGTTTGTAACTGTAAATATATGCAGCACGGATAATGAAAACATTAATTCTATAAACTATTTCAATATTGTTTAACATACCTTCATAAATCTAAGCCTAATAAACTTTGAATGCTATGTTCGAAATAAATAAATAATATGACAACTGCCACTATGTTTTTGTAATGTAATCATTTATAGAAAATGATAAGTCTGGGTCAAATAAATCAAGCAATAGAGTTTCTTTTAAATCCCTTTGCTGCTGACCCATCAATTTAAGTCGCCATTAAAACCCAATAACCTTAGCGTAAATGTTCCTGACATTTATTCTTTTGTCTTCCCTGTTTTGTTTTTCAAATAATCCGTTTCTTTTGACTAAGATTCTCAAGCCTAATCCATAACTAAATTCTTTGAGCCACCAAACCATTGCCAATGATTTAATATATGCAAGCACTCAAACTCAAGTTCTAAAATATAAATGAATCTTATTCATATTTAATTAATCGAATAATGCTCTTATAGATAATGGCTTCATGCTTCAAAAGCCTAGTATAAAACAATAATTCTCCATCTCCAAAACAAAACTCAACAACTTGCATAATTCATAAATCTAACCAGGAAGTAACTTACGTGTAAGAAAAAAAGGTATTGGCGATAAGCACCACAGCATGCCGCAGTCAGCCTTAATTTTACTCTAGCAGTTTCACCCCACACAACATTCATTCTTTTGGCTGAAATGAGAAGTGAAAACAGACAGTTACAAAATCTTACAATCAAACACTGATTATAATATATATATATATATATATATATATATATATATATATATATATATATATATATATATATATGGCCTAAATCAGTTATAAGATTACATGCTTGAGTGTTGGACTTGATTTTCTTTGATTGATTATCTTGTGGTTGGTGCTGGTATTATTGATCAAGAAGTTGTTAGTGATATCCAGATGATTCAAACCTATGCTGATGAAGAAGAATGTAGTATTACCATCAAGTCTACTGGTATTTCACTTTACCATAAGATAATTGATGTAGCATTAAAAGGCTTCAAAAGAGAACATAACAGGAATGGAATGACACAGAAACATATAGCATTTTTTAAGTTCACAACTACTTTTTATCCCAATGATTAATGAAACTTGTGCACTACCACAATTCGAGACTCCCATGATCCGGTCATATACATTAAGTAACAAAAAGCATGTAAAAATTATGACATTGAATTTAAATCAAGGATAAATGATCCTATAAAGTTGCAAACATTTAATATTGGAAATTGGTCGAATTCTAGAAGATACTTGCATAGAACTTACTTATCAATTTCCCACATGAATATTTGCCTTCAAATTACAAGTCATAAAGATAAGACAAAAGAGTTTAGCTTGTCAACATCAAAATTGAACACAATTGCAGGAAAAGTTAATGTTGTTGCTATGATTGGGGCATGGCTCAATTCCTCTGCTACTTTGGATAAACTCAGCATAGAACAGTAATTAGGCAAGAATCTGGTTAAAATAAATATTAGAGAAATGATTGATATGCAATTATGCATAAAAATATGCCCAGGGCATGTGTGAGAGTTGAAGGGATTAGGCATATAGTTTTGTATATTTTTAGGCATATGTATAGTTATCCAGTCTAACACATATACACTTACCTCAAAAGTTGTATAATTACTACTTTGGATAGACCCTAGGATGTTTTTTTATACACCCAGTTTTATGTAGCTTATTTTAGGGTAAAAAGTAAAAGATTTTTACTAATAATCGAACTTGACTATATAAAATTAAGAAGGAAAACAAATTCTCTTACTCTTTTGAAGCTCTGACTTCATCAATTGAACTTGTGTTTGGAACCAACTTGCAATCATAACAGAAATCACCAATATATCTCGCCAAGCTTTCCTAAATAGTCACTATTCTCTATACTTTTGTGAAATTTCTTGAAATTGAATGAAGAACAGGAACCATTGCTAAATGATACGTCTGGAAGCCTAAGAATTTAAAGGATTAAAACAAATTAGCAAGAAACTGAAACAATAATAACAACAAATATGATTGGACTCTTTGATCGACCTCTTCTCGTCCTCAAGTCAATACACCTGATCTACAACCTGTAAAGAAACAACACATTAGTGATGTATTTCGTTGAACATATTATAAACAATGGGACATTTTGAGTTGTGGGTCATAGGGCGTCCCTAACTGAAGAAAGTTGCAGAGAAGAAGCAGCTTCAACGATGCAATCAGTCCACGTACGGCTCCGTGAGAAGGGCGGTGGACTACTTTGAATACGCACGAGAGAATGTGTGATTTCTGTCAGATTCAAATCCCCACATCAATATGCGAGCATAGATGCACGTAAACGATTGTAAAATGGAAATGCAATATTCTAAATACGAAATCGGGGATTAATACGCTTACTTCGAAGAATATCAAACAGTTGGTCATATGGAGCAAGAACACATTCATATAGTTCAATTTAACAGCAGAAGAGAAACCAGACTCTAGGGCACCATCATCGCTCTCTGTAAAATTGCGGGTGAAAAAAGAGAGAGAGACATCTATATGTAGCAATGTAGATAGGATGGCGGAACGTCTCCTACACTTCCGGCAATAGAGGCGAAATGGAAAACCCGGAAACAGAGAACTGCTAGTAACCGCTCCGTGATTGGTGTAACTACCTACTTTAAAGGGCTGAGATTGCATCTCAGCTTGATCCAACGGTCAGAATCTCTTAAAAATACAGTTAGATGGACTGGGAGTAATATATTATATAATGTCTTATGAACACCTTGATTGGAAGTTTGGATTGACCATATAAAATATCATTACTCTTTTTAGTATGTAATCGATGTACCTATAATTTTGATATCAATTTCTTTTACTTGCATGTATGCTAGGATGCCCATGGTGGATACATGGACAATTATAGATTCAATAAAACTTAAAGAAAAGTTTAAAATGTAATGCTAATATTATTTTTTAAATTTAATTAATAAAATTACTACGGATATAAGACATTTATTTTATAATGTCATGTAAGTTTAACTTTTAAGGTGTTAGGAGTTGGGAGACATTAAAAGTCGAGGTGTCAGAGGCACCGATGCCATAGTATATATGTCCCTCGTGGAACTAGAGGTGTACAAATCGTGTTGAGGTTCAAACCAGTTCGGATAAAACTGGTTTCAATTCCGGCCGATTTTGGTCAAATCCGGTTTTTGATGGAACCTGTTTTAGAGAGGAAAATGATCGGTTTGGTCTGCAACCAATTCAGGTTCAAACCAGGTTTTATCTAGTTCGGTTCGCTTTTACTTTGACTCATTTCAAACCGATTTTAGGTAAATGGTAAACCAGTTTCTTTTTCACCTCTAGTTGCAATGCTTAAAGTTTAGTAGGTCAATATTTTTCTCTTGAACTCAGTAGATTTTGTTAATTATTTTTTAATAGAGGGATGATGTTGTTAATAATAGAAACAAAATGCCGAATACCATGAAATTGATGGTGAACGATGACCTCTTCTAATTATTTTATAAAGTTAAGTTAAAATAATAAATACATAAAGAAAAAAGTGAGCACAAGAAGAAACTGTTGTATTGTACAAAGATTCGTCAGCCGAACAACATTTCGCCAAGTCGGCAACTTTGTGACAATCATCTTGCACTTAGAAATACGTACACATTTTAATTTTAATATTAATAATAATAAAATGATAGAAAATTTAGTTCTTAAACGAGAACTAAAAATGTTACTATGTTGAGTAATAAATTAATAACTTAAACATAAAGCTGGTTTACAAGGTTAAAAAACCCATAAAAATGTTAATGATGCACATTGATATTGATTAAAAAGTAGGATTAAGTGAATGTGTATTTTTCATTTAAAAATATATATATATATATATATATATATATATATATATATCATCTCTCCTAAAACTAAAAGATTTTCGTAAATATTGTGACAATCATATTAACAATGCCGTCCATAGCCGGTTCCCTAACTACTAGCCATTTCTACATTAATATAAATAATTTATCATCCATCTAGTCTTCTCATTCAACTAAACAATTTAGAGCCCATCTCGAGCATAAGCCAGGTTTTTAACAGATTGATCGATTAAAAACCTCGAAAATGGTTGCATCTCGTTCGATCTCCATCTTCATCGCAACTATTCTCATTCTTGCAACTTCGATTTCTGCCACTGATTACATTGTTGGTGATGAAAGCGGTTGGAGTCTCGACTTTGATTATCAAACTTGGGCCAAAGATAAAGTTTTCTATGTCGGAGATAGACTCGGTACGTTGTACTCCTATATGTATGGTTGAAATAAATACATGTAACTCCTTTAATATAATTTTTAAATATCTACTTTATGTTAGACAATGCTTATTATCTAAACAAACGTATTGATTTTGATTATGTAGTATTCAATTATGCGGCTGGCGCCCACAGTGTGATGAAAGTAGATGGCGCAAGTTTCCAACAATGTAACACTTCGTCTTCCAACGAAATGTTGACAAGTGGACGAGACGTCATCCCCCTTCAAACCCCAGGGAGGAAATGGTATATTTGTGGTGTTGGTAAACACTGTGAGCTGAGAAACATGAAGCTTGTCATCAACGTTCAATCACAGACAATGGCTCCCGCTCCAAGCCCGTCTGCATCGACCACATTGCTCGTATCCACGATGTATGGGTTTGTGGCTGCGTTGTTTAGCAGTCTTGTGTTGTTCTTGGTTTAAAATGTCTTGGTTATTTTGTTTTCTTCATTGTGTGGTGTTTCAATTATTGTACTGGTTTGGAGACTGATTATTTACTGAGTATGAATTTGTTCGTAAACTGAATCGCATTTTTAACTCAAATTTCTAGTCATTGGTTACACGAATATAGATCCTTCAAGCCATCTGCATATGAGAAATCAATTATATACAAACAATTTACTAACAGAATGAAGAAAAACAAAGATTACTAATTTCTTTTCATATACTAATGTTTTGTTAGTAACTGCCTAAATTTGCCATTGTTCCCCTCAAACCATTGCTTGCAAAGCAAGTAACTTGATTTGAAAGAAAAAAAAATCTAACGTCTCAAAGGGGATCAAGTTAAGTGATGATCACCATGTAATGTTACTTTAAGTGCTCGAAGGTCATCTGTCTAGCGTAAGCTGCGTTTTACCTAGTCCCAATAGTTAGCAGAGTATTGGTGGGACCCGTGAGTTTTCCCTAACAAGTTCTCACGGTTACCAAAAAGAACTTGTAATGTTACTTTAATAATAACAGTTCTTCTTCAACTGCCTGCAACTCACTGAGCCGTTTTTTCGCATAAACTGTGACTATTACTGTGGTAAGAATTGTTAAAACAAACCCACAAACCGTGACTGCAATCTGAAGCGGTCCAAGTGATCGTTGATCTTTTGAAGCATCCGCCAATGTTCGTATCATTATACCCCTGAAAAAACAAGCAACCCTGTAAATATTTGTTTACTTGCAGACAATCTTTCTTCCCACATAATATATGAAGAAAAATCTTACGTGTAAATCGCGACAAAAACTTCTGGCACTATTCCAACTAGTGTTCCAAACAAATATGGAACAAATTTAACATTAGTAGCAACAGCACAATAATTGTATACAATATACGGAAACGGAGATATTCTTAATAACGTCACAGCTCTAAACTGATCATACCAATCTCCTTCGCCTGCTAATCTCAATATTGAAGCTTTTTTCGGATATTTATCTAACCACCACTGCATAACATACAAAAAATCACCTTATATGATCATTTATTAAAAAAAAAAGGAAGTTGTAATAATATGGGGATATTGATACTCACTTGAATTTTGTGGTAAAATAAAGAGCCGAAGAAATAAGGAAGTGATACACCGATAGTAACGCCACAAATTATAAGTAAAAATCCCAAACCGTAGCCAAAACTCATGCCTGCAACCCACATAGAGGGTGTAGATGGTACAAATATGCTAGGGAATATTGCCACTGATGAAAATATAAGAACTGCTAATGTTGGTTTGCTAAATGCCTTGGTCTCCCAGTTTAAAATAGGAATAACCTCCTGAAAAACATACGCGTAATTAGATTGGATTGGGTAATTACTGTCACAAATTGGAATACGAGAAGCTATTGTTAGTACTAAAGGGGTATTTGGAATTTGGATTGATTGTTATAAACATTAAAACTTTTAGAAACAAGAATCAACATATATCCAATGATTCTATCCAAACACTTGAAACTGCTTATCTAATTTATCAAAAGCAAGATTAGCATAAGAAAATAATCAGTTTTAATTAGTAATCTCGCACCCCCTAAATCTTGCATTCTATGTAGTCAAAGGCGCCAAAGGTACAAGGGAACTAGTCTGAACAGGCCTAAACTAGTCTAAACAAACCAAAACACGGTCTAAACTAGCCTAAACCTGTTTAAACCAACTTAAAACAACTAAATATTGATTCTTTACACTATGCGTCTTGCTTGTCTCAAGCCTTGCTTTTTAAAAGGCTTAAGGCTCACCCTTTGCGTCTTGATTATGTAGCTATTCTTTGTCTATGGTTATCTCAAATTATCAATCATTCTCCCTAAATAATGCATATAAACAACAAACAAAACAAATTCTTCACCAAATTAAAGAAATCAATAAGCTTCATATGATTGTTTTCTGTACCGAAATCACTGTCCAATTTTCCAAATTTTAGGTAGATTTGCATTGGTGTAAACAAAAGAAGAATTCTAGCAATAATGATGATAAACGAACAATCACAACATCTAGTGACAAGAAACAAGCTTTAAATTGACGATTAAATACGAAATGCAACAACAATATTCACGAATTCGAATAAATGGATTGCAATTTCAATTATAATTATAATGATTGAGTATATATATGATATATCATCATCATACCTTGTCCATTAGAAAGGGTCCGATCCATACGAAGAAACAAAACGCTAAAATAGCCAAAAATACGATCAAAAACACAAGTTTCCCCCACCACCAAAATGACCACCAGATGTTGATGCATTCCCCCGACGACGGAGAAGAAGAAGGAGATGATGATGATGATGATGATGATGACAGACCCAAACCACCGCCGCCGCCGCCGCGGCCTCCGCCGTCAGCTAGCGCTTCCGGCGACGTCATAATTACGTAATCAGGTTTGGGGTCTTCAAACCCAATCTTCAATCTCGTAATTCCAGCATTCTTTTCAATCGTCATAATGATTGATAGTGATATGAAAATCAAAATCCCTACAATGAGAGGGTTTTGAAATACGTCGATTGGAAGAATCAGATGGAATCTGTCATGGTGATGGAGAAAAGGAAGTAAACGTAGATTGAAATATGTTTATTTGACAACAAAATGTTTGCTTTTGTTTAGGTTTTGGCATAAAAGTAACTAACTAAAATAAAGGTGACAGAAATGTTAATACCTATAATAGAATGTTAATTATATTACACTAATGAGTTATTGGGTTAAAAATTTCAGTTAGTAAACTGATAAGTATGAATAAATAAACTTAAATATGTTAAAAATTTCAGTTAGTAAGATAATAAGTATGCTTAAATGAACCTAAATGTAAAAACATGTACATTAGCCTAGAAACACATAAAATTTGTCATCTTTATATAATGTTCTAGATTGACTTGTTTAATTCTTTGGAACGACATACTTAACCCACTTAAAACATTATTAGGGTTGTTTATTAGATATTTTAATTGTACACGTTTGATTATAATAAAAAAGGATCTCTTTGAACGACATACACATCCCTTAACATATACTTCTAAATATTAAAATAAACCTATTGTCATTATATTGGTCTTGTACCCGTATCAATCTGGTGAAGATAAGCACAAGGTGTTACTAACCAAGAAACCATCGACGATTATAGTCAAAATTATTAACATTTTACGTCTGAATTAACATTACTTCGCAGCTTCTCGCGAAACAGGTTGATTTAATACAATTATTATTGTTAAGAACATCAAAACAACATGTGAGGGTTTGATTCTAATAAAAAAGTCATGTAGAGGAGTGATAAAGCTTTTTTGTGTTAAGACTGTCTCCGATGGATTGAGGTAAATTAATTACAGAATCAGAATCAGCGTTGTTTCTGGGAAAAAAAAAACATATTTTGAACCCGGGTCCAAACCGGGTTGGGTCAAGCGTTATCAAAACAGGTTACTCAAAATTGGGTTTCTAAGAAAAAATTAAAAGCTCATATATAAGATGAAGCAGCCCAAGTTGAGTAGGGCAGAAACTAAACGTTCAAGAACCTCCTGTTCATTTGGGGATTTTCCCCTTCAATTCTGATTCTAATTTCTCCATTTCATACTGTTCATGCGAATTGGGTGCTGCTAATTTCATTGATTTTGTTCGAATGATGTCGGTTTAGCGGTTAGCCATCTCTTACCTCAATCCAATAGTTAAAAGATGAACACTAAGTAAACGCGAGTACCAGCAAGAACAAAGCTTTTGGAGTTGCACCCATAAAATCAGGTATTCAATCCCCAAATCTTCGTTTCTGTTTGATTAAGAAAGATAAATGTTATCAAATTTCAGAATCTTGTGTTAAAATTTTCTGTTATGAATGTAATTCGTCACATGAAGGTTTCATCTTGCTCCTAATTGTATTCTTCATCTTTTAGCATCAGTATTCGATTTCTTTCATTCATATTTATGAATTTGTACTTTAGCTTTTGTGTTAAGTTTTACCGTAGATTGGTTGTCAACTTGTCATTATTATCTTTATTCTTTTTCATATATTTGGCTGCAATTTAGATATAATCATCATTAACAAGAAGCCTATGTGTTTAGGTGATTCTTGAAATCATAATTGCTATTTGTTTATCCCTTTTGTCATTTGAAGCCTAAGGTTTACAAGAGTAATAAACTTTGTGGTGTTCTTGCTGACATAGATGGCTAGGTGGGATGAGATACTGTCACTCCCTGTACAAAACCCTCCAACTTTGGAATTCTCGGCATGTGATCTCGTATGGTCGAAGGTAGAAGGCTATCGTGACAATATGGATAGACTTGCATTGGTTCCATTTGCTAGAGTTGATGATTTTGTTCGTGGTGAATCGAATAATAAAGATTGCCCTACAAGATTTCATGTAGAAGCCAGGAGACGCCGCTCTCCGAAGCCGGATTGCAAGCCTAAAGTTGATGGCATTCTTGAATATATTTTGTAAGTTTTTGATCATCTTATTATTTTGATGTCCAACAATTTGTTTTGGATGATCATTTGCATAAGTTATCTAAAGCTAAAATAACTAACAAACAGCCTAGCACAATCCCACTTGACAGTGGGGTCAGGGGTGAGATGAGGACAAACCTTACCTCTATCCCGTAGGATAAAGAGGCTGCTCCAAGATAGACCTCCGGCTAATGAAAACCTCTTTTTTTTGTACATAAATCATGGAACTAAATTAGTGACTTTTACTCCCATGTAATGTCAGTTTTGTCATTTTATCTATCTATTCTTCAAATTGTTGGATTGGCCAATCAATGAAACATATGATCATTATGACTTCAAACAACAGATGTATCCAGACACTATGTTGTTTCTTCAATGGCACTATCTGATATCTTATTTTGATTATTGAATGTAATATAATCACTTTCAAGTTTCAACCAAAGGGCCATGTTCAACCATAACATGATATTATTTCCAAAAAACACTCATATTTGTTAGATTTAAAGAGTAATAGGTTTGACTTTTGGAATCAAGCATGTTGATATTTGTTGTTTTTGTAGGTATTGGTGTTCATTTGGTCCAGATGATCATAGAAAAGGAGGTGTAGTTAGACCAAGTAGGAATACCTATGTACCAAAGAAAAAATCTGCGGGTAGGCCGAACACAAAAAGAGGGTGCACTTGCCGCTTCATAGTCAAACGCTTAATAGCCGAACCGTCTGTGGCATTAATCATATATAACCAAGATAAACACGTGGATAAAAAGGGATTGCCATGTCACGGCCCACAAGACAAGAAGGCCATTGGAACACGTGCCATGTATGCACCGTTTATATCAGAGGATCTACGCCTACGTGTCTTGTCTTTATTACATGTTGGTATTCCAGTTGAAACAATTATGCAGAGACACAATGAATCGGTTGAGAAGCAAGGAGGTGTTTCTAATAGAGATGATCTTTTAACTCATAGGTATGTGAGGATACAAGAAAGGAATATTAGACGATCTATCTGTGAACTTGATGAGGATGATGATGTCAGCATCAGTTTGTGGGTTGAAAGCCATCAGAATCATGTGTTCTTTTATGAGGATTTTAGTGATAATGATCCGTTTTTGTTGGGTATTCAAACAGAATGGCAGTTGCAGCAAATGATTCGGTTTGGCAATGGACGCCTTCTTGCTTTAGATTCAAGGTTTGGAACAAATAAACTAAAGGTATGTTTGACCCATTTATGTATGATCGGGTCGTTTTGGGTATTTCTTAGAAGTCCTACGGATGGATATATCTTGAAGTTGATTATTTGAATTAGTCATAATTAATTGTCACATTTGATAAGTAGGTTTTTTTTGCTTAAAAAATCTAAAGTCCCTCTTTATCTTAATAGTGTTTTTATCAATATAAAATTGTTTATTTGTGCATTGCAAACTTTATGCAGTACCCAATCCAAAGTCTTGTTGTTTTCAACTCAGACAACAAAGCAATACCAGTAGCATGGATAATATCACCCAGTTCTTTGGCATCGCGAGATACACATAGATGGATGAGAGCTCTCTTCAATAGAGTTTGCACTAAAGATCCTACGTGGAAATTAGCTGGTTTTATAATCGATTGTCCTTTATTAGATATCCTCGCTATCAGGTTCGCTCATGACTATAATACTTCTAGTGACAGTTTAGTATATTCCTAGATAAACATCAGCAGTAGGTAGATGTGGAAATTGGGCGGGTTATGCAGTTTGGATAACGGGTCAAATAGATTGCTTTTGGTATGAGCTGCTATTAATCAAAGTTTTTTATTTTTTTAAGGAAAATGTATAAAATAGCATATAGTTTTTGGTGGTGGTTTGTTTTGGTAATTATAACTTTTTTGTTATTCATTTTGGTACTTATAAGTTTATACTAATTCATTAAATGGCATGTTTTATCAGGGAAGTGTTTCAGTGCTCTGTATTGATCTGTTTTTGGCGGGTTCGTCATGCATGGCATAAAAACTTAATGAAAAGATGCTCAACTATGGAGACACGAGCGAAGTTATCAAAAGCGCTTGGTCAAATAGTCAAAGACATCTGTAAAGGGCGTGGAACAGTCGAATCCTTTGATAAATTCATGGAAGATTTTGCAGATTGCACAAATTTCATGGATTACTTCAAGGCGGTTTGGTATCCTAGAATGGGTTAGTAACAGTTATTATAAAGTTTATATCTTTTATCTTATCTTTTTATATTTTTAATATTTCTTTTCTGATCAGGGTCTTGGATCACTGCTTTGAAAGCCCTACCACTCGCAAGCCAAGAGAGTTCAGCAGCCCTCGAATTCTACCACAACCAATTGAAAATCCGACTGCTAAATGAGAATGATTCTGACATGTATCAACGCGCAGATTGGTTGATTAATAAATTGGGTACTAAAATACAAGCCTACTTCTGGCTCGATGAGTACGAGGGCAAAGAAGACTTTTCACGCTACTGGAAAGACGAATGGGCAAGTGGTTTAACCGCATGGAGGAAATCAAGAACAATTCCCAACGCTGATATTGTCACAGAAGGTGAACGGGTCAAAGTTGTTGACCAACACGATCGCAGTTTAGCTCATGTTATATGGAACCCGGGGTCAGAATATGCAATCTGCAGCTGTGATTGGAGCGAAAAGGGTAATCTGTGTGAGCATGTTTGTAAGGTTATTCAATATTTTCGTGAAAAAGGTTTGGGATCGCCATCTGTGAGCCTACTGCAGTATAATCAAGGTCTGATTAATATGTTAAAATGCCCGCCTGCTAATTCTTTTATTCGCGATCAAGCTGTGTCATTAGCCGTTTGGGTTAACGAGCAGCTTAGTGTGCAATTTGGAAAAGGTGGACACAATGGTGACTCTGATCCGAGGGATGGGATGGTTAATTCCTGCACACAGATGGAAGTTGACTCGGAATTATGTTGACTCGTGTCTGCTGATCCTTTCTTTTGAGGCAGCATGTTAGCGGCTCGTGGTGCTCGTGGGAGACTTGATGATCAGAGTAGTAAATGATCTAATTGTATATGTTGATTGAGTGATTGTAAGTTTGCTGTTTTCATTCTATGTTAAAGGAAATGGTTTTTTGCATACCAAATATCGAATATAGTTGTTACAATAGAAATAATAATCTATCTTAACTAGTTACATACGTCCTGCGCGTTGCATCATGTTGTGTTATGAATTTTGAAAAATTGAATATAAAAGCTAGTCAAGAAGCTGCTCAGTGGTCTAACTAAGCTAGTCAAAGAAGCTGCTCAAGCATGGTCTAACTATTTGAATTAATGCTCATAATTCAAGTCTCCACTACAACTCCATTTGATCGATCGTAAAAATTTGTTATTGTTATTTCAAGTAATTTATCTAATTTTATGGATCCTTGACATACTTGTATGTCTTATCTATGAGAAGAATCTTAAATATAAAAAAAAGATAACGAATAAGAAATAAAAATTTATTTCAAACATTTGAATCTTTCACATCCAACTATCAATTACTTTTAGATAGCAGTTTCAAACAAAAGTACTTCGATCTAAAAAAATGTATTTATAAAAATATACCGGAAAGGAAAGGACATGAACCGTGTTAGAAGCTTTGATATTAGAGAAATATATTTCTACCCGAAATTCAAAAAGTTTTTTTGTACGACAAACAAATAAATCCTAAATAGCTACTAATAAAGTCGGTTCATTTCATTTTTATAAAATAATTTTGATTTAGTTATACGAGATTTTTTTATTTGATATAATCTTTTTTCTATGTATTTATCTTTCTAAATTTCTTCTCTACGAATTGAATGTGGGAAGCCAGTGGTGGAGACTGCAACAAAACACATGGCAGGGGCAATTTACAAAAAACTAAACTATAGTGGCTAATATGTGAAATCATAGAGATTCATTTGTGGAAAATGCACGTGAAAACAGGGAGGCTGTTTTGTAAACATAAAAATTCTAGTGCCAAATTTTCAAAACTCTAATATTATACTGGTGTAACCGACATACTAAAATTATAATATATATAATGTAACTTCAATATTGGCAATTACCTCATGTAACATGAAGTTATATGTTCCTTTAATTTGACTTAAAAATGATGACAAATACATGGCATGTTTAACTCATTTGCCCCATAATGATATTTTTCTACTTTTAGTTCTTACTTTTAGTTCTTCGAGTGTTAGAAATAGAACATAATAAATCATTTTTTGATTATTTGACCTTTAAAAAAGGTAAAAATAATAAAGTTTTAGAATATCACTTTCGTATCGAATTGTTTAATTGAAATCAAATGACCTGTAGCTTATTAGTACAAAGATATTTAATAAAATGTTCCTTCTTATAAAGTTTATGATTCAAGTCTCATAGCGTAAAAATGGTGTGAAAACCCTGTTTAAAAAAACTTTTAAAATTGAAATATGTATAATATTACATATTGATATTATATCACTATTAAAAGAAATATCTAGCTTAAAAGAAACTAATCCTTTTTAATTGTTAAACATAAAGAATGAACATAGAGATATGAAACCCTAACCATTGAAGATAGGAACATATAGCACTAGTTTACTTACTAGTGTAAATTCCTCAATGACGTGTTTAGTTGTATAAATATTTAGTTCTATATTTGCATAAATGTCAGTCTTTTTTTCTGGAATTTGTTCAAATAACGTTTACGTATTCTAGTTGAATAAATTAAAAAGAACATCTTAAACCTGACATTATAATTGCAACACATATAGGTTGTTCAAAAACTTTTTTTTGCAAGACATGCATACATGTTACATGACCCAAAGCCAAACAACCACTAGTGTCCAAATTTTGAGATTTGCAATGGTTTTCTTGATAGAAAATTAACTTAACGAGTCGGAATTGGTTAGTGGTTGATTTTGACAAGTGACGGTTGAATTGGTTTAATGGTTGAACAGGTTTGGGTAATTTTTTTTGTCAAACTAATTATCTGTATATTGTAAGATTTTAACTCAACATATCTCGTACATATATGATTGTTTTTACCAACTAATCTAGAAAGTTATTAAAGTTGTATCTCTAAACAATTATTTTTAAAAGACCAACAAACAATTTTATTACTCCAGAGGCTAACAAAAAGTTAGCCTATTGCATTACATACACCAATATAGACCAATTCACAATCTCATAACCGATACATTTTTTTACACCATTGATTTCATTTCAGTGCCTATTTTTTCGATCGGCTCTTAAGCCATAAAAATCCAAGGACTTTAATTTCACATATCACCTTTGCAATATTGGTAGTTTTTTTTTTTTTAATCAAATATCATTTCGTTCTTGTTTCTCCATAAACACCAAATAGCAGTCTGTATCATCATGTATATTGCATTCCTCCATCTTGGTGTTCCTCGAGCAGATTCATAAAAGTGGAGTAGGTCTTTCTTATTGAACAAGAAAAAATAACATGTCTAAGAATGTTTTTGTTAGATGTTTAAGAGTTGACATAGATTTATCTATCAAATTATTAAAAAAAAATTACATCATAAAATTTCAAACACTATTGATCTATCAAATAAAAAAAAAAAAACATTTTAAGCAACGCCTAGATAACGTTGTCAAATACAAATATTGAATGATTTGAACTCTCGTAACCTATTAACTAACACCACCAAACATACACACTGTTTGAGCCGTCACCCGTTGACGAGACAAATACATCATTTACCTTTGATTTCAATTTTTTTTTAAAGATATTATCTTTTAAATTTAGATATACCAATATTAAATAATTACTTGACATGTTTAACTTGCTCGCCTGTCAAAATAAGCCGGCAAAATTTAGTTTGTCAAGAAAGATGTTTTTTCTAATTTATCAATTGATTTTAAAATATGCCATTATTTTTAATAAAGTAATGATTTTTTCGTCTTATTTATTTTTGTTATCTACTACACGCAACTATTAACATTTTAGAGTAAACAAAGTGTCATGTTTACAGCTTGTGGGTGAGTCTTGTCTTGTCTCTTACTACAGATTGATAAAAGAATATGAATATGACGAAAAATTTGATCCAATATGTGTTAAAGTATGAGGTTGATTTTAAAAACATTTTCACGGGCTTATAATGAATACGATATTAGATGATAAACCGTTGATTACCCAAACATTTTTACCCATATTAAAATCATATATATTAATATATTATTCATTTATACAATCTTAAAAAGTATAATAAATATATATGTTGAGGTTGTTAAAAGTTAAAATTATTAAAACTAGTGGCATTCCAAAACGCGCGTTGCGCGAAATGTCACGGGCTGTGTGATGTTTAAAGATTTTTTTTTTTCGACCTACGCATATTATATGTGCTATTAAAAGGTGTTTGTTTGATAATGTACATACTTGATGGTGCCTAATTGACGTTTTCATTTTGCAATGCGTTCTCAGAATGCCAAAAGAAATTAGCAGTTGTCAGCAGCTGCAAAAGGCATGATCTTCTAGCTAATGTATTTAGTTCTTGCCTCTCTTGGTCGTGGACGAACAGGTGACTGCAATTAAACTTGTGTTGGTTGTTTTTTGAGTATCATTGTTGTAAATCAGATCAAGAGATGTTTACCTTCTGACATAAACAATGATCTTTTTGCGAAGATGGTTGGTTGAGATCTTCCTCCTATTGCTGTTGGCAGAGGACGTTTAGGTACGGGAGCTCCGCTTGAGGGCATGTATGTTTCTTGAGCTTTAGCCTTGTATATGATGCATCGAACAACTCCAGTTCTCTTTCCTTCTAAGCCTGAACATATAAAACTACTTGCTTATCTATCATTGTTTGCAGCAATTTGTTTGGTTTTTGACTTTTTGCTTTGTTAGCCTTTCAGAGCATGTGGTTCTGAGCAGGTGTTTGGCAGCCCGACCAAAGATTGTTGCAGGAACATTGCTTGTTTTGTTGGAGGATGTGGCAGTGATCCGATATCTGCAATAGTAGTTTGTGAGAGTTGTATTTGGCTCTAATAGATCAATTTAAAGTATGTGCTTACATGTGGCTTGGAGAGTCATAGTTGCCATCAAGGGTGCATAATCACTCCTTGTTAGCTTTCAGAATCGATTGTCTATACTTGGGGTAGGCTGTGTAGGACCACTCCTTGTTGGCAGCTGCATGAGTCACCGTTGAGTTGATGGTAAAAGCGCACCCCTGTGTTTAGATTTGTTTGTCTCTTTCTACACTTGTTTGTTTTATGTAATAAGGATGGTTCATTATTTATCATTAGTTTGTGGTTGTCTTTCTGAAATAGGCTAAGAGATAGTAGTGCTATTCTGTAGACATATTTTTACATTAGCTTTGTTGGCTCCTTTGGTTATAGAACTTCTTAGCTCCTACTATGAATTGTTGAACCTTAAATAATCAAAAGAACAATTAAATCAACAAAAGCATGGTGGTAAAGTTGGTTGAGTTTGTGGCAAGAAAGATCCTTACTTGTTGTATATAACAAAGTAAAATCCTTTTATACAAGTGACATGAGTAACATATAACAGTATGTAACAAACTAAAATCTATAGATGTTTCTTACAATCTAATGAGGAGTCATGTTTCTATGCCTCGAGATTAAGGTATATATAAGTAGTGTTTGTTGACAGAAGCTGCGACTTACCTATTATGAGAGACATTCTTGTGAGTGGGTGTATGTTAATGTATAAAAGCTACATCTGATATAAACTCTTTCACTCTCATCGCTGTTAGGGCGAGTATTATTGGTTCTGTCGGTGCCTCAATCGCTACTCTCCTGAATCTGTCTGGAGATGCTGCAGTTTCTTCCTATAACGCGACATTGATATCTCCGTTGCTGTAATATAAGCAAGACTTGAGTCGGTTAGTACATGGATAATAATTATCCCGTTTAAAAACAAGTTATTAAGTTTATAGGTAGTTGTCTGTTTTAACGAATAAAATATTTGAACCTGTCTATTAGTTTTGGGGTTACATTAAGAGGAATTTTACATTAAAGGAGTATCTTTTTTTTTCTTTCTAATATTTAGCAATGCAAGAATCCGGTCATTTGTTTAGCTATGCTTAATGCTACATGGTGGGTATGGTATCAACATCATTTTGTTATATCAAGGCAAATAAACGATATTATTTTTACCTTTATGGTATATATATCTCACCCAATATATGAGAAAAAATTTAGTTGGTAATTAATGTTAGTAGTTGTATATAACTGTCATGGAATATTTAGAAAATAAAATAATACTAACAATGTTGAAACATAAACATACTAAAAATAACATGTGGATTTCTAAGATTTATTTATTCATTGGTTGATTAAAAAAAAGGATACATATACTAAAGTCTCCTCCATGTTTATAGAATAATTTAAACCGTAAATGAAGTGTATTTGGTTCGTAATATGAAAGCATATAAAAAGAATATTATGTGTAGTTTGGAGTATATAAGTTGCATTCTTTCGGCTTTAAATGCAAAAATGTCTTAAAAATACAAGCTAAAATAAACACTGATCATCCATTTAACTTTGATAATTAAAATCTGTTGTGTTTGATTTGAAGATCACATTGACAGACAAAAACAAAAGAATATGCACATTTAGTGGGTCATATGTGAATCTAAATGAACTTAAAAAATAAATGTAAAACTTTTACACTCCCACGAAATTTTCATTTCATGCTTGACAAAATTTCAAAGTTTGAATCTTTAAAGTAAACTGCATGAATAAAAGCAAACAATACTTGTAAAAAGCAAGCAAGATACCCCAAAAATACAGAGTAAAAATGAACAGAAAAATGATATGAAATTTTAAAAAATCACACCTTTATCATCTTTAAACAGTTGATGTTTCAGAGGAGAAAGATCCTCATAAATGCAAATAATACCCTGCAAATTTGTGTGACCAGTTAGTATACTCTGTTCAACTTAGCTCATTTTGTGGTTTGCTCATACATACAAGAAAGTGGTAAAAGCATGCAAAATGTGTGATGGGTCAAAACAGGTTGGGTTGACTCAAAGACAGTTTTCTATTACCAATTAATATCACTAACGTTTTACTTTTAAAATGCTTTATAGTAACTTAAGTTCAACAACAAGCAAATTTAAAGCTATCTCTATAACACGTACATTCATTCCGAAAGCAAGAAAGAATTTTTTAAAACTCTAAGCGTACCTCAAAATAAGATAGAAATCCACAAATTGAAACATATTTCACACATTTATTATTTACAATTTTCGCCAGGCTTTAAAATTTGACCCCTTTCAAGCATAAGTAAATAGTATAAACATAACCCAAACTAACCATCTTAAAACATATAAACTAATGAATAACAAAACTAAGAAAAAAAAAATAAGCATTTCATTCACTTCACAATAAACCAAACACAATTATATGGCTATTCTCAGCAACACAACAACATGCGGCAGTGTTCTAAGTTGCTTTCAACACCAGTTGAACACTGACTACATGTAAAAGCATTAACAATGTCCATGTTATATAATATTGATATCTGACAGGAGGAAAGTATTAGTACCTCCAGCCTAGATTAATAGATGGATACAACAAAATAATAAACCTAAAGAAAATAACGGGAACCCTAATCCAACTTTCAAGCACTAAATTACATATTCCAAACAACATCAACCAAAACAATAAATCCACGTAATGAACACTAATTCATACCTATGAGTGTCCGTTTATTTCTCTTTGCCAGAACATAAGTTGAGATCGGAATATCTGAGGAATCGCAAGGGTGCTAACTGGTTCGTCTGTTGGTACCCTTGTGCAGCGTGAATCTCGCCTATTTGTCGAACATGCAAGGCGTATCGGCGTTGTGGTTGTCGGAATCTTCTATTCGGTAACAACTTCAAGAAAAATAACATGTAAAATCAAAATATCTAGTGTTTGTTTTTGTGGAAGGGGATGAAGGAGATGACTGGCTACTCATTGATGAGAGGAAAAGGGTGAAACTCAGGTGGTGGTGATGAAATATCCTACCATTTTCCTCGTCGGCTTCACAGACCTTATACAGCCACGTTGATGCCTCCGACTCTGCCATCTCATCTCCAGTCTTCCTTTGAGTATGGTTCGGTGGGCACTGTGATCTTAATCTTCTTCATTGTATAACCCTGGATCTTCTTCTTGAAATGAGTTTCTGATATATTCTATCTCTAACTTTATCTCTCTACATAAGAAAAGGATGTGACAGGCGGTGTGGACACGTGCATTGCTTAAGCAAAACCAAAAATCACAGCCATATATTTGTAATGAACGGTTGTGATTCTCGCAGAACACTATTCATTTCCCATTGTTATTAACATATATATTAATGATAGAATTACTAAAAGTGGATAATAAACACCTCAACATGTAGTCGTTAACCAACGACCATAAATATCATCCACAGTACTCGTAGGTATACTCGCAATTCGCAAAATCAATGGGTAACATCTAACTGGTGCCTGAATGCATAAAATGTTGTATAATACTATAAATAGGACGGAAATTACGAATACCCACCTCATATCCAAACATTGTCATCCCCACTCTACCAAACTATCATTTATTTGTATCGACATGTTTTACAACTAAAATAAGTGTCTAGATTCTGGGAAAAAATATATGTATATTCAACAATAATACCATTTAATAGACCTTTACAAAATTTTGATCATAGTTAATTTCATTTTTCTAAATGACATATATTTATATAAAACCATAGAAACAAACAAGTAAAACCTAATTAGTGAGAATAACCAAAGGGCTTTTGCATCAACGGGATATTGATGCATAAAATAATATCTTTTTATGCGAGGTGAGTGGTTAAAGTCAATACAGTATCAAAAAATACATAAAATTGTTATTACAAAAGTTAACGGAGTGAGTTGAAAACTGAACTACTCGAGTTACTCTAAACATCTACACCTGCACTTTAATCCAATTGACGAATCTCAGATTCATTGATTCTTCAATCATCACAATGATCCTCAAAAGCACTGCCTATCACCTTCACTATCATCCTAATCAACAATCCACCTTTCCCCCGCGAAAATCTTCTTCAGGTAACCTAACAATTCGATCTTTACCAACAATTTCTTATCACTTTATGTGGATTTTGCTTTCTGAAAGCTTCTGAACCTATCAATCTGCAGATAAGAGTTCAATCACGTTACCAATTCGTCCCAACTCCCTCTCTTCATGTAAGATTTTCAGTTCTGATGTTGTTGCGTGTTGGAGTTATCATTTTTCATTGCATTGAGCGATTTGATTCTGATATTAAGATTAGTGTTTTGAAATGTTTGTTTTCATGTTAATCGATGTTAGGTTGGGGTTCTAGATTGATAGTTCATAGGCGTGTATCTGGAGAGTCTTCTGGATGGGTTGACCCTGATGAATCTTCAAATTATGCATCGATTTCACCTCAGGTGTTAAATTATTACTCATTTTTCTTTCATTTTAATTACAGACTTACAGTTAATCAGTTATTAATGAAAACTGACAATCACACACCAAACTAGAGCACTATTTTGGTGATTGGTAACCTGATTTTAGGTATTTGGCTTGTGATTTCAATGGTGTTTTAGATGTTTGTTGCCATACCTAAAGTGAATAAAGAAGTAAAGAGCAATTCCCATATCAAAACTTACATTAGAAAGATTTGATTGTTTCTGAAGTAAACAATTTGGAATAGTGAAACATATCATATAATGTCCTCTTCATTTTTCTACCTTACTATGAAGTGTATTCGTCGTATAAATTTGGTCAACAGTTACTGAAATAGTCCATTAAGACATGTATTTGTCACTAATGGGATATTTTGATAGTAAAATAGTGTACTCCGCCAATTAAAGGTTGTGGGTTCAGATCTTGCAGAGTGGAGGTATGGTAATTTAGGTGGAGAGTAGAGAGAATTTGTGTACGCCAGTAAAAAGAAAAATTAAGACTTGTATTTGTATACGAATCTTTCTTTATGCTTTCTGTTATATATCAGGGATATATAAGCCTACTATAAATGTATTTTTATAATACTATTCATGCTTAGCAGATACTTGAAAAGAAGGCTTCTTTTGTGGATGTTTTAACGAAAGCCAACTCAATCTTGCCTCAAGTAGTTATTGCTACTACGATATTGGCTCTTGTCTATCCACCATCTTTTACATGGTTTACTAGCAGGTTAACTAACACTCACTTATTTCCAAAACTATTCCTTTAATATGAACCTAGTTATCTTTGTCTTTAGCGTTGTTTGTTTTGGTATGAAATATAATAATATTTCAGGTATTACGCTCCGGCTTTAGGCTTCTTAATGTTTGCAGTCGGGCTAAATTCAAGTGAAAAAGATTTTATTGAAGCATTTAACAGACCTAAAGCTATTATTGCTGGTTATGTTGGCCAATTTGTTATTAAACCGTCTCTTGGTTATTTATTTGGCACAATGGCCATGACAATGTTCGGCCTTCCAACTTCCTTAGGTAATATTATTTTTAGTATTTATTATTCTGGTTTTTGTATAGCTACATGTTTCACAGTATGATGCTATGATCTTATGCTTTCAGCAGTTTCCTTTGGTTTATGTATGCTTAATTCCAATACTGTCTGATTCAGGTGCCGGGATCATGCTAACTTCTTGTGTTAGTGGGGCCCAGCTATCGAATTATGCCACTTTTTTAACAGACCCAACGATGGCCCCTCTAAGCATCGTTATGACATCAATATCTACTGCTTCTGCTGTTTTTGTGACCCCGTTTTTGTCACTATTACTCATTGGCAAGAGGTTGCCTGTTGATGTAAAAGGAATGATTTCCAATATTTTGCAGATTGTAGTTTCACCTGTTGCTGCTGGCTTGCTTCTTAATCGGTAAGGATATATTAGGTGGTTAGGATAACGAGTAAAAAATGAGTTCATAGTGAAACATGATTTTAATTTTTTGTATGGGTCAGGTTGGATTGGGTTGTCAGGCTATGCTTTTTTCTCAACTTTTTTAAGGAGTGCGTTAAGACGAGACAAAAACAACATTATTTTAATAAAAACAGTTTAGTAGGTTGTATACTTGTATGCTTTAAATATTTTGGGCGAGTATATTTCACAAGTTCCCATTTGAGCTAACTTTCAACTTTTATATTTACCCATTCAACCCGTTTGGGATAGTAAGGAAATAATTGAATTTCTACCATAAACTTTAAAGATCATTTAAACCTTTAATAAAGTTATACCAACTTCAAATTTGACGAGTAAGAAGTTTGACTCAAGTTTTTTTTTCTGATTTCTTCTTATAAGCGACTCATGTTTTTCTTTTTTTTCCTAATTTCTTCTTACAAGCGTTTTTTTCAGAATATACAGGTTTTTGCCAAGAATATCAAGTGCTATTAGACCCTTTTTGCCACCATTATCAGTTTTAGTGACTTCTCTCTGTGTCGGGGCTCCTCTTGCAATTAACATAGATTCGGTCTTATCACCTTTTGGGATATCAGTTTTGTTGCTTGTTATCTCCTTTCATTTATCTGCATTTATACTTGGATATGCATTTACCGGCATTGCTTTCCACAATGAACCGGACGTCAAACCTCTTCAAAGAACACTTTCCTATGAAACCGGTTCCACATTTCTTCATTATACAATTCCTAATCAGCTAAAATCATATTCATTGTTACCTGGATTTACAAATTATTTATATTATGTGACACTCACCCTTGAAATAAAACTTTATATTATATAGGTATGCAAAGTAGTTTGTTGGCCCTTGCCCTGGCAAATAAATTCTTTCAGGATCCACTCGTTGGGGTACCTCCTGCGATATCAGTAAGCGTGTTTCTTAACTCGTAACTAACTGAAATAATGTTAACCACTTTCTTTGTGGGACTCATCCTATTTTACTGTACATGAAGTATACGATACTCACAATAACTGTTTCGTTTCTTGCTGTTTGTGCAGGTTGTAATCATGTCACTCATGGGTTTTTCTCTTGTGATGCTATGGGCTAAGAAGAAACAGTGAGTTTCATGAGTCCAGAACCTATCAGTTGATATTCCTTTTGCTTCTTTTGCTGAGGTTAAAAATAGGTAACAAATGATGCTTATTTTTAGCACCAGGTTTTTAAATTTTTTGAAATTTCCGTAGAGAATTTGTATAAATCGCTATACTGTTGTGGTAGTGATGACAGTAACCGGTGTAACTTGGAGAGTTGTATAGGCACTGGCATGGTGTTAATCTTTGAAAATGTTGGGTTATATGGTATTACTTGAAGATTGAATACATATAACACAGTATCACACACAAGAAAACCAAATAGCAGATATTATATAACAATACAAGCTTTTTACTTGTGGCATGTGATGCCTTTTACCTTCTTATATATCCACACTGCTCTATTGATCATTTGATCACATGCAAAAAGTTTTTATGTGTCATGTACTCGTTAAGCAATAAATAAAATCATTATTTTTTAACTCAACCAGTGCTGATAGGCTCGACCATGGTAGTCAGTGGCCCTCAACCAGCCTGGTCTACTTGAAGCCCTATATCAAGGCCTAAAATGTATTTAAACGTAAAAAAATGTAAACCGGTTTGGAATGTAACGAACTCTAACCCACGACCATGATCAGCCTTCTCTAGGTTTTATTATAGAGGACATTTACTATGTGTTGATAGTCTTTGACATAATCAGTCTTCTTGTTTGAATGTAGGCCTGTTTAGGAATCGAGACATTGTGTTTGCATGTTAGAGCCATTTAGGGATCGACTTTAGCAATTGTGATTGTTATGGGGAAGAGGATACATTTTTGGAACTATTAAAAAGCAACTGTCAATTTTAGAAGGTGCGAGTCGCCGTTCTTTAAAAAAATATCAAAATGAAAATAAAAAAAAAGGTTTATGAGTGATGTTTGTTTGTTGAAAAGGGACAAATAAAACAAGATTCCTTTGATAAGATGCAAAATTTACAATTAACATATATGTTAAAAATACAAAGCAATGAACTGTAGATTTAGGAATATTGGGTATTCCACTCAAAAGCTTAAACAAGGAGAGAAAGGAGTCACACTGTCTCTCTGTCTTCTTACGATCTCTGTATTCTTACAATCTCTTTCTCTCAACGAGGGGTGTCGGCATTAGAAGTGGATCTATATAGTTGAAGGTTTTAGGGTATGTGTGATGGCTTTCGAGGTGTGAGCGGAGGTTGTAGTGGACTCGGTGGTCTCGGATGTTGGGGATGAGGGTGCGGCTAAGATTTTGGTCAGCGATGCTTGTGAAGGTGAGGATGATGAGGGTGGCTGGTTTTCTTAAAAAAATGCAAGTACATGTTCCTTAAAAGTTAGCATTTATAACACACCAAAGCTTAAGTTTGACATAAAAGAAATTTCAAAAAAATATATTAAATAAATAACATGGAGTGTGTATTATCTGTTGTCATCAACAGACCTATAACCAGGGCCAGCTTAACCATTTTAGTGGCTTAAGGGGTTAATTTTGGAGACTTTTTTCTTAAGTCTTTAAAAAAAAATTTTAATCTACTTTTTATATATTTAAAAAACATGCGAAACATTTATATAAAGCTTATTTTTCTAGTTTTTTTTGAAGCAAACTCTTTAATCAAATATTCATACTTAATCTCATAAGATAAATCTTTTTCAATTAATACCAAGCCTAGTCTGGCCCAAAACAGAATAGTTAGCCCATAACGTAATAGCAAACCCAAAACTGTAATTACCTTATTCCAAACACTAAAAAAACGTGAGGTCCTTCAACACGTGGAGGTCTTAAGCCACCGCCTGGCCCAATAACTTTATTGGGCCGGCCCTGCCTATAACATTGTTCAAGTTCTTATAAATACTAATTAACTTTATAATATTTTGTAGACTAAAACAAGTGAACTTTCTCTTTCACTACCGTCCCGTTAGCTAATATAATAAATATTAGAAAATTAATAATAATAACAATAGTTTACGTATAATAATAAACTTCCGCTTAAAATTTACTTAAGAATAGGAAGTACATTAATGAGACGACCGATTTATGATGTTCAGACATTAGTCATGGGTTTCGTGTATAGCGTTTGGATTGCGTGAGGTTAACCTATGCTCATATTTGCTTGTATTGTCTCATAAACCCACCTCGATTCTTCAAGCTTTGCAGAATGCCAATTCCATACATATAGGAAAATCATCTGCTTTACGTTAAGCATAAAACTTTCCCACAATACTCATTTAACCTAGAGATAATTGTTGGTATCCGTTTGAAAAAAGAATATATAAGCATACTAGTGACATAAGGGAGAGTTACCATATTTTTAATCAAATTCATAAAAACTAACCAAAGCACCCATGGTCATGTTGGGTGTTGAATCCAGCAAATAAAATAATTATAATGTGAATCTACCGTCACACACAATAAAAATAGTATGAGCGGAAGTAGGGTTCGTGTCCTCAGGGATACGTGTCAATTATTTTATACTAAAAACGTTTAATCACAGTTACTTTGATTGCTTACGGGTTAAGGAATATGGGGGTTTTAATTAAAAACTAAAACTGAAAGTAAATTGCAAAAAGTAGAAAAATTCCAATAGGTTGACACGGCCGTGTCAGAACTGTACGTGGCCGTGTTAAGGTTCTGCCAGAAAAACGAAAATTGACATTTTTTTGTATTTTTTTTATTCTGAAATGGAATTAATAAAAACTCTAATTAAATTGTGAAATAAATTAAAATATGAAAGCTAATTCCAACAATAAGGTAATTTCTTGATTCGATTTAGCTTACGATCATTAATGATTATGGTGCAATGACTATTTTTAATTAATAATTTGTATCGATACTAGACATCATGTCGTTCCGATATCCACTCTATCTAATGTCTAATCAAGCGCAGTTCGTTGATTAGGGTCAACCCGCTACTCTAAGCTCACGCCGTTCGGATCTTAGCGTGCGGGTTGAAATGATAGAAGTATCAATTATAATTAAACACACACGCCGTTCGGTATGTTTAACTAGATTGCATGATTCTATAACGAGGATGGATTCATAGACAAACCAAACTGTTAATTGTTCCTTATATCAAAAATCAAAACTTGATTAAGGTTTTAAATCTTGAAGAACTTTATTAGAAAAATTAATAAAGTGGCCAATTTTATTAACAATCTAATATATACACCGGATTAGATCCAGGTTTAAGATCAAGAATCAAACAAACAAACCATTAGAATAAAAACATCTCATAAACGTTTCATATAATTTCAAACCAAATAAAAAAAAATTAAACCCTAATGTTAAAACAAATATTGTTCTAGCCGGACATGACGGCTAGATCAATCAAAACTAAAATGAAATAAAAACTTACGAAACGAAACATGAATAATTAAGTATCTTGATAATGAAGATGCTTTGTTAAACTTAATTCTTCAAGATAAAGTCTTTAATATGCTCCCTGATGCCTCTTTTGATCATCATCTTTTATTATATTTATAATAAGGCTTAGATTTCCAGATCTTTTTTTTTAGGATTTTAGTTTTTATCTTTTATTTAAAATATTATGATGATAAATATCACTTAAATCAAGATTCCTAAAAAATAGGAAAATTCCTGCACTCTTTTAAATTTAAGATTTCTTTAATATTTTTTTCAAAGTTTCCACAAGCATTTATCTTCTCTTCCAATAAACCTATAAAACCAACCAAAACACACCAAAGTAGATTCTATCCCAAAAAACTACAACTATATAAAATAAACGAAAAATACATGAAAGTAATGCAAAATATACTCTAAAATTACTATAATTATTGACTAAAAATATAACTAGCAGGTCAACATCTTCGGGTACTACAACCGAGATAGGGAACCGATTTGGCAAGCCGAAAGATCATCGACAGTGGTGTTACTAAAGTTACCGGAGAAACGTATGTTGAACGTTTTTTAAGTCAAAACAAACCCAATGAGAATGTAACGTTATAAATATCAAAAATTTTAGCATTCAAGAGAAATAAAAGAAGTCAAGGTTTATTGTCTTCCTAGCATTCCCTGATTTCAAACAAGTAAAGAGACAATTTTGAGTTTCTCGATATTTGAAGATAAAAACTTGTTGACCAAATTGAACTATTGAACTTTCTGTTAAGTCATAAGAAGAAATCTTTGAGAAAGAATGCAAGCTAGTTTTCTGTAGGTCACAAATCATAATCATAATCATAATCATAATCATGTTATTAATGTATTTCTTTTGAGAATTCTATGCATATCGAGTCCAGTCTTCCTAATATCACGATAGAAAAAATATTTATATGTCTCTTGACTTTCACCGTAGGAGTTTTCTAAGCTTCGCAACTAAAAATACGAACTTGAGAAAATGTTTGATAAACATTAAAAATACGAACTTGAGAAAATGTTTGATAAACATTAATACTACTGATGGTTTGTCATCAAGGTAGCCCGATTTATTTTGTCACTAAATATTTAAGGTTTCTTATTAAATGGTTATTCATGCGTTATTCTCTTAAATGAAGTGATCTATAACAATCAAATTAAAATAAATCATTGTTGACGGAGCTAAGCATCTTATTTTAAGTTATGCGCTTTTAATTTTCACAATTTAAAATTATTAAGTTAATTATGATGTCTTCAGTTAGTTGACCGGCTGACCGTCAGACATTTTGGACCGACAGACCATCATATGTCTAGTTTAATATGTACTTTTATTTCAAAAACATCATTATGACATGAGAATGCAAGAAGGGCATGATTAAACAATAATAAATCCTGATTTGGAATTTATTAACTTCAATACTTCATAACCTCAAGAATATTTGGTTTTATGTTACTTTATTTGGTTTTAAACTGATATCAACTTTATAAATAAGCAATATCCAAAGCCAATCAATTATGTTGCATCATAATTTTAAGTTTAGTTTTTAAATTTTAACTTGAAATTCCCATTCACATAAAGTAAGGAATCTTCAAAAAGCCTGCATTTATGTTAGAAAACTATTAAAAATTATCTTACTTTTTTCAATTTTCAATTTTAATTTTTTTTAAATCTATACTAATAAATTAAAATTTCTAGATGATATTTTTCTTGTTTATTTATCTAGACTTCATCTCGGATTCGAACATATATTCTCACTACAATAAAATTTAAAAAGTATATAAATATAATTTTCTTAATAAATCTCCATTTACTATTATGCTAATCAAATTAATTTTTTTCTATAAATAAAATATTTCATTAACAATATTTTAATAAGAATAAAGTTTGTTAATATTAAATTTAATTTCTAGCTAATAATTGTTAAAATTAAAATACCTTAAACATCGTATTTTTTAAGCAAACATTTTTAAAATATAAAGTTTCACGAATACAAAAATAATTATAATAAGTGATCATTTGCTATAAAACAACATCTTCGTTTTAATATACATCATAGTTCAATCTTTTCAAATCTAGATAAGTTTTACCATCTTACAATCTCATATTCACAATTTTATATTCACTATTTTAACTTATTTAACATATGGGCATTGTTACGCGCGTATTTAATTTAGTGAAAATTGATATAATTTAAAATTAAAATAAGCAAGGGCATATTTGTCTTTTACACCAACTAGTGGTACGTTACAGGAAAGGCATCAACCGAACCATCTAGTAACATAACAATTCACCCAAAGGGCAATTCCGGTATTTCATAGGAATCCTAACCCGTGCTACAACAACGATAACTTATTCCCAAAGAAATAATCAAACCCCCATTCTCTCTCTTATCTCTTTCACCTCAGTTTATATAAATCCACCATTAACAACCTTCATCTTCAACAACAACAACAATAACAATAATAATATCATTCAATCTGCAGATCAATCAACCATACACCATGGGATCCGATGCCAACAAGATGAACGACGCCACCAGCTTCCAGCCGTCGGAGCCGGCTCCCTGCGCCACCGGCTGCGGCTTCTTCGGCACCGCCGCCACCAACGGCTTCTGCTCCAAGTGCTACCGTGACGTACGAATCAAAGAGGAGCAAGCGGCTTCGGCTAAAGCCGCCGTCGATAAGCTCGTTAACACCGTCGTAAGCTTCCCTCCACAAACACCTTCTTCTTCTTCTTCGTCTTCCTCCGGATCCGGATCTGGATCCGTATCCGGATCTGGATCTGAAGTTACTCCGGCGACGGTGGCTCCGGTGAAGGAGAAGGTGTCGAATCGGTGCTTAACGTGCAATAAGAAGGTCGGTGTGATGGGATTCAAGTGCAGGTGTGGAGATACGTTCTGTGGAAGCCATCGGTACCCTGAGAAGCATGATTGTGAGTTTGATTTTAAGAAATCCGGTAGAGATGCGATCGCTAAAGCTAATCCGGTGATTAAAGCCGATAAGGTTGATCGGATCTGAAGATTTGAAGTTGGTGGTTGATTAAGGGTTGGTGTTTGAAGGTGTATGTTAATGGTATGGGGGAGTTTCGAATTAGGGTTTGCTTTTATTGTTTTTTAGGTTTTTAATTGGATTGTGAAGATGAAGATGAAGATGATGATGATTATGATGATGAAATGTAAGGGGAAAAGTGTAAACAAATGAATTGGTGAATTTGGTTGAATTGATGAGTAAGCTAAGCGTGGCGTATAATTGATTATGTTTAGTTGTTTATTGCTAATTGCTAATTAAGCTGGTTTAACTTTCTTTGATGGGTGGATATGGTATAATTTTATTTATTCAAAATTTATAAAATATGTTATTATTGATATAATATTAAATGGGAAAGATAAACGTTGGAATGCCAATGATTACTTTTCGTTTGTTTTTTTGTTTTTGTCAGAATTGATACGTTGGTACTTTTTAAAATTAAGAATGAGCAAATGGTTTTAATATTTTATTTTCAAAATTCCATATATTATCCTAATAGATGCATTTAGCCATGTCGACATTGGAAAATACAAATCAGGAGCAAGTCTTTGGTTATTATTGGATTTGTAAAGCGTTTTAAATCAATAAGTTGTGTAAAACATTTTTTGGTATTATTGTAACTTATTCTTTTATTGTTGTATTATTAGTCACACGGAGTGATAATCAGGGACCCCGAATAAAATGATCTTTAATTTGACATGATTCCTCATGTTTTTGCTGTTTTATTAGGGATTTGATTCCCATTATTCAAATGTCACTAGGCTAGATATTGCCATCTTTTTCATGTGTCTTGTGAATGAAAATTAATTCTATCATGTTATTGCTAATCAGTTGCGCGCTTACGGCATCTAAACTTCTTGATAAGTGATCATGTTTTCTTAAAAAAATACTCTTATATTTTATGACAATCCAATTAAAAAAACAATAAAAGTAAGTTAAAGCTAAAGTTAAACATCAATAGCAATCCAATTTTACGACAAAATCTATATTTTATGACAATAACAAAAGGACCATGTTTTCTTAAAATAACTCTTATATTTTATAACAAAATCTAATAAGCTCAGTGAACCATGGCCAGAGACTTGGCCTTTAATAAAAAGTTCTTGTTCTATTTTTCTACTCTTTCATAATTCTTTCTTACACCTTCTACTATCACCACCCAATCATATCAAACTAAGTTAAAGCTAAAGTTAAACATCAATAACAACCATAAGTTCGTAACCACAACAATAAATATAACATAAATCAAGTCATTTACTTATTAAAGGATAGGGACACAATGCTAGTAAACATAGTTTTATGATAAGAGCATATGAGTATGTTGAAGTTATGCATATATTATCTTCATATTTGAAAGAATAGTAATAGTTCAATTCGGCTAGGAAACATAGTGTTATGATAAGACCATATAGGTATGTTGAAGTTATGCATATATTATCTTCATATTTGAAAGAATAGTAATAGTTCAATTCTCAGAAACACCTTGATATTAGAATATTTTAAAGGTCTAATATACTAAGTTAAAAATTCTACTTGAAATAGCCGTATCATATACAAATACTGAGAAAAAAAATCTAAAAACTATATAAATAAGTGAACTCATAAAACCACATAGATATGATATAATATTACAAGCAATGAACTCTTTGAGCCCCCCAAAAACTAAGACCACCAGCTTCTTTAAACCCTGATGCACTTTGGTGATCTACATTACATCATCTTCCAATGCATTATAGATCATCCTACAATGAGCACCAAAACATTAGAGCGCGCCTGACCACCGAACGGGTAGTGGGACCCACAGAATAAAATGAAATCACTCAAACTATTGAATCATAAACTATTGAATTCATATTCTAGCATTACATAGTCTTAAACTGCAATTGGAGATTAAAATTGCTCGCACTACACTCGAGGCTCGACTTACCAAAATAAGGTGATGAACAGGATGAAAACAAGGTGACCCATTTTAAAAAACCGTTGCATTTTCTCATCATTAAGCTGGTTAAAGATCTCTGTAACATCAACAAGGTGTTGTCTCCGAGCATACCTAGCAATAACAAAGAAACACCAAAGGTTGGGTGTCACGACCCATTCTTCAAGTAATGAGTTGATTTGAGTAAAAAGTAGTTTCTAAATAGGTTCAATTGGGTCCATTAAAATTATACAATGGGTCAAAACGGGTCACTCATATGCAACTTGCTAACTTAAAACGAATCCAAATGAGTCAGCACCAAACGCCACCACTTATAGAATAACTAACTAGTTACGTGTGTATAACTAGTATTCATTATGGGTCTAAAATATTTTTTTACGACGACAAAATAGAGAATCTTGCAGGACAATAATTGACCATAAAATGAAATTAATATGGAAACTGTTATAATTTTAATGGTAAAGATAAGGTAACAAAGAAACACTTACAATCTCATATTGTAGCAGAGGTATGGGACAGCAAGAATAAACATCACCCAATGCCCGGTTACTAGATACAAGACGCATAAAACGCCTTGTATAATATATTCTGGTAAAATCACAGTGTTTATACGTGATGCAGAATCATAAGGGTTTATGTAGTCAAACTCTAGGTCTGCAAAACATATAAGCTGCAAAAGAAAGATATCGCGTAAACAATCATATCAAAATCATGTGACTAATAATAAGATTCGCCATCACCTACTTTCATAATTCAAAACATAGTTAATAAAGACACAAGGTGCAAAGGGTGAGCCTTAGCCCCTGGCTCTAGGCGCTTAAAAAACAAGGGCTTTTTTAGCGCATAGTATAATTGAATAAAAACACCATTTTTAGGGGTTTTAAACATGTTTAGGCTTCTATTGGGATAGTTTAGGCTAATTCTACAAACACCAGTTACAAAGTCATTATCTGATATTACATATTCATGAATGAAATAAAACTACAGATGCATACATCAGTTCTCCAATCAAAATTTCAAGAACCCTAATTTCAATTATCAGATCATAAATCAAACAAAATCACCAATCTACGATTTGAAAACTTCATTATTAGAATTAAACAACAATCTGTTCGTATGATGTGATTTCACCTGATAAACAACAATAACGAGGATAGTGATTTGGATGAAGAAGAACAGTAGCCATGCAAGCGTATCCCACATTTCAATTTATTATCGATATGATGATGTAATATGGAGCAAAAGAAATGATAAGAGTGAAACAGTGAGCAATGGCCGACGGAGAATTTAATTGACGGAAATCTGATCGCCGGAAAATGATGCAACATTCGCCTTCTCCGGCGAGCGAAATTCACCGGTAGATACACGAGGATATAAATAAGAAATAATATTATTTTGTATTAGGGTGGTTTTGGTTTATTTTAGCAAGTATACGTGGGGTAGTTATACCGGTTTCAAGTTATATAACTATAATTTATCGATCAAACGAGGGTGTTTAGTTTAACATGTTCGTGGGTGTGACATGAAACTGACCTGAATTAGTTTAGACTAAACCTTGATACTTAATATGAATCGTCGGATCAATGCTTTGTCTATTTTTTTTTTTTTTCTAAACGTCTGGTTAGTGGTTAATTGTTATTACTATCAAGTTAGTAATATTCGCCAATGCCAAGGTTTGAACCTTGAACCTCCAAGAAAGGCAAATCCTCCTATCTTCCCCTTAACCGGAGGTTATAGTTTGTTGCTTTTCTGACATGTTACCGTTGAAGAACTCAATGGTTTTAGTCATCATAATTTGATGATGTACGTAGTCGTTATAATCTGGATAAATAGTTGTGGTCTAGAGTTGTCATACTTCGGGTGTTGGTCAAGTTTAGAGTTGTGGTGCTTTGCATAAATAACTTTTTTCAACGCCATCACCTGCAATTTTTAGGATAAAATCACATTTTGTATTTACAATAGAGCTAAAACCCATAATCTTTTAATAGATAGCTAAGGTTCGGAGTTGACGTATCCGGATTTGTTTATTGATGATGTTTCAAACATTGACACTAGACTTTTCTAAGCCCAATAGTACTATTAGCCTATTAGGCTTTGTTCATATGTGGCCCAATTAATATATTAAAAGCTAAATGGAAAATGAAAATGCACATAATATCGAATCGAAATAGATATATAAATATCAAATCATCAAAAGTTTTATGCTTAGTTTTGCTTTTCAAAAAAGACTACGGCGTAGCTTGTTGCACGTTTGCCTTTTATTTTCATGTAAAAAAATTATCGACAATATGAAAGATCTATTAGCATAATTCGTAGTTTCATATTATAAAAAAAGGTATTAGTATGCGTTTGATATCATTTCTTAATGTAATGATTGTTAAAGGTGAAGAGTTATGTTTAAAAGAATTTATAGTTTAGGAAGCGAATTACGTCATGTAAGACTATTAAGCTGACACTTTCGTCAAGAGAAGATCTCAAAATAAACATTCGGGTAGGCAACCCATGAAATTGGTAATTACTTTGTATTAATTGAATGAGATGAAATATGAATCAATCAACGGAGAACATGGCATGTTTTTGACTTAATAACACAAAGGTTTAAATCCAAAGGAGAACATATCATTTGTCTGGTGTAATGTGAGGCACATGTTTTTATAAACCCGACGTATAATTTTTCTCTGTTTAAAACCGAATATTTGATTTATTTTTAATTTTCTTGAATTCTCTCTTGATTGTTTGAAAGGTTTTCATAGCAAATAGGAATCAAAATCTTAATTAATATTATCTTATTTTTATAAAAAGGGCTTACAAGGCTGTTTTAAGTACGAGACACAAACATAAAGTCATATTTTTAAGTCATTTTGACTGATACTTGATTTATCTTTCATTTTACATAGTGCCAGGGGGTTTATAATTTCACGATTTGACATATGTATTTTTTTACCTTACACCGTATGTAGTAAGAGGATGTTTGGTTCACAGAATTTTCAGGAATTGAAAGTGGAATTGAAAAATTTTTCATTCAAAATCATGTTTGGTTGGTCAACGGATGGAATTGGAATTGAAAAATTTTCCCTCATTCATTGATATTCATATTTTTTTCACTTACCTATTAAATGTTTAACAATCCAATAAAACGTTTAAAATTAAAATTCTAATTTCACTCAAAATTCACCAACCAAACACATTGTCAACTTGAACAACATTCCAATTCCAATTTATTTGCAAAACATTTTGCGAACCAAACGATATCTAAGTTATTTACCACAACTTGTATATGTGACCTCAAGTTTACAAACCAGTTTTGTTTAGCTTCAAAACCCGCCATCAGATTTCGTTAATTTGTACATCTACTCGTTTGCGTGTATAAAGGATTTTAGAGTGCGACAATATGCCCATTTGCCTTGGTTGACTTCTAAAATCATTATTTAACGCAAGTTTATATCAACTTTCCTTTTTTATTCTTCATCGTAGGCACGAAAATCTATTCATTGGTAACGAATTTTAAAAAGAAAATACTTAATTATTATTCATAATCATCATATCTTTAATATGGAATATATCTTTGAAAAAGAATGTTACACCTATTTATTAAATTTTCAAATATGCTCATTTTGCCACAAAAAGAATAAATCTCTCTCCCTCAATTCGAAAGAAAATAACAAAATAAAACTAAAACAAATAAGAATGATATCAAATTTGTATAAATGTACTTACAAAAATAATAACCAAAATACAAAATACATTCTTAAATAAAAAATCACGAAAAACATATTATCACTTTCGAATCAGAAATTCTTCACCCGACTCCCTATCCACCCGTTTAATCCACCTTCTATTTTTAATCTTACCCGAACCCGACCCGGATTCCGTACCCGCCACGTGGGCAATATTCAACCCATTTCCCACCGGCAGAAACACCGATCTCACAATCCGCCGTGAACCACCGTCTTCAACCACGCTCCGCCACCGGAAACCCGATGCCGCGGTGGCGTTGTCACAAACCACCACCGCCCCACGGTGGCCGAACGCCGCCGCCTTCAAAATCCGAGCAAAGTCATTTTTTCTACAATCCACCACCAAGAAATCAATTAACTCCAACTCACTAACCACCGTCTCTGGCTCTCCGACGATTACCTCTGGCGACATCCCCGCCTTCTGCATGGCGGAGATGTACATCGTCCTGGAACTTTCGTCTGGGACGATGCATACGTGCCTACTGCACGTGTGGTTGGCGGCCACCGCTAACCCGATGCTTGTGGTTATCGCATTGTTGGGGCACCATGTTTCGACGATGAGTCTAGCGTTCCAACCGGCGGCCATCGCCGATATCATCTCTGTCACACTTGATCCTTGGTAAAGCTCACACTTTTAAAGAAAAAGATCTAAAAAATCAGACACCCGAATGAAAATAATGATAATAAACTTGAAAGTGTAAAAGATTACGCAAAGAATGATATCAAGAACATATGAATTACAAGTAAAGATTTCTTCTCAAAAGTTTCAATTTTCAGTTCAAAAATTTTATCAGTTATTTGAATTTTATTCCATTTTACTTTCAAAAGATGAAATTTTTAGATTGAAATCTGAAAGAAAATAATGAAGACTTTGAAACTGAAAAGGAAATACATGATAAAAGCTTTTGTAGTGAAATTGATATTTATAAACATTTGGAGAATTAAAACCGAATTTAACTCTAATAATAATAAACTCCGAACAATAAAAGATTACGCAAAGAAAAAATCAAGAAAAGATGAATTAAATAAAGATTTCGGCTCAAAAATTTTATTATTTGTTTAAATTTCAGTCCAATTTACTAAAGTAAATTATGAAACTTTTGAATTCATATAGAAAGAAAATGATAAAAAATTTTAAGTAAAGTTGAAACAAATGATAAAAATTATGGACTGAATTTATATATTAACGTTTATAAAAGAATAAAAACCGAATTTAACTCTAATAACAATAAGAGCAAATTAATTACTTACCGATTTAACGGTGTCCATGAAAGCTTTTGCAGCCATCTCCGGCGACCATACAAGTTTCATCTTTTCAAACTTTTCACTTTTGTTGTTGGTTTCAATTTGTTGTTTGAATTTTGCGAAATTGATTATATATGACGAATAATATTGGTGGGTCGTCACAAAAGAGAGGGTGAGACCGTTGACTATTTTAATATACGAGAATCCAACGTGTGGGATTGAGATGCAAAACAATGGGAAGTTTGGTGGACCGAGTGGTATACAATTAACAATATTAATGATTATTAATTAATTGCTGCAATGAATCCTAGATCAACTGATTTAGGAGGAGGTACCTTATTACTTTTTAAAATGAAAAGTCATGGGTTGGAGTCTCACTAGGTGTAATATGTTTCAAGTAGGCCAAGAGTTTTACCACAGTGGGCCTTTGGGTGATGGGTTTCCCTTGGAATGATAGGCGAGCCGGGTCACCAGCGTTGTCTGTGTTCGCGGGTGTGGGTGGCGTTTCGCCAGTGGGTTTACCTAGGCTTAAAAATTATTCGTTGGCCCTTTAAAAAAAAAATTAATTGCTATGGAAATCTAAACGTCGTAATCGGATGGTTAAAGATAATATAATCAAACGTTATTAATTTAATTAAGAGTTGGTTATATCGAATATTCAAACCCACACAACTCCGCGCTTGCTGTTAACTTTATCTCTTTCGGCAAAATAAAAACAAAAACAAAAACTAGGAATTACGTATGCAGCTGTATACACAATTGACTTTTATTTTTTTGACTGAATTTTGAAACTGGAGCAAATAATTGCATCAAAGATCTATACGGAAAAACATATATATATATATATATATATATATATATATATATATATATATATATATATATATGTATTTTGAACGGCTGGTTAGTGGTTAGTTGTTCATATCACCAAGTTAGTAATATTCGCCAATGTCAAGGTTTAAACCTTGGATCTCCAAGAAAGGCAAAGCTTCCCACCTCCCCCTTAACCACTAAGCCAAGAGATTACGGAAAAACATATGTAGATGAAGATGGTGAGACGGTTCTAGAAAAAGACTGCGAGGTTTGTTGGAAGATGAAGTCATTAACATTGATTAATTGATTTTCTATTTTTTTTTTTTTTGTTATTTGTTTTTCATTGGTTGTTTCAAGCTAAAAACTAAATCGGATATTTGAATTTTCCGATATTTCGGGTTCGAAATTTCAGATTCAATTTTGGATTAGGATATTTTTACACCAGGTTATAACCCCGTGTATTGCACGGGTTGAATAAGAAATTACTAGATATTTATTTATGAAAAGTTAGAAACTATAAAACACTATTTTGATATAATAAATGATTAAAATTACGTATAAGTAAATACTCTTTTTAGTTGATAAAACATTTTTATTATTTTTAAAACTATCATTTAAAAAATTATTGCTTTGAATAAATTCTATTTTTTATCAATATCCCGCTGTTTAAACTCCATGTTTTAGTTAACTTTTTAAAAATTTTATTTTGTAAAATATGATGTTATATAAAACTTTTATTCATTGAAAATATTGATTTTAAATATTTTATAATTTAAAAGAGTTATATTGTTTAAAAAAATAATAGTTTTGAAAAAAATTTGTTTTTGAAAAAGTGTATTTTTTAATTAAAATACATAGATTTTATTTACTGAAAAAATATTTTTAAAAATTATTAATTTAAGAAGAACTTAGTTTATAATATAAAAAAAATTACAAAATGGTTATTAGATTTTATTTACTGAAAAAATATTTTTTAAAAATTATTAATTTAAGAAGAACTTAGTTTATAATATAAAAAAAATTACAAAATGGTTATTTGATTTAAAAAAAATAAATAGTTTAGACAATAAAATAAATAACTTAGACGATAAAAAAGATGTAAGAAAAATTGTATTCAGATATAATTAATTATTAGTACATTCATGCTCTCGCGCGTCATTCGTGAGGATCCAACTAAGAGACCATGGGCCTAGAGTCCAACTAACCACCTTTTATTCCAGCAATTCAATTAAAAGTTTAGGCTCAAAAATAACACCAACTTAGCTAAAACTTTTGAGCCCACAAACAAATAGCCGCCTTGGTGAGTCATCTCTTAATATCCTAATGAAACAAACCAACGATTTGAAAATCATTCTAATATAACATTTATCGGTTGAGATAAGTAGTACTTTAAATTCATTGGTTCATGTAGCTATCTTTTTATGTTTTTTTATTCTTTTTTAATTAATTTACATATTTAGCCAACCTGTTAACCGACCACACTATATTTTTTGGGATTTATCTTTTGTTTTGTACTTGTCGCAGCATGTGGGTTTGGTAGCATGAGTTTAAACGCAATTAAATGATAAAAACAAAGAAACAAACATTTTCGATACCATTTAGCTTACACTACTTGGATCGTTAGTAAAAAATGAATTTTTGGGGTAGTTATATATAGAAACCGCTTCAAATAATCCCTTCTCAACTTTATAAACCAGAAAACCTTTTCATATATATTTAAACTGCCTTAAAAAGATTTTTTAAATATTCTTTTGAAACGGTTAGAAAAAGGAAACAACGAATATTACTACTATTATTATTTTATAAAAACATTCATTTGAAGCGGTTTTGTGGTCCTTTTAAACTGTTTATTTGGAGCGGTTTGGTTTTTTTTGGAGCATTCTTTGAACCGCTTCAAAAATAGAATCCTTTACTATTATATATTTACTGCTATTAGTTTAAATGAGATGTTAATATGTATGTTTGTAATCATTGGCTGGTATTCACCACTTGTCTTTCTTTTTGGTGATTTCCTCTTGTGATTGTAACTTAGATCTTTCTAGTCTAATAAAAAAGTAATTATACAGGACACACAACAATAACACTTTCAGATCGCTTTGTTGTTAGTTCTTTGTAGACATACACAGATTTTCTAATGTTGGTTGCAAGCATCAGACATTCTATAATTATGTAATAGTTCATTCATTCATTAATATGTGTAGTTTTTCTTTACAAACCTATAATTAATAAACTTGAGTACATGACTTTTATACTAGTCTCTATTAGACTTTCTAAGCACATATATGAACACATGAAAGAGAGGTTGCTTCCTCTAATACCTCCAACTTCCAGTTTAAAAGAAAGAAAACACTCAGTATAAGTAATAATAACCCTCTTCATAATCGATAATAACTTCCAATACTTTGAAGTTTATAGCTACATCGTATTATAAATGATACATTTTCACAACAGAAAGCCACCTAAACAAGTACCACCATGCAATTGAATTAACATGTTTTTCCATCACATGTAGAGGGTTGCATCAGATAACCTTTGAGAAGGTATGGCGACTAACGGTTTCCTTTTCTTGGTCACAAATCCAAACTCATCACGAAGATCAAACTCATCATCTTTAGGCAAGCTCCACTCAAAATAATGCAAAAGTGAAGCTAGTATATACATTAACATCTTGTCACCAAGGGGGATCCCTGGGCATATTCTTCTTCCTGACCCAAATGGCAAAAACTTCAAATTGTTCCCATTGTAATCCCATTTTCCGTTTAAAAATCTCTCTGGTTTAAACTCTAATGGGTTAGTCCAGTTGTTGGGATCACGATGGATCGCCCAAACATTCATATACACAATTGTACCTTTTGGGATCGTGTAGCCGCCCACATTGCAAGATTCATCCGGGCATCTCTGCATCAGGAGAGGAAGTGGAGGGTGCAATCTAAATGTCTCCTTAATCACTGCATCGAAATATGTCAATTTCGACAAATGTGATTCTTCAACAATATTGTCCATACCGACGACTTTTGCTAATTCATCTTGAACCTTTCTCATTACACTTGGATTGTTCAAAATCTCTGCCATCACCCATTCCACCATCGTCGATGTTGTGTCTGTCGCAGCAACTATGATGTCCTGTTTCGTTAAAGTTTCTATTATTAGTATATTTTCGTTAGAAAGAATAAGTATAATTAAAAAGAATACCATTAATAGAGCCTTGATGTGAATTATGTTAAATGATGCAGAAGTGTCTTTCTGGTCTATAAGCTCTAACAAGATTTGTAGAAAATCCTTCTTTCCATCTTCTTCTACCGCCTCATCGGTTTCGCTAGAGTTCATATTCTTTCTTTTCTCTATAACATCATCAAATATTTGATCAACATATTCAAATTGCCTTTGCATATCGCGCTGCCTTCTTTGTAGATCAAACCACGATAACACCGGAAGATAATCAGAGATGTTTGGTTCTCCAAGTAACTCAATAATCTTGAATTCAACTTCGCGGAACCCATCTCCGATATAGCTTGATTTCATGTGCATATCTTTACTAGATTTGCTACTACCCCATAACATGCTTGTCACAACATTTACCTCTGTGTTGAAAGCAATTTCATTTATATCTACCTTTTCCCCAATTTTATTAAACACTTGGTTCATTGTCCTTTTCACTTCATATGTTCGAAAACTCTGGCCAGCTTTTAGATTAGCGTTGCTTAGCACTTGGCTGACCAAAATCTTACGCATGTTACGCCAGTGGTTGTTGTTGTTCGACCATCCGATATCAGACCCGCCATAAGTTAAGGTTAACGCGGTGATTGGAGGGCTGCGGTTAGCGAAGGTCTGGTCGAGGTCATGAGTTACTACCTGTTCACATAGAATCAAAAAAATATTGATGAATAATACCTTTCGCGTATCGAATAACACATCTTTTTATATATAAAGATTGAATCTTTAAATTTATGACGGGTTTAGACTTTGTGTGATGGTTTATTATATGAAAAATGATTTTATACTGGTTTATGGAGAGTCACATAATCTCATCAACCAAAAGACTGTGAATGCAGAGTCCACTCGTTGAGATAGCAGACTTTCCATAAATCACTGAAAACCATTTTCAAACTTGATACCACCACACAACCCTTAAATATATTATCTGACTTAAAAAATTCTAGCAAAATTACAATGAAACAAACAGTAACCATAATGATAAAATACTGATAAAATAATCATGACCAACAAACAAACAAATTTAAAGATAGATAAAATGATGATAACTATAACGGATAATAAATAAACTTTGGCTAACACAACCTTCACAAGGTCCGTGGAGTTCACCACGACATGAAGCTTACTTCCGAGCCGCAGACTAAAGATGGGGCCATATTTCTTAGCCATCTCGGTGAATCTTTCGTGTAGGTCGGAGCCAAGAAACGGGAGGTAGCCTACTAGCGGTAAGCCATAAGGGCCCGGTGGCAAGGGCGCGCGTGTTGTATAGAATAACATGATCCATTTGTACCATAGAAACACGAGTGCCGGAATAGAAATGGTGAGAATCGTGCGAGCAATCTCGTCTCGTTCGTTGTTGACCTCCCACCACCATGACCAGAAGGTGATCATATTGAGATAAATATTAGATGCAAGTTTTGATATCATTTTTAATATGTGGTATGTGTATATGTATTAAAGGTTGATTTAGGACCATGGACGTAATATCACTAGCATACGGCATCAAATATAGTTACGTATGTGTATTTGCAACTTGATACTTTAGATTTTAGGGGAGTTTTGTCCAACGTTATAAAAAAATGGTCGTAAGTGATTGTTATTGGAGTATAGAGAAAATGCTACTAGTCATCTGAATATTCAATGTGATATTGTTTACCCCTATTAATCTTTTAATATTTTCTGAAAGTTTAAAGAGTGGAGAAGAGAAAAATATAATAATAAATGTATAAAAAGTATTATTTAGTTAAAAAGATTAAAGAAAAAATAATAATTTTTATTGTAGTTATAAGGATGAGAATTCTTAACGGGATATAAATACTATTAAAGTCCTCCGGTTGGTCAAATTTTCTTTTCCAAAATGAACATGTTAATCGGCTTAAGTTATATGTCTAGTGGACTTATTGGGGTATGTCTAGTGAGCTTAGTATCTTGCAAGCTAGGGCACCGGTTAAATTTTCAGCATGCTTAGCCAGCAACTCTGAAATAAAATTCTCCGACTGGCTGGTATTTAAGAAGTCTATAATTCTAAACCGGAAAATGATATTCATGTAAGAGAATGGATATTCTAGTAATTTTTCGTTTGGTTAGTTTGCTTAGTATTCATCGACGTTACATTTTACGAGTAAGATATCAGGATATGCAAACATTAGAAAATTATATATATTAGAATAATATGTGTATTCTAGTCATGTTTTATTTTATAAAAATGATTAGTTTCTTTTAAATTATTAAGCTAAACACCATATTACTATCACAATTAATTTACGAAAGTTATCTTGCTACTCTAATAAAATGGTAAATAGAGAGAACATATGGCATCACCACATTCATTATCACCAATTTTTCTGTCTCTCTCACCTATTAAATAATCATAAAAATTATTAATATTATTTAATTCTTTTTATATTAAAATAATTTGTAATAAATTAAGAAAAATATCTTTTTATTAATGTTATTTTTAAAGAAACAAATTTTTATAAAATAAGAATTTTTTTTTAAAAAATCAAACTTTTTTAATTATACGTAATGTTGGTGTTTTTTAAAAAGTATAATTGTTATAAAATAATTAAAATTAGGAGTTGTAATAAGAAAATTTTTAAAAATAATATTTTTAAAATCTTCTTTTTAAAATAAAATATTTTATTTTATTTATAATAAGAAAGATCTCAATCATATCTTATATTAAAATATTATTTTATTATTAAAATTTTTTAATTCTATTTAATATTTTATTTATCAACCCATATAATACACGAGTTTACTAAAACTAATTAATTATATAAACATAATTGGCTGTATGCAAAACTAGACATAAATGGTTTGAAGGTTTTGTACACGTACCATTGATTAGTCATATAGAATAAAATCAAATTTGACTTAGAAATCTAGCGTTTTTTAGATTAATTTCTCTCGCAATGACAGTAATTGACGGAAGAAAACAAAAAGAATTTGATGTCATGATGAGATCAGTGATGTTTGATAGCAAGCTCTATATGAAGAAAAACCATCACAATAATTGATCTAATCTAAGCTAAAACCATCACAATAATTGATCTAATCTAAGCTTGTGTTGATAAGGATCGTTTGTGAATGCCAATTGTATTGGCCCATTTATTATGTAAAAATCATATAAGCTCACTAATTAGAAAAGTTTATTCAATTTAATTTAATATATAATTTATTTAATAAATTTAATTTAATATATAATTTATTTAGTAAGTTTTATAATATATTAATTAATTATTAATTATTATTATTATTTTAAATATATATATATATATACTATGAATAAAGGGGTTTGAGGAATAGTTTGTAGTTTTGTGTTTGTGGTTTTGCCACAAAAGTTTTGTTGAGTTGCCATTTTACCCCTTCACTCTATGTTAATGTCAAAATTAGTCAACATTTAATTGTTGTGTGACCCACGTGCATGCATGGATTTTCCTTTAATTTAATTGTTATTTTATTATTTTTTATGGTATATTTTTAATATGTTATTTTCTACGTAAGTTTCTTTTCGTTGTTGAAAGTTAGTAGTTTTATAGAGTAGAAGCCATTTGGTGTATCTTAGTTTTTTCTGTTCTTGTCATATACAAAAAATCAATTCAGTCTTACTCTTTCGTTAAGTTAACAGTTAATACACACAGAAAAATGTATCTCCCCATTATTACCGTCATTAGTTTTTTGTAGAGAGAGAGTGTCGGTGGCGCCGCCGCCTGACGGTGAAAGGTCCTGCGACGTTCCGTTTTTTGTCAACAGAGAGAAAGATGCATGTGTGTTCGATGATGCCGGAGACGGCCGAGGTGGTTGCCGCTTCGGTTTGGTGGCCGCCTCTGCACCTTGATGGCCGGTTACTCGCTGCCGGTATTTTATCATCTTTAAAGGCAGTGGTGGGGGCGGTGATAGGCGCTATTTTGAGGTTGGATGGGGCGGTGGGTCTGCGACGACGGCCGAGGCTGTCCGTCGGTCCGTAGGTGGCACCAAGGCTGTCCGATGGCGGGATGATCGATGGTCCTGGGCTGATTGTGTGCATAGAGAGAAAGGAGGGGGCTGGTGTGTCGCCGCCGCTACCAGCCGCCTTTTGGAAGGCCGATGGCTGTTCAGCTCTATCGCTCCTTGTGGCGGTGGTGGCGTGGGCTAGGCTTCCCCGTTATCTGTCTCCCTTTCATGAATTCTGTCTCTTTTACTTTGATCTTATAGTCTGAACTTTAAGGGTTTGGTCTTTTACATATTGGGTGTAACTTCCGTAGGTGTCCCTTTTTGAAACGTTTACGGTTTCCAGATGGTTATGGCGTCTGGGTGTTGATAAGGCGGTACGCGTCGGTAGCCGTTGGGCATTCCATTGAATCTATGACTTTTGGTGCTTGGTTGTAGCTGTTGTTGGGCCGTAACATGGAATCTATGTCTTTTGGTGCTTAAGCTTCTTTGATAATTTCAAGGGGTTTCTTTGACCGATGAGCGATGGTATTAACCTGTATGTTGATTTAGACATGGAATCAGTTTGCAATCCATTCTGCATTCGGTACAACTGGGTAATGCATGTATTGTTTGTATGTTCCGGTCGATGACGACGAATGCAAGCTCATTTGAGACTTTTGTTGTTGGTTGCTTCCTTTATTGTTGATCCACAATGTGTAGGTTGATATCTCCGTTATCCTGTGAACATGGATTAGGCGATGAAGACAAAGAAAAGGATGTTATGTTCATTGTTCTGGCATGACAAACGAGTCTTTGCAGCCACAATGAACCACCATTTTTGAGCCTCTAAATCTGTTATTACATATATTTCTTTTGTCACCGTTCATTTAGTTTGGTCTTTATTATGTAAGATGAAGTATGCTGACGCACCTTAACTTGGTCTTTGTTAAATCATAACACGTGAATGCTTTGCAATGCATGTACAACATGTGGAGGGAATGTCATGTTCATGATGATGACCATTTGCTCATCCCAGACTAAGCCTGTTTTAGTTTATTAATATATTATCGTTTTGGTTGTTTTGTGGTCGTGATGATCTACTGAAACTGTTGTGGGTTGCACTGGCTTGGCAGCCATTTCTGGTGTGCAGCCACAACAAAACATTGGTTCTGAGCTACATACTGTCTTTGATTGTTAGTTAACAAAGTGATATTGTTTAGGTTAATAGTTAAATTTAAACGCGCAACGCGCGTCGCTGTTTAAACGCTATAATATGAAAAAAACAAATTCATGAATAGTTAGGTTTTTGTGTATGTAGTTTTACCACACAACTTTGTTGAGTTGGCATCCCCCCCCCCCCCCCAATATGTTAATAAACGATGAAAATGAATAATAACAAGAGCTAGACGTACACCTGCTTGGCAGGTGTTATTAAACCATTTTCTGCCACGTATCTAGAGCCAGACATACACCTGCTTGTTAGGTGTTATTAAACCGTTTTCTGCCACGTATTTCTATCTTTGAAAGATAAACAAATAAAGAGAGAAGGTTTAAAGATGATCTAAAAAGGGAATTTTTGAATGGGAGATACTTTACCGGAGCTTCCTTCTTTTTGAACTGCATAGCAACGACATTGAGAAGGATGCCACGGCTGCAACCGACGTCCAGGGGGGTTTCATGGTGGACCAACCGTCAACGACAACGACGGTGATCATCCGATGAGCTATTTCGTATCGAAGTGCGACGAAGGAGTAGAAGATGTTACCGACGACGTAAAATAGGCATACGTCAGAATGTGCTGCGACAGAGCTGATGAAGCTAGCAGTGAATTTTGCAAACCCGATGGAAATCACGACCGGAGGTAAAGATACTGCTATTTCCATCTACGACCATATTCCTCATTGTGCGAGAGAAAAGGATAAAATCATTTTTCCTTCAACTTTTTTTTTTTTGCTTAACTTGAATTTGTTATTTAAATTACTTCATTTTATTATAAAATTATAGGTTTATAGTATCAAAGAGATAAGGTTTCATCTGATGTGCAGAGTTTTGTTTTTGCTTTTCAAGTTTTGAATAGAATAGCCTAAAAATATTGGGATACATAGACTAACATATGACACACTTCATTTTATAATTTTATAATATAACTCCTAGTCCATATTATCATAGGTTTGTCATTTGTGGATGTGATTTCTGTTCTATTAGTCTGCTTTTTTATAGTGATTTAAATTGATTTCTAGGTTTCCTTTTTCATTTGGTATAGATTAAAATTTCCTATTCATATGATTATCTGATGTTATTTACATTGCTAAGTGGACTATTGTTTTTTGTTGTGTCATTTTAAAATTTTGATTGTCACTGATCTAACTTTGATATGGTTTATGTAGTTTTGATAATTACATCTCTACGACTAGGTTCTCTTTTGGAGGGTGCTTTGTTTCAACTATTATTAGGTGTTATAAATAAAGGTGAAGTCAACGAGTCACAATAGCTCTAATTGTGATTTAGGTTGGTATTTTTTGCATTTGTAAGGATAGACCATTGTATTAAAAGAAAAACAACTTAGATGGTTGTTTAATATTAAACTGTTGAAGCATTTTTTAATATACCTTTTTTTCAAGACATAAAAAGGTCGGATAAAATGTGTTGTCATTTGGAAAATTTGTATTTTGACCTCAAATATACAGAAAAGACTTTGATGTTTGCTTCTAAATGGAAGTTTCAATTCTACCAGAAACCACAAGCGAAGTTCATTAAGCACCATTTTGATTAATTTCAGTTTATTGATTCCGAGTTAAGTAGAGTCGATTGTGGTCTATACTTAATCATACTGCGTATGATGTCGCCGCAACTTGCGACGGGTAATATAACTAGTTTATCTAATATATTAAGTCGATGATGATGATATATAGATGTTTTCAAAATCTATTTTAGATCGACTTGAAATACTAGAACATGGCACATTGGGGCTTGTATATTTAGATTTGTGGATCATTAAGATTGAAAATTGGTCAAAATATACAGATTGTTTAACTCTACCTTATCAATTAAAAGATATTTTAAATATTTTGTAATTATTAAGAACTATTAAAATAACTATCAAATTATAGTATTTTTAAGACGAAGGACCTTATATGATGACGTTAAGTCTCCTTATCACAAAAACAAGCCAATCAAGTGAGATCGATGCGGCTTTTGTGACATCATCCTGCAAACACTGCTAACTTACACCCCCTTCAAATTAATTGACGTAACTAAACAACACAAACTCAAACGAAAAACACAGAGATAGATCACGACTCTTGATTGATACTTTTCTATTGAAACCGGAGAACGAGAGATAATACAAACGAAGACATAGACTCCAAATTAAATAGCACAACATGTGCATAATTAACTTCTAAAAACTAGTAAACTAACCCCAGACACTAACCCACTACTTGACACGTATAATAAAAACCATAAATAAACATATTTAAAATGTCCTAACTGCTGCAACCCCGTTTAATGTAGTTATTCACTTTTAAGAGCTTACCATGGTATTCATATCTTCAAACAATATTTCACTTTTCACAAATTTAATTTCCAACAAACGTTATTCTCTTTTAAGAGATTACCATAGGTAAATTTCTGGTTTCACATCTTTAAATCATGTGTCTTTTAAGTCTTAGTTTGTTTTTTGAGCACATATGTTATCAAATGGGTTATGTTTGAATGTTTATTACTTTTTTGAATATATAGGCTCTGTTTGAATGTATATTACACTTGTTTAGTGCAAATGTTATTCACTTTTGTCACTCTGTTTCAATAGTCTCTTATCAATACTATTATATAAAGTAAAATTTTAGGACACTAGTGTAATTTTATAAATACAATATAATTTTTTAAACATTAGGTACAAGTCTTCTATTCAATCGTTTCTATTTTGCCCTTCACTTAATAAACTTCTTCTAATTTATATATTAGTTAATGCATATTATTAATACATTATATTATATACTTCTTTATATTAATGTGAGATTATTTAATTAACTATATTATATATTATTTTATTTATAATACTTTAAATTTATTATTTAGTATTATCTTATTTGAATACTTAACTATATAATTACCAAATATTTTTATAATAATAATAATAATAATAATAATAATAATAATAATAATAATAATAATAATAATAAATTTATAATTAAGTATGATCTTATTTGATTACTTAATATAATTACTAAATACTTTTATAATAGTGATGATAATAATAATCTATATCTATATTATCTATACTATTATATAAAACATTTGATGAACACACTTGTAATTTTACTCAAAACTTAAGCCACTTAGCATAACTTTTTAAACATAAGGTACAAGTGTTATACACAATAGTTTTTAATTTGTTCATATTTAATAAATTTCTCTCAATTAATATATTATTTAATTTATATTTATTTTAATTACAATTTTATTTATAATATTTTAAATTAATATTAAAATGTATGAATTTATTATTTATATTTTTATAACTTAATACTATTTGATTTAAGTATTATTTATTTTAACACTTAAATATATAATCACTAAATATTTACATAGCTATAATAATAATAATAATAATAATAATAATAATAATAATAATAACAACAACAACAACAACAATAATAATAATACTCAAATATATCAACGTTTAAAACATGTCAAAAAAGAGGCTTAGTAACACCCGACACATCACTATATACAACAAATAAAAAAATTATGAGAAGTAAAGTTATAGGTTTTCTTAATATTATCACAATAAGTTTATTTTTCTCCAAATTAACTAATAAAAAAATCTACTTATGTTTTTTTACAAATTTATATTCAAACCTCAAGGATTTTTTTAGAACTAATCACAACACTTTCTCTCTTTTTGTTTTTTCCAGATGGATACCTACTCATTTTTTTAATTTAAATTAATATTAAAGTCTTCGAGTTATGTCAAATTTAAATTTAATCACCTAAAATTTTTTAAATTTTATACTTAAGTTTTCGAGTTACGTCAAATTAACATTTAAATACTTGAACTTTTTTTTAAATTTTATACTTAAGTCTTCGAGTTATGTCTTTCTTTTAATTAATTTACAATAGAGCTTGTTAATTATAGTAAAATCATCATTTATGCATTTGTTATTCTTATTCTCTGTTTTGAGGTATTTGTTTTTTATAGTATTTTTTTTCTATTACACTTTGTTATCAGTCTTTCGCACGTAATTTTTTTCAAGTGGTTAGTACTAAAGTATAAATAATCAGAATTAAATCTTCAAGTTTTTAATCTTCGTTGCATAACATATATGAGTTACACCCACTAGTGACTATTTATTAGGAAAGAAGGAGTAATTGTTTAAGGCTTTAAATTGCTATTTACTAATTACTAGACATTATGTTTCTTAATTTAGATATACCATTTGAATATGTTAGTTTAGCTAATTATTAAAAATTTTTTAGTTTCAATTGCCGGTCTTAAACCTAATAAAAGAGATTGTTTATAACAAAGAAATTTGGAAAAGAGATCCATACATAATTTTTATTTCATTTTAAGCCTCTAAAATAATTAAGCCGGTCTAGTTGCTTTTAATTTAAGCATAAACTTAGAGTCTTATTATATCTCCCACAGTCCCACTTGAAAACTAAAAAATATATATTGCTAAGTAAAGTCAATAACTCGTGGGTTGCATGCTAGCATACCCACACTTTCGATTAATCTAGATTGTCGATTGCTTAAATTAAACTTCTCACATTTGCCTATGAACCAGCTGTTTAAACTAGTGTTTATTATTAGTTTCTTTACAAATTCAATTTTACTATTTGGATCATTCATGCGTATTTTGAGTTAGAGTCTCACGAGTAAAACCTCTCTATCCCCTAAAATAAAGAAAATGTTTGCTTTTATCGACCCTATTTAGATCCTTTTATTATATGAGATTTTAGTGTGTATGTTTGTTAGTTATGATTTATTGGTATTTAACACTTGCCTCACTTCTTGGTAATGACGGAACTAGAAATTTTTTCTATTGTGTCACCTTTTTTAGATGCTAAGATTTCTATCAACTTGACATCACAATTTACGGGTCGGGTCGGATTTTTTACACTAAAGTTCCAATCAACAACTAAAATCACTAAACAAATGTTTAGTTCACAAAATTGTCTAATGTTAATTTCCATTCTAAAACCTAATACAACAAACTTGTAGATCAAAAAAGTCAAAACAAATAAAACTTGTCGAGGAATTCTTATTTGTTAAAACTAATAATCATCCTTCAAACTAGAAATCTTTAACTAAACTAAAACTTATTCACTAAACTATAAGCATGTTAGATGAAGAATATTAGAACTAGAAAACCCTCCAATAAACTAAAAACAATCTGTTTAAATCAAGACCTTCAAATCAGCAAATCATGACCTTTAAATCGAGATCTTCAAATCAAATGTCACAAAGTCAAGTTATAAACTTATAAAGAAAATCAAGTATACTATGACCCTCTTAATCACTATAGCAATCAAGAAAGAACTCAAATCAGACGTGAACCACCTTGAAATCGAGATTATCCTTCCTAACTAGATATAGAAGTCACCAAGCAAAAGACTCTATGTTTTATCTTTTCCAGTAGTCGACGTACCAAAGCAAAAAAAAAAATTAATTGGAATAGTTCAGTGGCGATTAAGGGAGGGTTAGGGTTAAAAAAAAATACGAATAAAACAGTGATCTAGCTTTAAAAAAAACTGTAAAAAAAATCAAACCAATCAAGGTTCGAACTTGCGACCTGAAGCAAATTGATGACCATGCCAAAAAGAAAAAACCAATAAACCATAACTCTATGTTATGTCAAGTTTAGAATTAATAATACTTATTATTATCAAACTCGCGACCTGGGGCAAAAAAAAATATGAAATAAACCTATAAGGACTCGAACTAAAGACCTAGAGCAAGTTAATACTTGTGTGGAAGGGATGGAAACTAGTAAACCATCTTCTTTTCATTTGTTGTTTAAAGTTAATAATACTAACGGGTTCACTTATAAAAACTTATAAGTTCATTTGAATTTATGACATTATAGTGTTCACTGCTAGTTCGAAATTCAATGGGGTCGCTTGCCCCCCCCCCCCCCCCCCCCCCCGTAAAGGTAGTTCCACCCCTGCTTCTTGGTGATTTCCTTCTTCTTCTTCTGATTATAAGTTAGAAATTAAATATAGCATGTGGCTACTGCCTCATGTAATTCTAACTTTAATTGAACTACAAGCTTCTAAAAGTTTAAAGTAGCAACCTTTTTACCAAGTATATAACCCCCCCAACTCCTCTCATTTTCTTCATCCCAATACAAATCCACTTCATTATCTTCTTCTAATCTTCCAAATTATCTCTTATTAATCCTTAAGCATGGGTGATAAACTTATGTTTTACTTGCTAATCCTTCTAATCAATTTTCAATACACCACTTGTGCAATTACCAATAATCCTACTGCACTAGACTATGTTAAAACCTCATGTAAAACTACCCGCCACCCGGCTCTTTGTGTCAACTCTCTCTCAAATTATGCGGGTCTAATCCAAGGAAACGATCAACAGCTAGCCAAAGCGGCTATAGCGGTCAGCCTAACCAACGCCAAGTCAGCAGCAGCATTCGTTTCCAAACTAGCTAAAACCTCGAATATAAAACCGAGTGAGGCTCAAGCCCTGAAGGACTGTGTCAACAGCATGACTGGCTGTGTGGCTAGTCTGACACAGTCACTTCAAGAGCTTGGGAAGCTGGCGCGGTTTAAAGGCCAGAATTTTGATTGGCATGTGAACAGTATACAAACCTGGGTCAGTTCTGCACTTACTAACCAAAACACTTGTGTTGGAGGATTCTCGGATAGTACTATGAATGGACGGATAAAGGATGCTATTAATCAAAAGATGAGTTCGGTTTCACAAGTTACTAGCAACGCGCTCGCTTTGGTGAACACGTTTAATATGAGGCATAAAGGGGTTGCACATAAGCCTTGATGGTTCATATACTTCAAAGCTATTGTTTTTTACTTGTTACTAGTCCAACAAAGGTTAAGTTATAGATATGTAGTAGTATTGTAGTGTCATAAGTTTTTATATCCTTAAGGATTGTTTTTTGACTGGTCTAGTGTAGTACCGGTTTCTGTGTCAAAGTTTTTTGTTTATGTGGCTAAGGTTATGCCTTGTTTAGGTTTTACAAGCCTTATGGTCATTGTTATAATCTATACTATATAATAAAAGAAGGTTTTTAAGGAAACGTGTCAACTTCTAGTGAAGTCTAAATTATTGTTTTCCGCCTCTCTCTCCTATTAAATGAAAATATTTTTAATTAAGTAAACTAAATAATTAGATACCCAAAATATAAATCTTCTTATTCTAATAAATTATTAAAACATGCTAAATTGATAGATTTTAATTATATCTTATCTTAGAATATAATTTTATAATTCTTGATTTTTATTATTTGTTATTTATAATTTCTTAAATTTTTATTATTTGTTATTTTATTAATGACTAATGGCATGTAACATACAATATATTATTAAAGTCTTAGAGCATTCACAACCCACCCTCCATCTCCATCATTATAATTACACTAAAAAACACTACTTTTTCTCTCTCCTTTTCAATAAAATAATATTTTTTATACTTTTATCATTACATTTTCTCACTCCTCCACTCACAACTACTTTCAACAAATATTAAAAAATTAATAGAGATGAACAGTGTTTTATCAAATATAAAGATGAACAGTAATATGTTCTCTATCCTCCACTCACAACCACTAATAATCATTCTCTATAATATAGAGAACACACTCACAGATTTTTGGAGATCCTGCTGTGAATGCTCTTATGATTATGTTAACTTTTTTCTACCCATGTAATACATGGGTTTCTAACCTAGTATATTAATCTTTCTACTCTAATAATAGAGTATCTTGGGTGACACGTGGCGGCACCACATTCATTCTCATCAAAATTTTCCCGCTTCTCTCTGCTATTAAATAATCACCTTAATTATCAATAATATTATTTAACTTTTTTTAGAACAAAAATAGTTTTTTTTAATAATTTTAAAAATGATATTTTTCAATACGGTTTGTTTTGAAATAAAATATTTATTTTTTTTTTTTGGAAAAAAAAGTTTTAAACCAAAAGTTTAAAAAGTTGATATAATTGTTTTATTACATATTGTTCTTACTATACGTAATTTCAATTATATTTTATCGTATAATATCGTTTTATACATGATAAAATTTTATTATATTTAATATTTTATTTGTTTAATCCGTGTAATACACGGGTTTATACTAAAGCTAGTAGTACAATAAAGATGGTACCTTATATGATATATTTTGTCTTTTGTGAATTTATAAGATTGTTTTCATACTTTTCATGTCGATTGCATCAAGTTATAGTTTTCTGCAAGCTGTATTAAACTATTAATACTTTAGCCCCATTGTACTTGCCGTGTGATTGAAAATTCATATCAGTGACGGATTTGATCTTGAATCGACAGTGAATTGACAATTTAAACCCTGAAACTAAGGACATCATGATCATAAATAACTTCATAAATAGAATCATATTATGGTTGTGAATCAATGGATCCATAGCATTGTGTTGGAAAATAATGAGACAATATTTTTTCTAAAAACTGATGTGTTTTTAATTAAAGTTATATTAAAAATCATGTATTTAATTTTTTTAATGTAATTTCAAACCCGTGATTTATAGGCTTGCTTCATACTTGTGAGCAATTCTAATTGCCTCGTTTGCTATGTGTCGTCATCACAACATATGGGTTTTAAGACCTTGGATTTTTGGATTTTTGGGTTTTTAAAAGACGATACTTCTATAATAAATTTTGTCTTTCTGTGTAATTTTGGAATCATTTATTGCATCAAGTTTCAGTCTTCTTTTAAATCCTAGATCATTTGATGCTTGGGACATGAATAAGTTATTAGACTATCTCCATCCCGAGGGTCTTATAAAAACAATCCACAAACGGCTTTGCATCCTTACATTATATCTTACCACATTTTATATATGCTTTTCATAATTAAATTACTTTCACTAAACTATTTTTGTTAATTTTGTAGTATTCAAGTTAGAAAATACATTTAAAAATATATTTTTAAGTTTAAATAATATATTTCTACAATTAAAATTACAAATTTATAAATATTAAACTATGAGTTTATATATCAATTTATTAATAAATCTATAATATATAAATATCTATAAATCTAGTAATAATATTAACTTTTAAACCCTTCATAACACACAAACACATAAAATAAATACATTTAATTTTAAAAAATGCAAAACCCAAACACCCTTCCTTCCCAGGCACCATCCAAGAAGACGCCTGATCCCTCACTTTGCCAAGGGCAACCCCCTCGGACAAATGGTTAGAACCTTTTTTTATTTATTTATTACTAATGTGTTTTTAAATATAACTAATAAGACTAATGTATTTTCTTTTTGTTTTATTATCAAGGTTGATAACTCCAAATCCACACCTTTAGTATAATCAAAGTGCTTTTAATATAGTTAGATTCACTTAAGACCAAATTAAAATTGATGTAAACAATGATACGAGTTAAGAGGCGTTGTGTAACGTGCATGGTAAACCAAAAATATTCTAATTCTAAAACAAATGAATCTTGATAGTTCGATGGAGCAAAGCCCCATAGACCAAATTTGCTACTGATCACAACAACTTTGTTATTCAATAGTAACTGATGAAGGTGTATATGCAGTAGCAACTGATCATTAGTGACAACTTGATTGGTTTTTAGTAACTAATCAGAACAAATGTGCAATATTGTTTCTAAGTATATTTCTATGTTATGTGAAGAAATATTGTGCACATATTTCATTGATTAAATGCTGTTTCGTACCATGAATATATCTCACACTACCATGAAATGATATTTTGTCAATAACGTTATGTATGCATACTCCGTTAATAAAGTTTTCACTTTTTCATATCAATTTAACTAATCCGTGGTACTACCAATGATCCTTAGCCCAACTGGTTAAGTTTAGATTCCCATGACATGTAAATATTAGAAAGTCATGGGTTCAAGTCTTACTCTGGGCAAAAATGCTCAGAGTTGAGCCAAGGGGTTTTCTCAGCAATGGGTTTCCTCCTGAGGGGGTTGAGGGTGCGGTCTCGGCTGGGAAAAGAAATTGGGGGGCCCGAATAAGATAACACTTATTCTCCGAAGCAGGGTTATACATTTGCTGTTCAAAAAAAGAAAAACTAATCTGTGGTACTAAACCACAAATTTATGTCGTGAAGACGTGTGGCATATGAGACAATGGCATCCGACTGAATCTGGGTCTTGAATCACACATGTTTATATGAATTATGGGTTACTCTGTTACAATAGTTTTATAAAACAAAAAAGCTTGCATTAGTTTCAATAATCACTTTTATTAAAACATCAGTTTAAAAAAAGTCATAGCTAGTTTTTCTTAGGTACGATAAAATTAAAAAGTCCCCACGTAATAGTTTAAGGTGAGAGGAGGTCCTTAATACTATTTTTAACGAAGAGTGATTGGATCATTGGATTCTGCCAGGACTATATCTTTAGGTGTTTATCTATGTCCTATAAAACTCTACATGATTGTTTCCATGAGGGTGCATATATTTTGATGTAGTCTATATTATAAATCATAAGGACTCGTTTTGAAACGACTGGTAAAGTTGCTGTTTTGTGATCATGAGATGATTCAAGTCGTGAGATCCAATATGTTAATGGTAAGATTGCCTATATTAGATCACAAAGCGATCCGCCTCCTCCTCGGTCCCTACACAAAACAGGACCTATGTCAAGCATTTGTTACGTCCTTTAATCTGTACCATAGTTTATTATGTGGAATATTCAAACTGATATATAAAAATTGGTCAATATAAGCATAGTCAAGATCATTCTCTTTGTTATATTTGTATTTATGATGGGGTGTTCACTTCGGTTTAATTTATGGGATCATACCGACCAAGTCCTAAGTGAAATTATTTTGATTTCAAACAATAATTCTTTAGTAATTTTCATGGGAAAATGGAGCCAACTTGGATCTAGAGCTAGAGCTGGTTATGAATTGGAGTCTTAAAAGTATGCTGGTATACTTTATTCTTTTGAACAGCTCATGTGCTTCTGTTTATGTCTAATGGAAGCTTCCTACAATACGCTTTTAAGGGCATATCTTGTCTTATATCTTGTTTCTCTTATTAGGGAAAATCAATTTGAAGGTCACAAACCTTTTTAAAAAGTTACTACAAGGCTACAAAGAAAATAAAAAACATCAAATGATGTCAGTCAATTATGCAATCAGTTTCATTTAAGAAATTATTATGTCATATGGATGTGGTGGACCTTGAAGCAACGGTAATATTGTTGTCATGTGACTTGGATGTCATTGGTTCGAGTCGTGAAAACAGTCTTTTGCAAAAATACTGTAAGAATGTATACATAAGATCCAAGTGGTTTGATACCCCAAACCCTACATATGTTGGAGCCTTATAAACCAAATTTGCCCTTTTACCCTTTACTCACATTAATGAGATCTTGAAGTTAATTACTGAAAGCTAATTCCTAAACTTGCATCATAAGTACTTGCTAGCTTCACCTAATTGACACTCTCTGGCATGACAAATATATAATATATAACGTTATATAAATTACCTTAAGACCTAAAGTTAGGTTGTTAGGAGGGAAGAAAATACTTGAAATTTTAATGTAATTTTTGTAAAGAAGCCGAGCATTGACTTTAATAATAATATTTTACATCTCACGTGGAGTATTTATTTCAATGAAGGTCAACCGTTGTTTTCCCCTATGCCTTAGTATTTAATACCGACCAATTGTTGTCAATCTAGTATCACTATTGCTTAGTTTAAACTTCTGGTAGCTGTTTAAAGTCTTAAAATACAATACATATGTTATTTGTGAATAGTGATCCACTTTATATGTAGATCTTTGACTGCCTTATTTGCTTTGAGTGTACTTTCTTTTGCATTTTGTCACCTTTCTATGTTGTGTTCATATTTGTTGACACGGTTGAGTAGAAAGGTTCTTTCTTAGTAGGATACCTAATTACTTGTACTTGAGACTCTAATTAAATAAGAAAAGCGAGTAACTTTTTATATGGTTTTCGTAGAGGTGATAACAAGGACGAATTGATCAGTGAGGTAAGTCTTGTTAATGGGTCGAAATGAATATTTGCCTACATCTTATATTAAGAAACGTTTGGTCGATTGTTAATATTTTATGTCTATTTTTTGAATTTCATAAGTATTTAGTTTGTTAAATATTGCACTACTAATCAAACATGATGGATTAAAATCTACTGAATTAATTTCGATTATTTGAAGATAATTCAGACAAATTAGAAATTGTTTTTTTGGAAAATCCTGTATTTATAAGGAACTCTTCTTTTGAAAGTTCACAATTTCCAACAGATTTCCTGTTATATATTTTTAGTATAATTAGATTGACTAATGACTAATGTGATCATAATATCCATCAACAAGTCAGGAGGTGCAGAATGCACGCTTGTTTGAATTTATTATGATCTTCTATATATAAAACCTCATAAGTAATGGGGGTCCAAGGGGTTGCAGCCCCTGGCGGGGTCCAAGGGGCAGAGCCCATGGCTGGGGTCGAGCTGCCGAAGACTAGGGTCGAGATGATATGGTTTATTAATTAGAGTTTATTACCAAAATTGTTTTTTATTTTGGTAAATATTGCCTTACTATAAATGCATAGAAAATTGATTTTTCCGAAATTTCACATGTGAAACTCGGGGGGTTAAAACAGTACATATGCATGTTCATAACTGCCGAAGGCAGTTACCCTGTCTTTGAAATATTTCAAACTTGTACAAGATTGGTCAATTCTTCTTCTTCTCTTCTGGTTCATGATCTTGAAACACACACGAATTCATACTTTGATTTGTGAACTTGAGTTTTATCCGATTGAACATTTGGTGTGAACCCAAATAGCTTCAATTTGAAAGCAAACTTGCGATTCTCAAGTTTTCCAAGTTATTGATAATCTTATTATAATTCCTCTACATTTCCGACGATAATTTTGTTTCCAACATATTTCCGACGATAAATTTGTGACGTGTTAGCGTACAAATCACCACGAATCAAACATATAAACTACTACAATAGAACATCTATTACCAACCGATTACCGATGGATTTTTAGACTTAGGGAATTTTGTGACAGGTTATCGACAGGATTATTTGTTTTAAAGAGAAATAATAAAAGTTGTTTTGCGACAACATCCATTGGAATTTTGTCTGAAATTGACGTCATCATCCATGGAAACATGCCGTGCAGTGGCGAAGATTAATAGGGGAGTAGTGTTAAATTTTAGTCCGATAGTGTAAATTTTTGTATAAATATCGAGTTCGCCCCCCCCCCCCCCCCTAAAAAATTTAATTTCGACCCCGCCCCCCTGTGAAGTAGTTCAAGCTCCGCCACTTATGTCGTGAGTGATATTGTTGTTTCCTTGTAGTGTTAATTTAGATGAATGTTAGGTGGATCGGTAAATAAGGAAGATCGAGAAAACTATTAAGATGATAAGGTTTATTAATTAGAGTTTATTACTTTGTATTAATTTATTGGTCTGTTTAAAGATTACTTATTAGTAGCTAGAGTTTATTAGTAGCTAGAGTTTAAGGCTAATTAGAAGTTTTGTTTAGTAATTTATTTATTAGTATGAATAAAAGGTTAAGGATTACTATTATATTATGTGATTTTTCGTTAATAATATTCCAAAAAAGTCATGGCGGTTTTCTCACAAAATAACCATGTTATCGTGTGTGATATAAGATTGCAGCCAACAAATTCTGCTAGGTATGCAAAGTCAAAACATAAAAGAAAGCTAGCTAGTAGACATGAATATTAAAGAGGTCACGTGACCACAGTTCACCTCTTGATTCAATCTCAATGATGATTTTATTATATTCGAGTAAAATTAGAAGTAGGTGACTACCTCTTGATCAAATCTTATGAATGGTATCTTTAATTAATATTATTATTATTAGTCAACCTTACTGATCACTGCAACGGTTTAATGGTTTTGAAAGCACTATATAAACTCACTAACCCACATCACTATCTTCATTCAAACCCATTTCATACCTTAATTCTTCATTAATCTTCCTACACAACTCACAAAAAAACCTCCAAAAAAACTTATAACACTCTTATATTAACTATATAGTGATGGTCAAACTAGAGCTTTACTTGCTACTGCTTCTTCTAACCACCCACCACTACACCACCACCAACGCCGCAACGGGTCCCGCCACCACGAGCTACGTCTCCTCCTCGTGCCAAACCACCCGCTACCCCGCTCTATGCGTCCGCTGCCTCTCACGCTACGCGGGCACCATTCAAGAAAACGATCAACTGCTCGCAAAAGCCGCCATTTCAGTCAGTCTAACCAACGCCATATCAACATCCGCATACGTCTCCAAACTCGCTAACTCATCAAGGCTGAACCCGAGTGTGTACCAAGCGGTTAAAGACTGCATCAACAACATGAACAGCTGTGTCCCGAGCCTGAACCAGTCGGTTCAGGAGCTCGAGAAAATGGCTCGGTTTAGTGGTCAGAAGTTCGAGTGGCACAAGAGTAACATCGAAACGTGGGTCAGTTCTGCGCTAACGAATCAAAACACTTGTGCTAGTGGGTTCTCTGATGGCTCAATGGATGGACCTGTGAAGGATGCTGTGATTAGGAGGATGAATTATTTATCACAACTCACTAGTAATGCACTTGCTTTGGTTAATAGGTATGCTTTGAGACATAAGGCTGGTGCTCACAGGCCTTGAGGAATATTGGTTTCTAACACGTTAAATGTTATTGAAATCTGAGTTTTGTGTTAGATAATATTACTAGTTAGATAGGTCAGGTTGTTTGGTTCGTTTGGATTAATAATAATTGTAGGTGTGTAACAAAAGCTATAGATTGTTATAAATTTGTTGGTTTTAGTTATGGGAATAATGTCTAGAGGTTTTTGTTTTGGTGTTTTCTCACTGGTGTTTGGATGTGTTCGTTTTTCCACCGGTTTTCATGTAAAATGATTACGAGTTCGATGAATACTTTGTTTTTGTGATTTGTTAGACATTTAAGGGCGTGTTTAGTTCACCGAATTTAAAGGACGTGTTTGAATCTGAATTTTATATATTATTACTTTTTTAACAGCAAATTTTATTATATTTTAAAATTTGTTGAAACTAAAATTTGAATTTCATTCTTAATCTTTTTTTTTTTTTTATGTTGGAAATAAATTAGGATTGAGATTTGAATAACTTCCTTCAAAATACTTCACACATCTCAACAATCCTTTCAAATTGTAAAGTTATATATTTGAACCAATGTTTTTAAAACCGGACCGGACAGCGAACCAGACGCCTTACCGGTCCGCTGGTTGGACCGGTTCAACCGGTCTGACCGGATATAAGAACCGGATAAAATTATAATTATTTTTTATAAATATATGTAAAAATTACAAAAAAAAAATTTATATAAAAAACCGGTTCAACCGGAAGACTTTATTGGATTTGTTGGATAACTCTCGTTTGCTCGCAAAGAAAAAATGTTTGGTGGAGGCTAGTTGTTTCACTTCTTGTAGATTATTTGGAGATTCAGAAATACGTCTATCTTTTGATATTTGTAGTTTTAATCCTTCAAATTCATCTTTTACTTCTCTTTGCTCTCAGATACGTTCTTTTTAGCTCCGTACACCTGCAAACAAAACATATATTTGTAAATTAAATTTGTTCCACAACAATAAACATGTAAAATCATGTATTTGATTTTCATAAACACCAAGATATCGATATGTGATTAACCGTAAATCTTTTATATAATCTTGCTTCTTGAAAAAGTAATAAATTACTAATTTAATAATTAAATATTTAAATACATAAACGTAAACGTTGTTTTCTCTCTTTCCAAGTGATAAGTTTTTGTTTCCAACTTAGAAAGTTACAAATTTTGTATCTTTTCTTATCTTGTATGTGGGGGACTAAAACGTAGTCATCATGGATCACGCCAAAAGCAAACGGGCTGAAATTATGGAGAAAAAACGGTAGGGTAGTTAGATAAATTTGACAATAAAATTATATATATTTGACAATAACTAGTTGGTTTCTAAACAACAACAAAAATGTATAAAAAATCCAAAATAAGTTACTTGTAGCTTTTAAATTATATTTGACTGACCAATGAAGATTTCTCTTTATTTGTTATGTCAAGAATCTAACCGTAGGGTTTTTTTTGTTCACTTGTTGATCAAAGACAACGAGTTCTTATTTCTAATTATTTAATTGCATCATTTGATTCACTCAAATATACGAGCGAATCAAGGAATTTTTTCCTTCAAGATTAAATTTTTATGGTTCTCGCATATATCTCAACTCGATGTTGGAATCTTCGGTTAGAACTAGTCATGTCAAGTATATAAAATGCGATAATATTCTAAAAAGTTTAATAAAAATACGATTTAAATATAAATAATAAAAACATTACATTTTATAGTAGTTATCTACAAGTTTTCATATTCTGTAAATCATTTCATTACATTTGGGCTTAAGTGGTGATTAGATATTTAGGCTTATTAGTTTTAACAAAAACGAGCTTTTAATTTAATTTTTAGTAGTATTTTAGTTTAGGGTCATAAAGTTTTTACGTGGGGTAAACATTCAAAAAGACACGAGGTGATCCAGAATCGTTAATATACGTTATATATGAAAAAAAAGAAGGGTCGGTTGACATATACAAACACACACACACACACACATATATATAGGGGAAGATTAGTGTTTTTTTGTACGAATTGTATGAAGTTTTTGGGTGAAATTATCACGCAAAAAAAATAATTAATTACGTAAGACGGATTACAATCTTATGATATTATCACGCAGATATGAAATTAATTATTATATCTTTGTGTGATAATTCCATCACTGGGTGATTATTTTTTACACTTGCGTTATAATTCAACCTGCAATGTTCATTCTTGCGTGGTAACTTTGTTGCTTCGCACGAAAAAAACATTTTGTAACGTAACCTTTCTATATATGTGTGTGAGTGTGTGTACATAGAAGAACGTTCATCTCAGAAAAAAAAATTATGATGAGAACTACTTGAACCGCATAATTCTTATGTACTTTTGCTTTAAGTGTGAAACATTATACTATAATTTAACCGCCCATTTCGCTACCTCATTAAATCATCAATCACCATGTAGAAGTGCTTTATACGTTACTCGTTGTTCTCAACATAAAATTGGTTTAAATAAAACGAATCCCTAGTAAGTGTTTGTTTGAGAATCAATTATACCTTAGGAACTATAGATCACATAATACATTTGTATTATTTTATTTTAAGTTTATACAAGTTTCAAGTAATTAGACGAGTCTCACATATTATAACATCCATCCAAAACCTACAAAAAAAAAAATTATAGGTACTGATATTCATACTCTTTTTCATCCAAATATCTATTTTTTTACCCATCCCTAATGTTTCTTGTTTCAATTTTCCATTTAGATACAGTTTTTTATAAGGGTGAGATCCATGGAGTGACCACTCATGCCATGAACCCTCACTACATGAAACACATGAATCACAAATGTATCATGTTAAATCATGCCATATTACATCACACACTCATATTTGAAGATGACACTCATGGGACACCATGTCACACTATGCCCACACCCACACAACGGTTGAAGTTTTGGTGTGTTCTATGGCGAAAACATGCCGCACGAAAACACCATGCGGCATATTTTCATGGTGGGGACGGTGGTGCCATGCAACATCAGGACACGACGTGTGTGCCCCACCACCCTAAAATCTATATCCATGTATATCATATCGAAAGGGATATAAAACTATCAAATTAATCGCCATATCTTATCAAATTAATCGGCATATCTATAAAACAAAATAGAGAGAATAGTGATAATAAATATTTTTGTGTACGGGAGAGTGGGAGACCCATGTCTTGAATTTAATTGGAAAGCAAGGACAATGAGTTATTATCTTGAATGTATAGGACCACTAGGACTACCCGATGTTAATGGGCCTTCCTTTTCTATCTCAACAATATATACCAAATCTGTATTTACAGAAATCAAATACTCCTTTATTTCATATATTTTATAAAGTACCGACACTATCAATTTTCTATGATCATCAAAAGGGGTGTTAATTTGATTGTGATTTTAAAGTAATTATTATTGTGGCTTATACAATTTCAACCACTAATTTTTAAAATTGAAGCAAAGGCATGTCACTCAAATAGAGTTTTCTTAATCATAATCTTCTTTGTTCATTATTGGAAATTTCATGACCACATAAGATTAATTCAATCGTAACATTGTTTTTTATTTCAATTTTAGTTTTGGTTTTTAAGGTGGTAATAATTGCATTGGAACACTTAAATCTGATTCATTTGATTCGATGTGTTTCATTAGTTTAAAGCCAACTCAATCTTAAAGAAGTGTGTGAACGTTTGAGCAATAAAAGTTTATTATTTTGTTAGTAGCGATTTCGTTTATTATTTCATTTGTAAATCGTGATAGTTGTAGAACCGTATTTTATATCAAATTTAAAGCTATTGGCACAACTTTATTAAATGGTTTTCACGGTTCTATAGACATTATTGGCTTTGAAACTATGGTCCATCTATTTCGTCGGTTTCTCCGATGTTATACATGTGTGTATTTTGTTAAATACAAAACCAATTTTAAGTGGAACATTATAGGAAACTTTTATATATGTTTAAAGTATGATATATAAAATGGTTATATAACTATTCCTTTTTCGTTTTGTACTATGTACATGTTAATTACGATTTTGTGTTTCTTCATTTCAAAATGGTTCTAAGACCATCCGTAATGGTCTCACCAATCTAAAGGTGAAGTGAACAACGACGATGAATTTGGGTTGTGTAGGCAGTGAAGCACACAAAAAGGTGAAGGGTACGGCGGTGAAGCACTGATCCACGCTTGAAACAACACAGAGAATGGTGGCACGACAACAAAGCAAGGTGGAAGGAGTGATGTGATGTCGCAGGCGCGGTATTGTAGTAATGCTGCTACCAAGTGCGATAGTGACACACTGACACAATAGAAGTGACACGTCCTTCACTAAATATAATCTATGGAATATCTTTCTATATAAATTTATATTTTTTTATGTAAAAGCTGAAGATGTGTAGTTCGATGCTCCAGATACTATGTTGAATATTGAGTGGAGCAATTTCAATTCCCTAGCAACGAATATCTTTTTCTCGGGTGCTCACTCTTTATGATCTTCATTTCGGGCCCTTTATTTATTTAATACAGCTTCAATTTATTATGGTATAAATCACTGTTGTTATCATTTTTATCGTTATAAAAGAGAGTGTGACCTACCATTATTTATTAAATGTGTCTTTCATCTCTTTTAAATGGTTCAAGATTTATAAGTGTTATTAGAAGATTTGTTAGTTATTTGTTTTAACAATATTTTTGTAGTAGTATATATAATTACTATTATCATTTATTAATCAAGAAGTAGACTCTATCTTATTTTAAAAACAATCTAATTAATTCACTTCTAATACTACATTATTGCTTGTAAAACTCAAACTCTAGACCTCATAAGAAAAAATATGCGTTTTGGTAAATAAACTAACTCTATGTAATAGACCAAATTGTCTAATTAAAATTTTAAATAATATATTATAAAATAAGTTTTTGATTCCGATTTTAATGGGACTTTAGAACAACACTCAAACTTGAAATTTTGCTTTGGTTGTATAATAAGTCATGTGTCGTGTTTTTATTGGGTTGATTCCAATCATGATGCGTGCATATCGGGACACCTAAATATGTTCATCTAGGGTTAGTCCATTTAAGCACCTAAATATATTCTCTTAAAGGATGTACTTGAGAAAAGGGGCAAGTTATATAAAATAATGATTCATGCGATATCTCCGCAACTTTATATTTATTTGGAAAGCTAGTAACGAGAAAATCCTTACCAACAATCACTTACAAGGGTAGAAGTTTATCAGTGAAATAATGACAACAAAATTTCTTTGAATAAAAAATACGACTAGTTAAGAAATTATTTAATGATTCATTAAAATGCTACATTTGAATCTGTAGGTAAAATGTGTTGAATTCACTTAAAAGACACATTTTAATTATTCATGAGGGTTTTTAATCGTTAAGTTTTATAAACATGCTGAATAATTTAAAATATATTTCTTATTCAGTCAATTCTCTTAATGCCACAACACAACGTTGTCAAACACCCCCTAAATATTACCTATTAGATGTGAACTTGTAATTTATGTTTATTATTAGTTTCTAAATATATAGGTTTTGTTCTAGCTGGTTGCTAATCTGTTTAATAAAAGTTAAAAAAAATAATTCAAATAAAAATTTCACTAGGATTAGTGGTCCAATTACAGAAATGAAGTATTTTAAAAGATCTAGAATTTGAAACTCTTTTGTTGAAGCCACAAAAGGAGAAAAAATTCACTATTAAAGAAAATGAAATTTTCACGCCGACATAGCAAAGACTCATTTAAAACCTTATTTGAATGACATCATGCAACCAATGAGAAGTTTAATATTGTATCACAAGTATACAATGTTAGATAGTGACATAATATACCATGCCCACAATCACAATATATGCAACCTTTGCCCATATATTGGAATCCATTCCTCTCTTATCTTCATATCCTCATGCAAAGAGAGATATATAGATATATGTATATATAGTGAGAGAGAGAGAGATAGAGAGAGAGAGATGTGGCAAACACTTCTAGCATTGCTAATATTCAGCCTAACCATAAGCCCAACAAGATCCAACACCAATTTCATCCACAAATCATGCAACACCACATTGTACCCTGAGCTTTGTTACTCGTACCTCTCGCGCTTCGCGACCAGGATCGGGACCAGCCCGCGACTCTTGGCTCAAACCGCCTTAGCCGCGACCCTCAGCACCACACGATCCACATCAAAGAAGTTGAAAACGTACTCGAAAACGCACAAATTGACAAAAAGGGAGATGGGTGCCATGAAAGATTGCCTTGAGGAGATTGATGACTCGGCTTATGAGCTCCATAAGTCCATGGTGGAAATGGGTAAGGTCAGATCCGGATCCGACTTCGTGTTTAATATGAATAGTATAGAAACATGGGTCAGTGCTGCTTTGACAGATGATGATACTTGTATGGATGGTTTTTCGGACCGAAGGATGAATGGGGAGGTCAAGACCGTCGTCCGTAAACATGTCTTGACCATTGCCCACCTGGCTAGCATCGCCCTCGCCTTCGTTAACAACTATGCAAAGGGGTAAAGTGTTGTGTTAGACGTACTCTTTTTCACTTTTACTTATTGTCTCCGTGTGAAAATTATGTTATTTTCACACTAGCGGACCGAAAAAGTTCTATTATTTGATGTTCTCGGGACGGGCTCAACAAAAATATTATAGGAGTATATTTAGCTTATCTTTTATGTAAACCGTTGTTCCAAGGAGGAATTTGTTACGTTGTATGGAAGGTTAAAAGTAATTCATATAGTTAATATATAGCTTTCTCTTATGTTATCAAATAATATTAGTATCTTTGGTACATCTTATCAAGACGTTATCCTAAGACATAATAGAAACATATGTTTTTATCTATATAGAGTAATATTAAATTTATCTAGTTCTATCTTATAAAATCACGGGCATAATAAACGTCACCGTCGATTTATTATCTAATTCTCCTTATGAATAGATATTTCTTACGCATATTGTTTTGTAGGGTGGAACTACCATAGACTAAAATTATGATAATATTATTCTTTTCAACGGATGATATTTGAAATATTTAATAAATCGGTTGGTTATGTTAGATCACCATACAATTTTGTCGTTTTAGCCAATAATGTTGTGGGGCCAAGGCCATGCATCTACCAATTAATTTACCATTGTAGTTGTTTGTTTGAGCATTTTAATCGTAATTAATCGTAAATAAATGATTTTTTTAGAGCTCATATGAAATTATTTGATAACGCTGTATAGTCCTTAAAATCATTTCACAGGTTTTCTTTAATTTTTAATCAATAAGTATATAAATTTAGAGGGTTTAAAGCTAACAATGATTTTTATTATCATGTTGAATAAAGTGACGATTCAAGATTGACATCATCAAATTAATTCTTCTATTCAAGATTTATCTTTACGATTAAGCATTGGTAGTGCATTACTAATTATAACAACAATAAATAAAAAAGTAAAGAAGCATAATCATCTACCATATATGAAATATCATATTAAAGTAGTATAATAATTGCCTAATTGGGGTTGTGTCTAATTTATTAAATACTAGTATATAAAAAAAGCCACATTGACGTTATAGCATCCAAAATTTCTTGAATAGTTTTTTTTACTTACAAGGATTTAGATGTTAAGTTTAAAAAAAGTAGATAAAAATTAGCACCTAAACTTATTACGTATGAATTAAATTATCAATTTTGCAACGGGTTGTACAAATGCTAATCGAATTTGATTGATAATCATAAGATCAATGTAACTTTTATACTAGTTATCGTTAGTACAATATTTAATCCAAATAAATTATGGTTGATTTTAAAATTTAAAATCTGGATAATAAAATGCAACAAATTACTAATAAAATGCATGTTTAATTTGTTTATGTTTGTACGTTTGATGTTTCGTCATGTGGTAAATCATTATGTCACTTGATTATGTTTGTTATTTGGTCATGTGGTGGTCATAATGGATTCACCTATAACTATACAAATGGGCATAGTGATGGCAATTTTCACATGACTCGACACACAGCATGAAACCGATACAAAAAAACTTTTAGGTTTAGATTTGACATATCTAATATGTTAAAAAAAATCATGGTGAAGTTGACCTATTAATTAAACAAATCATGTTCGAGATGACATATTTAACCTCTATAGTTAAACAAGTTGACCTGTCAATCCTTTTTTTTTTTTTTTTCTTTCCATAAAACAGGTTGACATACTAACACATATAACCCATTTTTTAAACCTACCAACCAGTCAACCCATTTGACACGTTTAGATAAACGAGTTAAATGAATCGTGTTTGGGTTACATGATTTTGTTATCTTGAGAAAAAATTTGGGTCGCGTTCAGGTCAAAGGACTCAACAACCGCAAACCAACCCCCACCTCCAACCCAAACCTGACACATATGACACCATTAAATGGGCTCAATCCCAAGGTTTTTTAATGTGTTTTTTATTTATTTATTTACTTTTTATGTATCTTTCAACTATCTCAGAAATAGTTTGATAATAAATTTTTATATTTTAGACGACTTTTTATGCTTAGATGAAAGCCACTTTAAACTAAAATCTACTTTGAGCATTGTTGACGGCATGCTTTTTTAGTAATGATACATTGTATCGTCTGAAATAAAAAAAATCTTATCTTATCTTACTACTCTAATAAAAGAGAAAATATGGTGGACACATGTCATAACCATATTTCACCTCACCAAAATTTTCCCGCTTCTCTCTTCTATTAATATCACATTAATTACGAATAATAAATTAAGAAATAAATCTTCTTATTAATATTGTTTCTGAAGAAATTAATATTTATAAAATGAGAAATTTTTTTAAAATAGCAAAGTTTTTTAAAAATATTAGATTTTTAAGTAAAAGTTTTATAAACAAAAATTAATTAAAATTAGGAGTTATAATAAAAATGTTTTAAAAAATTACATCTTTAGAATGTTTGTTTTGAAACAAACTTTTTAATTTTTTTTTTGAAAAAATAAAAAAAAAGTTAAAGAAAGATTAAAAAGTTGATATTATTATTTTATTATTTATAGTCATTACTTATCATATTTTATCTTAAAATATCATTTTATAACTATTAAATTTTTATTATAATTATTATTTTATTTATTCAACTCGTGTAATACACGGGTTTACTAAACCTAGTATATATATATACCATAAAGTGAATAACAACAAAATATGTCATTTTTGATTATAACATGAAAATAACGCTTAAAATAATCACACCTCTTTTAATTTCAGCCCGGCCCACATAAGTGAAATCGAAAGACAGGGCTTGGGCCACGTATCATAGTCCTTGAAGGAGTTGAAGGTTCCACGCCACTCAAGATTATTTCTGGCTCGCAAATGATTCTCGTGGACTTCCTTAAACCCACGAAAATTCCATGTTTAATTCATATCAAATTTTTGTAAACTATTGTGTTATTTGAAAGTTTTTAAATAAAGATATTAAAACATCATGTGTTCGAATTAAGGGTTTATGAATAGAAAAATATGAATATGAATACTACAATGTGTTTGGTTTCAAGATATTGTAATTTGGTAAATTCTATGGAGATGTGTAAACATATGCAATTACAAATAAATAAAGAATAAAATTGTATTTATTTAACACAACCTCATAATTGTTGTTGGAGGTGTGTGAGTGCTAGTACTAACCCTAAACTTGAAAAAACAATTGCAAGGCCAAGCCTTTAGCTATACTATTTGCGATATAAGGGGTGGGGAACATGTGACACACAAAACTACAAATGTATCACGTTCTCAAATAAAGCATAATTCAATCTCAAAACATGATGCTATAGTAACAAAAGAATGCGATTCTAAGAGTATATTAGGATGTCAAATTGATTCAAGAAAAACGTTCTTGACACATATGTATTAGGTTCAACATTAGAAAGAGAGATGACATGATAGTGTTTGAAGGACCAAGAGATAAGGTTGTCTCTAAGGAATCACAATACATGTACGTGAAACGAAGCGCCTCTCGACACCAAGCAATACTGACATCGGTGTAGGAAACTAGATGATCATTTAAGGACGGACAAAGATGCAATCCAAGAGTTAGTACCTCGCAAGTCGTTTATAATGTGTTGATGTGCATTTAATTAAGTTTCACATACACCATACATGTATAAACATTTATAAAATACAGACCCTATTGGGGCCAGTGAATTTCAAGAGAAATTAGAGAGATCAAAGGGAGATTTGAGACTCAATTTACTAATTCATTCCTCCCAAAGAATATGTACTGAACCCTAGTTATAGCCACACATGATCCCATAATTTAAATAACTACTTACTACTGAGTAATGACCTACACAACAAAATTATACCCCATTACTTGAAAGAAAATGCAGGTAACAACGACTCAACATATTGACTAGACTAATATTCTGATCACTTAATTCTATATTTTGACTAAATACTTCGTTCTACATGTAAACATATAGACGAAAGCAGGTGTATGGATGTTGGTATCATCTTATATCAATTTAAGATCTAAATCTTGAAACTTCCACATCTTATTTCATCACAAACCTTAAACTTTATGACAATTCTCATTATCCTTCTTCGTGTAATTGTATACATTCCATTCCAACCTAAAGTCCAATAATAATTTTTTTATTGCATCAAAACTAGATCTCAATATTGAATGCTTATATGAAAATATAGTGGTTTTATAACTTCGAAAAATAAATATATTCTTCTTTAAAGTACCCCATAAAACTAACATCTATTAATTTTCATACAAGATGTTTAACTCTATTTATCAAATTTTATTATGTGTAATAACGAAGCTCAAACCACATCATAAGATGCGATAACGAAAGTAAACTATTTTAAAAGAGGAGAATTCTTACATGTATTAAAAAAATTTACACTATCGCATCGCAAATTAACAATACTGACGAAAAAAATATAAAGGAGCCCATACTAAACTTCGCATATAATTATGCGGTAAAAAACCCTAGTGTTTGTAAAATTATCACCTTAACTATTTTTTAAAAACAAACCACTAGCCACTAGGTCGATTATTAACCATTTAAACTTCTTAACAACCTTTTATTCTCCATTCTTCAATAAAACTTTATGTTATTTCATGAAAGTGTCAAGTTGTTACAAGATAGTTCTATCCATCATCAAAAAAACCAAATTGTTATAGACCACTTTCATATCATACTTTTAGGAAAAAAAAACTTACTATATTTTCAATCTTTCCAAGCCACAAAAAAACTATCCTTATTCCAATATTTTCTATCCAAAACCCACAACTTCTTCAATCCATATATTCATACTATCAAGAGTTGTATCCCATTGTCACTTCCAGATAATAATCTATCTAGTGGCGCGAGTTTTCCAATGGCGGCAGAAGCTGTTACCGCCGCTTCACTCTGCAACTTCTCCGGCAACAATGGTGGTTCCTCCGCCCGCCCGCCGCTCCGCCGCTACCTACTTTCTCCCTCCGCCTCCCTCCGTCGCCACCACCACCACCAACGTTCGCTTACGTCATCTTTCTTCGGGACGCAACGACTCAATCCAACAAAATTGACTTCTCACGTTCAGAAGAGGAATCTCTCGGTTGTTGCTATGGCTGCTTCTGAAGGTTTGTGTTGATACGATGAATTACGTGAATTTTTGAATTCGTTGATTGATAATTCGATGAAGTTGAATTGTTGAGTTTTTTTTTTTTTTTTTATTTGCTATTCTGGTTTGTTTACTGTTTGAAATTCATTTGCAATTGGCTATTGGTTCGATTGAAGTTGTCAATTTCACAATTTTATTGTTCCTTGAATTAAAAATCTGCAAATTGCAACGAAACCCTAAATTTCTATTGATTAGGGATGAAATGGTGAGATTATCGGCCTTCTGGTGGCTGTTGAAGATTAGGTATTTGTGGCTGATGATACCGTCTTTAAAGTTTTTGTATTGATAATTTTAGGATAATTAGTTATATTTAAAGAATAACGAGTTAACTGCAGAAAGAGATGAGAGGCTTTTTGTTCTTTAGAGTCATCCGTACGTGGAGTCATAATAACATAAGTTTTGGTGGTAGTTTATATCGGTTTTAATGGTGATATAAGTTTGTGAAGTGCAGTAAATGATTGTTTATGTTGAATTGTGTGCTTGTTGATGTTTCTGCAGCCTGTTTTAGTTTGTGATTCTAGATTTGCAGAGATAATGTGATGTGGAGAAAGTATTTTGATTGTTTATTTGATACATGTATTTGTGTTATCTAGATGCAAAACGTGAGGTTCCATTGAAGGACTACCGCAACATTGGCATTATGGCCCACATAGATGCTGGAAAAACAACCACAACAGAGCGGGTACTTTACTACACTGGTAGAAACTACAAGATTGGTGAGGTACATGAGGGTACTGCCACAATGGACTGGATGGAACAAGAACAGGAAAGAGGAATCACCATAACTTCAGCTGCAACCACCACATTTTGGAACAATCACCGCATCAACATCATTGATACACCTGGCCACGTGGACTTCACACTTGAGGTGGAACGTGCACTTAGGGTTCTTGATGGTGCTATTTGCTTGTTTGATAGTGTTGCTGGTGTTGAACCACAGTCAGAAACAGTGTGGAGACAAGCAGATAAGTATGGGGTGCCAAGAATTTGCTTTGTTAACAAAATGGATCGGCTTGGTGCTAACTTTTTTAGAACACGTGACATGATAGTTACAAATTTGGGTGCTAAACCTCTTGTGCTCCAACTCCCAATTGGGGCAGAAGATGTTTTCAAAGGGGTTATAGATCTTGTTAGGATGAAAGCCATAGTGTGGTCGGGTGAAGAATTAGGTGCCAAATTTTCATATGAAGATATTCCTTCTGACCTTCAAGAATTATCTGAAGAGTATCGCGCATTGATGCTCGAGACCATTGTTGAATTAGATGACGCGGTCATGGAAGGGTATCTTGAAGGGGTGGAGCCCGATGAAGAGACCGTTAAGAAGTTGATTAGAAAGGGAACCATAGGAGGTAGTTTTGTACCAGTTTTATGTGGGTCTGCTTTCAAGAACAAAGGGGTTCAACCATTGCTTGATGCTGTTGTTGACTATTTACCCTCTCCTCTTGACCTGCCACCTATGAAGGGTACCGACCCAGAGAACCCAGAAATCGAAATTGATCGGGTTGCAAGTGATGATGAACCGTTTGCTGGGTTAGCTTTCAAGATCATGAATGACCCATTTGTCGGGTCACTTACATTTGTAAGGATATATGCTGGGAAGCTTGCTGCTGGATCTTATGTGATGAATGCAAATAAAGGAAAGAAAGAAAGAATTGGGAGACTACTTGAAATGCATGCCAATAGCAGAGAAGATGTTAAAGTGGCATTAGCTGGTGATATTGTTGCTCTTGCAGGGTTAAAAGATACCATTACTGGAGAAACATTATGTGATCCTGAGAAGCCCATTGTGCTTGAGAGAATGGATTTCCCCGATCCAGTTATTAAAGTTGCTATTGAGCCTAAGACCAAAGCAGATGTTGATAAAATGGCAAATGGATTAATCAAGCTTGCCCAAGAAGATCCATCTTTCCATTTCTCGCGTGATGAGGAAATTAACCAAACGGTTATTGAAGGGATGGGAGAATTGCATCTTGAGATTATCGTTGATAGACTCAAGAGGGAATTTAAGGTGTGTTTCCTTATTTTTGTTTACCTTATATCAATTCCCCATGGTAGATACCCATATATCTTTTTTTATTTGCTATTTTCTTATGCAAAAAAAGGTTAAGATAATTCTTGTATAAAAGCATGATCATGATTGAATTTTACAAGAAACAGGTATGTAAATATGAAAAGAAACATGCTGCACTTCTTGGCTAACCTCTTATTGACTCGCATTTTTTCCATCTTTAACTCGACATGACAATTTGGAACGAAGATTGGGATATGTTTCAACATCTAACTCGCTGTATTTCTTACAAATGATCAGGTGGAAGCAAATGTAGGTGCACCACAAGTAAACTACCGTGAAAGCATTTCCAAGGTGTCAGAGGTGAAGTATGTCCACAAGAAACAGTCAGGTGGTCAAGGACAGTTTGCAGATATAACCGTACGGTTTGAGCCATTAGAGGCAGGTAGTGGATACGAGTTCAAGAGTGAGATCAAGGGTGGTGCGGTCCCAAGAGAATACATCCCAGGTGTAATGAAAGGGTTAGAAGAGTCAATGACTAATGGAGTACTTGCGGGCTTCCCTGTTGTTGACCTTCGTGCAGTATTAACTGATGGGTCCTACCATGATGTTGACTCTAGTGTACTAGCCTTCCAGCTGGCAGCCAGAGGAGCTTTCCGTGAAGGAGTAAGGAAAGCAGGACCCAAGATTTTGGAACCCATTATGAGAGTTGAAGTTGTGACACCTGAAGAACATTTGGGAGATGTTATTGGTGATCTCAATTCCAGAAGAGGACAGATTAATAGCTTTGGTGATAAGCCTGGTGGCCTCAAGGTATGTTAAACTCAAATTTTGTTACACATAGTAATTAAAATTGAAGCTGAAAAATGTTACATTCATGGTAGATATGGGAAACAAGCGGGTCGGGTGGTTGAGACATTGGTCAAATATTTTTCCTGATATGGATTGTAATGAGTGAGTTTGGGTTGGGTTGGGTCAACCTGAAACATTTTCAGTATTAATAGTTTGTGTTACAATATGATTATGAGAAACATATTATTACAACATATTAGACTAGGTTATTATTAGTGAATAGTTTGGGGTTAATTATGTAATATTATCCTCTATATAAAGGACTTTCTATTGTAACCCTAAACACACAATTACTCAATACAATTACAATTACAAGATTTTGGTAGGGTTTGGGGTGGGGAGGGGATGTAGGCAAGCCATACCTCCATCATTGTAAAAACATATATTACAATGATGATCAAATAAAGGGTCAGTAACCAATATACCTATTTATTTGTGTGTGGTTTGTTGTGCTGCAGGTGGTGGATTCCCTTGTGCCGCTTGCGGAAATGTTCCAGTATGTGAGTACTTTAAGAGGAATGACAAAAGGTCGAGCATCCTACACTATGCAACTAGCGAAATTCGATGTGGTACCACAACACATTCAGAACCAGCTCTCTGCTGCCAAGGAAGAAGCAGTTGCAACTTGATCTGTCTTTCAGTGATTCTATTTAATGTTTGTATTTTTTTTTTCTTTCACTTTTTATGTTTTATAGGACATAAGAAAATCCTCCAATTTTCCATCAAAAGATATACGAAGCAACATTCTTGATTATCTATTCATAAATTTATGCTTATTTGCTCGATGTTGAATACCTACTTAGTTAACATGTTCTGAGTTTGAGTTTTAAGTGTTCCATAATCGGCCTTTTGTTTACCGTAATCTTTTAGTTTGTTGAATACTAGTATTGTTGAATGATGAAGTTAGTGATGTTAATATTGTACGGGGATTAATATACTATAGGATTGATATACTATATAGGTGAAGTGCGATGTGTAAAAGGAATTATATTAGAAGTACACCTGGCAAAATGGGCGGGTTGGGTCGGGCAAGATGTCGGGTCAGAACGGGTTCGGGTTAGGATGGATTCGGGTCAGAATGGGTCAATTTAAAAAACAGGTTAGGATGGGTATGGGTCAAGATGGGTACGGGTCAAGATGGGTGCGGGTCAGAATGGGTCCGTATTAAACAAATGAGAAAAAAACAGTGGGTTACGTGAGGATACTCGTTTGTAGGCTTTGCGGTAGCCGGTAGGAGAAGGATGTGGACTATGGAGAAGACGGGTTTCGTGTATTTTTGAACATACGTAATAGTCCATCTTGACCCTTTTGATATTTTTTAAACCCATCTTGACCCATTAATTTTTTTCTTCACTTATAAAATTGCCCACCTTGACCCCTTGGTAATATTTGCTTAACTCAACTTAACCCATTATTTTGTATTTAATGTCCAAATCAACCCAAATTTACATATTTGGGTCAAAATTACCGGGTCTAATTAGAAGGATAGAGTAATGTGGAGAAATGTGAGGTCGGAGGGTGAGTGGGGAAATGACCCTTATATCAAATGGTTGCCCAACCTTTATGGACGACGCAAGTACAAGCTGGATTGGGTTCAATGGGACGAACTTACATAGACGTAAGCTAAGACGTTAATCCCAATTCGGGTGTTACGTTCACAAGACGCTATTACGTCACATGCAAAGTTCTTTCACTAGCAAAGAAAAAATGTCATAAATAAATTCTTACAAGGTTAGTAACAAATCAATACTCTTCTTCATCAAAATTTATTCTATCTGTTAGTAAATCATCTTTGTTCTATTTTAGTTTGTTAATAACAAACCATCTTTAATTTATCATGTTTATATATTAATAATAACTAGGTGTATTCGAACACGCGCGTTGCGCGAGTGGAAAACGTGTAACAATAAACAGTCGTTACAAATAAATTGGTTCGACAACTACATGAGGCTCAAAATAGGTATCTCATTGTGATTGCAAAGTAAAAACAATGTCAAGCCAAACAACGAACACCTGTTTCCATATCATCATGGCCGCATGGTAACTACACGTAAAATTAACAAAACCAGAATGTTATACAAAGAGCAACAAACCCAAAAAATCACTATTCATTTCATTTGCAAACTGAAAGCAGCGTAATATGAAGTCTCAATATGTTTTTGATGAACGCTCGTTCATCATCATTGACATGAATCTTCAAAGAATATAAAACTATATTTTCAAATGCCTAGAAACGATGGCTCATTGTGGCTGCAAACAAATGTTTACCTTGCCAAACTAATGAACACATCATGTACACTTTACTCGTCATCGCCTATCACCATCGAAGACAATACCATTGTTACCAATTGCGTGAAACCTTGCAAATCACCATTCATTTTGTTTGAAAATTAAAAGGATTATATCTTATATTATGCAACAACACAACATGATTTGTAGTTTTTAAGCTTGCCAAAGATATTAACTAAACAGTTGAATAGCTAAACAAAACATAACAGTATTAAAACGATGAAACCCATCTGTTTGAGCAAATGGGTGTTGATGAGTGAGGAGTGTCATCTTTTCACATTTCTACTCTCCCTGTTCGATTCCTTGTTTCAAAATGTCCCAATTTATATCAACAAACAAACACCATAGAGACAAAAATCTCATCCTTTTTTCAAAAAATTCTTCTACTGTAATATGAATAACACATCCCAACTGTAATATGAATAACACATCCCAAACTAACCAACCCAAACTAACCAACACAATGAGAACCTTACCAAAACAGATTCATCAACTCATATCCAAAAGCAATCACCGGCAAACTCGAAGACAGGACAACGCCTCTGGTTAAAGACAAAGATGGCCGACAGCGACAATGACAAACTGGCACCTAACAACAAATAACACACTGAAAACCTTATTAAAAAGGGGATAACATTTAGATCTGTAACCGAAAAGCAAGCACATACCAACACGAAGCTCACCGGCAACAAACCAGCACCACCCCACCGGTCAACCTAAAGGCCGCGGAAATGGTCACCGCGGCGTCGACAAACCGGCACCCAACGGCAAAGAACACAATCAAAACGTCACTCAAAATAGGCTTTAGATCTATGATCAGAAAGCAACCGCCGGCCAACGCAAAACCCTCCAGTTCAGTGGGATAAAAACCAGCACCACACCACCATGCATGCCGCCGGGCAACACAAAGGCCCCCAACAGCGGTAGCGGCTACGACAAACCTGCAACAAACAACCAAGAACACACTCAAAAGTAAAAACAACATCCAAAAGGGGGGAGAGCACAAAACCGGGTTTAGATTTGTTCTCGGAAAGCAACCGCCGGCCAACACGAAGCTTGTCGGCGCCAACGACCACAGACCGAAAAATGGCCTCTCTCTCTCTCTCTAAGAACGGACGGAACCGGAAGCTTAAAAAATCATCATCAGTATCTTGCAACCCCAACTACACATAGCAAAAACAGTTGTACACGTGAGTAATAAGCATACAAACGTGACAGACATAGAGCAGGTTTCTTATGGTAACCACAGATCATGAAACGGACGGCCAGGATGTATCAATTTACTATTCATCCATTTGGTCTTTTAATAGTATGTAATTTTTTTATCGACTATGTACTCGTTTAAAGAAAAAAAAGGCCCGGTCAAACATGTTGAAAATAACCCAATCTAACTAAGGAAAAAGTTCAAAGTTAAACAATAAATTATATTTGTAAATGGTTAAATTGACTTGTGAATAGCAACCTAGTGGATGTTTGTGTCTTAGATGGTTGATGAAGGGTGATTTGATACATAAATATTGTTTTTTTACTTTTTTTTTTTTGTTAACTAAGCTAGAGTTTTAATCCGTTCTAATATCTAAAACATTACACCACCCACTAATAAAGCATTCTCACGCACTGCTTCGTCCACTCTCCGTTGAGTAAACATAATATTTCATAAAGGTCATTGATTTAGTTAAAATCTTCTAACGAGCCACGACATAAATCACCGTATTACAAGAGTTTTCTTAACAATATTAGTCTTTTGTTAATTCAATTCTCTTAACATATCATCGCTCAACATATGTTTCGATAATATAACATAGCTTAAAAACACTAACAAAGTCCTATATCACATCAAGTGAACACAAATAATAGTTATATCTACTGTTATCTAGTTTACATGAGACATGACAGATCATTTTTCAATTCTAGATTAATTAATTTTTCTAATGATAATGGCCAGAACTCTCCAGAAGCTCTCACCAACGAACACTCTCGTTAACTTATAAAACCCTAATTTCTCCCTCAAGTCGCCCCCAAATCGACGTCACCATCTCCGGCGCTCTAAAATCACAGTCACCGACCACCGGAAACCACCAATATGGCCGATGAAGCAAAGGCCAAAGGCAACGCCGCCTTCTCCGCCGGCAATTTCACCGACGCCATCCGCCACTTCACCGACGCCATCAATCTCGCCCCCAACAACCACGTCCTCTACTCCAATCGCTCCGCCGCATACGCCTCCCTCAATCAGTATTCCGAAGCCCTATCAGACGCCAAAAAGACCGTCGATCTGAAGCCCGATTGGTCCAAAGGCTACTCACGGCTCGGCGCGGCTCACCACGGCTTACGCCAGTACGACGAAGCTGTATCGGCGTATAAGAAAGGTCTCGAAGTCGATCCGAATAATGAAACGTTGAAATCGGGGCTTGCGGATGCCCAATCGGCTCAGGCGGCGTCAGCTCGGCCCCGTGGAGGTGCGAACAACCTGTTTGGGGATGCGTTTGGTCCGGATATGTGGGTGAAGCTCACGGCTGATCCTGCTACGCGATCGTATATGCAGCAGCCGGATTTCGTTAACATGATGAAGGATCTGCAACGGAACCCTAGCAATTTGAACTTGTATTTGCAGGATCAGAGGGTTATGCAGGCTCTTAGTGTGTTGTTGAATGTGAAGATGCAGGCTCATGCTCCGGGGGATGAGATGGAGATGCCGGAGTCTCCGCCTAAAGAGAGGAAGCGTCCGGCTGATGAAACGGAGCCGGTGAAGGAAAAGAAGAGGGAGCCGGAGCCCGAGCCGGAGCCAATGGAGGTGTCGGAGGAGGAGAGGGAGATGAAGGAGAAGAAAGCACATGCGCAGAAGGAGAAAGAGGCTGGTAATGCTGCTTATAAGAAGAAGGATTTTGAAACTGCTATTGAGCATTATACCAAGGCTATTGAATTGGATGATGGGGATATTTCGTTCCTCACGAATAGAGCTGCAGTCTATTTGGAGATGGGAAAGGTATGCATCTGTTTTAATAATTATATTATTGTGAATTCTGTGAATGTGAAAGCTTGAAATTTTGAATACGTGGAATGTTTGGGTAGTATGGTTTTTTAGATTAATATTATATTATAGTATTGAAGTAGGGATATGTAGTTATAAAGTGGTAATTTGGTGGCTTTCATATTGGTTTTCTGTTTTATTCCGTCCACATTAGTAATTTAATGGGTATGCGTAGCATCGGATTTTGTGAATGACTGTTTTGCTTAACAAAGTTCTTAGGCTGCTATAAGCTATCACTCTTGTAGGGGTTCAAATGTAGGCTGTTTGGTTAGTTATGGGATTCGTTGGTTGCTGTTGTTTCCACCACCTAGATTTGTGGGTATAGTACTTGATCTCAGTAATATATATTAGAAAGAAGGTCTTAGAGAGCTATCTTTTTGGTTGTCCCAATAAGTTTTTCTTCCAAATGTTAAGTTATGTTGGAGGTTGGGCTCATCCCATGTAGTTTGGATAATGTTAGAGAAACTATAGAAGTATATAACATGTTTGGATTTTATTAAAGTGCTTGTTACTAACTTACTATATTCGGTTTCTTGTTTTTTGGCTTTAAATTTCAATTTTACACCACTTTAAACTGGGTTTGTATAATTTACAGTATGAAGAATGCATCAAAGATTGTGAAAAGGCTGTGGAGAGAGGAAGAGAGCTTCGTTCAGATTACAAGATGGTTGCAAGAGCCTTGACAAGAAAAGGAACTGCTTTGGTTAAGATGGCAAAAACCTCCAAAGACTATGAACCTGCTATTGAGACTTTCCAAAAAGCTCTCACAGAGCATCGTAATCCAGATACGTTGAAAAAGCTTAACGATGCAGAGAGAGCAAAGAAGGAACTGGAACAACAAGAGTACTATAACCCTGAACTTGCTGAAAAGGAACGTGAAAAAGGTTTGAATTATTATTTCCAGAGCTTGATTCTGTTTATCTGTTGTAATATACAACCAGTTGATTTGTTAAAATAATAACATGTAAAACGAAGGGTATAAACGGGTTGAGAGTCATCAAAGTACTTTATTTCCTGAGCCTGATGTGGTGTTTTTTTTTATCTATAACTGGTCCATTGCTAAAATTAAAAATACAGCTAAATAGGAAGCAGTTAAAACCGGGTGAAAGTTGTCAAAATATGTTTATCAAGGAATATAACCTACTCCACCACTTTGTTAAAAAATTCTAGACTATTATTGTTGTAACCACATGTAGCACAATTCTTTTTAACAATTGGGTTAAAGTTCTTTGGGTTTTAACTGACCTGGCTTATTTTGACCAGTATACTACTTTTTTTTTTTTTTTTTTAAATGTTACCCAACATTCATATTTCACCCCATCTCTGTATATTTCTTATCCTTTGGGCTTTCGTTGATAGATTTAACCTTTTCAGCCCGCATTTGAATGTCCATGATAATTGAATTGCATATGAATTTCAGGAAATGAGTGCTTCAAAGAGCAGAAATATCCAGATGCTATTAAGCACTACACAGAAGCTTTGCGGAGAAACCCCAAAGATGCAAAGGTATTTTATTCTGTTTGTGTGCATTTATTACAATTCATGCAGCATAGTTGAAATTCCAAATATAACTCAATAATGACCAAAAATGGGAGTCTTGTCACTTGTGGGATCAAATCAACATCTTTGTGGATGGAATTATGCAGTAATCACATTTCATGATGTTGTCTGGTTTCTTTGTATAGGCGTACAGTAATAGAGCTGCTTGCTACACTAAACTTGGGGCAATGCCAGAAGGTTTGAAGGATGCAGAGAAGTGCATAGAACTTGATCCAAAGTTCTCAAAAGGGTACACCAGAAAAGGCGCAATCCAGTTTTTCATGAAAGAATATGACAAAGCCTTAGAGACCTACCAGGAGGGACTGAAACATGATCCTCAAAACCCAGAATTGCTAGAAGGTGTCAGAAGGTATGATCACAAATCTACATCCCTTTACTTAATTCTCATAGATGACAATTACAATTTACAACCCATCTATTGAACAAATTTAATAATAGAATTTTTTAAAAAGTTTGACATCACATTGCTTGTGGGTCTACCTGGCCACAAAAGTCTCATGACACAACCGACCTACCCATGTGGCCACCTCTAGTAATTGACATGATATCGTCTGTGATTTTCAGCTGTGTTCAACAAATTAACCGAGCCAGCCGTGGGGATTTGACACCTGATGAACTAAAAGAGAGACAGGTTTGAATTCTAAATAGTGCTCAAATCTCTTCCATTTCATGGTGGAAAAGAAACATTACCATTATTTACTCCTGTAACTGTTATTTGTTTGCAGGCAAAGGCGATGCAAGATCCAGAAATTCAGAATATTCTAACCGATCCTGTCATGGCACAAGTATATTTCGTTTCCTCAATTCATCTTTATTTGTAAAATGTTATCGGTCTTTTTCCTATAACTTTAAAAGTTGTTAAATCTTTTGTGTTTGGTTAACGAACAGGTTTTGAAGGACCTTCAAGAGAACCCGAAGGCTGCCCAGGATCACATGAAGAATCCTCTTGTGATGAACAAGATTCAGAAGCTTATCAGTGCTGGGATTGTGCAGATGAGATGATTTTCTTCATAAATGTTTATTATTTGGGCTTGGTGTTTTCAGTAGATTATGATGATTAAAACTGAAAGTTTTGTTGCTACCTTGAGGGATATTGATTTTTGTTTCCAGGTTTTTCGCTTTTGGGTTTAATTTAATTATCATGTCATTACGTTATTAACGTTCTATAATGGCACCTCGTCAAAATCGAATGTCATCTTTTATTTCTCGATATTTTAGAAGTTGACGTATTGTTGGTGTCTTGGTAGTCTCAAAATGAAGAGACATTTTAATTGTCTATTAGGCAAACAAAATTTCAAAACTAACTCTAAATCTGAACACACATTTAACTTTTTAACCACACTAGTCTATTAAAAACGGTTGTTTCAAAGCTACGACTTTAAACTAAAAAGAGTTACAAAAGTCTGACCAAGACATAACATTCTAATAGCCAATTCTTAACCAAACTGTTCACACATTGATATAATTGTATCAAATGAACATTAACGATTACACACAGTTATTGCTGCTAATTTCAAACAATGTTTTCTTGTCTTGTAATCTTTGGTCTACGAATAAACTTAAAACCTGGAGATAGGTAATTGGATTTCATTGTTCGAATAATCCTAAACAAAGTTTCTTCCAGCAATGTGTATGTATATATGAAATTATCAGTACTCCCTCGATTTGTTGGATCTCTTCCAATGGCTAGGCTGCCTTCCAATTTCTCTTGTCACTACTAACCCTGTTTGTCTTACAACTCTCCTAAGCTACCCGTCCTAGTCTTTATTCTTCAAATTACGATATACCCTTCTTCAATGGCACGCAATGGGCAGTTGTAGTAGCGGATTCAAGCGGTTACTATAACTATCATCACATTTCCTAGCTCAACTTTTCAACTTCTGAGTAAAATCTCACTCATAGAGCTATTGGTATGGTTTAGATTATAGGATAAAAGCAAACTCTTGTTCTAGGGCACAAAGTGACTACACCCACTAAACATGATAAATAAATACATAATAAGTTCTTATGGTTTATAGATTTTTGATTTCAGGAGGATGTTTGTCACGCATATCAAATACTGAATGGGGGTGGATTAAAAGATGAGAACATTATCGTGTCTATGTACGATGACATTGCCAATAACACAATGAATCCAAATGAAAAATGTTATTCTTTTATCGCTATCTTCTTTTAGTGATGTGGAAGATTTAAAGACAGAAGCATTGGAACAACAATACTTGAAGGTTCGTATCAACTTATCTTTTTGTTTAATTACTCTAGACGAGATTTAGTTACGAGTGAGGAAAACTTTTGTATGTGAAATTGAGAACTTGAAACAACCACTCTTCTGAGGGATCTCATGTTATGCAATATGGTACACAACGTATAAGCAACAAGACGTTTTGTTCACCAAGGTTCTTCTACTTGGAAATCATCCACGAATCCCTCCCCATCTTTCAACTCCATGGGCGTTGTCGTTCAAAGATATGCAGATATACACTCAATGTGGTATACGGTATGTATACATGATAACAATATCTAGATTGATCCCTTTGTAAGAAACTAATTGATGTAACTTCATATTCTACGGTACAAGAAATCAACAAAAGAACAAAAGAAGGAACTACTCAAGAAAATCAAGGAAATCACAGCGCATACGGCAACAAGGGTCAGCGAGGGGCCGATGGTCCCTCGTGGACGATTGGGAATGTCTTAAATCCATGGTAGAGTAAAAATTTGTCTTTGCTTCAATTTTAGTCTTTTATTAACTTTTCTAAATGTTTGATTGATTAAGGTTCGAGCATTTGAGCCACATTGCGGATCATTGACTCAATATGGCATGAAACATACACGGACATTGGCTAATCTATGCAACAATGGTGTTGGTATGGAAGCCATGAATGAAGCAGCCATGGCAACATGTAGCTCGTATAACATGGGAAAATGGGATCCTAAAATTGTTGGCTATAGCGCATGATCGATAACATTACTAATGCTATATGAAACGGATGAAATATTTTCATTTTTGTGCTATATTTCGTCTAGAATAATGGAGACAACAAGTACAACGATGACCAAATGACATCGGGTTGTTGTTAAAGTCCCATCTACCTTTGTGAGTTCAGATTGTGTACCAGTAAGAAATGCGTGTATATAAGGGTGAATATTACGTTTTAAAAGTTTCATCATTACCTTTTTATGTTTGTAAAACATTTGATGGCTTAATATATTGTAGTTAAAAGTTTTTGGTTCCTTTAGCGTTGTCTTAAACCACATAAGTTACCAAAGATCAATATTACTTTAATGAATTAAGCGTTCAATCTCTAAATATATCTACAATGAACGAATGAAGTTACTTAGGAGATTGAATACAATGTTAGAAAATTCCACTTTCCATTGGATAAATACTATCATTTACACTTGTTAAATGGTAGAACAAGATTAACTATATTGCTTTACTCATCACATACTAATTGCTTTATATACCATAGGGTTTGTAATCTATCTAGCTAGCAATATTATTGTGTAGTAAAGGTGTTGCTCCTAAAGGTATTAAGAGTTCTAGTCCCATAATAAATATTAGAGTATATTTAGAAGTAGGTTTAGAAAGTGTATGAGTTAATTGTTTTTAAAAAAATCAAATGCTTTAAGTGGCCAACAAATAAAAGTATAAATAGACGAAACAGAAAAATAACACGCTTTCAATAATTCCTGAAAAGTGAAAATTCTACATCAGACTTGCATACCGGTGCTTTAATGTATTGTTTTGACATTTATATTTATGAATAAATATACACCATTACAATAGACTTGCATACAGGTTAGTCATCAAACTTGTCACTCTATTTCATTGGTTGGACAGGTGGAATTGGTTTAATAAAAATCTATTGTTATCACAAATGCTTTATATATGCAAAAGTAGAAACTAATAAAAAAAAGAATATAGAACTCGAAACATTTGACAAACACTACAAGGTTTAAAGGCTGTATCATGACATGTCGTCGTTGTACGCGTGACCTTTCGACCTATTGTGATAATATGTCGTCTCTATACAAGTCGTGGTTATGGAGTCGTCGCCATAAATTATCTGTAGTAATGCCATGTATATAAATAAAAAAGATTTTACTTAAATTCTCGGTAAAATATATATATAAAAAAGAAAGTTTAATTAAATCTTGGTTGTTAAAATATATAATCGGAGTTACTCCTTCCAATCATTTTGATGTCGATCTCTATTTTTCATATTTTCATTTTTCTTCAATCACAACAAAATTCAAAAACAGATAACTTGCTTTGCATTAAGTGTATACTTTAAGTTGATTGTATTTTAAAAACAAGATTTATATTTAGCTAATGTACCAATTATACGCGCGTTTTTAAAATTATACATTCCTTTTAACCCTTCTTTTAATTTTAGACACCTTTTAAAGATGGATTATTTTAATACCTTTACTTGGGTTTAATAATTAGTTCGAACTTTATTAAAATGAAGTTTCTCTAGCTAGAAATGAAGCAAAGCACAACATTTAGACATTGATATCTTCGTACCAAATGAACATAGTTTTGTAATCTTATTATCGACCATTGTTCAATTATTATACTATGTTTTCGTCTGCAATCTTTCGTCTTTTCATCTGTAATCATTTGTCAAAAACCTAAAAATCATTCTAGACAGCTAGAGTAAATTTTATTTTCGGCAAAACCTAAATAATGCTTTATAGTATAAATGTCTACATGAATCCATTTGCATCATCAATATTCTTGTTGAACATGATGAATTGGACCATAGTTTTCCAACTCATATTATTACTACTAATTGTGCTTGTGGTACAATACTCCAAAGCAACCCGACCAACCTTGTTCCATCCGTTTGGTACGACTAGTGAACCACAAGGCAATAGCACTATTTGGGCAGTTCTTGTAGCTGGTTCTAACGGATACGAAAACTATCGTCATCTAGTGAGTATGCTCAAATTATCACTTAAACGGAACTTGAACATTTTGATAGATTCAACCATTGTTGAAAAACTCAAACAAAAAGAAAATAAAATATCTCTCATATATGTTATCAATTTAGGCAGATGTTTGTCACGCATATCAAATACTCAAACATGGCGGATTGAAGGATGAAAACATAATTGTGTTTATGTATGATGATATTGCCAATAATCCAAGCAATCCACGACCAGGTGTCATAATCAACAGTCCCAATGGCTCAGATGTCTATGCTGGTGTGCCAAAGGTAAGATAACATAGGTTAGACTATTGATTTTATTTCACTATACTATTACACAAATAGGTATTAGCTACAAAAAAAATCCATCACTACTTTACAACAGGATTAACTACATACAGTTTAGCTACAGATATACTCAGCTAAAAATCCATAGCAACATGTGTAGCTAAAATAGCGATGACGTTGTCACTAATACTGTAGCAAATGTGGTGGTGGCAAAAATATGTAGCAAAAACTATTAGCTAGAGGTATTTGTTACAAACCAATTCCATAGCAAGAGTATTGCTATGGTCTTGCTGGATTTAGTTGTATCAAATGTCTGATTTTGTTGTAGTGATTTTTAAACATTCGGTCACAAATATTGTCACTTCAACTTGGTTGTAAATACATATTTATACGATGTATAAAACCATTCTTCTAATCATGCTAGGATTACACTGGTGATAATGTGACAGCAGACAATTTCTACGCTGTGCTTCTTGGCGCTGAGAAGGCGGTGAAAGGCGGAAGTGGGTAAGTTGTTGCAAGCAAACCTAATGATAAAATCTTTATCTATTTCACTGATCATGGCAGCCCTGGAGTTCTTTGTAATCATATTTCCATCATTTATTTTTTGTGACGAATGTCAAAATGTTAATATGAACTTTACTAACAAAATTCTTGTGTCAACTAAAGGTATGCCGAACATGCCTTACATTTATGCGGATGATTTTATCAAAGCTTTGAAATTTAAACATAATTTGAGAACCTATGATGAGATGGTAAGATACATTTAGCTAGTGATTTATTGTTGATCATTGTTATCGATAAAGAAAACGGTCATTTGAATGTTAAATGTAGGTTATATATGTTGAAGCATGTGAAAGTGGAAGTATTTTTGAAGGCCTGTTGCCTAAAGATATGAACATTTATGTGACAACGGCATCTAACGCGACTGAGAGTAGTTGGGCTGCATATTGTCCTGGTACGAACCCTCCTCCACCACCCGGGTTCGACACTTGCTTAGGTGACTTAAATAGTGTTTCATGGATGGAAAACAGGTATTTCTTTCATATGGAGTAGTTGTAGCAACATTATTTTTCAAATTAACATGATGATAAAATTAGAATGGCTATTTTCCTATGTAGGGTGTGCAAAAATATCATAACATGAATATCCGCATGAAAAACCCAAAACTTTAAACCAGTTTTATCCTAAATTTCGAATATCTGGATACAGATTTGAATAGTGATTTTAGAATTTTGAATAATTCGAATATCCGAAGTACCCAAAACTTTGCATGTATATATAAATAGATAATTAATTGTTTTTATAATTTAAAAATAAAAAAAATCCTAATCGAAGTCAAAATGTAAATATATATTTATAAATTTATTTTAATAACTTAAAAGTATTACATCTCTATATGTTTTTAGTTTTCTAATTGTTTCAGATGCTCGTTTTAAATATCTGAAATTTTGGATACGAATTTGAATAGAAAATCAACAATCTGAATTTAAATAACCCTGGAAATATGATTCTTGATTAAGTTGTTAATTTGGTCTCTTATTTGTGACCTTTGGTCTTTAGCGATTCCGAAGATTTAAGGCTTGAAACTTTGGAACAACAATACTTGAAGGTTCGTATTGGAGATTTTCTTTTAGTTTTCTTGATTCACGTTTGATGAACTAACAAGTATATACTTAAGATTTGTTCTCATACTCCCCTTCGTAGAGCCCACCAATACAATAACTCTATTATATGTGAGATTTTACTTGATACGTTTGTTTGTTTGTATGTTTGAAACAATATTATGCATGATAATATGTAGGTGAAGACGAGGACTTATGAGGGATCTCATGTGATGCAATATGGTACTCTAGAGATAAGCAAGGAAACTGTTTCGGTTTTTCAAGGTTCTACCCAGGGAACTTTTCCGCAAACACATTTCAGTCTTCAAAATCCATGGGCGTTGTTAACCAAAGAGATGCAGATCTTTATTCAATGTGGCAAAGGGTACGTATGTATACTTAATAAACACACGATAGTTCGATATAATTGATCAATGTCTATCTAGCATCAGATTGATGTCATTTCATATGTTATATAGTACAATAAATTAACAGAAGACTCGCAACAAAAGAAAGAACTACTCAACAAAATCAATGAAATAACTGCCCATAGGGAGCATTTGGATAGTAGTGTGTACATGATCGAAGGCTATTTATTAGGTAGCCGACTAACATCAGTGAGAGATGAAGGATCAGCTCTTGTGGACGATTGGGGATGTCTCAAATCTATGGTGAAATACAAAATCTCTATATTATTTTATCATGATTTAGTTTGTTGACATTGTTTGATAACTTACCGAAAGTGGTTTTTATTGATTAAGGTTCGTACATTTGAAAAATATTGCGGATCATTGACTCAATATGGCATGAAACATACACGAACATTTGCTAACTTGTGTATCAATGGAGTTACTAATAAAGCCATGGATGAAGCTACAAAGAACACATGTAGCTCGTATAATATGGGACGGTGGAATCCTGCTAAAATCGGTTACAGTGCTTGATCTTTACATGATGAAAAGTTCTTTGATGGAACGAAGAACTTTTATGGTTTTTGTTAAGAAATTTTCTTTTGTAATAATGGTTACACATGTTGGAACCAAAGCCCAAAAAGCATGATTGCCAATCTATCTTTGTAATGCTAATAATGCTTGTAGGAGAGAACAACGAGCATAAAAGGTTAATATTCTATGCAAGTTTTTCTTTCTTTAAAAGTTAATGATTTTATCGTTTCACCACCTATCCTAGCAAGTAGCAACGAGATATTTCACGGGAAAAAAGAAAGCCAAATATAGGAACAATAAGCTTCCTACCCCGCACGAAAATAATCAGGTTTTTGGTTGCTATTATATAATAATTTTTAAATGTCAATCCGAAGACAACATGTTCGAAAAATGAGTTAACCTGTTAAAGTATTTAGTTTTTTTTCTAGAAAAATCATATTTTCAAAAGCAAAAGTGTTACCAAAGCACTTATTATCCAATGGTACCAAAGTCTTGAGATGATCAGAAGTGAAACTACAACATGCTCATTGGGGTCAAGTGACCCAACACATTTTTAATTGAAAATGTAGGTGGCCCAAAGTTCTCTTATAGTGAACCATAAAAGATTTGAATCATAAAAGATTTGATATAAAGCCAGATAAAAAATATTGTTGGTTGGGTTGATAGCTATAGTATTAATTAATCTAGTTCAATAGTATAGCCGCCGTACGTATAGGTTAATTGTTAGAGCTTGAGATATTATAGTTTTTAGCTTCAAAATTTAACTCAAGAAGTTTTTCTCACAATGATGAGTTCTTCTAATTAGTGTTCCTAGATAAGTCAGGTCTAACGCATCAAAATTAGTACAGACGGTTGTCATCCAGTCTCGAAAGAAGGCTCACTCGGATATTGAGTATTGTTTATTCTCCGAAGATACCCAAGACCGATTCTTAAGCTGTTTTTTCCCTCTAGTATATTATTTTTTAGTAAGTGCATATTAACTTTGTCTTTAACAATAATAATAGAAGAAAATAGAACGACTGAAAAAAAATTACTAGGCATGGCTTGAGAAATTAGACTAATTGCAAGTATATTTAGTTATATGTTTTATTTTACTGTAAGTTCTTTTTATGGTGTTTGGGATACTAAATTTATGTAATTATCTTTAGAAACTGCAATTTAATCGGTTTGTCACGAGAATCTCTTGCCTTAAAAGATCTTTCTAATATGAAACATTTTATACATAAAATTTCTTTGCATTTACTTAAACACAAACATAACTAACTAATATGTTGTGATCTTTACCTGATGCTTGGCATTGCTTACTTTTGGAATGATAAAGAATGTATCAAACTGAAAGGCTATATTCATTCTTATATAAGATTGTTACAACTTCATTAAGAAAAGGACCAAAATGATCCAACCCAAAAATTCGAATGTCGGCTTGTTACGGATTGTTAACTTCTTAAAACTTTTGATTGGAGATTCGAACATTTGAGACATACTGCGGATCCTTGACTCAGTATGGCCTAAAACATACGCGAACATTTGCTAACATATCCAACAGTGGCGTTACCATAAATGCCATGGATGAAGCTACAATGAAGTCATGTAGATCTTTTAAAAAGGGGCAATGGCCGGGATCCTGCGATCGTTGGTTATAGCGTTTGATAATAAAGTGAAAATATCAGTTATAGATTAGAGGAATAAATAAGGGGTCTTTCTGGTTGAAATTTAAGAAGTTTTCATTTGTAATGATAAGTAACTCTAGCTAATTGACCATAAAACATTGGAACTTAAATTTTACGTAAAATTACTAAAAGTTATTTCCTAAGCAGAAATACAAAAATACATTTCCACTTGATTAACCATCTTTTGCACCTTCTTTTTTTGTACTTGTACATAAATTTATCAAGTTCCCAACTCTCATAAGCTCTATGAGAATTAAAGTATCTCCAACCTGTATATTATTTACTCTTCTTTGAACCAAATTCTTTTTTTTTTCTTGATCAATGTATGACATAAGCCGAAATACAGGAACAGATTCCTTCTTCCTAATTACTGCTTGATCATTCATTTCAAAATTATTCTCTATATCTTGATTTAAGGACCAATTTCCTTCACAAACATGTTGTATTGAATTATCAGAACTAATTCATTCACAATATCCTGCCTCCTTAAATTATTTATTGCCATAAAAAATGGTAACAAATTTATCTTTCCTCTACCATGGTCATGTTGTTAACCTCTGCATCAAACTCTTCTACCATCGTCTTTCCTCTTCTTCTTCAACTGGAATAACCTTCTTTAGTTGTTATAGTACTGCAATGATGGCAGTAAAACAAGGGTACATTGACTATAAGAGCAAGTACGATGACACTTTAGCCACCGACCTGTTGTTTGTGTATGCACATAATTCCGTCCCATATATTACAGCACGACATCGTCTATCATCAAAAGAGTTTTTGAAAATTCAGAAAAGTAATAATACAAAAGTATATAATAATAGTAACAAATTTTCTCAATAATTTATGATCGTGCAAATATACATATTTTAATTTTCATAAATATTACGAATAAAAGATTTATAAATTAGACACAATTAATGACAATAAACATGTAAGTTGTTTTAAGGGGAGATATTGATAGTTAAGTAGTATGGCTTATAGTTAGAATGTTAGGAGCTTAAATATTGTTATGACATATTTATTTATACTACTATATAATAGAGAAACTATAGCTAGATTTGTAATTTTACATCAATTTTAAGATGACATATGAAGAGTTGCAAGCTTTAATGTGTAATGTCATAAAATTTATTCCTATTATACCTCTTTTAAGCTTTAAATGCATGTACTCTATTATTTTCTAATTAAATTTAAAGTAGAACTATTCTATTTAAGGTTATCTTAATCTATCTATATCTATACTACTATATAATACAACTTTTTGAACAATATTATAATTTTAATTCATTTTTTAAGACACTTAATAACAATTTTGTTACATTTGGTATAAATGATTATGCATAAACAACTTATTATTTATAAATTTGTTCATTCCTATAGTAATATAGATATGTTTGATATCCCATATTAATCAAATAAAAAAAATAAAATAAGAGTTAGCACAATAAGAGATAATTAACTAAATACACAATACTAAAAATATTTATGCCCCCGTCACACCACGCGGGTTTCACCCACTAGTCATAATAAATAAGGAATTTTTGGAGACAAGATGATATTAGTTGAATAAATTTAGGACTAAATTATAAAAAAAAAAAGTCATTTATGTTTATACCTGATTTTATTTTTGGTATTTATTATTTTAAAATTACATCAAACATCAATTATCTTCGATGTTTGTAATGGTTATGGTCTTTTAAACTAACTTGAGTTATATTTTCCAATTAAATCTAGTCACATGCAAATCACAAAATTGTCCTGATGTGATTTATCAATGAGAACAAAACTTTATGATTTTCATCCTCGAAACTAGAGTTAATTTTTATTTTCGTCCCTAAGTTTTGATCTATTTTGTTATTTGCATCCAAAAAAAACTTTTTTTCTCTTCTAGTCCTTTATTTTTTAAAAAGTTATCATTTTCATTTATTTTTGTTAACTTAGTTAATTGTGTTTAGGGTTAATTACACAAATGTTCCCTGTGGTAAGGTTGTTTATCAAATTTAGTTTTTACGTATCATTTATTACAAGTTAGCATATTAAGTATGTCAAGGTTACAAAATTATCCTTGAGTTGAATAAAAGTTAAATTTTTCTGCTAAGTGGGTGGCAAATGATCAAAATAAACATTCTTTATTCTCTTCAAAGATCACCCCCTTTATCCTAGACCTACCATTGTCGTCTTCACTTCAACCTGCCGCGACCACCTTCGCCCTATCTTCATGCCAAAATACCCATCACCCAACTTTACACCACTCTGTGCATCTTCTACGATGAGTATGTTCATTTCAATGTACTCTTTGGTGACGAACGACAACCTCTGTCACAATAGACATCACGTGCGACCACCTAGGACACATCCAAAACCACCTACGAATTCACCTCCAACCAGCCCTTCCCTAACGACTCTTCTGTGACAACCATTGACATCATTTGTTGGTTGTCGGTTGTGATTCTAACAAAGGTGGTGGATCTCAAAGAAGGTGGTATGAAAAAGGAGAATGGAGAAGGTTTAATGGTGTTGGTGGCTAATTTCGATCGCCGGTATGTACGCTGGGGCAGTTGTGGTTTTATGACGGTGTTGGCCGTCGGGTAAAGAAGTGGGTAATGGTGAAATCAGGTGGGTGTGACTTGTGAGGTTGAAGAAAAGATGGGTACAAGGTTGAAGAAGAAACATGGGCAGGAAGAAAGTCAAACAAAGTGGTAGGGTATTTTTGTCATTTCAAAAAATTTTAATAGAGAATTTAATGTTCATTCATGTCGGGGATAATTTTGTTAAATTGACATATTAAATGGTCTAACTTGTAATAAATGATATATAGGGACTAAACTTGAAAAACGATCTTATCATAAGAATCATTTTTTATAATTAACTATTATGTTTATTAAGATAGGGACATTTAAATCATTATACAAATTTAATTTAAGTTTTTTTTTGTATAATAACTTAAATGTTTCTAATTTAACAAACATTGTTAACTAAGTTAACGAAAAAAATAAAAATGATAACTTTTTGAAAAATCTGAGATCTAAAAACAAAAAGCTTTTAAAAAAAAAAAAACAAACAAACAAACAAAACAAAAGAGATCAAAACTTAGACGAAATTAACAATTAACTCCTGAAGCTATTATCAATCTTTATGATGCTCCTCAGTACTCTCATTTCCTTAAATTCATCACCGTTCTTCTTCGTACTCTCCTACTGTAACACATTCTATTTCATCTCCATCATCGATCACACGCTAACACCCACAATTCAATTCCCAATTTCCCTAATAAATACATCGATTGCTCAATCATTACTTCGTTTCCACCAACAAAAGCAGCAATTTTGTCATCACTATACCCCAAGGTTTTACAGTGTTACTGGAATGATTGTTTGATGTTATCCTACTTTTGGGTTTTGCAGAGGGAGAAATTAAGTGGGTGTTGATTTGATTTTGCTTGTGTTGGTGGTGGCGGGCAGTGACAAAGTTTGAACTGGTTAATATGGGGGCGGGGCACGAAAGTAAATTATTTTAAGGGACGAACTTAATATATATAAAAAATTTTAACTATCAAACCAAAAATTAATATCATCAGGCCTAAAATTAACACTACCGACAAAATGAAGCTCCGCCCTTGGTGGTGGGTTTAGGCAATGTTATAAAAATCGTTAGACGCTAGTCGAGCGGCGAGTTAGGGGGATTAATAGGGATTAATCGGATTGGAATTTTTATATATGATTTTTAGTTTTATATATCAATACACACATTTTAATATGTAATTTTAATAAAAAAAATTCAGTTTTATATATAAATACACATATTTAGCCGGAATTTTCAAGTTTAAGCCGGATTTTTCGAGTTTTGGCCGGATTTTTTGAAAGTCGCCGGAACCCTTCTGGAATTTCGCCGGAATCACAGATTTTTGGCCGATTAAGACCGCCTAGGTCTGCCTAGGGTCTGATTTTGACCACCGTTGACCGCCTAGCAATTAATTGGTCAATTAGCAAAAATCTACTAGATGACCGGCCGATTTCCGATTAATCGCCCATTAATAGATGATTTTTGCAACATTGTTCGGGTCGGGTTCGTTGGGTTGAAAAGGTGAAACGGGTGTGTCCAATCAGTTTCCGGTGGGTTTGAGAGTTTAGTAATGATGATATTTGTTTGAAGATTTTGGAGCAAATGGTTAATTGTTTATTTTTTTGTTGTAATTTGCCTCTGTTTTGTGATTATGTGTTTTCTATGGTTGATGTTAAGTTACAGAATCTTTCTATGATTGATGAAGTATAACCCTTGATTAGTTTCAATATTGTAAGAAATTAGCATTTTTATATTTATTTTTTGACATTTTGCAATTTCATTTAATTAAATTACTGGTTGAAAATGGCCTGTGGATGAAAGATATTGTTCATCTTTGAATTATGATAAGTGTAATTATGTGATTTGTATTTCAATATATTTAATCTATAAAATTTAATTCAAGTTAGTTTAAAGGATTATAACTGTTACAAATATTAACCACAAAGGATGCTTGATGTAATTTTTAAAAATTATAAATCAAACCTAAAATCAAGTATAAACATAAAAACTTTGCGACGGCGACGTAAAACTGTGTCTAGTAGCATCAATGGCACAACATCACTAGCAACAACCAACACCGGAAAATCTCGTAAAATAAAATAATAGAAAATATAATTGCATGAAAAGTAGATATAAAAACGTTAAATTATGCACCCCCGTTGCAACATTTTATAGTACAAAAATTAGACCGAAATGTAAAACACAACACTACCGTTAAATGGAGAAAAAGAGAGGTAAAAAAACGTTGAACAACATACGCATGTTTCGGCATATTAACTCGAAAAATTTAGACCCAAATGTAAAACGAAAAATTAAGATGAAAATTATATGGGATCAAAACTAAAAGTGAAAAAAATGTTAGAGTTACATATAAAAAATGATTATAAAAATCATTAAGGTTAAAAGTAAAATAAAAATAAAAAAAATTCAAAATAAGATACAACATGGCATATGATACAAACTATAATGCAAATCTCCTTACTCTAATAAAAATGTATATATGAAGGACACATTTCAACATCATATTTCTGCTCAGCAATTTTTTCCCGTTTCTTTTTCATATTTAATAATCACATTAATTACTAATAATATTATTTATTTATTTAGATTAAAATAGTTTTTAATAAATTAAGTAAAAGATATTTTTATTAATGTTATTTCTAAGAAAATAATTATTCATAAAATTAAAAAACTTTTGAAAACATCAAACTTTTTAAAAAATACAAAATATTTATATTTGGTGTTATAAAAAGTAAAATTTTTAAAATATTTTGGTGTTATAAAAAGTAAAATTTTTATAAACAAAAAATAATTTTTGAGAATTATAAGAAAAAAGTTTAAGTATGACATTTTTTAAAATGTTTGTTCTGAAATAAAAATTTTATTTTATTTATTATAAGAAACATTTTAATCATATCTTAATTTAGAATATCGATTTATAATTAATAAATTTTTATTCTATTTAATATTTTTTTATTTAATCCGTTTAATACACGGGTTTACTAAAGCTAGTTAGTAATATATATAATTAAATATAAATAATCAAATCAGAGTTTAACACGACAGTTCATATTCTAAGTCCATATGAAGAAAAGCTACATGTTTTGGCATCAAATCCATTTAAGAATACATACGTATGTGGAGTTAATAAAGTTTTTTAAACATATATAAAATGGTTAACAAATACAAGGATCAAGTTTTTGATTTATCAAACCAAATTTTCTTTTCTTACTACGCTAAATATAATATCATACGATTATAATAATACTATAATATGATATGATACAATACAATATGATATGTTACAATACAATATGATATAATATGACGATATATTGTATAATAATACTATAATATGATATAATACAATATAATATGATATAATATGATGATATAATATATGATACGTTAAATGCATGCGAGCACAATATAGATATATGTACATATGAATGCATGTATGTCAATTATTTATTCAATTTGGTCACTCGCATAATGGTTTTCCAACTTAAATTGTTACTGCTCATTGTGTTTGTGGCACACTTCTCTGAAGCTAACCTACAAAACTTGGCCGATACCTTCAAATCAATCAATAAACCAAGCGACAACGGCACAACATGGGCAGTTCTGGTAGCTGGCTCAAATGGGTACTTTAACTATCGTCATCAGGTAAATATTACCTTAGTTTTACATTTACCTGAGCACATAATTGTGTGCTAAAGGTTTAGTAGAATGGAAATTAAATTCCATGTTATTATTATGAATTCAGGCAGATATTTGTCACGCGTATCAAATACTCAAAAGAGGCGGGTTAAAGGACGAAAACATAGTTGTGTTTATGTATGATGATATCGCAAATCATCCAAATAATCCACGGCAAGGTGTGATAATAAACAGCCCCGAAGGATCTGATGTGTATGCCGGTGTGCCAAAGGTATGAGTGCGCGATCACGAGTATTAACTATTAGTTTTGTTTATGTAAAGATGATGTTGCAAATGTTCAATGCACAAACTTTAAATTTTGCTAGGATTATACGGGAACGAGTGTGACCCCGAAAAATTTCTATGCCGTGCTTCTTGGCAATACAACTGCCGTAAAAGGTGGAAGTGGGAAAGTGATAGCGAGCAAACCTGAAGATAGGATCTTTGTGTTTTATTCTGATCATGGCGGCCCTGGAGTACTTGGTATAGTGTTATTCTTTACGATTAGGTGCGGAACCAAGGGACTGTCAACTGGGCCCATTGATCCCACGTCACAAGAATTTGTCGAACTTTTAGGAGGTGTTTGTTTTTTTCAAAAAGCTTTTCCCCACCTTTTTATCTGCGCGCACGCAAGCACGAGAATACGTTTTTAGAGGGCAGACTGTTTGATTTCCGGAAGATCTTTCATTAAAAAAGGTCTTCCCCGCCTCTTCTTGGGGAAGACATTGCCGACTCTATTCACACCTCTTCTAACTTCTTCCCCCACAAAAAAAAACCCCTAAAAACCATCAGACATCCTTTCCCTACCAAGCCTCCTGTCCATCGATTCTCTTCCCTTCACCTCCACCTCCTCCCTCGCCGCCACCTCCCTTCTCCCCTCTCAACCGCGTCCTTCCTCCCTCCTCCCCTCTCAACCGCGTCCCTCCTCCCTCCTCTCCTCTCAGCCGCCTCCCTCCTCCCTCCTCCCCTCTCCCCTCTCAGCCGTCGCCTCCTCCCTCCCTCTTCCCCTGTCAACCGACTCCCCTCCTCCCTCCTCCCTCCTCCCCTCTCAGCCGCATCCCTCCTCCCTCCTCCCCTCCCTCCTCCCATTCTCCCCTCCTCCGCCGCAGCTACTCCCCTCTAAGTGTTGTATGACTTTTATTAAATTTTAATGTTGAAATTACTTTTTAAAGTTTAAAAAATAGGTTTATTTTAATTACAGAATATTTTAGCAGTCTGCAGATGTTAAAAAAACAAACAGTATTTTTCTTGCAGACTAAATACGTTTGGTACAGCTCTTCTTCTTTAGATGTCTGTCGATGTGATCCGCAGACTGCAGACATTTTGTTGTAGGAAAAACAAACAACACCTTAAAAGAACATGAGTTTGACCCCTTAAGAAATCTTACCCTTTGACTAAAAACTTTTGGTTCCGTCATTGACCAGATCAACAATGTTAATTTGTTTAATGCTTTACTAATGAAGGTAATCCTTATGTTAATTGCATTAGCTATGCCGAACTTGCACGTTATTTTCGCAAATGATTTCATTCATGTTTTGAAAACAAAGCATGCTATGGGAACATATGATGAGATGGTAAGATACCTTTTCCTATTGATTAATTTATAGCTTATTATCAATTGTGAGAATACATATGATCATTTGGATGCTCTGAACATAGGTGATATACTTGGAAGCATGTGAAAGTGGAAGTATTTTCGAAGGTTTGTTACCAAAAAATCTTAACATATATGTAACAACCGCATCGGGTGAGCATGAGAATAGCTTTGGAACATATTGTCCTGGTATGGAACCTTCTCCACCTCAAGGGTTCTACACTTGCTTAGGTGACCTATACAGTATTTCATGGATGGAAGACAGGTATATTGTTTTAGTGCAGTTGTTTAGTATCATTCTCTTTTCATACTCAAACGGATGTTAGCATCATATATTTATTTGTAGTTCTTATTCAAAGTCATTCCCCTAACTTACTGTATATGTGAGATTTTTACTGGGTATGTTTGTTTGTTCGTATTTATGCTATTAATTTAGTCCTATTTTCTAACTTTTGGACGTTCTTAGTGATTCACAAGATTTAAGGCTTGAAACCTTGGAACAACAATACCTGAAGGTTGGTATTAAGATTGATCTTTTATTTAGTCTTCTTGATGAAAATGCTATGGTTTTACTAGATTTATTGAGAACAAATCACCTAAAATTTTAGGTGAAGAAGCGGACTTTGAATAACAATTCGAGCGAGGGATCGCATGTAATGCAATACGGTACCCTAAGCATAAGCAACAAGACTATTTCAATGTTTCAAGGTTCTTCTACTAGGAAAATCTCCACAGATCAATTTATCAAATCCATGGGTGTTATTGACCAAAGAGAAGCAGATCTATATTCAATGTGGCAAATGGTATGTATTATCATAGCAAAACACATTTCACTTCAATATGATTAGCAGATTGATGTGATCTCATATTATCTACAGTACAAGACAGCAACAATAGAAACTCAACAAAAGAAAGAACTACTCAAGAAAATCAAGGAAATAACAGCATATAGGGCGCATTTGGATAACAGTGTCGACATGATCAAAGGCTATATATTAGGAAGTGCGGGTGGACCTGTGAGAGATGAAGGATCAGCCCTTGTGGATGATTGGGACTGTCTTAAATATATGGTGAAGAAAGCTCAAAGTTTTTGTTTATTGTACCATAATTTTATTTGTTGAGCTTATTTTTTTTTTACGGATTGTCAACTTCTTGAAACTTTTGATTGATTCAGATACGAACATTTGAGACACAATGTGGATCCTTGACTCAGTATGGCTTGAAACATACGCGAACTTTCGCTGATATATGCAACAATGGTGTTACCAAGAAGGCTATGGACGAAGCTACAATGAAGTCATGTAGATCGTTTAAGATGGGGCAATGGGATCCTGTGATTGTTGGTTATAGCGCTTGATAAAAAAGTGAGAGTAATAATGATATGTTATAGAAATGAATAAAGGGTCTATCTTGTTGAAGTTTAAAACTTTTCATTTGAAATGATAAAGTTATTCTACTTATAAGTAACGTGAGGCATTCAAAACTTTAAAATCAAATGAAATAAGTGAAACTTAATTCCTAAGGAAGATACATGATTTGTAGGTACTTTGTTTTACATGTTTTTAACACGAAATAACAATATATAAAAAGCAAACAAATGATTTTCAATAATAACTAAGAATTAGTATCAAGACCAGTAGGTGTTGAATCATAATAAAATTTAAGGTCAAAACGTTAATAAAGCAATGGATTGGGTCAAAATGTTAATTTGTTGAATCATAAAATTTAAGGTCGAAAGGTTAATTGGTTGAGAAGACTATTTGTATTCTAGGAACGAGTTAGCAGATTGTTTTTAGATAAAGCAATGAATTGGGCTTCAAAAATCTTAAGGCCTTGTTTTTTAAATGAATCCATACATATTGGGCTTTTGCTGGTCCAGAACAATTAATAAACCTCGCAACACCTTTTTTTTTTTCATGGGCAATATCACGGTAAGTCGGTAATTCGGATTTCCCTGAATCCAAATGTATCTTTCCACATAAAGTAAACTAGTGTTTTAACCCGCGCTACGCGCGCGGGAGTTTGGTTGTTTTTTTCTGTCTTACGCTATCGTGACTTTCTTCGTTGTCGGGTTGGCTCATCGGAAACCACAAAAGCGTATACACCAGTTCGATTAAATACCGAATACCGATACTAATGTTTGACGTCAAAAACACAAAAAAATAAACGTTTGTGGTCAAAAAACAAACTTCACCTACGTTACACGTACGGAAGTTTGGTTGTTTTCCTTTGTCTTACGCTACCGTGACTTTCTTCGTTGTCGGGTCGGCTTATCGGAAACCACAAAAGCGTATACCGATACCGGTTCCGAAATATCGAATACCGATACTAATGTTTGAACCCAAAAACACAAAAAAATAAACTTTTGTGGTCATAAAGCAAATATATAAAACTTTGTTGTTAATCCTAATTACAATTTGGGTTTTAAATACATTTTATAAAAATATGTGGCCAATATATTAAAAATCAAACTTCTAAATATATTTTACAAAATGTGTGGCCAAAATATTAAAAAGCAAACTTCACTGTAGCAGTGAAGTTGCTTTTTAATATATAACTAGTGTTTTAACCCGCGCTACGCGCGCGGAAGTTTGGTTGTTTTTCTCTGTCTTACGCGACCGTGACTTTCTTCGTTGTCGGGTTGGCTCATCGAAAACCACAAAAGCGTATACCGATACCATTTTGATTAAATACCGAATACCAATACTAATGTTTGACTTCAAAAACACAAAAAAGTAAACGCTTGTGGTCAAAAAGCAAACTTCACATGCGTTATGCGTACGGAAGTTTGGTTGTTTTCCTTTGTCTTACGCTACCGTGACTTTCAATTCTTCGTTGTCGGGTTGGCTTATCGGAAACCACAAAAGCGTATACCGATACCGGTTTTCCATAATATCGAATACCGATTCTAATGTTTGAACCGAAAAACAAAAAAAGTAAACTTTTGTGTCAAAAAGCAAAAATATAAAATTTTATTGTTAATCCTAATTAGAATTTAGGTTTTAAATGCATTTTATAAAAATATGTGGTCAATATATAAAAACACAAACTTCTAAATGCATTTTACATAATTTGTGGCCAATATATTAGAAAGCAAATTTCACTGTAGCAGTGAAGTTGTTTTTTAATATATATTAAAAAAAACAAACAAAAGTTATTCACCTGAATCACGCTATGGGAGTTTAGTCGTTTTTCTTCCGCACTAAGGTGCTCGAAATTAACTATTGCAGCCAAGGTGTTCAAAACGCTAACAACTTTTGTGGCCAATTTGGAAAACTCAAAACCTCACCTACTAAACTAATGAAAGTTCTCCATTTAAAAGGGGCCAAGGTGTAATTATGGAAAAAGTACTGCAGCAAAGTCGATGCTCATTTAAAAGGGGCCAATGTGTAATTATGGAAAAGCTACTGTAGCAGTGTCGATGCTTTTTAATATATATAATAATATACAAACAAAAAAAATTATAACTCTGTAAATTATAAACATTGTAGTTCATTGTTATCGATCTCAAGTCCGGATAAAAAGAGAGGATTTATAACACAAGTTTTGAAAAAGGCCCTGAAAATTTAGTTCGCTTGGGGCTACCACATCGATTGGGGCCTCCGGTTTTAAAGTTAAAAATGATAGATATACATGCATAGTTTTATTTTAAAAGACTAATTTTTTTTTAAATATATTGAATAACTCCAAATCATTTAATTTCACTACTAGAAAATAGCCTCATCTTCTACAGATATTTGGGATTCAAATTGTGTGCGGCAATTCAGATACATTTGCGACACACTTCTCACGAAAATCGCAACTCTACATTTCCGACAAACTTTCTAAAAGAAGCAACAAAACTTAAAAAGCCACATCTTCATTTGTAATGCGTATACAATCGCGACACAATTGCGACTCAAGTTAAAGAAAATTTGATAAACTGAGGCGTGGTCACATGAAAATTTTGAAATTTTGTGTTTTGTTTTATTTTTTTTAAAGATTGACGTAGCAAATGGGTAGCAAATATGACGCAAGAAACCCTAAAATTTTAGCAAATGCGTCACAAACTTTACATAAGAATTTAAATAAAAAAGTGTCATTAAGAAATGGGTTGCAAATATTAAATCACAATACTCTATACCAAAATTTGTAATTGAATTTGATATGTTAAACCAAAACAAAGATCAATTATTGAGAAAGGACCAACAATTAAAATATTTTAGTTGGCTATTTTAACTTAGGTATATATAGAGATTTTTAGTTGTTATAGATGCATTAGTTACAACTCATACCCAAATTACTACTAATGCATTAGTTACTACTAGTCATGCCCAAGCTACTACTAATGCATCAGTTACGATGGATACCCAAGTTGTAACAAGTGCCGAAGATGCCTAATTTCTACTATACTGATCATTAGTTCGTGTCGATCATTAGTTTTCTCTAAAGGCTAAGTTGTTGATCATAGTTTCTATTGATCATAAGTAACAACTTAATATTGATTAATCAGTTCTTTTTTAACCCCCACCAGGGGATGGTGCTTGTTGGATCCCGCACTAGGGGTGGTTACCCCTTGAAACCCTTCATGGTCTAATGCGTTTCGCCCACTTGAACAATTGTCTTCGGGGTACTAGAAATGAGCATAGTCTTGTAAGTGTGTATTTCACACCTTTTAACTTCTAACAATGTTTATGCTCATTTTTCTTTCATCTTAACTAAATTTAACAAAACTAAAATCGCCTTTGTGCAAGTTAGTGATGAGTTTGGCTGAATGAATTTAGACCGGGTGATTCAAACAGCAATATGGGTATTTTGGGAAGCCTAAAATGCAATTATGTTTAGGAAGTGAATTATCCTAATTGCTAATTGTCTGAGTGTAATTTATAATCTTGACGGGTCAAGTCCTTTGAATTCAAGTCAGGACATTGGTAAATTTAAAGCGAGTTAAAAATGAAGCAAATGGGTCAGCAAGTTGGTTAGTGTAGCGGATAGTTAACAGGTAATGTGTCAAGATTATGGGTATACCCTACGCAGTGGACTAGTGTTACTTGTTTTTAGGAGCTAGTTCATGTTTCTTTTCTATATTGTAGGTATTCTGTTTTAAATGAAAGTGTGTGAATGCAAAGAGCGAGCTAAAAAGCAAAGCAGTAATACTTATTCGCTTTGTGTGCCAGTTTTTTAGTGCAAAGAAAAGGTTTTAACCAGCATTAAGGATACCAAAGTTCTATCGTTTAACGGATTTGTAGCACGGATAAACGAGTGTATTGAGGCTAGGAATGGATTTGTAACCTAGATATTTCATGCAATCATCTATTCTACTCCTAATCAAGCAATAGGTCATATACATCATGATGGATTTGCAATTCTTAGTGCTGGCCCCTCAAAAACATAAAAATACTAAAAATGTCGTTGAATTTCTGTATTGGTTTGCTACATGTGAATAGATTGATACCCTTTTCAAATAATCCTAATATGAAAGGAATTTCATTATGGCCACACACATTAGAAGTAGTACTCATGCCCACATCTTAACAAGATCTCTATGTGGGACAATATAGCAAGTGATTGCATGTCATGAATAAACCATTCATACAATCTTTTTTGTATAAACTAATCAACAGGTTCCATTTGGAAGAGTTTAAACACACAAAGATATATACTTAATCATTGGTATATTAATGTCGGTAAGTGTCTAGAAAATGAAAGTTGATGTGACCTATTGCTTATTCCATATGCTTATGAATGGAAATATATATGCTTATAATAATAGAAGGATAATTAACATGTGACAACTAACGCAGAGATAAAATGAGAGGTGATATTAATGATTTCAAATTCCACCCCGTGACACTTTATCAGTTCTTATTTCTTAATCATATTATTACTTGATATACTATTAGAGGGGACATATAAGCCAAACACAATCATATGCATCTCATGCCATCATATTAATATTAATATTTTTTAATAAACATATGCATGCTTCTCATCAGTCGTTCCAACATTAGTCTATGACAATGGAAAAACGGTCCCAATACTGAAAGTGGTTGTTTTATTAATAGCCTAGGTCCAAAGCTCCATATGTGAATCACCTTCCGCATGGAGCAAAAATATATTGTTTTATTGTTCTTGTAAAATGCAAATGATTTTAAGTAATTTTTTTATAGAAGGTCGGTAAATAAATAGATATAAATAGATTATTTATTGAAATTATAGTGTGATTGTGTGAATATTATTCACACGTGTTTATTAGATCATTAAAAATTACTAGTACTAGTTTTCATTGATTAACTAGAAGATATATATTTAGGCACAGAATATACTATTTGTAAATGTATTGAATTATTTTAGTGAAATAGTGTATTTAATTATCAATGAATAAAATGATTTAGAAAGGAAGCCGTTATAATTATGACATCCTCCCACTATAAATCAACACCTATAAGATTTTTATACGGGCCGTATAAACCTATATGAGACGTATATGGGGTCATATAGCCATATATGAGGCGTATAACTCATGTGACAGCCTCTAAAATTTTTTATCGTCTTTAGTGTCAAATTCATATAGGTTTATATGAGGCGTCTAGAGGGTCGTATAAGGGGTCATATAAGCCTATATGGGACATATAGCACTCTAACAACCCCTAAAAATTTTCTCTTTTTTAGTAACGTCGATCCTATACGCCTCGTATAACCCTATACGAGACCTACAGGGGTGTCGATTTATAAGGGTGGGTGTCTTAATATTAGAACCTTTTAGAAATATGTGTATTTGACATTTTCACTCTTTAAGTGAGAGTTAGCTAGCATTTATAGAAAATTGATAAGTATTTTATCACTTCCTCAAAGCAGGTATTGACGCCAAACTTGATTGGTATTATGGTTGCCGTTGTATTTATAGCAGATGGAGTTGTTTTGGGTTTTCTAGTTTTTCCAGTTTGACACATCAAGAGATTTTTCAATTTCCTCAATTTTGGGAGTCGTTTTGTTTTTCTTCGCATTTTCTTAGTGTGCTGTGAAAGTGGTACAGTACAACTAACAATACAGAAAATCAACCAATGGAGCCCGGTGAATATTCATAAGGTCAGGGATTAAAAGTTGAAGCCAGGATCAAGGGGTGGTGTTTCCACCCGAGGATGAGACTTCCCCATACATGTTTAACACGTAGTGGAAGTTTTTGTCTCACAATTAATAAGATGTTGAAATATTTATATATTGGCTAACTATTTTCACAAATCATAGAAGGGGTATGCCCAATTCCATCATAGAATTATGTTAAGGTAGAACCCATTGCTAGACATACTGATTGCCATACATGAAGGCCAAAAGAAGGATCATCTCTTCGATTTTGAGACCACTTAGGATCCCCCATTATGTCATGATCAATTGGTGATCCAACGTTCCTAACAACATTTTGAGATCTTACGCCTATGGTCCTTTTATAGAGTCATATCTCTTGTACAGCTTTATTAATTTTATGGCCAACAAAGTACAAATCATGTATATAATGAGTAGCCGTAGGCACATAAGGAGTTGTAGGTGTAACTAAAGGTTAGTGAAGCATGTCACAAGCCTCTAGGCATTGCAAGCCAAAAGTTCCAAGAGAAGTAACCTGATGTCCATGTTTCAATCCAGTTATATATGAATTGGTATGATTAACCAAGCAGTTTAGCACATTTATGCGTCAATACTTGTGGGAGTTGTTTGCCCACCCCCTCGCTTTCTAGCTAGATAGGTTGTTATTATACAAACATGTTTTATATATTATTACAAATTTTGATTTGCATAAAATAATTACACATTTTGTAAATATATATTATTCACAAAAAGACCATAAATAACTTTTACTTAGTTTGGACAAATCAAGTTTAAATACTTCAAACTATGTTTTATTAGCTGATAGTAATTCACATTATTGTTAATTCGAGCAATATTGACATTCCTAACTTTTAATTTATGTGTCAAGAACAATTCCGCTAGACCAATCATCATATTCACTTGATTTGCATTTAATTTCCACTTGATTTCACTTGTAAGTTTTCTATTTTGTTCGTGATTTTCATTGCAAGCCAAACAAAGAGGAAATTGAGTTTAAATATTCTATAATCATGTTATTTGTATCGTTTTTAACAACGAATGTAAAAGTTATAAGTGTCATTGATCAAAATATCAGTTCGTAATATATTATCAGTTAATGAGTACTAGTTTGGATGATCGAAACCTAATTTGCCTTCAATGTCTTATTGAAAACAACTATTATCGACATATTACAAAGGGATGGCCCGTGGTGACAGGTCATCGGTGATTTTTCGATGAAACCTTCGTTGTGAAGGTTTCATCTTAATGATATGTCGGTTTAATTTAGGCAGTTGTGAGGAAAGACAACCATCAATGTGATCCGTGTTATCAGTTATAATTCGTTGGTGAGATTCTTACCCACCATATTTCCCTAATTTTTACTTACAAATTACGACTAGTTGTTTGTTGGATTCATTATAAAATCATTAAAAACAACATTTCATCAAAGATTAACTATGTTATAATTGTTTTTAACCCACAAATGCATTGGAATCATAAAACAAATTTAAATTTATTTTCTTAAGAACCAAAGACCTAGCTAGGAAAACTTCACAAACATTCTTTATGGTCGGGTATGTGGGTGCCCTCACATTCAATTCTTAAACTTCACCCTTCCCTCTCTCTCTCTCTCTCTCTCTCTCTCTCTCTCTCTCTCTCTCTCTCTCTCTCTCTCTCTCTCTCTCTCTCTCTCTCTCTCTCTCCCTCCCTCCCTCCCTCCCTCCCCGGTGACCTTATAAGGTGGAGAAAGATATAAAAGTTGGTATTGTATGTGTGTTTGTATATACATATATGGTCTCTATCTATAGCTGGTGGCAGGTGGTGGAGTGTTATTATTATATGACCGCCACCTTTGTTTTAGCAGGAAGCTTTTCCAGTAATCAAGCTCCATCTTCGTACAAAGATACAGATATATAACTCTACAGTTAAGTAAGATACCCTTTAATATATTGTGTTTCTTCATCCTTTAGGTTTATGTTCTTTAAACCGAATCAAACAATAAAAGTTTGTTTTTGTGCTTTGTTTTTTGTTTTCATCAGCTTTTGATCGGATCTGATGTTGTTTTAATTAAACAGCCAAAAAACAAACATCTTTCCACTTCAATTCCCGAGGAAAATAAAACCCTTTTGGGTCCCAAACATTCCTTTTGTTCTTTGCTTTTCTTTTTCTTTTTTATTGTCTCCTTTGCTTGCTTATTAATTGAACAAGAAGCCCTTTAATTTCTTTCTCTCTGATCATCATCCATTGGTGGAAGAATAACAAGATCTATTTGGTTAAGTAAGAAACTATCTACAAGGTTTTGTTTGTTATGCTTCATCTTCTTCGTGATCTTCTTTGTTTGAATTGCAGTTTCTATTTGTATATGTGTTTTTATCCTATCTAAGCTTTCTGAAATGTTCTTTTTTGTTTTCAAGGATTAATCCATGCTTTGATTTTTTTAATCTACATTTTGACATTAATTGGCGGAAAAAAAGTTCATGACCATATGTGTTTTTTTGTTATTTTGATGGATATATTATCCTTTCTTATAGATAGTATTGCTTAATTTGAATATGTATTTCTTCTGATTTGAGATTATTCTTCTAGCTAGATCTTTGAAGACATATAATGAAAAAACAAAAAGGCATGCAAACTCTTGATTGTTTCTATGCACTTCTATATGTGTTATATTTGAGGCCTTTTGTGTGTAACTATGTTAACTACTAGGTTTTTGAGTATGCATTATTATCACATATTCTCTTTGTTAAGTGGTGCAACACTTGAGTGGCTTTTCTCAAGAAAAAGCAAACTTGAGTAGTTTTAATCTTGATCATCAAGTAATAAAATGGTGTTTCTCCCATGAGAACTCATTGCAGAAACATTGACCATACAATGCATTTCATTTTGTTCACATCATTTACATTCTACCCTACATCAACTTTTTCTCTTGTCATGCTTTCTATTTTCATTCAATTCTCTTAAATATCATTACAAGAATGCCCAATTTGAGGATTAAATAAACATAAGTATTCATGACCTAGTGGTTTAGCAGTGTGTTTTATGCCTGCCCTCTATAAAAATAATGTGGCCGGGTTCAAATCCTTATATATAAACAAAATTGTTGTATATGAAAACTTTTTTTAACACTTAATATTCGGAGTTTGCCCCTCTATAAACGGCACATTCAAGAATATTTTTACAACAAAGATTGAAGTTTACATGTTTGAGTGTGACAAATACTATGAAGGACTACATGAAATTAACTCGAATTATTTTTAGCATAACTGGAAGATGAGTTACTCATAACATACAAATATGAGTAGGTCATAGGTTTAAGTCTCACTTTGAGCAAAATGCTTAGAGTTGAGCCAAGAGGTTTTCTCAACAATTGATTTCTTCCTGAAGGGATTGGGGGTGCGGTCCCAACTGGAAAGCGGATAGATGGGTCCGATTAAGATAGCACATATCTTTCGACACAGGGTCACACATTTTCCGTTAAAAAAATAGATGAATAGAAAGTTCTGTAACTTTATCAAGTATATCATATGTGTTAGTTACTTACCAAATCTATATGTGCGGCTTTATTGTTAGAACCTGTTTGCTTGTATATTGATTCATACCTCAAGATGTTAGGCTTCGCAAGAGCTTATATAGAACAAACAAACACGCATAGTAAAAACTCATATTGTATATTATATGACTAATTAAATAACTGTTTTACATAATTAAATTTTATGTGTTTTAAAGATTTACAAGCTAGATACAGGTTATTCTCTTCTCTTGTTTGCTCTTTCTTTGTATATACATTCTTGGAGTTAGTTTCTAGTGCATGCCTTACGATTAGAATTCCCATAATAATAGTGCTAATATACAATTAGACATCTTTCTGTTAATTTGAGCAACCTTTCTGAACTTGAGATGGATCGCCTCGAGATTTATAAGATGCCATTAACTGATCCAATAACTTTAAGACCTCAATCATGATACAATTAAGAGTCTTTGCTTTCCTTAAAAGATTTTTTGTATGATGTTCATAAGTGGCTGCAAACTCTTAAACTTTAGTTGCTAGAACGATGAAGCAAGTTCGGTTGTTAATCTTGCACCTAACATATGATCCACTTCCTCTTTATGCATTTACAATTGCTACTATATATATTGGTCTAATTCTATTTTATTTGAATAATTCTTAAAAGGATCAATCATTTAGACATCCATCATTAGTTAGTAGAGTAGGGTATAATGTAGTCCATGAAATCCGAAACTAATATAATGTAAGATGTGGTTGAAACTGATTTACTGAAATAATACAACACTTAATGACTGTTTCTTCCAATTTCTTCACATTGTTGGCATAGTGCAAGTGAAGTTAGTGTGCCTTAAAGAAGAAATTAGAATTATTTTTTTGTCAAAATTCTAGTTAATTTGTTTAGGGTTTGAATTATTTAGTTTATTTAAATTAGGTATAGTATATCTTTATACGGATTAGAGTTGGAGTAGAATACATATTTTTTCAGTATAAATAGAAGTATATTATAATTGTTTTGGTGTAGGGTTTTATATTAAGAAAAGAGTCGCAGCAAGTTGCTTTAAAATTACTTTTGAGTTTTTCTTTGATACCGATTCTAGGCATCAATTGGTATTAGAGCATAAATAATCACGCAGCAGCAATTGATGAAGAAAATAGAAGAGAAAAGGATGTAAAATCCCATTTTTGGGTGACCCGGAAAATAAATCCAATAGTGGGTTGTGATTATTAGTCCTAGAGGTCGAGTTTCACAGTTTCAATTACAACAGTTGATTCGGTTAATAAAACAAGGTCTTCTCAAGAGAACAATGTGTTCAAGTGATATGGAAGTGAACAAGAACAATCGTGAAGATTGTTGCTAACAATAACAAGAATAGAGCAATCATTTTAGCAAGAGAAATGGTGGAGTGTCGTTCCAATGTCCAATGCTAGCTTTAGCGAATTATACAACGTGGGCAGTAAGGATGAAAGCAATTATGGACGTACACTCATGGAATTGTGATGCAATCAAGAAAACAGTCATTATGGGTGTAGATGCAAGGAAAAATAGGATGACAAGGGCGTACATCTTTCAAGCATTATCTGAAGAAATTATGCTACATGTTGCAAAATACAAATATGCTATAGAAGCTTTGAAGTCTTTGAAGACTCGTTATCTTGTAGCTATTTAAGTGCATATGTCTTCGAACCCATAGAAGTGAATTCAAGGCATTACGAAAGAAGGAAAGTGACACATTTGATGAGTTTGTCAGGAAGATGAGTGGGATGATCTCAAAATTCAACAATATCGTATGAGTAATAACAAATGTAGTCATGATAGGGAAGTTAATTAATTCTAGCCCCAAGTAAGTTTCTCTAACTTGTTGCATCGATCAAGCACTATTTAAACTTAGATACTACGTTTTTGAGGAGGTAATAGGGTGGTTGAAAGTGTATGAGGAACGTTCGAAGTAAGGAAACTAAAAAAGACAACTCCGGTGAACCGCCCTCCACCTGTTTAAGCGAAATATGAATATATATTGATGTGAATCTTTGTGTGAAGGCATGAAGCCTACTTGAAGATACAAATCTACATATGACGTTTTAATTGCCAATATACTTGAAACTTTAAATACCTCAACCTAACCTTGAATGTTGAACACACTTGATTGAATTGCATGCTGATTAACTATATTGACACAACACACTGATATATATTATTTATTTAATGATTAGTGTGTATCACCACTTACAATGTTGCATTTGCATTTTGCAGGTTTTAGATCTTACCTTTAACAGTATGAATACATTTTCCCATGTTCCTCCTGGTTTTAGGTTCCACCCAACGGATGAAGAACTTGTGGATTACTACCTTAGGAAAAAAGTTGCATCCAAAAGAATTGATCTTGATGTCATCAAAGATGTTGATCTCTATAAGATTGAACCATGGGATCTTCAAGGTAGCAATTGAACATAAATCAAGTGTTTTAAATGTATTTGAGTTTTGTCATACAACTTAGAAATGCAGTACCTATCTCACAAATGCAAGATTAGCAATTGCCCCAACACTTATATTAATATGGTTTATTGCAACATTTATGATTCAAATCTTTTGATGACTCCTTTGTGTTATCTTGACAGAGTTATGTAGGCTAGGAACTGAAGAGCAAAATGAGTGGTATTTCTTTAGCCACAAGGACAAAAAGTATCCAACGGGAACTCGCACTAATAGAGCTACAAAAGTTGGATTTTGGAAAGCCACCGGAAGAGATAAGGCCATATACTCTAGCAATAATCTAGTTGGCATGAGAAAGACCTTGGTATTTTACAAGGGTCGAGCCCCTAATGGACAGAAGTCAGACTGGATCATGCATGAGTATAGATTAGAAACAAACGAAAATGCAATGACTCAGGCAAGTATCATTTCTATTTCCACCCTTCTATCAGTTATTTAGTAGCTAGATTGTTATCCAAATATAGCTTTAGTTTCAACTTGAAGGAAACTCATAACCAACACTAATTGAATATTTTTCAAGTTCAGTTCAGTAGTTCCATGGGTGGCTATTAACATAATAAAAATTAGTATAATGCATATACAACTATACATGATTAGAACTCCGAGTCCCCTCACTTAATATATCTATTTTTCTTCTACCCAAGTACTTCAATTAGTTATTTTTCTTTCTTCGGGGAAGCTATAATTTTCATTAGTCATGGCCGGCAAAAGCAAATAACTTCTATGGTGAATCAATTCTTAAACGAGTAAAATCCTTGACCAAATTGGAAGAAAAAAAAAAAGTTGAAACTCCAGTTAATTTTACATATATTTTGGGGAAAAAGATTAATATCTATTGATCAATAGGATCAAGTGATCAAATTGCTTACTTACATTGAGGGGAGGCAGCATGCCTTCCAACCACATTGAGATTAATTTTCTTGTATTAATTAATTAACTTTTGCCACGTATTTTAGTATACTTACCTTTAGGAACAAAAGTTATTAGAATGAGGCGAATTATAAACAAAATTAAGTTATTCTAATGTGCCACATTTCTATGATTTGTTTGCAACAGGAAGAAGGATGGGTTGTATGCAGGGTCTTCAAGAAGCGTATAACAAATGTTCGTAGAATGGATGAACATGATTCTTTGGGTTGGTATGATGATCAGGTATCATTCATGCCTGATTATGAATCCCCGAATCAGGTATCTCATCCTTACACTTTAAATATTTATAACACATCAACTTCATGCAAAATCGAAGCTTAAAACTCATTACAACTTGACTAATGAATACTTGTTCCAGCTTCCTCAATTAGAGTCACTTAGATTTCCACAACCAACAGCTGCTAGCATAAGTACTGCTTCCTACACAAGCACTCTACAACCCCCAACTCAACAATTGAATGTCAACTTGCTTTATGGTAATATCAACAATAATAATAGCGAACAATGTCTTCAAGTGACTGATTGGCGGGTACTTGATAAATTTGTTGCTTCTCAACTCAGTAACGATCAAAATGTTGACACCAAGGAAAATAATTATTTGAAACCTCCATCATCACTTCAAATGGCTGAGCACATGAACATGCTTCTAAGCGACTCTAAGAGTGATGAGATGGCTTCAGAAGGCGCGTCAGTATCCACATCCGCTTGCCAGATTGAGCTTTGGAAGTAATTCATCAAAATAAGTACAATAAACTTCTTGTTCATCAAGAGAGAAAATGAGATTAAAGTGACTAGAACATATGTGTACTAATATCAAACGTTTGATCTAGTTGTTGTACGTGATAAAACTAATATCCACGAAGCACCTTTATCAAATTTGTTGTGCTACCTATATACCTCATATATTATTTTGATTATAATAATTTGTTGTTTGTTAAGAAAAATAAATAAGTGAAGTACTTCTATATAAGTTTTTATATTAGTTATGCACTTTTCCTAATCATCAACTTAACCGTGGCTCTTCATGAGTTGTATATAGTATCAATTTTGTTGGTTAATGTTTAGTATATTTGTTTATATGCTCCTAGATCATGTGTTTAAGCTAAAGGCATGCTTATTTATGTAGAAGATCGACATGAAATTCATGTTTATACTTTATAATATGAGAAAAGATTGATGCTACAACGATGTTCAATACTAGCTGCAGTGAACAAGAAAGTTGCAACATTGGTAATGTTAATGACAAGACAACAATCAAAATAAGCACTTAAGTAAATAGAATATATATGGACTAGTCCACTTGATAGAGGTTTTGCTTCTTAAAAAGAAGGTTATGGGTTTAAACCCAGGCATGATTTAATATGGAGTAATTTAAGAGTATAAATAGGATAGGTTTGTCGTTCAAAAAAATATAAATAGCATATATATGGACTAGAACTTCACTTACCATGAAACAACAATCTTTCGAGTTTATGGGCTCCCAAATATAGTTAAAGGAATTAAACTCACTAATGATCATGTACGTGCTAACAGTATACATATAACAAAACTAGCACTTCTAAATGGAACACATAGATGTTTTGGCGGATGACGAGATGAATCCGACTATTAGTTAATTAATTTTATGATAGTTTAAGACCCACAATTTATGAAAGAAGATTATGACTTATGATTATGCCCAATAACAAGAAATTCATGTGACTCTAAAGAAACATACAATTTGGCCTCTCTTATTATAGAAGTTTTTAAACACAAAAATAAGCAGGTTTAGACAATTCTGGCTTTAAATTTTTGTTTTTTTTTTTTTTTTTTTGGCGGCAAAGAAAACTTCGTTTAAACAAACTATAGTGAAAAGCTTGAGATTAAAGTGCACCAAGTTAAGAAGAGCAGAAAAACATAGTTAGCCATAGGATGGTTTACTTGAATTCGTTTGTTAGCTTAGAAACCAATGGCTCACAAAACTACATTAAGATTACAGAAACACATGTTTCAGAAGCATAAAAACAACAGGATAAATAGTTGCAGGTTATGGACAATGTTTTCTACCTTTAAAGTCCACACGGCCTATACAAACATATATATATGTATCATGAAATCTATAGGTTTTGTGCACAGAAACACTCTAGATGTCAAACTAAAACATCTAAAAAACCTGCAAAAACAGCCCATAATTAAGTAGAAAGATTGTTACATGTTGAGACAAGATCTTAAAGAAGGAAACCATGATAAGTTTGAGTTCGTAGGAAACAATTTAAGACTTACCATGAAATGAAGATGGATCCTAGGGTGCATTTGGTTTGTAAAATTTCATATAAGAGAGAGATTTATATATATGTTGAATAATCTGATAACAAAGTTTGATCGAGGGAATATGGAATGGATCTTGAGATCTTGTTTATAAAATCTTAAGATATGAAGGGACAAAGAAAGGCATGTGATGATGATTAACATGTAATGAATCTAAGAAACAAAGAAAAACTACTATATATACAATATTAATAAGATGTTACTTTGTTTGAGGTCAATTGTAAGATGTTTTCTTCACAAATAGTTTTTCCTTTTAAGCAATGCTAACTTCACAGCAGACACCATCATGAGGCGTGCTCTTCTTGTAGTAATCATATTTTTGCAAATAAAGAACACCAAGTGTCCATACACACAACTCGTTGACCAATTTTGACAATGAAGATTGTTCTTTCATTGGAACTAGCTAGGTTTTCATTGTTATTTTACAAAATAAATTGTATGAAATTTTAAATATTTTTAAACAAAATTATCATGTAATTGACTTTCGACTTGCTGCGTAACAAACTTTAGTCTTATTATCTTCGATGTAAGTGGGCAAATAGAGATCAACGAGTCAACGTCTCCATCATAGACCACTTTCTCTAATGAGACCATTTTCTTCGTGATATCATTTTCATTCGCCTCTTCTTCGTGATACCATTTTTTCATATTCATATCATGAAGTGGCAATAAAATCTTCTCTAATGATTGTGCCTATTTTTTTTAAGTTTATAAAGATATATATTATATTTCTATAAAGTAAATCTTATAATAAATCTTATGGATAAGAATATATATGATATTCCATATATATGATATTCTCCTTTTATAAGATATGCATAAAATTTAGATTTGTACTTTTTAGAAGGAAAAAAAGATCCAATTTATCCTTCTGTCTCAAAAGTAAATTCTTAATTCGCCTTTCCTTATATACAAAGTTTGTTAAAGTTGTTTGTACCAAATGTTGAGTTTTAAGTTTCTTGTTACTCGAAATTAATAATTTTATGTTTATTCATGTATATTTTCCTTATAGGAGACACTTAAAATATTTTTTATTAATAATTAATAATTAAAATTTAATTAAATTACATGTAATATAAATTTTATATTCTCTAAACAGATGAAATGTGTCAGCTTTCAATGTTTATTTGCATACAAATAATAGTAAGTATTCTTAAAATAAACTTAAGATCACGATTAAACCCTCAAAGATTAAAACAAAATTACCACAATTAATCTTCCTTGGAATAATTAATATATTCATAAAAATAAACAGATTTTACACAGTATTCCTCTTCAACTACACAATCAATCAAGTAAATATAAAAGAATGATGGAAACCCCAGAATCTAGCACTAGAATTTCTGGCCATTTAGTGAAATAATTAACAAAAAATTACCTCAATATAAATAAAGATTGATATAGAATAATTAAACCACATAAATATTTTCATTTAGAGCATGTTATTGCTTAAATTCACAGCACCAGACCGCTCAAAATCATCATCAACAGACCCAACACCACCACTGATCCATGCACTCTCAATGCTGCAGAAATTTCTTGAGGCCTGAAAAAGTTATTAATTTAATTATAATAAAGATGTTTACATAGATATGTTTGACTTCCAAAAGTCAAACTTTGACCCAAAGATGTTATATGAAAGAGAGGAAGGTTTGGATACATACTTTTGCATACGACTGAGGGCCCCGCAGAAAAGAGCATTGTCGGGTATGGGTAACTCTGTCTTCTTGTTTTTCTCAGGATTAACAATCCTAATGTAAGTTTCTTGACCAAGATACCACGAGTCGAGATTTTCAGTTCTCAGATTCCAAACTCCCACATTATCAAGAGAGATCAAGATTGCTGTCCATGCCCCAGGATAGACCTATATAACATACGCGTAACGTAAAAATTGAATAAATCATTAGCGCGTGTTGAGTGTCAGACAAGTTCTGATAATTCAAGAAAATGATAATAATAACCAGGGTATTTATGTGCATTTTTACTCCATCTGATAATCAGGGTACCTGTGTTGTCGTACGAGCAATGCCATCCCACTTATTGTAAGTTCCCCTGCTGTCATTTGTCCATTCACCATAACCCATTCTGAGATCAAATAACAAACATTTAATATCCATAAACAGATCACAAATCACTTTCAATTTAGAAAGACATTAAAGAACTTCAAAACAATGTAAAAATTTCTCGTACCCAACAACAAAAAAGGCGTATCCATCCAAATGATAACTATGCATCTTGGTCTCATTGTTTTGTAATATCACTTCCATAAATCCCCTATATGTTCCATTGATAACCGATGTTTCCATCCTAGGTGGTCCGGTAAGTGGCTCAGTAGGAAAATCAAGTTTATATGCACCTTTAACTTTAAACTCATCAGCAAGCCTAATTGGTGTGGTGGGATTAACAAATGAAATCCCGCTTAGTGTTGCCCTTCTTTTCCCATTAATCATCACTGGAGGTTTGTTTTTCAGTATGTACACTTCGGTCACATTTATAGAACCGTATCTAAAGGAACCTTGTGGGTTGGGTCGGGCCCCACTAGCCGAAACATTCCACCTGCATGAGTTTCATCAGATCAAGATTTTACAACAATCACTTGGTGAAAAAGATAATGAATGAACATTAAAGCGACCAAGGTGATCCTACCTGATGGATCTTGCTTGGTTCATGGAGAAAGTATTGTCATATTGATCTTGAGGGGGTTCAGGAAGGGGTCCAGATGCTTTTCCTTTGGAGTTGGAGTAATGCAAGATGCCAACACCAGTGACTCGTTGCCACTTGGACTCGTTTACAAATCTTGCACTAGCAACGATGTAGTAATCACTGCTTGCATTCTGATCCATGGTGATTAAAAAGGAATATGTTTGTCCCACATGGATGTCTAAGCTAGTATAGTTTTGTTGAACTGTATATGATCCCTCTGTTTCGGCTAAAAGCAAGTTATGGTTTTGGATTCTAAAGTTCAAGCTAGTCGACACTCCAACGTTGCTAACACGAATGCGATAAGTTTTCCCTACCCAACATAATTATAACTTATAAGGATCTTTCAGAACTTATAACAAGTAAAGACTAATAAGAATGATTATTGGTTAATAATTTGTGCAATAGCTTACCAGGTTCAACATTAATGGTTTCATGATCAATTCCATCAGGAACAAGAGTATCATTGTATCTATATGGCCCTTTTCCATTGATAAGGACACCATCAGGCATTCCAAGATCACGCCCAGCATCAAGCGCCTTTCTCAGAGCCTACAAAACCAAAAAAGCTAAATCATTGTTGCACAAAAGTAAATTACAAAAATTTTCATTGAACACTTACAGTGTGGTTCCTTATGTACCAATCACCTATCAAGATTGTAATATCACCAGCCGGGGTGTCAAATGGGATGGGAATGACGGATCTTGGGTTGATAATAAAACTACCAAATCCACCAGATGCCCGTAGGAAATTGAGCGAGGGGAAGTAGAAGTAGCTGCCAATTTGATCTTTAACTTGAAAATTGTAAGTCCAGTTCCACTTTGGGGGAATTGGACAATTAGTTCCAAGAACACCATCTTGCCAAGAACTCCTCTTTTGCTGTATACCAGCCCTGTTTCAAGCAAATATACGATTCAATCCTACATCGCATACGTCGTTAGGGTTATTCTATATACCATGTGTTTAATCCGGATGCGTGATACGCATTATAAAACAAACATACACAGCTAAAATCCCAATTGATACCTCTATCTCAGGGCATAAAGATGTTTGATGCACATTACAAGACTTTAATATTAAAAATTGGTGCAAAATAAGATAATTTGGGCAAATCTTACCAAGTAAGCAGAAGGTCTTCATCTAATTTGTTCCTCACATTGACAACCACATTGTTGTTAGTAGTTGAATTTATAGTAGGGCCTGGAAATTTTCCATTAATAGCAATAACCTACAACATTCAAATTCATAGCAATGCAAATTAAGAGCATCTCAGTCAAACTACAAGTCAAAACTCCAGTTCTTGTAACTGTAAACACTAATTCCAGATCTAAAGCTAAAATCTCCAAATTTTGAAAAAATAAAAACAAACCCAACAATCAGCAACAGAAATCTAGCAAAACCCATATGAGAAAATCATCAGCAATCAATCAATTCATGAACGTTTTGAAAAACAGTAAATGCGATACAAATTAGAGAATCTAGATGAACCCATTAATCAATTCTAGAAATCTAACAAAACCCAGTTAGGGAAAACAACAAAACGTGAAATTAAACCTGTTGCGGGACGCCAAGAGGTGAGGCAGTGATGTAAGTAACTTCAAAATGGTATGAAACAGTTGGATCTTCAGCGGAAATGAAGGTTAACAACAGTGAAATGCAGATGCAAAGAATAGATGAGAGAAATGTTGAAGAAGTAGCCATTGATTCGAAGAACTTTTGAGGGTTTATTGTTGGAGTAAAAGAAGTAGGAAATCAATGGAAATTGGGGACTTTTTAGCGCATCAAGTGTAGAGAGAAAGGGGAAGAGTGGAAGGTGTTTGTGTGGGGCCGAAGAGCAAACGGCTCTTTTTATGGAATATCATTTTTTAATTAACTGGAAATAATTTAATCTTAATTATCTTTTGATAGTAATTTTTTTAAAATGGTGTTATACATACCCCCTTTAAACTATTTTTACTTGTTATACTTCTACTTTTAACTTTTTAAAATAGTTAACTTATAATTATAGGTTTTTTCATTTACGCTATTACCCCTTAAATATGTTAAACTAAAAAAATTTAAGTTTTATTTATTTGTTTATTATTTCTTTTAGTCTTTATTATTTTTTGTTTTTTTATTATTTTTAATTGTAGTAATTTGAATGTTCAAAAAAGCCAAACATTGACAATAACTGAAAACTGAACCGTATGTGTAACTAAAAAAATTGAATAAAATCGTGAAGTCGGTTTTCGTTTCGGTTAACGATTACACAAAATTTTGCTTATTCGATTCGGTTATCCGTATAAATCAAATAATAAACGGGTTTAATAGGTTAAATTGGATAACCAAACCAAATAAATCGGTTTAAACGGTTTAGTCGGTTGAATTCGGTTCGTTTATGACTATTTCTAATTCTAAAATAGAATTTTAACTTTTTTATTGAAAGTTTTTTTCTAACTTCAAAAATGTTTATATTTATTTTTATAATTATATCTTATTATTTTTTAAAAATGTTTTTATATCATTACATAAAAAGTGTTTTTGGAACTCTTTTTAGGAGAAAAAAACTTATTTCTAAATTAAAAAAAAATTTAGGGTAAAATATGACAAGTTTTAAAATTCGTTTTTGAGGGGGGGGAGTGTGACAAGTAATAGAGGGGGATATGAATAGCCTAACTCTTTTTTTAACACCTAATTTCATAATCTAAGGGGGTGTTTGTTTTTCTGAAAAATGTCTGCGTAGGCTCTTTTGTCTGCGCCGCACAGACCACGCGCAGACATTGGCATCTACAGACTGTTTGTTTTTTCGAAGATATTCATTAAAAAACGTCTGCGCGACCTATTTTTAGTGTAGACTTGGTCCAGGCACTTCTAAGGTCTACAGACCTCTTTTTAAACACCAACACCAACTAACACCCACCACCACCACCACCGGCCGCCGCCACCACCGTCCACCTCCGCCACCAGCCACCGTCCGCCACCACCCCCGTCCACCTCCGCCACCAGCCACCATCCGCCACCAGCCACCACCCCCGTCCGCCACCACCACCGTCCATCTCCGCCACCGTCCATCTCCGCCACCAGCCACCGTCCGCCACCACCCACCACCACCACCCACCGTCCACCACCCACCACCACCCACCGTCCACCACCCACCACCACCATCCAGCGCTGCCGTCCATCACCACCATCAGTACACCACCACTAGTTTATTTTAATAATCTGCAGACGTTAAAAAACAAACAGTATTCTTCTTGCAGACTGCAGAGATTTGGTCCACCTCTTCTGTCACAGATGTTTGCAGATCTGGTCCGCAGACTGCAGACATTTTACTTTTTCAAAAACAAACACCACCTAAGGCTCAAGTATCTTCTACATGTCATCTTTATTATGACTTCGTGGGTGCATACGAAAATCAAGAAATAAGAAGCAATTTAACAATCGGATCACAAGGTAGTTCAGATTTTAAGAACATTTAGTTGTCGTCGTTCTTATGGATTAAATGTCGGGAGGAATTTGACAACTTCAATTGGATTGGGCGTCTTGAGGTATATTTGTTGTTTTTTATTTTTATTTCGCCTTTAAATCTAACATCTTGAAATTTTCTATTTTTAATAATAACATTTGATTGGTTCTTAAAAACAACTACTTTATTTAACTTTACACTTATAACAACTTAAACTCATGTCACTTTTATGATGACTAAAACTATCATGTTATGAGTATTTAATCTTAATAAAATGTACGTAGAATTAATATTATAGATAAACCAACATATTTTTTATAAGAAATCTCACGACATAATTTAGTACAGGTCCATAAAATTATAAAAGCACATGAAGAAGTCACTAAACTACTTTTTGCATATTAAAATCCATAAAGTTTGTGAAAGTACATATAATTTTGAGTCTTTCTTTTAAATTTTGACTTGTTTCTATTAAATTGTTTGATGTTATAAGTTTTCTTCTATGAAATTTGAAATGCCACTTTAGTAAAAGAAATCATTATTTTTATATAAAATAAAAGTGCATGAATTTTGGATTTAATATATAAAAACTAGTTTAGTAAATTCTTCTTGTGTATTTAACAAGTTGAGAGACTTGAAATGCTAAAATAATGTTGGGTGACTTCCCATAAAGAATAAGAAAATATAGGTGTTAATATTGTGGCTACTAATTAAATAGAGAAATAATATTTTGTATGGTATCAAAAAAATTTGTAAAAGGAATAAAAATAAAAATAAAAATTTATTCATGTCTCAAAACCAACAAAATCCATGTTTGGTGAACAGTTGATCAGTTCATCCAGTCTAAACAATCTCATAAATCAGCTCGTAAGCAAAAAAACAAAATAAGCATGAACGGTTTTCAACTAGTTTTATTTGATTTAACTCCTTTGAAAAATTCTATTATTATCATATTGATATATTGCTTCAAAATCATTTTTAGTACAAGAGTCACTAACCTATATTTATAGCACCTCATAAGAATCACTAAATTTTGATCAATCTATACATACACGTATATATATATGAAAGGTTGTGTGCTTTCTTCTCTTACCGTATTGAACTAAAATAAAAAGTACGTGTTCGAAAACAGAACTTTAGGAATAGTTTAGGGACTGAAATGAAATTCAATAAAAAGCAATAGAGAGGGAGTAGTGACAGCTAAATGCCAGTGAAAATGACACCAAACAATACGCGCCGTTTAGTATGATAAGGTAATAAAAGATATCGTACACCTGACACTATTAATCTATGTCTTAATTAATATTTGTAATCATCCTTTGCGTGTTCCATATGCATACTTAACTTCATATTCACGGTCTCTTTAATAAAAAAAAAAAGGGAGGTAATTATTTAAATGTAACTACTTTAACCAAAAAGCATTTGGTTATAACATCGTAACACATTCACAAGAGATTGATGGTTTAAATTTTAATATTGACAAGCAGGGCAGGTCCTCAGAGTCTTTGAAAAATTTTGGACCCTAGACGAATAGAAGAAATTAGGCCCCTATAATATAAAGTTAATTACACGTATGTAAAAAATCTATGATACGACAATAATTGTTTTACTAAATTGTCGCAAAATAATCAATTTACATACTTAAGTGAATCATGAGACACTTCTAAAGTTTTTGAAATGAGTTTAGATTGAATAACTGGTAGTGTACTAAACTAATTAAAATGTTAATGGAACCTAAGTTTTAATAGGTCAACATAATTAAATTACTATTGGGTTTTTAATAGTCAATAGTTGCTTTTAAAAAATATATATACATACATATATAATATAGAAAATTTTTAAAAATTTCGGGCCCCTGAGGAGATTGGGCCCTGGGCGGTCGCCCACTTCGTCCCTCCTCAGGACCGCCCATGTCGACAAGTGGTGTTGATTTAGTAGTATCTTTTAAGTATATGAGAATTAACCATTTAAAGATATATAATTATTATAATGCACGGTATCAGATATATTAGTTTATTTGAATTGAATAGTTGACAAATATAATCATAATATTTAGAAAACAAGTAAGGAGGTATTAAATGCACATTTGTTTTGAGTTTATTATAATCTAAGATATAATAACATCATAGTTTCTTATGCGCAAAACCTCTAAAGCTAAAAATGAATGTTCCAAGGGGGCAACACTCTCTTGACGAGGGTCCGGATGCACCACCCCTGGTAGTGGGGTCTTAGGGAGGCGGTCCTTGGCGGGGTCCAAGGCCTAAAGCCCTTGGCTAGGGTGGTGTCGATTTTAATCTCTTTTTTTTGGTAAATATTGTTATGTTAAAAATGTATCAAAATTTTATTTTCCTGAAATTTCACATGTGAAATTTGAGGGTTGAAAATTATCAAATTTTAAAGGTTAAAACTGCCACGCTGCAGTTTTTGTCCAAGCTCTATAAAAACTATTCCTGGAAATGTGGTCATTCAAGTATTCTTCTTCATCTGGTTCACTACAAAAACACACATACAAATCATACTTTGTTGCTGTATATGAGTTTATTGAGCATTTGGTGTGAGCAACAAATAGTTTCAATCTGAATACGATTAGTGACTCTTACTTTGTACAAGTTTAATTATCGAATGGCTATTGGCAATTCCTCTGCATAGGGGTGAGCATGGTCGGTTTGGTTCGGTTTTAGCCTAAAACCGAAACCAAAAACCGATATTTCGGTTTCTAGGTTTTTAAAACCGTTCGGTTTCGGTTTTGGTTTTCGGTTTCGGTTCGGTTTCGGTTTTACCATTTGGACTTCAAGTTTTTAAAGAAAAAATTGTTTTAAGTAATGAATTTAAGATAAAAACGGGCCTTACATCATTTTATTAAACTTTAAATATAATTTATATATTCTTATAAATTAGTTGACATTAAAACTTAAATACAAATCATAAAATATAAGAACAAAACATTCAATAAAATATTTTAATCTATTAATTCAAACAAAACAAGTTTCAAGATTATTCCTAAAACCTAAATAATCAATTTTTTGTAGATAATATAATTTAAACAAATAACTAATAGGCTAATACTGTTTATAAGTGTATGATTACACATCTAAATTTACAATTTTGGTTGTATGGTTTCGGTTTGGTTTTTTCGGTTTTTGTCACAAGCAAAACCAAAACCGAACCGAAAAATTCGGTTTTTAAAAAATCATCAAACTAAACCGCCGGTTTCTTAGCGGTTTCGGTTTTTTTTGTTTTGGTTGTGTCGGTTATTTTAGTTACGGTTCGGTTATTTCCCTTTCTTGCACACCGGGCTCTGCATTCAAGAATTTTCAGCAACAAATTTAAAAAATCTTAATACTGCGGTGTTGAGATAAATGGCGTTTCAACTTTCTATCTTAAAATATTCTTTGTAAAACATTGTTTTAAGATAAACAGTCTAGATGCATCATTTAGAAGATTATTGTATACCAGTCGGGTGGTATTTCTAAATCAAAATATTATTATTATGAAGATGCTTGATCGAAGATTATGGTAATATTCTATTTCATATTATAACCGACAAATTTGTTATTATCAATTTCTTGTCCGGATCTTACATGATGTACGTGTTTTAATTCATGATTTAGCTAACGAACCAATCAAGAAAAATAAAAAAGGTGAGATAGATAAGATACATGTGCAAGAGAAAAATGAAAAGTTGTGAAAATAAAATAGATACGTCAAATTTATTAGCTTATGGACTTGTAGTAGATTTGTGATTATCTTCAAAAAGATGATGTTGTTCAAATCCTTGATATTGTAATATTGATATTGTAATATTAGGTGGTATTTGTGAGTAAAAAATAGTTATTAAAAAAACATAAAACTGTTCATAAATGTCACTGCTATATATGTAAGTAAATTTCTCTTAAATAAGCATTAATGTGTAAATTTCTCTTAAATATTTTCTATTTACATTAATGCTTTTAAGTATTTATATTAGCCATCTCCTTTTAGGTTAAATTCATTTTTGTACGTTGATCACAAACTGTATTTCTTTGGGGATATCAAATGACATGATCATCTATTTAGAAAATAAATACACATTTTATATGAATTATTTTTAAAAAATTTGGATTGTTGTTACAATCGGCACTCGAAGATGTGTGTAAATATATAATTTTTAAGTAAATAAATATGAGAACAACCACATAATAAACTCACTGAATGTTTTACAAAAAAAATATGAAACCTTATATATATATATATATATATATATATATATATATATATATATATATATATATATATATATATATATATATATATATATATATATAACACCTGATGCGAGTATGTAAAATGAATTTGCTATACCCTTTTGGTTAGGAGTGAGCATTGTCGGGTAACCGAGACCTACTTGGTACTACCCGACCCGACCTGACCACCGATTTAAAGGAAAGTTAGGTACCGATACCGGGACCTAGATAACATATTCGGGAATCGGTCTTTTAAATAGTCGGGTAGTCGGTATTAGAACAACTACCCGATTCCCGATTATATAAATTAAATCATAATCACACCAAAACAAATATTAGTCTTTAATTGCATAAAAATATCAAACAAAAAATCCCAACAATTATATAAAAAGTACCATGAACTCATGAAGGCATGAATAGCATATTATTTCAGATTTGAAGTCTAAACAACTTGGCATATGATGTAAAATCAAATTAAAACTATGGTTTTTACAAGTGATTCAATTTAGTACAATGGAGTATCATGTAAAAAAGACATCAAGATATAGATTTTGAGAAACTTATCTAATAAAGTTGTTAAAGTTAAATAAGAAATGCTAATGGATTGAGATTTGAAGATGGTTGCTTGCCTTCGACCAATTAACAATACAGAGGTTTTGATTGAAAATAATATTAATATATAGCAATGTATCGAAAGTAATATTAATATATAGAAATACAATATATACCAAAATTAATATGCCAATTGTGATTATGGGCTTTCGGTTGAGAAACCTTCTGCCGCCAATAAGGAACATTCCGATTTTTTTTTACGTTTGTTATATTTTAAATTTTTTCGGGATTAGTCAACTGTCGGGTACCCGATTTTTTTTCCCGATACCGACCCGATCCCGATTTTATTAAAAAATAGGTACCGAGTACCTACCTTGCGTTGTAATATCGGTTCGGTAATCGGTACTATATCGGGTCGGTTGTCGGTAATAATCGGTATTTCCCGATAATTGCTCACCCCTACTTTTGGTAACGACGCAAAAACACGACTGATATTGGGCTGAATCATACGGTCAGAGCGGCCCAAACACAAAGTAAGAAAAACCCAACAAAAAGTGATCTACTCAACATCAATCTCAGCCCAAAGCTCTTGCAAGGCCCAAACTAGCCATCTACTCCGTATTCTTATTTTATTACACTCGACGGAACCAAAACAATGAGCTTTCCATCGAGTGCATCATTCTAAAACTCAGGCTTCACGTTACAAACTTTATTGCGAGAGTCTTTTCAACTTATTATATCAGAGGAATGAGCTCTTTTTACAGCCCGGCCCAACCCGATACTCTATGGGCTCAGAGTCCAAATTCGGGTTGGGCCATCTCTTTTATGGGTTAGGTCCGGTTCTTTCTCTGATTTTGCCACGTCCATAGCACGAAGAAAAAGACAACAATCAAGATCAGTGATGGGCCGAGCCAAACCCATGGACTGTCGTTCTTTGATGTGAGGCCCATTTGCCATACCTTGAGAGAAGCTGTCACCGTAACGTTAGTGGCATTGTTGAATAAGAATAGTTGGGCATCTTGGTTAATAGCTTCCGTTGGATAAACACGTGAGGTGATACATGTTCTTCCTCCTTGTGCATAACCTTCAACAATTGAATGATCCACCTAGAGAAAGACTTAAACGTTTGTAAACGAGCTTAGGCTGAGCATGAGTCTATTTGGTTCGGTTATTATTGCCTTTTTTTCATAAGCATGACTTTTAATAAAACTTACCAAAATTCTCATGGAGAGTTTTTCGCCTTCAAGGACGGGCACAGTGCTACCATAAATAGACTTATCGACGTCCTTAGCAATGGAAGATCTAACCAAAAACAATGTTAACCATCTATATATTTGCATTTGTTTTGAATGTGTGCACATACAAAACATCTGGACTAAAGTAGATAAGAATAACGATACCTTGATTGATCTATACAAAAGAATGTATCCAGAGCACCATGTGCGCCTTTCGCGATGTAAAAGTAAGCAGGCGTGTGTTCGGTTAAGTTCTTGTTTGCAAGGACTAACAAACCAAACGGGCCTAATGCATCTCTCACACCAGCTCCACCGTGGCCCCCACAGTTATACGGGACCCCGGCTCCTACGCGTAGACTATTCGCAACCTTCTTGTCCAACTCAAACTCGACCAGTATATCCAGCTATTAAAGAGAGAATTCATCTATCACTTGTTATCTATTTACAATTTACATACAAAACTAGAAGTACTCTTATACAAATGCAAAGGGCCGACCCATACATAACATAATGCTTAAGTTGGGCTTGGAGATCTTTAACATACCTGAGATGTTGGGCCCACATTAAGTGGAACGAGCGATCCAGGCTCTAGTTTAACTTCATTGAACTCGTTGAGATTGGACCTTAGTTTATCCAACTCTTCAATGGGCCATTGAAGCAGATTGCTACCAGTTGCTGGATCTAGTGCAACTGTTCTTGGAACCGCCTAAAACAATATAAGCCCAATTGAATCATAATAAGCCCAATTTAATCACAATAAGCCCAAATAAAATCATAAGAGATGTAATCTTTTTACCATAAGAGAAGCCCAACCCTTTTTGATGTCCGAGTTTTCGCTATCGGTCTCCTTGATCCAGCTCCATAAAATCCTTCTCTTTTTGTTTTGATCATAGAACGTTTTCGACGCATAGTAAATCCCATAATCATATCTTAACCCGATACCCACATCGATTTTCGGATCATCCGGGACCCATTTTCCGGTTACCGGGTTATAATCTCCGATCGCATAATAATCACATCTATCATCATCCATGCTAGCTTTAAGAATATGTTTTACATCGGGCCTAAAAGTCCCCGTGTCAAGTCCAAAATCCTCTTTTGTAACCGGATAAAAATCAACACATTCCCACATTCCCGTACCCACGACCTGATGAAGCCAGGTGTCTTGAAGCTTGTAACTTTTAAAATCAGTGGTATCATACAATACCGCAATTCCAGTTTTATTTACTTTCGATCCAATCACCATCCGCCACTTGCCTTGAGGCGTGAGCCAGGCCGTGGTCGGATCACGAAAGTCCTTTATGTCGATCCATTTTGGTGGGACCAAGACCGGGTTTGCGGGGTCCTTGACCCAATTCACAAGGAGGGGGTCAGATGGGTTGGCTGGATATGCTAGGTTTTGAACTTGAACTGATTCATTGGTTGAACCGGTATAAAGTACAACTAGTTCGTTGTTCGGAAGGATGGTTGTTGACCCAGTCCATACACCATTCACATCGTACCATTTGTCTGCCTCCATGGCTATTGGAAGGTGTCGCCAATGAACCATATCTCTAGATACTGCATGACCCCATACAATCAGACCCCAGACCGGGGCCGCTGGGCTGTATTGGTAAAATAAATGGTACCATCCTTTGTAAAATACCGGACCTATAATAAAGTGAAAAAAAATATAATAACTCTCAAAATAAATAACAATTAGTATAATAATGATATAATGTAGTAAAGATTGATAAACTTACCATTTGGATCTTCAAGAATATAAAGCAGAAAATTCCACCATCAAATCAATGCCAAGATCAGCATAAAATAAGAAGAAATAAAAAAAGTTATAACATCATCAGTTTATATATGTGAAAACAACAAAAGAAAACAATATATTAATATTTATACAGATAGTGATTATGTCAGGTAGTATTTTAGTTATATGACTTTTATACCGTTATAGTGATTATGTCAGGTAGTATCTTAGTTATATGACTTTTATACCGTTCATCCAATTCTTTCCTGGGTAGAAATGATAAGCGGGTGCTTGCCAACTCAATGTGTCTTCTGTCCACGAAAAAGAAGGTAGATCGGCAGGTAACCCGAATGATTTCTCAGAAACACCTTGTTCTACTGGATTCCTCCTATCGGGCAACGGAACATCATTATCGTGGGTTTCAATATGCACATTTCCAACTATCAAGGCCACCACCAAGCCAATGGCCAACAACCCAGATATCAAAAGAAGAACGGGTTTACTGGGTTGTTGGCTGGTTTCATGAGGTTGAGAAGGTGGGGTTGCATCTAGAGACGGAACGTAACTGTAATCAGCATCAAGAAGTGGGGTGTGAGACGGGTTTTCGACATCGGATGAAGTTTGGGATCTCATTTGTTGAATGTTTATTGTGGTTGTGAGTTTGGTTGAGTTCTGGTTACTTGTATAGTAATGTCTCGAGCTTAATATGGTGGTTTATTTTTTAAAGTGGAAAAAACAGTGTCGGAGAAATACAAGGACTGTTAAAAATGTGTTTGGTAATGAGAAAATAAAGAACACACAACAAGGTGTCTATAGATAGAAATTAGTTTACAAATATAGTCTCTGTACGTTCCCAAAGTTTTAAATTTTATTTATAACACTTTTTATCCCTGCTTTTGACTTTTTTTTTTTTTTTATCATTTTGATATTTTACCATCTAAAATTACAACATAAAATCACAAACACTAAACACAACACAGAGTTTAAACCCTTAATCTTTAACGAAGGATACGTTTTCCAAACACCTTGGTTCCGCTAGACCAAAAGCCCTTTGATAACGGTTTAGGTAATTTTTATATCAAAACACATCATAAAGACACATTAACGTGGGTCGAATGGAACACAAGTTGAATTGATCAAGGGTCTTAACATTATGACAGTCTCTCAAATCATCACCATCTGTGAAGACATGGACCCACAAAAGAGCCTTAATACACGAGTGCGAACCACTAATGTTGTTATTTTCAAACAAGGATTACAGAGCATGAACAACATACGAGATGGAGTTGAGAAGCTTTTGATTCCATCACTCAAACGTTTGGTGGCGGCCAGATTTTTCCAAATAGTTCTTCCACCCTCTTTGCTTGGTTGGAATAACCATCCATCCCAGATGAAAGGAGTTCCAAAGCTGCAGGCCCCATACCTGTAGCGAAGCTCAGTTGGTCCCACGTAGCCAGCTGCAAGTAGAAGAGAAAGGTTCAGTAGCTACAAATAGTAACGTGCGAGTTCATGATATAATGTTAGTTTTTCTACTTGGTTCAAGCCTGGCAAAACGGATGCCGTGGGGCAGGTTCGATAATGGATCAACAGGTTCTAACTAAATTGGATTTGGGTTAAAACAAGTTCCTACCACACTAGGTTCGGGTCAAAACAGGTGCTGTTAAAAAAGTATAAATTTGGTTGGGGTCATAGCAGGTTCCAACCAAAATGGATTCGCCTTAATATGGGCTGTTGTAGAAAAGAAAAGTATCAAAATGAGTTTCCCACTATATTTGCTTTTATGGCGGGTAGTTGTGACGTATGGCAATGGTGGCAGAGATTGCAATGGAGGTGGTCATGCCAGTGGCTGTGGAGGTGGTCATGGCGGTGGAGGCGGGAGAAGAGGGCGCAAAGGGGGCTGGAGTGTCGGTGGTGGCAAGACACAATGGTGGCGGGTCACCCATTTGGACCCCTTGTAAGTTAGCAAGTTTTATAATACCATTGTATAATTTGATTAGACCCAAAATGACTAGTAAAATAATTTTATTAGACCTAAATTGCCGTGTTGTATAATTTTAGTATACCCAAATGAACGTATTTGCAAAATTAATTTACTCAAATCAACTCATTTATTGATGAATGAGTCTTAGTTGCCAGATGTGATTCTGTGTAAATAAAGATAACCAAAGAGCATACCTCTTCATCAGTGAAGTTATAGGCAGCAGCTGATTGTGAGGATAGTCTTTTGACAAATGTATACTTATCGTCTTCAGGAGTCACAGATTCCTTAAGAGCCTGCAATATCTTTAAAGGGGTGATAATATAATCGACCCTGCATGATTTAGTAGCCAATGATCATTTGTTGGGCCAGAATATACTATAACAAAAATACTTTTTAGCGGGTAACAAATGGAATGTACCCTAAAACATTGAAAACATCCTGCTTGTTTCGGATTGAGGCAACCATCAACTTTGATTTATGCCCATATTTGTGAATATAATTGTAAGCTTTTGTCACCTGCAAGAAAATAAAAAAGCAGACATCTATAACCACCCTCATGAAAATACAGAAAAAGAAGGAAGATAATTTGGAGTTGAAAGAGCAGGTTCTGTGACTAACCAAAGCCAAACCCGGATCTTCTCCTCTTTTAAGAGCAGCATCTATTTCAGGGTCACCACTGTGGTTGCGTGCCCAATCCTGACAATGTGAGAAATCAGGGTGAGATGACTTATACAATTTTGACCTGTTTACTTATAAACAGGTTGGTCTGGGTTATGTTTTACTCAAATGGGTCAAATGTTTGGTCGAGTCAGACGGACTCGAAAGTCACCCACAGTGTATTTTTAATGCACACGACCTCCTAAATCACCTTATTGAGGCTGGAAAATACTGTTGTAATTATACAGTTTTTGTATTCATATTTAACACATCAACTATTTATAGACTTGTTAAATATTCGACGAAAAAGTGTTAGGGAAACCCATCATGACCTGACCTGTTTCGATCTGCACTAACGGTTTGCCCATTTCAACCTAAACCCCTTTTGACCAGTAGTCACAAATGCCCAACCCGCCATTTTGCCTCCTCTACCCGAAAGACCAGGTTGCCGTTTAGCATACTCAAACTGGAAAATATTATAGACACTAGAAAACCTAAGAGTATATTACCCTAAGACGACCAACAAAAATTTGAATAACTGAAGCACCAGCTTGAGCAGCAGCTGCAGCTTGACAAAAGCTGAAGAAGCACAAAGTAGTCAACAAATTAGCACTAAGAAACATGTGCAGGTAAGATCTACTTTCCTTTTTTATTATATTTCTCCCTTGAAATCTTATATCTTATAATCATGCAGAATGTTGGTAATCTGAAATTCTGAATCTTATACTTGCTGTAGTGCATTACGCAGGTAACACTTTCATAGTGTTGTCAGTATGGAGTTTAATGATAACTTTCACCCATACCTGTAGACAAAGGTCATATGTGTTTGTATGCCTTCAGATTCCAACAATCTTGCAGCCTCAATCCCCTGAAGAGAACAATTAGCTTATATACAGTTATACACTGAATGATTCTCTAACAATATCAAAACACAATATATACTGTACTCACTTGCCAAGTTGCAGGAATTTTGAATAACAAACGTTCTGCAGGGACATCAATACTATTATACAATTGCAACAGTTTTTCGACCTGCAAATCAGTAAAATTATAAAAAGTTGAGGGCAAGATGCTAAATATTGACATTGCCATATATAAAGTTTATATGCCTCACTTTAAGCCAAATTTAGGATGTTTAAAAAAAATTAGACAGCTGGTCATGGTTGGATTTTAAAAGCAACAAACAATTATATGGCCTGAACCATTGATAACTGATAACTGGCTGTCTCCCACAAAAGAAGTGATCATCAAACCAAACAAATAAGTTATAAGTCAGTGAATTACACAAGAGTCGTGAATAATCTAACTCCTAAGAATTAATCATGAACATGGACATAAAAATCTCTAAGGTCATACGAAGTAAAAACATTGCAACAGTAAACACAAGATTAGAAGATATATGCATTTATACGTGGCATAGAAATGACACCCATTGTTATACCTTTCCAATAATGGCATGCGTGTCATAAGCAAGACGAGCATCCACTTCAGTTGAAACACGACCAGGCACTAGCTTTGATAGCTCACCACCAACATTTACTAATGCCTGTTATTTCCCAACTCTTAGTAAAAAACGTTCAATAGATACAATAAAGCAACTGTATGAACGCCTACTACCACATAAAAATATCTACCTTATTAACAAAACATGTCATTCGAGCATCCGGTGTCTCTAGACCATAACACTCCTTATCTGCCAATGCAGTATCCACAGCACCCTACGACCAAAAGCAAACATAGAAATCTTACTAACTGAAGACATCGTTTACTCAAATTTATAGCTTTTGATCCCATGATCTTCTTTATTTACATTCAGTTTCTAAATTACACAAAAGTATCTTTACTTGTAAAGTTATCAATCACTCCACTTAAAGCAAACCTATACAATCTTCTTACCTTAAAAGTTGTATCAGGGAGACTGCAAATTCCTAACAGAAGAGATGAACTAACAGTGGCAGCAGTTGGAGGAAACCTATAGATGGTTTAAAAACACAAATCACTTACTTAATTACTTTGATAAACACAAAGGCACTTCGATCAAACTTTCAAATCCCCAAACAAAAAACTAATCGATCATAACAAAACCTCTCGAAATCATCGAAGACGACAGTATCGGGAACAACTTCGCTGTATTGTGACAAAGCATCTAATTCAGTCCTTCCACCTACAAACCAAAGCATCAATTAACCAACTAACACACACAATTAGTCATTAGTCGTTACACCTACCACAATTAAACAAACAAAGGTGAAATTTGATCTACCGGTGTTGGGAGAAGCAGAGTAATCAGTGTATGATGCTCGGATTTGAGTACATGATCTGTGAGAACTGAAGGAAGCAACAGGGAATACGGATCGTACAGTGAATCGTGTTCTTCTGTTATGCTGGTGATCGATTAACAGGTGAACTGTAAGTTAAATAGAAACAATTTGTTGAGAATATGTGAGTTGAGTACCTGAAGAAGAATGGAAGAAGAGGTGAGTGAAGCAGTGTGGAATGAAGTAGCTGACATTTTCGATCTGTAAATTGCTAGTGAAGGTGTGGATTTTGGGAAGGGAAGATGATGATATATAGAAGGTTTTTATATAACAGAGTAAATTACATTTGCATCTTGACGTTTGTTCATTTTAACCGTTTGAATCCTTATAGTTTTAAAACCTTGAATCGCCCCTGAACTTTTAATTTCTTCCTCGTTTGAATCCTTCAAGCTGACGCCGTTACCTGGCTCAGTTAACTCTGTCGCATTTTCTCTTTCTTGCAGGGGTATTTCTGTCCTTTCTGCTTTATCTCTTATAAAACCCTAATAAAAACACATGGATCTGAATACACCTCAATCACTCTCATTTCTCTCTCACACACATTTTCTCTCTCTTTTCCTCTGTTAAAATAAGACGATGGTGAGATGTTCTTGTGGATTTGGCACCTTTGTTCGCATATCATGGACCTCAAGAAATCCAGGTCGTCGATTTCACTATTTTGCAAGAATGGGGACGAATTGTGGTTTTGTGAGTTGGGCTGAACCCGCACTGTGTTCAAGATCTACAGAAATTATTAATGGGTTGCTAAGATCAAACAACGTAAGAAAAGAAAGAGGCAGGAGGTTGGAGCATCAAGTGAAAAGACTAAAAATGTTTTTAATTTTGAGTTGGATTGTATTTGTTGTGTACTTGTTGTGTTAGTGAAGGTTTGGTTGTTTTTTTTGTACCAATTGACCTAATTTTGTACTATATGCTGTAAAGGTCAATTAGTAATGGATGTACAAGTTTATTGGTTAATGAAAGCAAATTTTCGGTTATATGCATTGTATAATTAAGCACATGAACTTAACACATACACTGCTAGATTCAATTCACAAACATGCACAATGCAACCACTTGACAAAGGCAGTTGCCATTTGAGACAGTTGATAAAAGTAGTTGCCATGTGCATAGTAGTTATGCCCATATCATATCAGACAAATATACACCATACACCAACATATCATATTACAGAAACAACATCAAAAGGTAATTCATACATACCATAAAACATGAGAGGTTGTGACATTGTTTGAAAATACATACCCATCATGAAAGCATGTTCATAATACATACCCAACAAAAAAACATGTTCAAAATACATAGGCAGCTAAAGGATCATGTTCAAGTGACAAACATTTCCAGTTATGCTACTAACTACTGACTTCCTAGAAGAGCACCTTGTGAAACTTGTTGTGATGAACCCTATCCTTTGCAAGATCTTTTATTATGACCATAATTCTTGCATAAACCACATTTCACTGAAAATCCCTTTTTCACCGGCTTTCCATCTTTGTTAACTTTACCTGCATCCATGTCCACATATGTAACTTTACCCTTCACATACATTCCTCCAGGAAACTTCACAAACTCTCCACCATGGTGGATTTCAAGTGTGAATAGAGTAGGCTCATTAGCTGCAATAATGTATACTGTAATATTAAAACAATATGATGATAACATAAAGCTCTTAATTTCAAAACCATTTTGAAGAACACATACCGTAAACTTCGACTGGATCAAACCATGGATAATCTACTTCACGAATGGACCACGTAGGACCAACCATCTTCAGTATAGATGATGACGAAGATGTTTAATCCTTGATTTGAAGTATTGATTCTGCTATTTCTTGGGGTGCAAGAGGTTAAAGGTTAAACTTTAAAAGGGTTTTACAATGAGGTTAAAACATTAAAAGGGTTTTATAAGAGATAAAGCAAAAAGGACGAAAATACCCCTGCAAGAAAGAGAAAATGCGACAGAGTTAACTGAGCCAGGTAACGGCGTCAGCTTGAAGGATTCAAACGAGGAAGAAATTAAAAGTTCAGGGGGCGATTCAAGGTTTTGAAACTATAGGGATTCAAACAGTTAAAATGAACAAACGTCAGGGATGCAAATGGTAATTTACTCTATATAATATTTCACAAGAAATTTTATATATTAAGTTTAGCTTTGATTTTTCTAATAATTTTTTGACATAGAACTTAACGAATTTTTCCAATGTTTTAAGACTCGAAATGACGAAGAAAAGATACCGACTTCTTCACGGATTGGATGGTTTGAACTGGATTTAAGCCCAGATGATGTCATAATAAATAAAAAAATTAAAATTGTTTATTGATTTATGTGCGTGTAGTTTAGAATGAAATATAAAAATACAATGTATGTTTGATGTAAATTAAATATAAAAATTTAAATAACTAAAATGTGGATTAATAAAAAAATAAGATTTTAAAGAGAAAAAAGAAATATAAAATCTAGTCCAACCAACCGATCTGATTCAATAGGATTACCAGTCTGACTAGGCATCACTGGACTGGTTTTATGACCGACTCTCGGTCCGAGCAGCCAGTATAAAAACTATTGAATTTTTTATTTTAGCCCTTTAAGCTCTATGCTATGATTTAAACTATTAACGCACAAGACCATATTTCTTTAGTCCAGTTTTGACTTGATTCTAACCGGTATTTTCGTTTAATCCGGCAACATAGTTAAGTTAAAGTAATAAAAAATGTTATTAATACATAACCAAAGAATTTATAACTGATTAATGTGAAAACCCATCAATACTTCTATTGAAATCTAACACTTGTTTTGATCTTTCTCTTTTTTTAATAGTCTTTAAAGTTCGTAAACTTTTTATAATAATTTTGAAAATATGTCGCGGGGAAAATACTTTTTTCAACGGAAATTGTACGAATCGGCTTCGAAAAATCAGTGTTATTTTAATCAGGCACGTCTAATCGAAGTTTTTAATAATTAGACATTTGTTTCTGATACACATATATCACGGTTGGAAGCATAGAATCGAGCCACTCAATTTCACAATGCCATGAAGTGAATTTGACTCACCTTTTGCATATATAACCCTCACTTAGCAACCTTGACGCTTTTGCTTGACACTCAAACTCAGTTAGATCATTATTGGATCATAAATATTACTCACAAGACACAATCATTCGAGTTATTAACCTCCACTTATACTAACATATAACTTAATTTGATCAATACTTCACTTTTTTTAATAGCAATTGTACGAAATACTCGGATAATAGGTGTTATCTTAATCAGACCCATCTATCCGTTTTCTAACCGGGATCGCACCCCCAACCCCTTAGGAGGAAACTTATTACCAGAAAAATTCTTTGGCTCAACTCTTAGTATTTTTTTCTCAAAGTGAGACTTTAATCCATGGCATTCTTATATTTACATGTCATGAGTACTTCACATTAACCAATTGGACAACAAATTATTGTTGATTAATACTTCACTTCAACTCACGAGGGAATGTTTCAACTCACGAGGGAATGTTTGATTTACAAGACACATGAAAGATCTATTGTATTAACCATCTAATAACTTGTTTAATTTCATAATCCCATATTTAGAAATTTATAGTCCCTTAAAACACTTGTTGTCACATCCCGGCGGAAGCGTGAAATGCTTGGGTGTGACTCATTAGCTCAAAACACATTGATTATCACAACATATAAATCACAACATTAACTAAATATTAATTTCATTAGTTTATAAGATTACGTGATACAAAATTTAGTCTAACGTTCTAAACTTATACATTAGTAATCCTGACCAAAATATATCTTCAACATATCACATATCTTCAGCTAGTAGTAAACGTGAACGTCCACTTAAAGGCTGAAGTCAAACAAGTCAATAGTCAACCATATGCACAGCTTCCCTAGGTAGTCGTGCCGATCACTATACATGTTGAAGGAATACACGAGATTATAATACATTTTGCTGACCTGAAAAAGCATACTCAAAACAGTCAACAAATAGTTGGTGAGAACATAGGTTTAATCAATATAAATTATTTTGAATTAATGCAATATAATCAAACTCACAACCAAACCTACACGCATATGTCAAGTGATTCATAACTGTCAAATACAAATCACACAATCAAATAATATAACACCGTTGCCCTCATATCAGCATGTGCAGGTTGACATTTCCTAAGTAGCGCTACCTATATTATTTGACGGTTCCTCATCCGAATTAATGGTTGTATTAATATGACAGTAACAAATCCAAAATTTCTCAAAAATGCATCCAATTCAACACAAAACAGTATGCTTTTTCCCCAAAAAATTATAAATCAAAAAAAGGCTATGTTACTTACCTTAGTTCTAGCCAATAAGTCAAATAATTCCTATAAAATAATTATTTGTTAGAATAAATCTAATTTCTTTAAAATTTTCAGCATTTAAATCACAAAAATTGTCAAAATTATAATTTGATGGTTCCTGTTGTTCAAAAATTACCAAAATTTACCAGTCTAATCATTCTAAAATATATATTATCTCTTAAATTTTAGATTAATAACTCATAACAGGTAAATTTCTAGAATTTTTACAATTTTTATATAAATTGACAGAAATAGTAAATCATTACTAAAAATTCCGAAATTCATACACCCTGTTCTATTATAAATTTCATAATTTATATAAATTTTTCATAATTTATCTCACTGATTTGCTATTTATTTTTATTTTCTGTTTACAGAATATTCTAAAATATAAAACTCAATCATATATACGAATTAGGTCACGAAATTTATTCAGGAATTTATATAAAATATAAGGGTTATTATATAATTTTTCCAGATTTTTATCAGATTCGGATCTTTTATATAGAAATTTTCTCTTATATCCTTGAATTAATTATATAAATTAATTTACCCAATATTATTATATCAAAATTTACAGATTATCATTTCCAATATTTCTCAAAAATTCCTAATTTTATTCCCACAATCACAGTCATTTAGGCATTTAATCTAATTTATCATGAGTATCCATGTTTCAACCATTTAATTCTTGTATTTTTGGTTTAAATCCTTGATTTTCATAAAACCTTCAAACTTTCTGTTTTTGAATCCTTTTCTTACTGATTTTTGATGAAAATCATGTGTTCATGAGTTTTTGTGAATAACCTTGATGGTTTAACTTTAAAGGGTTGGTTATATGTGTTAGTTAAACACATATACACATATTTCTTATCTAATGAATTTAGGAATCAAACCTTAGTTGGTGATGAAAGAACTTAAGAAGATTGCTTGGCTAGACTCTTGATGATCCGTTTGATGTGATTGTTCTTGAACTTAGAGGTTGATAATAAACTAGTGGGAAGTAACTTGACTCATGTTCTTGAGGGTGGTGATCGGTTTAAACAAGAGATGATGGTGTTGGTTATATGGTATGAAAACCGAAAGTAATAGGGAGTTGATGGGGCGGATTGAGAACCGAGAGTTTGAGTCAAGAGGTGTGAGGATGATGGCGGTTGTGGTGGTATGCGGTTGTGGTTCCATTCGACCGAGAGGTGGCAAAGAAGTGGAGATGGCCATCATTACCTCTAGTCTTAGACTTGTGAGGTGGTGATTATAGCCTTGATTAGTAGATTGTTAGGAGGGTGTGGTGGCAAGTTCTAAAGATGATTAGTGTCATGGTGGTGCAAGGTGGCGAGATTGGAAGGTGATTAGTGTCTAACGTTTTTGCTAGGTGTCAAGTTGTAGTGCTAATGACTTTCTTAGTCATTAAGCTAGGCTTAGACAAAGACTTAGGTGCTTAATCGGGTTGATTAGTGTTCTAATGAGCCGAGATTATGGTTAAGGTTGTGTCTAAGTTAGTGTTCAGGTGTTTGGGTTTAATTAGATTTAGTTTTAATACAAGGTTCTTTAATGTTAACTAAGTATGTTTGGTTAAGTTTTGATTTTATTACATGTAAATGAAAGATATTTATAATTCATGTAACTAGTCATTTAATCATAGGATTTGGTAACTAAATACATATGATTTGATAATCACAAAATTCACATGAAGAAAGTACATGCATACGTAAATATTTATGCATGCATGTTCAATTAATCATACAAAAATTCATATAATCAAATAAAATTACCCTAATTATTTCCTATAAGATATAAACATTTTATTAATTTATAGAAAATATTAAACTACCTAACCTTTGGTTTAGGGTCGTCACACTTGTATACATAAAATTCATTAATTTAATTTGTAAACTTAATCATGCATTCAACAATAAAATTCGTTAACAATATAATTGTTCAACACTATGATACATTCTATAAGATCACATACCACTTCATACTTTTAGTCATGGTTCTCTCATATTACCCTTAATAAATGGTCAAGCTGACTATAGTGCATCTAATTCAATAGCAATCCAACTCTTCTCATAAGATTCACAATTTAGTATAATACATCACGTAATACATGATATGGCACAGGTAACCCTTATAGCATAATTTTACATATAAATTATTCTTAGTAACAAGAATATAAATAACACTCATCTTTGTCTCCATGAGTTGCTAGATGTTGAGTTTCTTTCACTAAACCAATAACATTCTGAATTTAACTCATTAATTTGGAAGTTAGCATACTACCGTTAACACATATAAGTAACTGTCATTGGCATCTCATTTTTCATATGAGTATACAATACACTCAATTGTATTCATTCACATTTATTCTTTCTTGTTTCGTACTCAACATAACTAAGCATATTGTTACAAGCCAACTAAGATCATGTCACAACACCCAAATTTTGAAGCGATTAGGACCATTTCGGAAGCATCTAGTGTGCCTAGAAATCTCTGAACAACATGTTAAGAAAACAACATTGAAAGGGCTTAGAACAACTTTCCAAGTGCTAGAAACCGTCCATCTTAAGAGCTGCCAAGTGCCTAAAGGCCTTTAGAACAACCCTACACGTACAGTCGGAAGAACACTCTAGACTAGGTTTGAAGCATCAAGGGAAGGCCTAGAAGTGGCAAGATAAATCAACCATGGAAAGATATGATCATGAATGCAATGGACATTTTCTTGGAAGAATCATTGGTATCTCAATAGAATTCTCTAGATATCATCATATGTATTTTATGTATTGAGGGTTTTAAAAAAGAACGATCTAGAATTAGTTGTAACTAGTATAAATTGAGTGGTGGCGCTTTATTTGCAACCACTCAAGTTTCTTGTAAAACCAAATAAAGCAAAACCCACAATGATCAATTGAAAAAAAAAACAGTAAAATTAAATTAAGACACACATATGTATATGTATGATATTGTTTATCTATGTCTCGTAGTATAAGTATTGCATATATTTTTTTAACAAAAATGTTTCAAAAAATATTTAATAATCTTTTCACAAAGTTAGGACAATATTATTATTATTTTTATTAAAATTATATGAATTCAAGATTTTATCATTTTTATTGAAATTATATGAATTCGAGAAACTCATATTTGTCGTAATACAAAAAGTAAGGAATTAATAATTAAATATTTTATTTCTCAATGTATATGAGACAACTTCTCATCCATTTTTTACAACACATTCATTTAAAACACATATTAATATCACATTTATTACAGTAAGTTATTCTACATATTGTAACACCCTTATAATAATATATAAAAAAACTTATAGTATATGAATTACTAATTATATATAATAATTATATATATACTTATTTAAAAATGTTAAAACTTAAATTATTTAATAATTAAATATAATTATTTAGAATGTAAAAAACTTAATTTTTCTCTCTAAGTTTTTCCTATGTTTGGCCGTAGTTTCCCGGGCTAGAGTTTGCTTGGCTTGTTCCGGAGTTAATTTTTCTCTCTAAGTTTTGCCAACAGTTTGGCAATTACAATGAAATTTCAAACTTTATTTATAAAATCTTCCACCCAATTCACACTTACTTTCTTATAATTCACACGTGTTCTAAGATTTGTTTTAAGCTTTAGATATTATTTACTAAAAATAATATGTATATATAAAAGGGAGACATAGTGAAATTGGATTGTAGCTATATTATATTTTTTTTCTTTGGCTTGGATTCTAATTATCACCCTAAAAAGACTTTCTTTTTCCTCGATCCCACCACAATGACAAACAAGAAACATTGTAATCAGTTCAACATAATCACCCAAGAAGTAGAATGTGACAAGCGTTTCATCTAACGCCACAATCACCGAGGTAAAGCATAAAAGGAGTAAAAATCTCCCCAGATGATTATTACTCAAGAACTCATTAGTGATCTTGTATACGCCAACCAAATGATGAACAATATCATTATTGTAAACTTGTAACCTTGTTTACTTTATTTTTCGTATGGTTATGCAAGTAGACTAGGCTAACAAGTGTGACGCCCTATGACATAATCAGAAGGTATTGCTTCTACTTGATGTTTTTAGGGTTCCTTAAAAACATTATTGAAATTCTTAGAAATTGTTAGCTGCAACTATAATATGTATTTAAAAAAAATCTAATCACAAACCTTGGCATTCGTATGATAACATGAGTAGATGTCCTAATATACTCAAAATAAAAAAGTAAAGATTAATAAATTGCCCGAGGATTTGAAGCATGACATGATTAGCTGCATCAACAAATAGTTGGTTGATAAACGGAAGTGGAAGTGGGGGTCAAGCTTTTTGGAGCCTCAAAACTAAATGAAGTATTGAGACCCCTATAAATTTTATTGTTACAAGACTTCGTTTTTTACCAAGCCCTGGCCAGCGATAATGCAATGAAAATTTAAAGGAAAGTGAATAAAAGCACCTCAAGGTGAAAAATGGCTTTATGTCGAGGTGCATCCTATGTTCCTGAGTTAAAATAAAAAGAGAAAAGACATTGATAATATAACATAAATTTTTCAATAAAAGAAACATTGTAGGATTATTTTTTTTTTAAATTGAGACGTTACCATGGTATTTACACAATATGCATTGTAGTGATCGACGTTATGATTCAATTCAAAATCTTGCTAAATAAATTTTAAGAGGTAAAGATATAATATATGGTGTAACAAAATTGAAAATTTTGAAATAGTTAAAACAATGAAAATTAAGAAAATAACCTTTACATATGGTTCTTTTATAATGTGAGATGTTATTTTAGATACATATTGTTAGTATGTGAGTTTAGACGAATCTCAAAAGAAGTTGTAACCCTCCTTTGTTCCTAATAAATTCCATAACCTTCATAATCTGAAACATAAGTTTAGTCATGTAAAGTAAAATATAAATTCATTACAATTAGCGGTTTATACATGTAAGGTAAAATAAAATTTCATAGCAATTGACTCAAGAAACCCAAAATTTAAAAATCTTGTGTTATTATTGAATATTAACTAAACTCCACATGCAATTTTTTATATACTTAATGAATAATAACCACCTAATTTTTATTTTGAAAGAAACTGTAATGCAAACCTTCTTTGAGTCGGTTAGAAACTTTAAAGCATTTGTTATACAGAAACTTTTAAGCATTTGTTATACACACAATCCAAATTATTATCACTTGACCCATATTACATTATGCTTATTAGCAAAACAAATGTTTAAAATTGATTGATGCCACAAACTCAAAATCTAATGTAAAACAATTAATCAGTTAATTTCACAAGATCAAGATCTAATGTAAAACAGTTAATCAGTTAATCTCACAAGATCAAGGCAATATTAAAGCTCGTAAAACAGGTCGTTAAATCAATTAATTTCACCATATTGAACACATGCAATTAATAATTCAATCATCATGCTATGTTGAACAAAAATTAAATTGAATAGAGACAAATATTACCTGAAGCGAAAACGATTAGGGCCATCTGGTAATGGTAATGGCCAATTGACGTCCCCTCTTGGTTGTCTCTCAATCTTGTCTACTGAGTTTCGACGATTATTCTCCTACTCCTTATCATTTTGTCCTAATCATTGGATTCACCAAGTACTCTTGTTAAGAAACTAAAAAACTCAATTCTATTATCTCATATCAGATGAAATAAACCCGTATTCAGATGAAATAAACTCATATTCAGATGAAACTAAACAAAACAGTACTAATAGAAATCAGACTCAACCATCAACATGATGGATAACAAAATACAAATAATGAGACAAATGATTTCTCCAACATATGATGATGAAATCTTGTAGATGAAGACAATTCAACTCAAGATAAGAAAATAGTTGGAAAATAGATGTGAGAGTTGTCATTAACCAGACAAGATGATGATGAATTATGTCTTCAAGATGATCAGATCTTTAGCAACTCCAAATTATTATTGATAACTAGATTACAATTCCGTGTAATACACGGGCTAAATAAATTTACTGTTACATGGTTAATAATATAAAAAGTTATGTCTTAAATATTGTGTATTATACGGATTGAATAAACCCATGTATTACACATTTGAAAATTTGAAGTTAACATATTTGAAATTTTAATCATAGATAATTATTAATTAATGAATAACTATTTGCATTGATAATTAAGAGTAGAGAGAAGCGGGAAAACCAATTATTAAATGACCTATAATAGTGAAAATTATCCGGTTTTATTTTTATTTATTAGTATAGAGATACGAAGAAGGCGAAGAAAAATAGAGAAAATTAAGCACTGGTTCATATCTCAGTTCTCAAACACAGTCTTTATAATAAGCCCAATGATAAGCAACTTGCATCAAACCATAAGCCCATCAGACCATAGGGTTGGAGGGTAGGAGGATCCAACATCCATGTCACCGAAAACAAAAAAAATAAGGAATAGTAAACCCAAATCCTTAAAAACTTTTGCATAAGAAAAAGAAAGAACATCTTATGTAGCAAAAGGGTAGACAACTTGTCACAAGTTAGCATGAACAACATGGTCAAATTAAATAACTAGTCTCGACTTAGCAGGAACAACATGAAATCTAATCTTGTATTAGTAAAGAATATGTTGAATCTGATAAGAACATAATAGGTGATTGTATTTGAATTGGACTCAACGAACAATTTGAGTTGGACTCGTATATCTGGAAGATGAAAGAGAGTTATATTATTGCAAATGCACAAGTATACAACATGAAAATTTCAACAACACTCGATATGATATATGTAGTACGCATTCAGAGCATATATGATCAAAGAATCATTCAGCTGTACCCGAAATGGCTTAATTCAATATTTCAATATAAAACGTTAAAATGTCACCCTAAAAGGGATGGCAAAAGATGAAGTGAAGTGATATGAGTCCCTTTCGTTTGACATAAGAAGTACACCACACTGGTCAACGATTTTGAATAGTTTTCTTTGGTTTTCAATTAGGTTTAAATGGTTAATTCGACTACTTCATTTCATGATCAAGAAGGGTTAAATTACTTGTGATCATCATCGGGTGTAGGTGTTGGGTTAATAAATGTACTCAATCAAGTTTTCGCTCTTTCTAGACATGAATTATTTTTTGGTTGTTTGTTTGCTTTAATGGGATTTATGAATGGTTGTGTATAAAGACATATTTATATGGTTTAATGTTAGCATCAATCCCTTATCGGTCCTAAACATTAGTCATCATGATGTGGTGTAGAATTATTTAAGGTCCTGAAACATTAGTCATCATGATGTGGTGTAGAATTATGATCATATGTTGATGGTATAGAATATCATCTTGTTTAGGGCATTATTGATCCACGCATCATATTTACTTGGTCTTGTAAATGTCCATAATTTCATTTATTAAACTGATCATGTTTATGAGATTGTTAGAAGAATGATACAAATAAGGTTATAAATAGTGCTTCTAAATTCCAAACCTTTGTGTGATCATTTTTACTTAAATGCATTGTTTAGTCAATTACATTCTGTATGTTCATACAATCAAATCTAAATATCTTCTCCGTTATGTTTGCATATCTAAATCAATTTTGTTTAAACACCATCCACCAACTTCCATGGATTCAAGGCTCTACTTGTCCTACAAATTTAAAATGATTAGGACACATAAACTCTTTAATTTGATCGGCACTCCAACATTAATCATGGAGTCCAAAATACATTCTACCTTTAGAATAACTGTAAGAGTGGGTCCGGTAACTTGCAAGTTAAATTAACTTTGAAAATCCTAAACGAAATTCAAGGCTCCTTTCATATGTCTAACTTGCAAAACTAACTCAAGTACTACCACTGAAGGGTATACCAGAAAATGACAAACTCAAACACAACTTAAACGAACAAGCACATGTCAAGTTTCTTTATTAACGTTTATTTAAGATTTTTTTTATGTTTGTTCATAAAAAAATCGTTTGTGTTTGTTATACATTTATATGTAGGTGCATGCGTGCACATTTATGTTTTATATATTTACTGTTGTTCACTAATAAAATAAGATATTAGTTAAATAACTCGTAATTATAAGCGGATGAACGAGGGTTAATTAACGAAATGATTTGGTTCAAAAGTTTTAAAGCTTCTACCATTCTAAATGTTTTTTACGGTTGACTTGACCATTGAATCACGAAATTTTCTTGGGGCCTAACTCATAATTTCCACCTTTCTATTCGTTTATGTTCCGAGAGAAAACAAGAACAAATTCATTTTCCTAACGAACAAACACAAACAAAAAAATTATGTTTATTATTATTATTACTTTTTTTAGCATATTATTCTATTAAAAGTTAGACTAATGAATAAGAAAAAAGCTTGTTGGTGGTGTTCATTTACAGCACTACTTATTTTACAAGATTTCCTACACAAGGTTGTGAGTTCACGAAGAAATGCTTAAGAAATGCATGATTTTAAAACTTAAAGCCAACGCTGCGTGGAATTATTCAATTGAAACAATGCCTCGAGTCCAAGAGGATACACAATCGATCAAACAAACAAATATGAAGTAAGAAACAACTAAAAACTTAAATCTTGAAATAACACAAACAAAATGGTACCATGCACGATCCGCCCGTGGTTCCCACAAGCTTCAACTCGGCTTATGTCTTGAAGACTTGAATTATTACAACTTCAGAACCTTAACGAAGTTAATACCACAAAACACCAATATCAGTATGATGCTAACTGCTGCTTTTGATCATTTGTCAGTATCAGACATTTGTTCCTTCCATGTAACTAAGGATTTAAGGAACTCTTTAACCTCTGAAGTGTCCCGAAGGGACAAGAAAGCTTTGCTTTCTTTGGGTACCGAAGATACCAGAATCCCATAACCACGGTTTCCTTCTCTTAAAACCTAAGAAAAATTACAACATGATGAATGACTTGATATATCAAACAACAATGTTGAAACAAACTATAAGAGTTGTACCTTGAATGCATCTTCGTCAGTTCTATCATCCCCAATATAGATTGGAAGCACATCATTAATGTTGCTTAGCCCTGTAATCATATACGTTCTCATGAAAGTTAGTGGTTCGTTTGGAACCAAAAGTGAAAATTTATGGCGCACATACCAAGTACTTCAAGTAAAAATTCTACTGCTTTCCCTTTGTCCCAATCAATCAAAGGACGGACCTCTAAAACCTGCATATGAACGAATATAGGTTTTTTAGACATGTGGATTGTGTAATCCATGAGCATTATTTAAAAATGACAAGGTTCTATAAAATTTAGTGTTTGTATTACCTTCCGCCCATGAGTTAGTGTCAAACGAGGATAATCTTTCAAGACATCATGAACACATTGTGCAATAATAGGCCAATTCTGCACCCCGTATAAATTAATATTAAAACGAGACTATTTTTTCAACACATCAACTATATCCAAAACCAAAGAGGTCCTCACCTTCTCATCAACATTACGGTAATGTACAGAAGTGCAAAACTTGTGATTTTCCACAAATGCCCCTTGGATATCCTTTGTCACCTCAACAAGGGTCCTAAAAACCTAAATTTTGTGAAGCAGCAGTCTTTTAGTATTTGTTAGCATAACATTTTCTTGTATCAAGCATATATTAAATAGGATGCAATTTTACAAATCACCAACCTCATTGATCATTGGTATAAACTCTCTAGCCGGCTGGAACAAATTTGCTTCCTTGCCCTGCACAAGAAAACAGAGCAGAGCATTAAGCTTCAACAAATATAAGGCAAATAAGCAGATTATAGAGGGGGGAAAACTTTGGTTCCATGAAATACCAGTTTGCGAGTAGATCGAATATAGTTTGTATGATTGATAGGGAGTGTGTCTTTGGCAGGGAATATGATGTCCATACCATGACTACCAGCATAAAATAGTTCTGTTAGTCCTACTAACTCAAAAACCTGAACAAACATATTTTACACAAAATGTAAGACTTCAATTGCATTAATTTTTCATCTATTTTATTTGTTTTCATGGTAAACAGACCATCATTCTTGAGAGAATAAATGACTTGAATAAATTGTAGAAATAAAGTGTATGAAAAACAAACACAGAAGTTGATGCATAATAGTTGCAGTGCAATGTGTTTGTTTCATTTGGATTTGCATGAAAATGACTGTTTATTTGCGAAGTTAATCACTTGATATGGGATACCTTGTCACGGCTTCTTCCACTAATGATAGCTGTGGGGAAGTACTTAGCAACATCTTTTACAGCAGAATGCATCTTAACAAGGGAAGTGTGTTAGAACCTTTAGGCGGATTATTAAGGGAAAAATTAGAAAATTTGGAAGTTATTACTTACATCAATTGACATAAAAGCACGATTGGGGTCATCTACAATTGGTGAGAGGGTCCCGTCATAATCTAAGAAGATCACAATCTTTTTCTTATGTGCACGATTTACAATATGATGAAAGGAGTTTAGGGCTGATGGATACTTCAGCTTTAAAAGCAACAAGAAAACAAAAACCACAAAATAGTAAGAGAATATAAGATGAATATAGTTGTAATGGATAAAGTGATTGGATTTTTGAACCATTGTGTATACATTTTTCACTGCAAACCATCCATCATTTTTGCAAAAATGGAAAAAACAGTTTGAATGATTTTAATGTTTTCTTTTTGCCTTAAATTTCAATTATTCGTTCGCAAGAATAATGATTTAACTTTGCATCAACTTAAAAATAAAAGGTTAAATATACCATCCAAGAATAATAAGCAAGATCATTGTCATCAGAAGCAAGCTCAATTGCAATATCTTTAAGGATCTTCTTACGAGGAGGTGAAGAAGATTGCATGGCTTCAAGCCAACCATTGGATCTTACATCATCAAGTTTACCAGGTTTCTTCTTTGAGATTGAGCGAGAAAACACACTGGAACGAAAACCTAAAATAGTCTGATTTATAGGAGCAGAATCAGCAAGAACAGGAGAAGCATTCACCGAGCTCAAATCCATTTGATCAGAAGACGGATTTTAAGAGCTAGAGTACAAAATTTGAGTGTTTTGCGGACAATCGTAAATCAATCTTTACCCAACCCGCTTATCAGTAAAAAACCACCTTTTCAAAGTTTCCTTATCACCGGTGCTGGGTAAGCAGTCCATTGGGAAGGAGCTAATTCCTGAAATCTGAAATACAGCATTCGTGTGCTTAATTGTTAATGCTCTTAGCTTCATAAATTATTGCAGCCGAACATGACCTACCTCATTTTCAAAGCTATGCATTTATGAAAAGTGCTAAAACCCATTCTCAATCATGAAGGCTCTTCAAAACCCAATAATTTAAATCTGTTTTCTTCAGCGACACAATAATTTAAGGTACATTAGTATACATCTTTAAATAAACTATAAAGAAAACTCTTGAAATCTGTATTCACTTGTAAAAAATATTGCAGCTTTAACTAAAATATAAAAAAGTCACAAATACTAAACAGTAAAGAATTAAACACAAATGAACTGTTTCACCATCGTAAAGGATTCCCAGAATCATGGATCCGACACATTGTTAAACTTAGAGATTACAAGATCCAGTGGGTTCCATATTCACAATTGCCTGAAATTTCAATTTAGAATTAAACAACATACAAATTTTAACTAATCAAACTACTGATCGCAAGTTAGTTACTATAATTGAAAACCAATATCTTCAATTTTCTCTATAATAAACCACTACATAGTGCCTTTACACTAGTGACATGGAGTCATGGACATGCCCCCTACAAAGAAGTGACTATTAAATATGTAAATCCACTCATGGGTCTATTGTTTTATTATTATAAACAATGGTATGGACATTTTTCCAACTATTACATAGTTTAAATGGCCACATTCATGTACTATTTTGTGTCACATACGTAGTGTATGAGTTAAAAATGATCAATATAACAATTAATTATTCACTCAACCTCCATATGCAAGCATGTTCAAGAGAAGGAAAAAAACAAACAATAATGAGTCATGAACACTGTGTTTTATTTTTGATGTGACTCCCCAACCACAACAGACCCCACCATTGTTCATGTGTACTAGAGGAACATAAAACATCAAAATAGCAGCTACAATAAAGTTTCCATAATGAGAGATACCCCGTGTGCAAAATTTCCTTATTCGGCAATGCTCCAATCTAATTTTAATCTCAGTCCACTAGTAATCATTGTTTTAATTAATTAAACTGATTTAGGGTGTTTCAGTTAATTAAGTAATGACCAAATGGTGAATATGTTTTGGGATGGAATTGGAATATTTTATTTTGCACAGACACAGTTAAACAACTACATCGTGGAGAGCATATAATAACAATAAACAAACACAAAGACAGCTGTCATTAAACCAACTCAAGACAAATTAATTAATTAATAAGAAGTTAGTGGCTGATATTCATTAGCATAAACCATCATCAGTTAAATAACAGTACCAAACAACAAAATTACCCAACTACAGAATACTTCACATGATCAACGACAAAATGCAATAAAAATAGACACTTAACACGGATTACCCAAATCAGAAAGATACTTATCTGATTATTTCATACCATTTTCTTTCTCAATTTCCAAATTTCAATCTTCTTATGATTATCTCATTTGTATTTTCCAATTTAGGAAGATGCAATAAACGAACCCTGCATGTATGTCGAACCGATGAGATTTAAACTCATCAGTCTCTAACACATTGTGCTCATCAATTTCAAGTATCATCGTCAGACAGACAGTAATTCTTAAAAAAAAAAACGGCTAGAAATATGAATCAAAATCACAGAGAATGCCGTTTAATCCAAGAAATAGAGATGTTCATCAAATTTTAAGAAATTAGTTGAAATCAACACCATTAACATAGAAAATATAAGAATCAGACAACACTAAGATCTACAAGGGGAATGTGCGTTGCTATCGATGAAAACTAATGGAAATTGTGGGGAAAGTGTGGTACCTGATTGAGTGGAACGTAATTAGGCGGTTGAAGAGTGATAATTAGAGGAAATAAGTGAGAATTAATGAATTTTAATAGAAGAATTAACAGAGAACCCTAGAAAATGAGGGTGAGAGAGTAAAGGGGAGTGAGGAGGGAGAAGCGTGTGAAGAGTGGGGGGAGGGGATTTATAGAGTTTGATAGGTGAAAGGAAACGTGCCAAACAAGCTATCACATTTCTCATTGTTTCATTTTGTATTTGACCCGGTCGTTTCCGAATAAAATTTACGTCAAAACATATATTGTCTCAAATTTATACTGATGCTTACATAAAAATAAGAATGTAAAATATTAGTTTTTAAAGTAAAAATGTACGTGCATAAACCTAAAATTTTTGAAACTTGAGGGGACCAAAGTGATATTTTATAAACTTTGAAAAAATGAAGGAATTAAAAAATGTAAAACTCAAAAGTTGAGGGGTAAAATTTGGCCGGTGACGCAGGCATATCTTTTTGAGGTATTAGTAATATTAATATGTATTAGGGTGGTGTTTCGGAGTGTAGTCAACAAATTGAAAATAGGCCTCTTAACATAAATACTTATTCAATACAACCGTAAACTGTTAATACTTTGACAATTGTTAATAGTTATATATTTACAATTATTGATGGGTTATAAAATGTCATTGGCTTGTTGGTCCCTTTAAAACATGAAATTACTAATAGATTTTTATTTTTTTTATAAATGTTAATTAACCTGTAGAACTAGAAGAAGAATTTAAGCCCTCCTAAAATATGGTCATGCACGATCGCTCATCCCGCACACCCTCAAAGGCTCCCGTAAGTAGGTTCGCAAGAAAGAGAAGTTTGACAAGAAGGAGAAAGTCAAGGTAGAAGCTAATGCGGCATGGATACAGGATTTTCATTTGAATTGAAGAAGCAGTAAAGAAAAAATCACACAAGCGTGATGGAGAAGTGAGACGAGAATAGCAGGAACATCGCCCCCATCTTTCGGGACGAGCGAGATGACACCTACCAACCTTATCAAACAAGACCATCTTTTTAACACAAAATCAATTTTATGTAATGAATTCTGGTAACTATATAAATATTCATACATTTTGCTTTTACTTCCTATACACACACACGCACATGCACACACACACATTTAAATACAAGTATATTATATGGATTTTACAGTTATCTATTTAAACATTGATAGTATGTTGATCATGCCATTGTTAAACCTATGTATACAGATGAAATCTTTTTTTAATTTTGTCTTTCTCGATCACTTTTATCATAGTATAGAAAATTAAATGATACACTTTTAGATAAATATATATATATATATATAACAAAATTCTCAAGTTCCTTTAATGGTATGATTGGTCGATTGGGTTCACTATCAAACTAGTTTAGTATAGAAAACAACTGATTATTTATTGTACCTTGAAAATTTTATATATTTGTTTTTAGTTTTTTTTTTCTAGACAACAAAATAAAAAATACTTTTTTTCTTCTTGAATAAGATTGCATAACTATTTTTACTAGTATTCACATATTTTAAGGATACTTTACGTTTTACCAAATAATTGAAACAGTGAATATAGAATTCTTTTAATATTATACTTTTAACTAAAAAATTATTATTTAGCAAAAACTCAAATATAGTTGAACTTTTGTAATACAAAAAAGTTGATAATCTTTGACTAATCCCATTTTCCATGTGCCGTAAAGAGGCATTCCAACAAAGAGATCAAATTGGTTCACTTTGAAATATGGCCCAAAGATCCTCCAAGAGACAACACTTAAAAGAGCTCGAGTGTTTCCTTCTTATTGTGCCTTTTGGGTAAGTTCCTATTTTCCTCCTTTTTTAGATATGCCATGAAAAGAAGAAATAATTTAGGAAGATGATTTTGTGATATAAAAGATAGAAACAGTTTTATATAAGGTTCAATCTATAAGACTACAATTTATCTGCTTTAATATGATCAACTTTTCATATTGGAAGGGTGGATAAGCGGGTGAGGTTCAAACGAGTTAGATGAAAACAGACTCGTCTAATATGGTCCGGGTTAACGATTCATATTTTTTTATTTAGGCTTACTCACTTTATTTACTTTATGATATGAAGAATTCGACAATATCTTTCAAGTAATCTAACGACTTGTGTGTTACACGGTTTGAAAAAATAAAATTATTATTGAATACATTTAAAATGTAGTAGTTATAAGAATATAAGTTTGTAATGTATAAGAACGTGATAATTAATAATTATGTACATAATAAAATTGCATGATAAATTCAAATACATAGAAAAAAAACACAAATTGTTTACAAGTTTTTATATGATAGTGTTATTAATGTTTGGTAAACCATCACATGGTTTGGGGGAAACACAAACACATGTCAAGTTACGAGAGATTCTTTGCTGGTGTTAATCAAATTGCAATACCAATAATCACACGTGCACACAAGTACAAAACCTCACAGAGAGTATCTTAGACCTTCGTAGAACTTCAAGTACCAAAAGAGAAACTTTTGTAGAATTCACCAACCAAGTGGTAATATTTTAATAACTCTATCAACACCAAATATGAAGAAAAAAACAAGCGTTAAAAGTGTCTATTGACCCTAAGGTTGTCCAAATTCGATGGTTTGTCAGCCGTTCGTCCCTGAGAACCGTTGAAAATTTTTGAAGTTTTTTCTTAAAAGAGTGTTGTTAAAAAAATTATTTATTAAAATGGGTGATTCTAAAAATATTTATCAAAATGGATATTTTAAAAAAAAAAACCTTTTTTTCCTCACTCTTAATTGTATAGAATAAAAACATTTCTATTTAAAAAATGCTCATTAAGAAATTAGAAGTGAAACGTGTTAAAAAATTTCCTAATTAATTTATCACCGTAAGATTTTTAAATTGTTTTCATTATAAATTTCAGCATCTGGCTTTAAATTTAATAATCCAATTCTTTTTTTAATAGTAAACACTTTCCTTAGCTTTTATTAATCTAATATTGTTAAATTTTTTAATAAACAAACTTTTTAAATGTATTAACTGACTTAAATTATTAAATGATTTAAATAGTTTCATATCGTTTGGCTACAAAGAACTCTTTAAAAATATACATTTATTATTTTAATTCTAGATATTTGTTGATTTTGTTAAGAGTTCAGGTACAACTAGAATTTTATATAAAGTTTGATTTTGTTTTTTAATTTAAAAAATAAAAATATTACTTGATATAAAGTTTTAAACGTAATTTCAAATTAAAAAATATATTGTCTATTGCAATACATATCTCCAAGTTTTAATTTAAAATTGGAACAATTGAACTTAAGGAGCTAGGGGCGGGGTGACAAATGCAAGGTTTGGTTCCAATTATATGTACGTTGATATTAACCACACAAAAAATCTATGTCTAAATGTGAAAAAGTTTTTGCACAAGAACGTTGATAAATATATTGTAATAATTAATAAATTAAATACATAAAAAAGCTGTTTTTAACATTTTAAAATAATATTTCATTATTATTAAGACCATTTAGAAAATATATGCTACTTAAAATATTTTAAAAAGGTTAATTTTAAAAATATTTAAAAACTAAATTTTAATATATTAGAAAAAAATCGTAGGACTAAATTAAGAGTAGAAGACAAAATATTAAATTAAAAACAATTTAATGTTTTACGGCAGTGGATTAGTACAAGAAGTTATAACTTTTCCCTTATGTTTTTCTTAAGAACATTTTTGTTTCAAAAATAGTTTTTTTATCCGATTGAATTAAGAGTGAGAAAATAAAAAAGTTTTAAAAAAAATCTATTTTGGTAAATATTTTTCAAACTAACCATTTTGGTAAATAATTTTTCCATAAACACTATTTTGGAAAAAAAACTCAAATTTTTGAGTATTGTGCGAGTAGAAAAAATGAACACTTATTATATAAAATCAATACCCCGTGTGTAAAAAGTTTATAGGATAATTAATGAGCTCTAAGTTTTAATATGCTAGAACAGTTAAATTATTATTGGGTATTAAATTGGATAAATGGTAGTAGAATAAACTAGTTAGTATTGTTAACGAGGTTTAAGGTTTAATATGGTAGAATAGTTATTGTTATATGGTTTATTAATGAGTTTGTTGACGGCTTATAGGTTTTTTTTTTAATATGTACATCCATATATTTCTTTATATATAACTTTATTTAAAAAAATTCGGGCCCCAAAAGAGATTAGGCCATAAATGGTCGTCCACCCTACCCTCTCTTAGGGCCACCCCTGTTTGTTGGAATTCGTCCTTGAAAAACTTAAATATTTTTCTTAAAAACATGAGTCGCACCTCTGATTATAGTCAATAGAAAATAAAACTTTATATAACTCGAGTCAAAAGGTTCTGATTATAGCACCCAAGATAATCACTTCGAGAAAGAATAAAAAGATTTGTAAAACTAACTACTTTAAGCATGGAAAACATAAACAAGTCCTCAGAACTTTGGATATAATATAATTATGTAAAAATACAAAGTTAGATATTCGTAGATATTTGTTGAATAAATATAACTAGTTTTTTTACCCGTCACGCGTTGCGGCGGGCCTTATGCATCATGGTAAAGTATATATTCCAATTGAGACAACTCATTTTCGAATTATTAAGTAAACTGACTCGTTTACGAACATAATTTACATTGAAATGTAGCCAAAAAGTCCGATTTTAAAAAGTATTTTAATTGTAAGGCCCATATGATGCGTCGAAGTTGTATGATTTAATGACATGTTGTGACACGTATGTGATCTACACTACGCTCCGTGTAAAAGCAAAAGAAAAAAGGTACTTCAAATTAAAATAATGTAAGAAAATAAAAAAAAGCCAAAAAAGTAAAAAAAACAATAGACCATGAGGTTGAACCCTTGACTTGTTGCTCGTTTCAACACTCAGGGACGAAATATTGTCACTGCACCAAACTACTATTTGTGATTTATTTCAAAATACAATTATTTATTGTTAACCATTTCGGAAAAATTAAAAAAAATGTCTGAAGTTATGGTCCAAACAGATGATGACACATGGCAAGACCAGTGAAAACCCCACCAAACATGCTAAACAAAATTTACATCTAAACGTAAACCAACTCGAAAAGTATATAAAAAGACCGATTTTAAAAAGTTAATTTACATGTAAGGACCGTGTGTTGCGGCGGAGTAGTACGATGTAACGGCACATTACTGCACATATGTGATCTACGTTATCCTTGTGCGGCCTAATAATTAGAAAAGTTAATTTCAATGAAATAAATATTACAAAGTTAAAAAAAAATAATAGAAAAGGAAAAAAAAAAGAGACGAAAACAACAAAGCACGAGACTTGAACTCGCAACCTGTTGGGGGTTTCCAAACTAACAAAGAAAGCTTTGCCACTCCACCAAAATGCCAATTTGAGTTTAATTAATTTCAGAGATTAATTATTTGATGGTTAACTTACCTGGGAAAAATTAAAAAAATATATAAAAAGTTGAGGTCCAATCAGATGCTGTCACGTGACAAGGCTGGTGGAGCCCCACCGACCTTGTTAAATGAGTTATAGTTAATTATAGAAAAGGAAAGAAGATCAATATGTTATATGATAACAAATTTTATGAATTAAACTAGCTTTAATAAACCCGCGTATTACACGGGTTGAACAAATAAAATATTAAATATAATAAAAATTTATCAAGTATATATTACGATATTTTACGACAAAATATAATCGAAATTACGTATAGTAAGAACAATATGTAATAAAACAATCATATCAACTTTTTTAGACTTTTGGTTTAAAACTTTTTTTTTCCAAAAATAATAAATATTTTGTTTCAAAACAAACCGTATTAAAAATATCATTTTTAAAATTTTTCTTATTATTAATTTTAATTTTAATTATTTTTTGTTTATAAAGAATTAACTTTTTAAAAACACTAATTTTAAAAAAGATTGAGGTTTTATAAATTTTTTTATTCTATAAAAATTATTTTTAGAAATAACATTAATAAGAAGATCTTTTTTAAATTTATTAAAAAAACTATTTTTGTTCTAAAAAAGTTAAATAATATTATTGATTATTAAGGTAATTATTTAATAGGAGAGGGAAGCGGGAAAATTTCGTTGAGAATGAATGTGGTGCCGACACGTGTCACCCCAAGATTCTCTTTTATTAGAGTAGAAAATTTTGATTTTCATTATTACTATTACTTATGTAAACAAGTGTTTAAAAAAAAAAATCTAATGCCAGATGAATTATAAATCCTTTTTTAAATTCATTTTATTAAAATTATTTAATTCAAAATCCTTAAAAAAGACGAGTGTATTTTTTATATCTTCCCTGTGTAAGAATTTAAGACATGACAAAGTACTATCATGTGTTTGATAGATCTTTGACATTTTTTATTTTAGATTACAACATGTAAAATATTATAATTTAATATAACACTTTCATGATCAAAAAAATGTCAATTAACTTTAATCATGATCCGAGAGAAATGTCATTGCATGAGTTATATGACACTCTACAATCTCAAGATAATGAAATTTTGAGATCACATAGACACATATTCTCGTGGGTCTCGTATATGACAACGAAGCACATCACTAAACCTCTAGAAATGAAAATTCTAAGAACGTAATTGTAGCACTTATTCACAAACCAATTTAGAAACAATTTCTGAATAAGAGATATCAAGGAATTGGGTCCATAAGCATCACGGGGAACCAAAGAAAAGTTCATAAAAGACAATAAGAAGACCAATGAAAGACAAAATGAACATATAGGTGTTACACCTAACAAGTTGGGTCATATAGCATCAAATTGCACTAAAAGACTACACACACTACAAAGCAAGCAAGAACGAGATATTATATTCTCTTGTTCTTTAAGGGGATGATCTAAGTTGTTTGACCTCAAGGTAACATGAAGTCAAGGGTAGGCATAAGAAACACATACAAGTGCTTGTAAAAGTTAATGCTAGTAGATCTCGTTTTAATTCAAGTGCTTTGAATATAATATAAAAACGGATGAATAGATTTCAAATGAATACGTGCTTAAAAAAAAATACGAATATATATTATGAAAGAACAAAACTGATATCTCTAACCTTAAACGAAAAACACGAGTATTTGAACATAACAAAACAAAGGAAATTTCATACGGTTAACAATTTAACATCATAAAATAGGTTGTCAAGTTTTCAAAAATTTCATATGGTTAACATCATAAAATAGGTTGTCAAGTTGTGAAATGTTACTAGATGGTATGTAAAAATGACACCCTCGCGTCACATAAACTAGTTGCAAGATTTATTTTGTGGCAAAAAAAAAAACATTGTTGCATAATAACATATATATATATAAGTTGATCAAATGAAGAGAGAGATTTAGTTGATTGTTTCATGTAAATTTTGTATTCTAGATTGCAGATGATGTAAATTTGTAAAAATCTCATTTTTTTTTTTGTTAGAAGGGTGAGAGTCGTCACAGGTTTCCCTGCTTCCTTAGGTCGTCACGTCAGGGCCACATTCAATTTTGTTTTCCCTGGTTTTTTTTTTTTCATTTCGCATGATGTCATCCTAGTTTCCCCATATCTCCCCAACATGCATTAAAGGTGGTACTATACGTCAATACAAGTTGCATTTAAAGGAGCGGGAGCTATTGATGCTTAGTGAAAATTCACCGAGTTAGAGTTACTTTTTCTACCTGGGTTCGGGGTTGTAATATTCCCACCCCACCCCCTCTTTTCCCCGGGCTCTCCCGGACTCCACTCCTGTCCCCTTATTGAGTTATTGTAGCATTTTGTTTAAACAACTTGAGTTTATAGTTAGAAGTTTGAACGGGAGTTATTGCCTTATTGGGCCTACAGTTTGATTTGGGCTACGAAGGTTACAAATAAATGAGTAAATGACACCTTCACCAAATCAATGTCCAGCTTGAATTTATACGAGGGTTAATGGACCATTTGAAGTGCCTTTTGAGGCTTTGAGCTCAATAGCTGACTATAGTACTAAACAGCAATAAGATATTACCGTCAGCCGGCCGTTGATGAAAGACCTATAAGGAGCCGAGCCCTTCTCACCTACCTGTTTTAGGGAGAGTTTGATCCGGGCTACACATGTTTTTTATTTTACTTTATTTATCAAAATGACAATTTGACTAAATCAAAATAACAAAAAAACCCATTTACTTATGGATTTTAACAAGATAACCCTTTAACATTAAATAATAAATATGGCCGAAGTGGGATACATTCCATCAAAAATATCACCCAAATGCCCAATTGGGTTTTTCAAACAACAAATTATACAATAACCCTTATCCTTTGAAACTATTTTTTATTTAGGTTTTTTATTATTTAAAAAACCAAGTGTCACTTATTTTAAGTTTTTAAATACTTTAAAAACAATGGTTGTAATAATATTAACTGAAAAAAACTAAAGGATAATAATTTCAAGTTTTCAAATAGCATAAAAACAATACGTTTTAACAATTCTAAGTTCTTATAAAAAAACACTTTAGATATATATTTTAAAATATTAAGAATTCAAAATACTAATTGTAAATACTTTGAGAAACCAAACATTGGTGAAAATATATAAAAAATACTTAAGCATTATAAAATATCTAATTGCTTAGAATTATAAAATAGTTAAGTTAGGTTTTTAATATCTAGAAACCATACGAGAAATGTTGCCCATGTGTTACGACGTGACTGCGCGTAGAGTTGTGTTTATGCGCTTCTTTACCTACATTGTGGTGCATTTACGCGTTTAAGTACATTAAAGCAATATTATGCATCACACATTACAATATAACAGATTTATAAAAGTAAATTAAACAAAGCGTGCGAGGCGGAAGATCCTTATAATGGCATGTTGTGGCGCGTATGCGCGTTTACTTATGCGTGTGCAACCTAGTAATTAAAAAGAAGAAAAAGAAAATAAAGTATTAAAAAAGTATAAGATAAAAATTAATTAAATGAAAAATATAGGAAAAGTAAAATTAAAAAAAAGTAAAAAGTAGAAAATGTAACAGGGATTGAATTGCGTCTCCCACCCATGAGGAGAGGAAACTTTGCTTAGGGGCTGTTTGGCAATATCTAAATGATTAAGTGCTGAACCAATAAGAGGTCTGAACCATTAAGAGCTAGTATATCATTTAACTATTCAAAGGCAAATGTCTGACTAATTCAGATAAGAGTTCTTAACCATTCAGCATTAGAACTCTTAACCATTTAGCATTAGTATAATGCTTAACCATTCAGAGGCAAATGTCTGAACCTTCAGACATTTGCTCGCGAAACAAACAGTCTGAACCATTAAGTGCTAAATTATTCAAACATCTGAACCATTAATAGACTGATTAAGAGGCTGCCAAACATCTCCTTAGTTGCACCATTTTGCCCATTGAGTCTATTCTCTTAAAACAATTACTTGATATCAATTATTTTTAGAACAAAAAAAAAATACAAAAAGCTACAAACCAATGAAAGTATGGCACGTGGCAAGACAGATGAAAGTTTTACCAACCCTGCTAAATGAGTTAGTATAAAACGTTTGCATAATTAAACATCACAAACTATTTGAATCATTTATGCAATTAAATAAAAATATTTTGATACCAAAATACGTAGAAACTATGTTTCACTCCATGTGATTTGTGGCTAAGTTTCACAAACGGATGAATAAGAAAATCTATCATTAAACATAAAAGACGTGCGAGCTGATTTATCCTAAATACTAAGCTATTGTTTATAATATATATCTATATTTATATATAATACTAAAATAATAACTGGTGGACACTTGTCATATTTCTAGACCCTCTAAGTTTGTTTTTTCCAGCCTCTCTCTCCTATTACATAATTACCTAGATTAAGAAAAAATTAAATAATTTTAATTTTTTTTAGATTACAAATAATTTTTTTAATAAATTAGATAAGATGTCTTTTTATTAATATTATTTCCACATTCTTTCTCATTAAAATTTTCCCGCTTCTCTCTTCTATTAAATAGTTATATTAATTAGATTAAAAATAGTTTTTTAATAAATTAAAAAAATATCTTTTTATTAATGTTATTTTTAGAGAAATAAACTTTTTTAACATAAGAAGTTTATTCAAAATATTAAACTTTTTTAAAAATATGAAATATTTTAAAATTTATATTTTTAAAAATAAAAATTTTTATAAACTAAAAATAATTAAAATTCGGAGCTATATAAGGAAGATTTAAAAAATATATTTTTTAAAGCTACTTCTTTTGAAACAAAATGTTTATTTAAAAAAAAAACAAAACCAGTTTAAAAACAAAAATTTAAAAAGTTGATATCATTATTATATTACTTATAGTACTCATTAATACATAATTTTAATCATATCTTATTTCAAAATATCGTTTAATAATTAATAAATTTTTTATTTTATTTAATATTTTATTTTTTCAACCCGTGTAATATACGTGTTTATTAAAACTAGTTTTTGTCATGTACTAGTTTAAAAATATGCCTCTCATTCTAAGGTGTTAGTTTAGGTACGAGTGTATCATCACTAATATAGTAATAGCTTAAAATTAGTTTTAAGGCTCTTGGAAAAGGGGAAAAAAAGATATTGCTTGTTAACGCATTTGCACCCGCAGAAACCCTATTGTAACAAACCCTTCCTCGGTCTCACTCCGCTCGAGCTCGACCACCACTCGCCGGCGAAAGGTCACTGCTTTTCAATCGGATCCGACCAAAATCTGTATTACATACTCTCTCTCTCTCTCTCTCTTCACTTCTCATTTGGGAATACTTGTTAGGATTATTGGATGTTGAAACTCTTAATATGGATTAGTCTATGTGAAACTGTAATTTGGAAAATGCGTGTTGTGTATTCGACCATTGTAATTTGAACTTGGTTTAGGGTTTCGAATCATTCCACTGACGTTAGTTAATTCTCCTTACTTCATTCTCATCTTGGGTATTTCAGTTATTTATCATGTAATCTAAACTCTTTGCTTGGTGATGACTATATTCTTGTAGAATTTTTTAGGGATTCTCATTTACATGCATTCCAAGTGTTTGATTGTTTGTCCCAACGAGCCAAAACATTCTATTAACCTAATATAAGTTTTGATATGGATCTTGTTACTTAATCACGAACCGAAGGGCTTGTAGCCTAGTGGTTTCTGGTGTGTACATAGCGGTGTTTTTGCTGGGTTAAATGGCCTGCTAGGTTGATGGTTCAAGTTCCACAATGGTCAGTGGACAGTGGTGTAGATTTGGTAGTAGGATTAGATGAGTGTGTCTTTGTTGCTCGAAAATCTTGGAATTCCCAAAATCTTTAACCTTAAATAACCCATTTGATTTTCTGGAATCAAATTGTGATATGTATTGATTGGTTCATATTGGTTATCACATAGTCAGACTTAATAATGGCAGGTTATATGGATGCACTAGAAACTGATGGTTTAATTGTTTGGTGTTACAACAATATAGGTAACTTTGAAGAACAGAAAGAGGTAGAAAGATGAACAAGAAGGAAGTATTTAAGCTAGCCAAAGGTTTCAGGGGAAGAGCAAAGAACTGCATCAGGATAGCTAGAGAAAGGGTAGAAAAGGCACTTCAGTATTCTTATAGAGATAGACGTAACAAGAAGCGTGACATGCGCTCCCTTTGGATAGAACGCATTAATGCTGGCACTCGCATACATGGTGTACGTTATCTGTCTCTCTTACCACATATGAGTCATGGGTGAGCCTGTTTGTTGGTTAATTGTTCTTTTTTCATTTTCTTGATCACAGGTGAATTATGGTAACTTCATGCATGGACTTGTGAAAGAAAACATCCAAATAAACAGGAAGGTTTTGTCTGAGCTGTCGATGCATGAACCATATAGTTTCAAGGCTCTTGTTGATGTTTCGCGCAGTGCTTTCCCTGGAAACAAGAACATGACATCAGCTCCGAAGAAGGAAGGCCTTTCGATTTTGGTTTGATCGCAACTCTTTTAAAACCTTGTTTTAGACCTTTTGAAGAGTATCAAACACAATTTCCTGCTATAATATCCAAAATAAATTTCTTGATCCTGCTTCTTGAAACCCTTTTTTTTTTCTTACTTTGATTATAGATTATCTTTTGTCTATATGTTTTCGTGGTTTAATGACTTGGATGATAAGAAAAAACGGGCTTTTACTATTGTTTTCTATTTAGGCAATTAGCTTTTTGATATCAGATTATTAATCATGCAAGTGTGTCTATTATGTTACATAGAAGACTTGTAATCAAGAAATCAAGAAAAGATCATGCGTTAGTGGACTGAAGACCTTAGCATTAGTGACATTATTATAATCATAGGCCATGGATACAACCGTTTTGTCATCTGCTAAAATATCAATTATGGGTTAAGCCGTTGCTACTGATTAGCATCAAGCTGTTGACAACCACTTTAGTATATCCTGAGGGTTGAAGGATAGGAACTGCTTTCGATGGGTTGAAGGATGGCAGTTTATGCTAGTTGAATTTTGAAGTCAAAGTGAATGATTGTGACTATAGATATGATATTTGAAACGTTTCAGAAATAGATTGTAGTTTCATTAAACTACATATTGAAATAGGAACTTATGATTTATGAAATCCCAATCACTTTTAGTGAACACTTGACGTAAGATTATGGACTCACTTGGTGCAACACATGAAAAGCTTGATGTAAGGAAGCTTATCAACAATGGCACCATGCTAACACCTAAATGACGTGTGTTTACATTTTATTTTTTAACCAGTGGAAAATTTTTCTATAAAATGTGTAATATATATTAAAGAGGTTGTGAACAAAAAGATAAAATCTATGGGAGAGGGTGAAAATATTATAAAACTGGGTTCTAAAGTGCTTGAACAAAAAGAGTTTGGTCACTTGTAAGGGTGCTAAAATGCTTGAAGACTTGAAGTGTCATCTCTTCAATACATAAAAGAAACTGTAATTTTAAACTTTTGGTTTTGAATAAAGGAATTTTGGTTTTGACCACATAACTGTTAAGGTTCAAATAAATAAATAATTAGTTTTAAATAATGAGTTTCATACCTACATCAAAATCAATCATGTAAACTCCAAATATTGACCTCTACCTTTTTCGCAAGTTATGAGGACTTAGATGCATGCCATTTCCACAATAATGCTTTCTTTGTTGGGTATTGTACATTTGCAATACTTACAAAATAACCAAAACACAAAAGTTTAATTATCATGTGCTTACAACTTTAAACAACAAAAAGATCCAAACACCACATGTGTTTCCATTCTTTTTTTTTTTTAATATATCATAATCATTTAATAAACTATGACAAACCCAAATTTGATACCAAATCATAAGATAATAATTTTCCAAGGTCGTTTCCAATACATATAAAACAGTTAGCCGTAATAAGTATATTTTATCGGCTAGGGGAATGTTTAATTGTAAACTACTAAAATTATGTAAACCAATAAACTATTTCTACCACTCATAATTTGACATGTGTCATGTTTCATTAAAAAAAAAGAAATCTAATGTTGAGGGCATTTTAGTCCTTTTTTTATTTTTTCCCTCCTTTTCATGTGTACTATATTTATTATTTTAGTAATACAATAATCTATATATTAGTGATTTGATGTTTTTGTACTATTTTTTAATATTATATGAACACAATAACCTATGTGTTAGTGATATGATTTTTATTAGTATCTTAACACATGTGTAAAATATAGTATTGAATACTTTAACACGTGTAAGAATTCAATAAACACTTGGACACATGTATAAAAAATAGTTCTAAGATAATTCTGAATATTTTAACATATGTTTTTTAATACTTTAACACATGCGTAAAATATAGTTCTGAGTACTTTAACATGAGTAAAAATAAAAAATCATAAGTGTAATAATTGATTAAACATGTGTAGAAGAATTTACACAAATCAGAAAAAAATCTATATCTAAGATCCAAAAAATATTTATAAAATCAGAAAAAAAATCTGCATGCTCCTTTGTTGATTACGCCTTGTTCACATCTTAGATATGGACTATTCAACGTGTACTGAAAATGAAAACCAATACATAACATGAATCATTAACTATTTAAATTATAAAAATATAAATCTGAATATAAAAACGAGAAGTTTACATATGTGTATATTCAGTTTACATATGTTCAAACCTCAGTTAACACATGTGTAAAACTCAGTTTACACATGTTTAAAACTCATTTTACACATGTGTAAAACTCACGTTACACATGTTTACATAAAAACCCAGTAAAAATAGATCTGATAAAAAATATAGAATTAAGTATCTCACATATATATGTGTAATAATTTATATACACACTTCAAGCTAACATTTTTAACAAACATACTTTAGTAGTTCCTTAGAAAACATCACCAACTACATATGTACACATCTGTAAAAATAGATTTAATCAACATAAAAAATATATACACATTTATAACCTCGCAGATCTGAGTAGTTCACTAAAAATATCAACAAAAAAAAACTTAGATTTAACATTGAACACTAACAAAAAAAACCTAATGTTACCTTGAACAACAACAAAAAAAAAAAAAACAAATATTACCTTGAACAACAATAAAAACCCACAAGAGTGTTGAACACTCAGATTCAACCTTGAACATAGAACTTGTTGAACACTAAGATCTAAAGTTGAACACTAAGTAGTTCACTAAAAACATGAACAATAAAAAAATCAGATTTAAACGTTGAACACCAACAAAATGCCCAGATCTTACCTTGAACATCAACAAAAAACCACAAGAACGCTGGAGTCACCGTCGTCATCTTTCGTAGATGGTGGTCAACCATCGTTTTCATTGTTGCCTTCTTCTTAACTTGAATATTAAAAACAAAGCACATGCAACCCAAATCTAAAAAATCATCACCAACAAAAAAAAACATAGATCTAAACTTGAACGAGAATATAAAGTTCTTAAAACAACAAAAAATATAGATATAACCATGAACACCAACAAAAAACCTATCAGTTTGTCGTTACCGCCATCGCCGCCATCACCATCGTCGCCGCCGTCACCACCGTCATTGTCATAAACATCGTCGTCGCCGTAACCACCGTCGGCGCTGTCACCGTCACCACTGTTGTCGCTACAGTCGTCACCGCCACTGTCGTCGGCATCACCATTGATGGTGGTGGTGAAATTAAAATGATGAAAGTTTTTTAGAGAGAGAGATGGATATTAAATTGAAATGATGATGGTGATTTGAGGAAATTTAAAAGTCAAAAAATAGGTTGGGTGAGAAAAGACCAAATTATCCTTTTTTGTTTTTTTGTATGTGGGTCCTATCATTTAAACCAAAATATATTTTTTTATTCTAATAAATCTGGACCATTGATTTCAATCTAATGAATGACTGAGATTTGCTTTATTGGTTTACATAATTTCAATTAGTTTACATATGATCTCTTCCCTTATTAACTATTTGTTGTAAATATAAATTTTGTTAGAACATAGATGTAAAATGCACATAGATATGGCAAAAAAAAAACTAAATTTAAATTAGAAGATGTTAATAAAAAGAAATTTAGGACCCTAAAACCTCGTTTCACGTCATTTCTAGCCGCTTTTTGTACAACTTTGAACCGTTTGTCTTTTATCCTCAAGTAGCTATGAAAACAATTTCATTATGGTTTCCCAACTAGGGTATAGCACATCTATAATATAATATTCGAATTTGTATCGAATCTTGCTTACTACAAATGGTCATATCTGGGCGGATCAATGCATAACATCATTGAACAATGACGATTGTTGGAGGACATTGAGACCGTTTTTACAACCGAAATCTCCAAAATACGCATGTCAAAACCATAAAATCCTAAGACGCTATCACTTCGAACATGATTCGCAGGTGCTTTTGATATCCTCTAGTGTATTGTCTCGTCATTTTGTAGGGCAATTTATCCAAGTCCAGCGTGCTCAATCTATGCTCCTTAGCTTCCTAGAAAACTATGTCCTCTCATGTGTTGCGTATAAAAGTTGTGTTTCGTTCTATGGATAAGTAATTTTCCATTCAACTTAATGACACCTTCACTAAAGATTTGTAAACTTTCACATGTAGTTCTCTCAGACATTTACATGTACTCGTGAAACGATTCAGTAGCGTTTTAGTATGCTAGTTGTCATATAGCAACATGCACTTACATAGCATAGTAAAAACTCCTTTATATCACATGATAACCTGATTTAAAAAAAAACATTTAAAATTCCTATCCATATCATCAAAATTCTGTGGAAATGAATATTTTTTCATTTGAAACGTTCTTTAAAGCATCTCGTTGTTAAATGCTGGATTGTTATCAACAAGTTGATATTCAAAAATGCATAAATCGTCTCTACGTACATGAACGATTGACCCAACATTGTCTTGAACTCATAACATAACGATGAAATCAATTACGTAGTTAGAAATTCGAAATACGTCTACTCGTTTCAACCTTATATTCGTCAGAACTTGATGAACCATACGGAGTGTGTGGAAGTTCAAAGTGATCCATAAGGATCAGTGGGCGATTGTTCTAAGAGATATAAAAAATTTAGATTTTAGTATGGAAAAATATCAAATTTAACAAAAATATATACAAGGGTAAAAAATATTTTATTTTAGAGTAAATTACACGGATGCTCCCTGTGGTATGTTCAAATTGCGGTTTTGGTCCCAGGTTTGAAAAATTACAAGGTTAGTCCAAAAGTATGCATAAACGTAACAAGTTTGGTCCCTGACATGAATGGACAATTAACTTTTTCATTTAAATTATACGAAATGACCAAAATACCCTTACTATTAACACCTTTTTCTCTGTCCGCCCTCTCTCTCTCTCATACATTGAGCACCACCACTCCACACCACCACCACTCACCACCACCACCACCATCATCTATCATCATCATCATCTTCGTGACCATCTTAGATCCACCACCCACCACCACCATGATATCTTCTTCATCACCATCGTTACTCACCACCATCCTCACGCGCCGCCGCGTCGTAGGCTCCCGCGGCCGCCTCCGCCGTGTCGAAGGTCCCCAACCACACACGGCTTTTCTTTCCGGGGTCACGGATCTCAGCGGTGTAACACCCCCACGGCCTCTTCCATACGCCCCTATAATGGGGCTCTTTCACTTGCACCCCCAAACCATAGGTGTTGTCGTTAACTTTAACGGCCACCGGCGCTCTATCTTTAGTAATGGTGTTGGTGTAGATTGGGGAAGGAGATGTGTGTGTGTGTGTGAGGAAGAAAGAGTGAGAGGGAGAGAAAGAGAGAGAACTAGAAAGAGAGAAGGGGGGGGAGAGAAAAAGGATGGTTTCGAGTGGTGGTGGTTGTACGTCGGAAGTGGTGGTGCTGGAGGTTTATGCGATGGTGGTGCTCCCCCTTCTTTGGTGGTGCTCCCCCGATAGTGGCGGTGATGGAGGTGTAGGCCAGTGATGGTGATAACGACCGGCGGGAGATGGTGATAACGACCGGCCGGAGATGGTGATAACGATCGGCCGGAGATGGTGATGGTGGCCGGTCGGAGAATACACAGACATATATATTTATATATACAGGGGTATTTTTATTAATTTCAGAAAAAGTTAACAAAAAGTTAACTTTTCATCCATGTCAGGGACCAAACCTGTTACGTTTATGCATACTTTTGGACTGACCTTGTAGTTTTTTAAATTTAAGGACCAAAACCGCAATTTGAACATAGCACTGGGAGCATCCGTGTAATTTACTCATTATTTTATTACATTCTTCATTGACGGAAAAAATAAACAAGCCGTTTTAATTCTGAACAAATCAAATCCCTCCACGTTTGAACGGTTATTTACCAAAACACCCCTGAACATATTCCAAATTCCACTTGCCATCATCTCGCGAACACCATAAAGAACACATAAAAAGAGTGTGTAGTACCCCTTCTCTCTAGGTATCACTCTTCAGTTCATCGAAGAAATTGAACAATCAATATCATTTCAATATACGGTGTTCGATCTCATTCACCTGTAAATTGCTGTGAATTTGTGTTTCTAAGTGAAGATTAGGGCTTGTTTCGCTTGTTTAATTTGAAAAAATCTCACGAGTTTTTTGAGCCCTAGAAGCAGTTTTGTTCAAACAAGCAGCGGCAACCTTGGTCAAACGGTCAGATTCAACCGCCGAATGGAGGGAGGTAGTGATACCTTTTCCTCTTCTTCTACACTTACTTCTTCTGGTAATAACTGTCCCGTTTCCTTTATTCACATGCTGTTTTATCGTCGCTAGATAGAGGAAGTGGTTTGTTGCTAAAAGATGATTTCTTTGCTCGTATGCTAGGGCTTAGAATGATTTTGAATGTCATTATTGTCAAGCTTGAATTTGTACAAGTAATTGTTACTGGGATTGAGTGAGAGGTAGTAGGGAGAAAGAAACCTTTTTGAGTTATTTGAAATGAAAATAGAATTGTATGTTTGGGTGTAAATAAGAATCCTTCTACCTGGTACATGTAACTCTTATTCGTTGACCTGATCTCTCTCTTTTGTTGCTTTGAACCTCGTAGAATGACTTCGTGTTCTGCATGCTGTTGTAGGGGAAGGGTTTTGGAATTACTGAATGCTGTGAGGCTTAGGCTTCTACTTGAATTAGTTATTGGTTGCTTTTAGCTTGCAATTTTATCGGGGCTGTGTCTTTAAAATGAGTTTTTTGAACTTGAGCTAATGATTATACCTTATGTCTAGTCTTTTGGTCAAACAAAATGATTCACAATGTTGTAACTATTTAAATGTTTATTTTAATAATACAATGGTTCGTTCAGTTGTGGATGTTATTTCTAATGTGTGTCAACATTTAAGAATTCTCTAATTCCCCTAAAACTGGAGCAAGGAGATTTAACTGCAAGTTAATTTTCCACTTGCATTCTTTTTCAGATTGAAAGCTTTCTCACACGGAGAGATTGTGTGTTGGATCTTAATTTAGCAAAGCTTGTAATGCACTTTTTAAGATAATAACAAATAGAACCATATTTTAGGCATTAGCATGAGGTCAGGACTTAGGGGATGAACTTTGAGTGCATGTAGCCAATGCAAGTGACTACTTCATTAATTAGGTTTCTGACACATGCAACTTGAATAACCAAATAAGTATGAACATGCATCGTGTAGTAATTACGATGTAGTATCTGAACAAAATGATAGCACGGTGAGAATATTTTTGACTTCAATATTTTCTTTGTTTTGAGGTAGTAAATATTTCAAGTGAAGAAGTAATAAAAATGTCAAATACACATACATAAAGTTGTAAGCTTTATTTATGGAAGCATAGTTGAAATTGCAGCATTATGTTATTTTTTGAATACAAATGCTTTTTCTTTATCAATCAACATAATCAGCCATCTAATTCTGGGATAATTTGTGCTCTTAAGTTGTGATTTATTTATCAAATGCTTGTACAAAATTGTTTTCATGTATAATATATCTCCAATCTCCCTTACAACTTGATTTCAATTTCAGAGATACTCGATGGACATTGATGACAACGATGCTCAAGATCACATAGTTGGGGAAGGAAGCTCCAAAATTTCTCCTGTATTGAATTCATATTCTCTTCCCAAATTTGAGTTTGATGATAGTTTACATGGTCATTTAAGGTTTGATAATCTTGTTGACAACGAGGCTTTTCTTGAAATCACTAGTCAGGAAGATAATCACTGGATTGAGGAATATTCAACTGCTGTGAAATCAACACGGAAAAATGTATGGTCTGAAGCAACATCTTCAGAGTCTGTTGAAATGCTTCTAAAATCAGTTGGACAGGAAGAAAAGGTTCTAGAAGAAAGTAATAGGCACAGTATCTTAACTAGTGTTATGGATCCCAAGGGGGCATTAGAATCAGTAGTTTTAGGTGACAAGTATAATTCGTCTGTTGGTGATGAAACAATTGTTTGTGATGAAGTAACTGATAAGATATATGATGATGTGAATCAGGAGGCCAGTAAAATAGAAACTGAATCTTTTGTTATTGAGTTACAAGAAGGTTCTTCTGTCTCTAAGGTAGATTGTGGAAATGCAGGCTCCTCACAGAATATTGAAACTGCTAGTGGCATATCAAAAGACAGTTGTGATAATGATCCTGATTATATTACTAAGGGTAAAGAGAATAGTATGGATACTTCAACCAACAGCGGCACCATTGTTGAAACGCGCACTTTTAGTGTCAAAAAGCTCTCAGTTGTTTTAAATGTGGAATCTGTTGACAAACCATTAGTTGAAGGCAGTGTATCCGTAAGTGAGGGAACTGAAAATGGTGTTGGAAGTGTTGTCCAACATGTTACTTCAGGTACATCTGTGGTTTCCCCAGGCAATAACCAATTTGAGATTAGTGAAGGAATCAAGACTAATAGCGTTGGTAAAACATTACAAGGAGTGTGTTCTTCAGCTGCCATTTCATCTGAAAAAATCTTAAATAAGGATGAAACAGCTGGAAATATGGACAAAAATGTTGCTGGAGCTGCTGATAGCCAAAAGAAAGTTGAAGTTATTGAAATAGCTCAAGATGAATCTAATATGGATGTTTTAACAGATGCTGGTATGTTAACATATGATTATAGGTATAAATGTAGATACCCGTGATATTTTTTGAACTAATTCTTGTTTGATTTTGCTTAATCAGTTGTGGCTGTGGAATCAAGTAAAAGATCATCTCCTGACACACCTGATGGTGTACAGTTACCTTCTGGAACTGTTGCTACATCTGATGATGTTACAGAAGACCCACCAAGATCCCCTATACTTGGGGTCAGTTTGTTATCGAATGATAACAAAGAAAAAGTGGAAGCGGAATTCACCACGGAGGGACCTTTCCAGAAACGGGCCCCAGAAGTTGAAAAGGATACAGTATCTGATGATGATAAAAAGTTTGTACACTTAAATGCAGGCCGAAGTGAAAAAACAGGAGATGATGACTCAGGAAGTCTACTGGATCCTAAGGCATCACTGGCAGGAGAAGATGGAGCGGAACCTTTAAATTTAGGAGGTGATCTTTATTTATTTATATTAATTTTAGTAAAATCCGTATAATTAGGAAAGAAGCACATTTGTATATGTCAATGAAACAGGAACATTGCATGAAATTAATAAGATCATTGTTTTCTAATGGAACTGAAGCTGTCCTCGAACATAAATTTGATTAATTTATAGACAGCAGGATCATGGAATTATGTAAAGGAATGCAAAAGGCTGCATAGTTGTACCAAAAGTGGCTAGTTTCTTAGGAAATTAAATGTTAGTATACATATCATTTTTTTCCACAGATGTGATTTTTAAGATGGCAACATAGTAGACAATAAATTGATATAAGGATATTATTACTTCTGATTTACAAGGCCATTATATCAGACCAACAATGTTCACATACATCTTATTTTGTGAATACTATTCTGATTACTTGAATGGATTTTGCAGTTAATCCAGATCTGCAGCAGGCTTCTGTTGATGTAGATGGTTCATCTGGATGTGACACTAATCATTCTTCTTTGGATAAACCACAACCTTGTTCTTTTTCAGACACAAAAAGTATTGAAGTTTCTCCAAATGTAAAAGATAAACATGATGTAACCAAGGGTTTCATGCATGAGAATGCCACACTATCAAGTAGTGCTACAAAAGAAGAAAAAAACCTTACTTCTGAGGTCAATGCAAGTACAAGTCAAAATCTTAATTTATCGAAGGTATTTTCTATATTTATATTGTTGTGCTGTACTTTGTTTTACATTACGATATAGCCCTCTCTAATAAGCCTTTTTTTCATCTACATCCGCTTAGAATATGGTGCCATCTGTTAGTTCTCCTGGTAGCCAAGTAGATCCTATTAAACTGCATGAAGATTCTCCTGTTAGTCTACCACTTCGCAGTACTGCCACTGAGGCAGTATCCAAAGGAACTTCTGAGCGTAAACCAAGGAAAAAATCAGTTGGGACAGAAACCACTAAGCAAAGTAACAACATGAAAGAGAAAACTTCTACTCGACGATCACGTAAGGTAGAAAAAATGCCTCCATTGCCAACACCCCCTGCAACTGGACATGTTACTCCAGTCAGCAATCCAAAGCCAGGTGACATGACTCCTATTTCTACATCATCAAATCCACCCATTCTGAATAATTCAACCCCTGGATTCCATAGCTCCTTTACCGACAACCAGCAAGTCCAGTTGCGAGCACAAATTTTAGTATACGGATCAGTATTGTAAGTACAAGCACTTTTCATACATATGAATATACACATGTATATTGTCTTTTGGTTTTTTATATGCATGACTGATAATTTCAGATCTGGAATACCACCTGAAGAGCCTCATATGATTGCTGCATTTGGCCAATCTGGTCAGTCTATTTACAGTTCTTATGTAATATTATGTTTGTGCAAAAGACCATATATCTCATTATGGTTTCATCATATGTGTCACTTGTGTTCACAGATGGTGGAAGGAAAGCATGGGAGACTACTTGGCATACTTATATAGAAAGGTTTCGTGGTCACAAGGCCCAACCCAACAACCCTGGTTCAAGTACCCCTAATCAAGGAATGAAAGTAGGTTCTGCTCAAAGCAAAATTCCCTCCAGTATTTCTTCGCCGATTGTTAATCCTGTTATTCCCGTTTCATCTCCTCTTTGGAACATTCCTACCCCTAGTGATGGTTCACAGCCTAATGCTATGCGTAAAACTAATCCTTTTGACCCTTATCAAACTCTGGGGGTGCAGAATTTTGCTGGGCATAACCCTATGTGGCTATCTCAGGGTCCGTTTCATGGTCAATGGGTTGCTTCTTCACCAGTTGCTTCCTTCAATGCTCGTCTTTCTGCTTTGCCTATAACTGAGTCAGTAAAACTAACTACGGTCAAAGAATCAGGTGCTCCAAGCATACCAGTGATTTCCGTGGGCCCTAGTGCTTCTCCAACCATTTCTCCAATGGTGTCATCTGGTAAAACTTCAAGTGATCCAAAAAGCAGAAAGAGGAAGAAGGTTGTCAGTATTCAAGTTACAACATCAGCTGCCTTACCGACACCTGCTTCCTTCAGTTTCAAAAGCAATCCTGGTGATTTTGTATCAGCCATAACTCTTGCATCTGCTCATGGTCAACCTAGCTATGTTGACAAAAACATAGAGAAGATTGCAACAAAAGAGAACATTGTGAGCAAAATTGAGGAGTCAAAGGTTCAGGCAGCAGATGCCGCAGTGCACGCCGCTGCTGCTGTCAATCATTGCCAGAATGTATGGAGTCAACTTGAAACTCAAAAGAATGATGGTCTTGTTTCAGATGATGAAGCAAAGCTTGCGTCTTCAGCTGTCTCAATAGCAGCTGCTTCTTCAGTTGCTAAAGTGGCTGCAGCTGCTGCTAAAATTGCATCAAATGTTGCTGAACAGGCAAGATTAATGGCTGATGAAGTGCTTATATCAAGCAGAACTGAAAATTATGACCAAAGCACCACTTCTTCAATAATTTCTGCCGCTAAAGAAGCTGCTCGTAGGAGAATCGAAGCTGCTTCTGCAGCTTCAAAACATGCTGAAAATCTAGATGCTATTGTAAAGGCTGCTGAGCTGGCAGCAGAAGCAGTATCACAAGCTGGGAAAATTGTTGCAATTGGTAATCCTTTGTCATTAAGAGAATTGATTGAAGCTGGTCCTGAGGGTTACTGGAAATCTCCCCAGTCATCCAGTCAGCAGGGTCATTCTGATAAACAAAATGTTGAAACTGCTCTTATTGATAAAGAGAATTCTGGAGGTTTGGTCAAGAATCAGATGATTATTGCAAGCCTTAATAATGATAAAAGTACAGCAAGGGGTCGTATTGGTTCTAAATTGTCCAAAACCGTTGGGGTAATTTCTAAATCAGAGTTTGGATCAGTTCATACTTCTGATGTTGACCGGAACATGCCTCAAAGTACTTTTGGCACTTGGAATGATAACATTATTAAAGAAGGTTGTCTTGTTGAGGTAAGGGAATAGGAATATGAATTTTCAGATGTTTACTTTTCAACAATAGGCGGCAGGACGGGCTGGTCAAATGGGTTAAGATAACAGGTCAAAACAGTCATTTTGTACCAGTTGAAACGGGCTATGTTTCATTAAAGAAAGTTAACATTACATTAATCTGTAAACCTATGATTTAGGAGGTTGTATGCATTAAAAAAAGTCTTCGGGCGACTTCAATTTTGTTTGACCCATTACCCATTCCTCTTTAATTAAATTATTTTTTGGCGTGACCTATTTGAGATATACCACAACCTAAATTTTTCATGTCCATAAATAAAAAGTCTGGAACTGCTACTCTAACATGCATTATTGTAACACGGAGATGCTGTCAATCTCAGTATTCATGTTTGCGATGTTTAGCAGTTTATCTAAAAGCTCTATGCTAATTTAATAATTATATTGTCTCGATCGAAGTATGATGTATTTGCATTTTTTTTGTTAGGTGCGTAAAGACCGCGACCAGAAGAAAAGTGCCTGGTTTGCAGCAAATGTATCGACACTGAAAGATGGAGAAGCATTTGTCTGCTACACTGAACTCCTATCAGATGATGGTAAGACCTTACAATTTACAAATAACTTTTATATGAATATTAGGTAGAATGTACACAGTAGGCATGTTTTATATTTGTTAGGATCATCCTCCTACAAAACGGTTTTTTGTTCTTATTTATATTCTTCCTTTTAGGGTCAGGAAAATTAACCGAATGGATCCCACTTGACGTTGAAGGCACTGAGCCACCTAGGATACGCATTGCTCATCCTATGACTACCATGCGGTCTGAAGGCACTAGAAAGAGAGGCAGAACTACCTTCACAGATTATACTTGGTGTCGTGGGGATCGAGTTGACATATGGGTCCAAGATTGGTAAGCATTTTACATCTATTATTGAATCTTGAATAACCAATATCCACCATTTAAACTGACAAGTAGCTCTACATTAGAAGTTGTATCTTATTGTTAAATGTTTTCCAAAGAATGCCCTGCTAAATGCTCTGGTAATACCTTTTTGTAGCTGGTGCGAAGCAGTTGTTGTTGAGATAAATAAGATCGATTCAACTTCTCTTGTTGTCCAATTTCCTGGTATGTATGGTTGCATAAAATTGCCCTAAAACTTTCAGTTTTTTCTACAAAATGTGCTAAAGTGTTGGCGTATGACCTCATTGTACCCCATTCTGGCTTGCAGACCAAGGAGAGACATCTGCTGTTCGGTCATGGCATGTCAGACCAACTCTTATCTGGAAAGATGGCAAGTGGATTGAGTGTTCTAGCCTGAAGGGATCTCACTCTTCAGAGGTAAGGCAGTCTTTGTATTATTTTATTATTGCTTGTGTGTGTGTGGTGGTGGTGGTGGGGTTGGATGTGGGTTTTGAACTGATTTATCGGATTGTTGCAGCTTAAAGCATAAATGATCAGGTTCTGGTATTTGGAAATTATGGTTATCTGAATATTTAAGAAAAATTAATATTATTTATTTACTGCATCTTCATTGCTAATAATACTACTAAAATATATATTTCTCATGTACAATAATTTTGTGATAATTATTTAAGTTTCGTAGTTGATAAAGTAAAGTTGTCATTTTGAATTGAAATACTTCTACAATATATACAGATATGATTTTGGTCATTTTATCGTTTACTTTCATACAACAGAACCCCATCTAAACACCATCTCCATGTGACGCATGTTATTACAGCGTATGGTTATTCAACATCACACAATCATTTTCAAATCACACATCCAAACACCCACTTACCTTATAATTTGTTTGGGTTTTGTGTTCTTTTTAATGAAATATATGAATGCAGGGTGATACACCACATGAAAAGCGACATAAGATTGGTAGCCCTGTTGTTGAAGTTAAAGATAAGGCTCAATTATCACATATTCCTTCATCCTCCCAAGGCGTATCATTTGATTCAGGTCAAAGTGCTAGAAATGTAAATAAGTCTGATGCTCTTAGAGCAACAAAAACTGGTATGCCGAAGAAACAATCGAGGGTAGTTTTTGGTGTTCCTAAACCAGGGAAGAAACAGAAATTCATTAATGTGAGCACACATCGTGTTGATGACAGAAACAATAAAAACAGTACACCAAATGATATGCCACAAGCATCTGGGGACTGTGGATCAGAAAACATTTCTAAAACCGATGCCAAGGAAAAGCAAGTTGCTGAAGTCAAACCCAAAGCTATCAAGTCAAGAAAACCACCAATCCCCTCGTTCAAAACGCTGACCCAAAAGGATAGGTCTAAACCTTCTAAACCCGCTTCACATGATCCTATTACGAGTGATGAAACTTTATCGGATCAACCAAACAGGATGGACTTTGACTCTTCCAACACTGAGGATGCGAAGGAAACTTCAACATCAAAGGCAGCAGGAAAAACTGTAGCTGCTGACAGGAAGGCAACTAATGTCGGGGTCGAAGCTAAGTCAACTTCAGAAACTGAACCACGCAGATCAGTTCGTAGAATTCAGCCAACTTCAAGGGTAAAATAGTGATTGCTACTTGTGTTTGTGAAGTTTTGTTCAACTTTTAAAGTGGAAGCTTTGTTTCTTGCAGTTATTAGAAGGGTTGCAAAGTTCACTGACCATCTCACATGCAAGTCAAAGAAGCCACAACAAGATTACATCAAAAGGTAACTATTTGCACAATCTCTATTAGTTGATTTCCTTATACATCAAGTGCCATTTGAGTTGGCCCTGACCCTGATTTCTTCATATACTCGTCACCTATGCATTTTATTTTTCTAATGATACATTTACTCGGCTTTGTAACAGGGAGTACAGACCCTAGCTGAGACGAGCACTTAGACCGGACGGGAACCGGCCCAACTCCAATGTTGTGTGTAAATTAAGCAGAGATTTGAGAACTAGGAATGACTTCTATTGCAATAAGCTTGAAAACATGTCCTTAGCTTGTAGAAGATGTTCATAAGATTGGTAGTCCTGTTGTTTTCCTTACCAAATTGCTCTGATAGGTACTGTATATTGTTGTTTTATGGTTACAATGTCATAATTATGTTATTAGACTGTTAACATATCCGTATCGAGTTATTACAGCCTTACAGGGTTTGGTATATGTGCTTGCTGTGAGTATGATTTTGCTGACATCCAAGTTGGATTCGATCGTTAGCCTGATTTGTCTGGATTTTTACCATACATGTAGCTCTGCTAATGTGGTATGTAGCTAAGAGCATTTACAGTAGAATTTTTATCTTTATCAGTATAATTACACTAAAAATTACTACATTGTCTCTCTCATTTACAATTAAATAATACTTTTTATACCTTTATAATTTTTTTTCTCTCTTCCACTAACAATCACTTTCAAAAATATTAAAAAATTTGTAAGGGTTGAATAGTATTTTATCAAATATACAGATGAACAGTAATATTTTCTTTCTTATTCTCATAACCACTCAAACCCATTTCTTATAATATAAGAAACCTTACACACATATATTTTTAAAAATCCACCGTGAATGCTCTAATAAAAGTTTACAAATTGATGATAGATTAAGGATGAATCAGAAAAATAACCATTTTCTGGAGCGTGTTACATGATTACACTGCTATATTGCATATGTTTTTAGGTATATGGACATGACATAAACACCTTTAAGACTCATGTATCATCCAAAAATGTCTCTTCTATGGTAATGATACGTGAATGAGATTCATTTATATACTTTTAATGTTTGTGTAAGTTACGGTTTATCCGTTTATGTATTATTATCAAGCTAAAAAAACAACATGCGACTGAAAATATGTAAATGCATACGAACGATGGTCCTCCTTTTGAGATTTTCCGATATATATTAGTTCTGTGTACACATTACATCTATTTATTATGTCTGTCTTATATTAACAATAATTTTACAAAAGTTTGTTAAATTAAGGACGTTTGTATGCTGTATCAAAATATGTATGTGCGTGCATCATGTGATGTGTGTTAGCTGTGGGTGTAATTACTGGTGTGTATATACATATGTATACATGTGGGGTGTGAAGTAGGTTGAGTTAAATGCAAGTGCATTTGTATATCACCATATCTTAATGTGTATGTGTAAGCATGTGAGCTGTAGAATGTGTGGTGTTGACATTGGGATGGTGTGCGGTGTGCCTGTGAGTGGATATTATGTAGATGTCAGATTTGAATTATTTAAGATAATTCAGGGTTAATATAATACAGATAACATAATATATATATATATATATATATATATATATATATATATATATATATATATATTACTAAAATATAATTATGTTTAGCTAAGTATAAACAAAATTAGTCTATATCGAACTAGATTTACTAGAAGCTAAAACCACCTGTCAATACACTGCTAAATCCTAAATAAAAACATCAAGTAAAACACATGTATCAACTATGTAGCCTTCGAGAGGGGTAAAAGACAAAAACCAATAGGAATTGAACTTGAACACGAGATCTTCGCTAGAGAGACTCAAGCGCTTACCAGCGTTCTACCGTTCTGCCATTCTGCGTGATTTTATCAAGTTCATTTGATTACATTGGCATAATAATTTGAGTTCATACCAATTGACTACATTTCATTGTTCAAGCAGTTAATAAACTTTGAATCAACTGCTAAACACCAAATATGCCACTCCTACCTTACAAAAACTAATACAACACCTTGAAGTCCATCAAAAGTCAACACTATCCTATACACAACTCTTTTCACACCCTAATGACACCACAAAGGTAAAATGGACATCAGAAGAATATAAACAGCCCAACTTAATCCCAAAATATAAATCAAAGTAAAACAAAACTCATACCTAAAACCACCATCAAGATTCTTGTTACCACTAGTCAGCCAAAAAGTCAACACCATCCTTCTCTTCTGTTGATGATGATCCTCCTTGAATTTCAATTAAACCTGAATTTTCTATATTTTGCACATTATGAACACCTTGATCTTTCTTCATTACGCCCGTATTCAGATTCTGGTTAGGGTGATCTTGTTAGAGTTTGGTTTTTGTTGTAGTCTCTATCAAGATCAGAAAACATGAAGGGCTTTTTGCAAATACAAGTTGAAGGGTATTCATGGAATTCACCACGGGCCGTTTTGATCTCGTTTGGTTCGCCTAAAAATCCTTGTTGGGCTGCTTTCACCTTTTTAACGAATGATTCCCATGGCATTTTCTCGCGATTAAGAAACAAAGCATTAAGCTTTTTTGCGTTTGGACGAATGGTTCTTTTATGCCCCATGTACCTCCTTTTGAATTCAACAAAAAAGAGTTAGATGGTCCCTTTTAACAATAACCAAATCAATACACAAAGGCAGAAAACATACAAAAATAGTAACGTTACATGAGGGTATTTTAGCCATTTCACATGTGTAAAACAGACCAACACCAAGTTTTTTCATTTATGAATAAAAGATCAAACAAACTTTAATTATTTTCTACATTCATACCTTCGGCCTGCAAGAATTTTCGCCATGTTCCCGTTATTGTTGGTGACAAAAACATCACTTTCATCACAAACAATGTAGTCGATGGCAGCAAGCCGAGAAGAATATGGGAGAAAGGGTTCAAGTTCTTCACTTGCAAGCGTCTCTTTTGTGTATAAATTTGGAAATAATTCCCTAAGAGGCTTTAAAGTTTCTTCCCCGCCGTATATTTCACCAGATGCAACATACAGATATGTGTTATTTTCAAAACCAAGTGCACGAAGCATCAAACCGACTTCATGAGGTGTAAGAGGACATTTTCCACGCTTTCGCTCTCCATCAGGACTTGTTTCCTGATCAAGAAAAATTATGATTTAAAAGGTCATGCAGAAAATAGCAAGATAATTTATGTATAACAATATTATAACAATCTCACCGGTAATGTAGTCCATCTTTTCCTGATCTCACCGAGCTCATTTCTTTCTTTATCACCACCACCATAGTAACAGCCAGAAAATGCAAGCATATCTGGCTCAAACCTGTAAATCATATAACCCGAATGACCATTATTCACAAAACTATATTGTATAGACTTCCATTTTCCCATTTATTTAGAGGTGGCAGTTTTAACCTGATTACTTTCAAATAGGTTGATTTGGGACAGATTTGATCTTCTATGGGTCGAGTTTAAAAAATTTCCTAAAAATGAAGTGGATCAAGCAGGTCTAAAGGGTCGACTTTAAAATCTTCCCTAAAAACTTACCCGTTGCAACCCATTACCCATCCCACCTGACCTGCCCATTCTGCCACCTCTACATGTTTATAGGGTCAAAACTGCATTTTTAACAGGAAATTTGGAATTAAAGTAACAAACCTCAAGTGAACTGCAATGAAGCGGGGGGCCATTTTTCTCATTTTCATAACGATTTTCTGACCAAGATTTTGTATTGGTTTAGTAAACCGTAAAGCATGATAATTGACCCGACAACGCATTCGTTGCAGCTCTTCATCAAGATCATTAGCAAGCCTATAGTCAAACTTTGTTAACTGAAGAACCTGCACAGTAACAGACATCACAAAAAAAGGAAAATAAAATTTAATACACATAATAATAAAGCGAAATAAGACCATATATACGTTTATAGCCCAATAAATTAGTACCAGCTCATTCCATTAACTGGTCTAGCAGATAAAAATTTGTTTTTAATGCATACAACCTCCTAAACGTACTCAATATATAACTTAAAGAGAGATACAAATCGTGAAGTGTCTCAGGTCAACATGACCTCTTAGCCTATTGACCAACCCACCTGATCTGCTCACTTTTCATCTATATGGTGTATGGACTATGGACTAAAAAGTACATTAAGTTGATAGATAATATCTTACTCGTCTCTTCACTAGTATAGGCAGCACTTCATCAAGGTAAAATTTAGGTTCTGATTTCCTTGGGACCCGCATTGTATACGGTGGTTTTTCAAGTGATCTCATGATTTTTTCCGGGACTTTTTTGACAATAGGCACATCCTTTGCAAGAAAAGATATGAACCAATCGACGTCAAAGATGTTGGCAAAATCACTGCAAATTTAAATAGAAGTTATGGTAAGTTCTACAACTTGTTTCCCAAAAACGCAGCATAAGTTAATAAAATAACATATTTCCTCACTCACCTATCGTCCTTCCAGTATGAGTGATGATCCAACTCGGGAATCACTAAAGTAGCATTTAGAATCCTTGCAACGACTACAGCATCAGTAATCTGCGTGAAAAATGTCCATGTTAAGATATGTTCACAAAACTATCTTTTAAATAAAGTGATTAAGGAGGCTGTGTAAAAAAACTTTAGTCAACTTTTAACCCGTTTGAGTCATTTGAGCCGTTTCCTTTTAGGTATATCTTCCTTTGAGATATTAGAGATTAATAAAAGAGACCAAATAGGCCAAAACAGCTCATAATTCACTGATGCAACGATGATCAAAGAGTCAAATACCAAGAATAGAAAATAACAATATTGACAACATGAACATAAGTAGATGATTCCAACGATACAAAAAAATGAAATGCTTACCCCTGTTCTTTGTTGGTTCAAACCGCCACTTGCAGCAATTAGTAGATAACCATTTGACATCAGTTGATTAGTACGAGCTGCAAATGACATAATCAGAGAGTTTAAGGATCTATGGAATACCATAAAGACAAAAACAACTTATGAATGTTTTTAAACATAGTGTCAATTAGGGTCAAGTTATAGATTTTCCATTGAGATATCATTAGGGTCAATTAGAGATGAATGGTGTGATTATTATAAAATTAGGTAAACTAGATTTAACAATTCAAACTTTAACCCAATGGCCAACCGATAATCTATATACACTCCTAATTTTCACTTTCATTCACTTGTAAAATAATCATAAACTTACGCTAGATTTCACTCACAAAGATGATTATGAGCGAAAATGGGAAACTACCTTTCTTGTAAGTGAAATTGAGTGGAAATCAAGTGAAAATTGAGTTTATGAGTTTAAATTAATTATAATTATGCAAGTTGAATTGTTTTTGAATTATTATCAGCCAATAAGTCATAGTTTGAATTATTAATATCCAATTTACCGGAAAATTAAGACGCTTGCCTACCTGCAAAATAAGGGCTTCTCTCACTGCATCCATAGTATGATTTAGAGTAATTGGATTCCCACAAGTCAAAACTTACACCACTAAACCGCTCCTATGTATTAAACAACAAACACAAGAAGTTTATTAATATTAATTATCTTTCAAAATGTAACACACAACATTGTTCAAGAAACTTGACAAAGAAATATAAACAAATAACAAAATATACACTCTGTTCTTCATCTGAACTCCAAAATATCCAGCAAAAAACAGAGACTCAAATAACATTACTAAAAGTAACCATAAAAACACCAAAATTCATCAAAAAAGTTTCAAGAATCAACACAAATCTTTCGTACATTTTGTAACAAATGTTTATGTATGTTTAAGAGAAAGAATTTATAAGGGTTTACCACTTTCTTCTTCAACAATCGTCGTTTAGCAACAACTCGATGTGAACACCATTCAAGATCAGAAGCAACATGACCCATAAAAAACGAAATCAAACCCACTACAAACAGCATCACCCCACAAACCACAGTCCACGAGATCCGCCGCCGCTGTCCTCCGGCGACCCCCGCCGTGTCCTCCGGCGGCCATAGCAGACAATGATGGTGCTCTGCCAACAAATTCTGCTGCTTCAGATTGCTCTGTTTATGCTTATGATGATGATAATGATGATGATGATTATGACTATGACTATTAGCCAAAACCAAAATTCTTGCCGTGTATACCCAAGATTTCGCTACACCCATTTGTTAAAATCAAATATAATAATATATAGTTCTTCGAATCTCCACAGTTTCATATTACATTCCGCAAAGAGTACGAATGGATGTTTGTGGAAATGGGTGATTTGTGACTGTGAATTCACGATTTGTAGGAGATTTAAAGCCTTAATCGCGGGTCAATTGGTGTTTTTTAAAGCAAATGTGCAAATTGGAATTAAGTAATGAATTGGGAAATCAAGATTCTTGCAAATCGAAGTGGGTGTTGCAGAGAGAGAAAAAAGGGGAATGTAGAGTGAGATGATGAAATAGAAAGATCGAGTTTCTTGGATTTTGTGATTTATGGGGACAATAATGATTACGTTAATTAATCTGCTAAAGTTTTTGAATTGATTTCAAGATTTTAATAATAATAATAATAATGATGGGCCAGTGGATTGTGTATCAGTGTGTGTCATCTCCTATATAGTTGCAGGCGTTAACACAGTTGCATGATTGTGAATTTATTTTTTTTAACGACAATGTATGTATTGCGCTTGCAATCGTTTCGTTTTTTTTCGTGTAACATATTAGTGTTACATTAATTCTTCTTATTTTATTTAATTTTCTTTCGTTTTATATGTTGTCTCAATTTTTTTTTTGTTTTCTCACTTTCCCCAATTTAGTTTTCAATTTATGGGGGTGTGCACTGGTGAATCCTAGTGAAAATTCATCGGGTTGGAGTTTTTCGGAACTTGGTGTTCCAGGCCGGCCCTGGTTTTTTCTGGGCTTTCCTTGGCCTCTCCTCGTCGAAACTCAATAACCTCTTATACAGGATAAATGCATCATAATCTCCATATTTTAAGATTTTAATTCTTGAAGTTTAAATACTTTGGTTGTGAGACGTACTATTAAATGATATAAATATAAAAATACTTATTTAGAAATTCATTATGAGGTTAATAAAAAATAAGGTTTGAAGTAACACCTTTTAAAAAGGATATGTAGAATTTGTCTTTGTCTCGTTCTACTATATGTCTATATCTCTATCATTAGAATGAGATTTTATTAAATATGTTCTTTTCATGAACATAAGAGACAGTAGGAAGGACCGAAGGAAATTGAGATGTGAATTTGGCTATTTTAAAAAATAATAAATATAAAGATACAGTATTTATGACCTATCCTGGCTTAATTGCTTTCTTGTCTCCGGCCTAATAAAGTATTTTTGAACGTTAAGCTTTACATTTAGATAATTATTACCCATTATTCAAGATTGATATTGGTGGGATCTTCTGTAAGCATCAATCTATTCAAATTGGAAGTTTGTGTGACACACATTACAATAAGAAAATCTGATGCTTTTTGACCATGATCTGAACCGGATGGGGACAAAATGATCTATTTGGATGTTTGCTTTTAGGGTATCTCGAGTGAAGCTGGGAGATTAGGTATTGTTTAGGTACTGGCGAGAACACCACGCAACCTGTTGATACCGAAAAAAGATAATGAATCATAGGTTATGTATGCTTATGTGAGGGATAGTTGTGAAAAACTGTAGAGGTGTTGGTACCAGAGCTAGGTTCGAAGGGCTTGGGAAGACAGGAACATTGCCTCCTCTCCTTTGATAGCGAGTAGGGTAGGCATGTCTGCAGAAAGCACTCCTTTATCCTCATTATTAATTTTTATTTATAAAATATATCTTTTGAAAATATTACATATGTACCTACAAAGTAGTTGTATTAAATTTTTAAATATCTTATTTAATCTAATTGACTAGAACGTAATAAAAGAATCGTATGAGTATACATCCAACGCTTTTTTACGGTTAAAAAAAAAAAAAGTTCCACCAAAGAAGGAAGGAGTTCTCTAGTGACTGGGAGGTCAGAGCTTGCGTTGAGCGATGCTCATGAGCGACAACAGCAAACACCACCCCCACCCCTAATGAAGACAACTGGAAAAAAAAATAAGAATGCAGGTCACATAGCGTGAGGGAGGATTAGAAAGGCCATAGTGTTGACGATAATATAGCGTGAAAGCGTGGCTACATAAGAGTAGCAGTAGCCCACCCCACCTGGTGGTTGTAGTGACAATGCCTTTTCGGTACCACTCCCTCCCTCAATAAGCAACCATGAAAGGTTCATGGGTTTTCACATCATTATAGCCTTTAATTTATAATTTTACTAATAAAAAATTATATAAGAAAACTATAATAATGGATCCATATAAATTCTAAACTAGAAGCTGAGAAAAAAATTATATAATTTTACTAATAAAAATTATAGAGTGAGGGAGGACTAGAAATGCCATAATGTTGACGATAATATAGCGTGAAAGCGTGGCTACATAAGAGTAGCAGTAGCCCACCCCACCTAGTGGTTGTAGTGACGATGTCTTTTCGGTACCACTCCCTCCCTCCCTCAATAAGCAACCATGAAAGGTTCACGGGTTTTCACATCATTATAGCCTTTAATTTATAATTTTACTAATAAAAAATTATATAAGAAAACTATAATTATGGATCCATATAAATTCTAAACTAGAAGTTGAGAAAAAAAAAATAGACTGGATAATTTTTTTAAATTTATATGTAATTTTAACAAGTATATTGTTTTAAGATGGATTAAAAAAGTGGACCCTCGAATTCTCTCCTATCCTATCTCACTGACCTCACGAAGTGGAATGAATGACTCTTCACATTTATGTCGCTTTTGCACCCCATGTCCATGTGATGTTGTTGGAGTATTTGTTTTATTTGTTGAAATGTAAAATGTAGTCGTAATTTTTAACTAACTTTTAATCTAATCTTACTTAAATTCAAACTTAAATTTATTTTATGTTTCAATTAAAACTTAAACTTAACACTTCTTGAATGAGTACATACTATATTTTGTAAGTACTTAAACTCATATTACTATTGTAAAAAAAAAAAAGTAGTTGTATGGTTTAATTTTCTTTAATAACACTATACGTTATGTGGTTTGGTTAGGGCTTAGTTAAGAAAAAAATATTGCTTTGTGGCTGACATAATGTTTTCTCACCCAAAAATACTTAAAAGGAATGTAATGATAAATTGGGAGGGGCTTGGTTGGGGGTTTGATAGGTGATTAAAAAATCATTATTTAACCAAAATACAACATATAAATTACTCCCAACCCTCCTAGCGTTGGGACCAGCCCCAGGTGTAATGGTGACGGGGGGTAATGGTGACGGGGGCGTGGTTTGTCTGATGTGGCAAAGGATAGCGCATTGAGGTGTTCTAGTAAGACATAGTCAAACAATGTTTTCTTTCAAATAACACTAAATCAACTTTCAATTGTAAGCACTTAAACTCATATTATTTTTACTAATTTTAATAATACCGTGTATTACACGAGTTGAACAAAAAAGAATATAAAAAATATAATAAACATCTATTAAGTATAAAACAATATTTTACGATATAGTATGATTGAATTACATATGAGTAAATACAATATGTAATAAAATAATTATATCAACTTTTTAAACTTTTGTTTTAAAATTTTTTTTCAAAAAAAATAAATATTTTGTTTCAAAACAAACCATATTAATATATATTATTTTTAAAAATTTTCTTATTAAATTTTCAATTTTAATTATTTTTTGTTAATAAAAATTTTACTTTTTAAAAACATTAATTTTAAAAAAGTTTTATTTTTGTAAAGATTTCTTATTTTTTAAAAATAACATTAATAAGAAGATTTTTTTCTAAATTTATTAAAAAACTATTTTTATTCAAAAAAAGTTAAATAATATTATTAGTAATTAAGGTAATTATTTAATAGAATAGAGAAGCGGGAAAATTTTGTTGAGTAGAAATGTGATGCTGTCACGTGTCATCCCAAGTTACTATTTTATTAAAATAGAAAGATGAGTGACAATAATCAATGTCACTGAACATTTGCTGAACATTGTCGGACCTACATTGGTGACATAGGGGCCAGCCGCACCCATGAATTTTTTGTTCTTGTAGTATATATGCGTTTGAATCCAGACCGACCCCTAAAAATATTAACAATAACCACCATGAAATTTTAACACGGACCTCATGAAATTTTAACACGGACCCCATGAAATTTATCACCACCCTCTATATATATGTGTGAGTATATATAAATAAAAATATCGATCAAATGAAAACCGTAGCTTGGTTTTTCATATACGTCACACATAGGTTACGTATACGTAACCATTTTTCATTCGACATAGTGTTACGTATACGTAAGACTCTTCATTCTCGTATGTATGCTCAAAATATTTGTACTAAATACTTAAATTACATCTTAACAATTAAAAATAACAAAAAAATTATGAATTATGTTATTGATTTTCGTGGTTTTCTTTGGTTTTCACATAACTATTGGTTTTCTCAGGAACTCTCCCCCAACCACGGAAACCAATAACATAATTCAAATTTTTTTTCTTATTTTAATTGTTAAAATGTTATTTAAGTATTTGATACATATATGTTGAGCATACATACGAGAATAAAGAGTCTTACGTATATGTAACACTATGTCGAATGAAAAATGAGTACGTATGCGTAACCTATGTGTGGCGTATATGAAATACCATGCTATGGCCAAAATTTGATCGATGTCGAAGTATCAACCAAATAAGATGTTAATTATGTGTTCCTATTCACCTTAAACTAGTTAGGGTAAGTAGGGTTGTCGATCCTCGTGGAATTAGTGGTCGGTGTATTGCGAATTGATTTATATGAAAACAAATAACCGAATTACTGAATTACTTAAACCTAGTGCCTCTTGGCTGTAAAAATTGGATTTTTAGAATGATTATCAAATTAACTAAGAAAACAAATTGGAAAGATTCAAACTTGATTAAAAAACAATTATAAGAAAAAGCAACCAACTTCGGATCTAGGTTTGGTTTTCGGTAATCGTTTAATTTAACTTGATGGAAAATCCTTAATAGGATTCTGAACGTGTAATGATTAAGTGATATCAATAATCAAGACTTAATAGGTCTTAATACATAATACCAATTCAATTAGAAACCAAAACTTGCAATCATGTAATTCTCAGAAAATTAAATGACATTCAATAAAGGTTAACCAAAATCATTGCTTAAATAATCAAAACACAAGTTAAACTTATAAAAGAACTTAATGGGTTCTAAAGTTTAATCCCAACAAAGTTAAACATAAACAAAAACCTAATCACACAAAACCTAATACCCGAAGTCGATCACGAGAAGATTAGCCGCTCATCGTTCTTCAGTGATCTTCAAAATCGTTGTTGATTTGCATTCTGGATGATTGGATTATGTTTGTGAAGGTTGGAATGGTGATTTAGTGGTCTAAGAACGCCCAAAAATCGTCTCCAAACATATTAGGTCGAATAGGGGGCAAGTGGTTCCTTAAAGATAAGTAAAATACATTTTTGTAGGGTTTCAAATACCCTCCCAGCGTAGCCTACGCTGGGCCTCATTCTGCTGATTTTTTTAAGCTGCTGGCGTAGCCTACGGTGGCTACAGTAGGCTACGGTGGAAGCCTTTCTGCTGCACTTTGAATCTTTATTTTCTGACCCTTCCAAGACATAGTTTCTCCATATAAGCTTCCAACTTGCATGTTTTACCTACAAAATCACTTCCCATGCATAGTTAACCTATTCAACTTAATCACATGCATATAAACGACTAATAATACGTAATGTTTGACGTTTAAACATTTATAATGCCATTTAAACGCCCGTACATCAGTTTTCATTTGATCCATACCCTTCTTTATATGTACTCACACACATAAATGGAGGGTAGTGATAAAAATATTTTAGATTATGTGACCGGTTTCATTGGTTTTTTTTAGTTTTCTCATAACATTGTGGTTTTTTAGGATCCTTTCTCTCTCTCTCTCTCTCTATATATATATATATATATATATATATTGCATCATTTTGTTGTACCATATGCATAACAGGTAGTAACCATGCAATAGCAAGTTGTACACATAACATAAACAGTTGCACATGACACTATTCATTCTTTTCTCATAACATTGTGGTTTTTTTAGGATCCTTTCTCTCTCTCTCTCTCTCTCTATATATATATATATATATACATATATATTGCATCACTTTGTTGTACCATATGCATAACAGGTAGTAACCATGCAATAGCAAGTTGTACACATACATAAACAGTTGCACGTGACACTATTCATTCAAGTTCCTTTATTAACATTATATATAATATAATATAATAATATAATTTAGATTCTCATATTTTTATAATTTATTTTTATCTTAGGCCATGTTTAGAATTGTTTATTGTAGTTGAAAATAACTTAAATAACTTTTGATAAAAATAACTTATTAACTTATAACTTTCCAAAAAAAGTTTCTAAAAAATGTTTGTATAAACATATAATTAAAAAGCTGTAAAATGACAAAACATGACATACTTTAAAAAGTTAGGAGTTAATAGGAGCTATTAGAGAGGTATAATAAGAAATTAGAATAAATTTTTTTTTTAAAGTTAATAATGCACTCACTTCTTATTTTTTAAGAACTTTTTTTATTTATATGAAAAATCAAATTGAAATGACTTTTGATATTGCCAAACATTTTTTTTAACTTATTAACTTATCTATACTACTATATAAAGCATATAGAATTGATACAATTGTAATTTTATTCAAAGTGTAAGACACCTAAGATAATTTTTTAAGCATAATATACAAGTGTGTTATGTAATAGTTCCTAAATTACCCTTATTAAATATACTTCTTCTAATTAATGCATTATTTAATTCACTAAATTAAGTATTATCTTATTAATAATGCTTTTAAAATAATAATTAAATTTACTTTTACTATTTATATATTTAAAACTATATATTATTAAAATTATGTATTATCTATACTACTATATTATACATATTAGAAGGATAAGATAGTAATTTTATTTAAAATTTAAGGCACCTATACAATATTTTAAGCATAGAGTACAAGTGGTTTATGCAATAATTCCACTTTTGCCCATATTTAATTAACTTTTTCTAATTATTGTTTTTATTTTATACGCATTATTAATACATTATTTAATAATATGATATTATTTGATTCACTTCATTAAGTTTTATTTTATTTATAATAATATAATTTGACATTTAAATTTATAATTACTAATCATATTTTTAAAACTATAGTTTTATTGTATTTATAATAATATAAATTCATATTTAAATTTATAATCATTGATCATATTTTTTTAACTAAATACTATTTAAATTAAGTATTATTTTATTTAAATACTTATATCTACACTACTTTATAATAAATCTCTCTAGATAGAGATGTAATTTTGTCAAACATATAAGTTTTGAATCAACATGTACAAATGAGTGTAAGACATTTAAGAGGGGTAGAATAGAGAATTGATTAAGATTTTAAGATACTTTACGAGCAATATGATAAATTTATCAATTAAATGTTATATACCTTGGTATTTTTACCCTTGTGTATTTCATATATTTAATAAACATTATTGATACATTATTTAATAATATGATATTATTTAATTCACTTCATTAAATTTTATTTTATTTATGATACTATAAATTGCCATTTACATTTATATTTACTAATTATATTTTTATAACTAAATATTATTTAAATGAAGTATTATTTTATTTAAATATTTAAGTATATAACTTTTATATATATACATATATATATATATATCTTCATGTTTATAATAACTATAAGACTAATATTTTTATAGAGGCATATTATGAGTTTAATAATTTTAATATTTATCTATATCTTTTATAATAAAAGTGAAAGCAGGATCGAATGATAATTTTACATATGGATTAAGATACTTATATAAAAACTCATGCTTAAATTTCAAAAAATTAACCATTTTATTTCATTTATACCCTTACAATATACAACCCTATACACATTAGATATGAGTAAAATGTGGTTCTTCCAGCCGTAGTTACAGTCGCGATCACAGCCTATATCTTTAGTGTTTGTTTCCCGGATCCCTATAATTTAAATGGGAAGGTTCTCTTATAGGGATATCTTGAGTTGTGCCTTGGCATGGTGGTGTTTGAGGATGGTAGGTCTTCACCTGCAACCTCCTATGCAGCCACATCCAAAGTATTTTTCTTGAGCTTAACGTTTTGATTTATAGTGCTTTATAAGACAGGCAAACTTTTATGAGTATTGTACTACTAATGTTGATTGTTTCTTTCACAGTATGTGGTGACAAGATGGACCGCAGGCAGCCAATGCCACCTGCACCCTTTTAGCATGCTTTAGGTGTGTGTCAACAGGCTTTCTATTCAATTATGTAAGCTTAAGTTTGTTTTAATGTTTCATACTCATTGTTGGTTTGTAGGTTTACTTTAAGGGTTTGATTTAATGATTATTAAATAAAAATTTTCACTTCTAATTTCAGACTTTCACATCTTGCTGCTCATGGGGTTGGCATGTTGATGTTGCAGCCAAGATCATTGCGAAAACTACACAAACGATTATTATTTTTAAGTCAACTAGAATTCCCAATAAGGCTATAATGGGTTCATACGTTTATCTGATAGCAAGATGAAGATGTTGTCTCGATGTGGCAGTGTTGGTGGATGGTGGGCTTTGACCTACAACCCCTAGAACTGTAGTGGAACTCTGAGCCTGATAATTTTGGACCTACCCTTACTTTGACCCGTTGTTCATAAACTTTGATTCTAATATAATTTGCATTATATGATTTGAAAAACTTTATAACCAGTGAATTGTTGATCTTATGTGTTGCCTTTCAGGCATATGATAAGAAGTCTGCCCACTTGTTTGGAGATTAGCTGCATAGATATTCCTCTTCAACGCTTATCGAGCCAATTGATGATGCGCTTTGAATCAATGTTAGGATTACGAGCTTAAACACCCTCGGTATAATCTACTATTTGGGTGAATTGGTTTTGAACCACTATTGATTATTTTGGTTAGAACAAAAAACAATGATGGATGGTCAGTCCCCTGCTACTGCGTGGTAATTGCTACAGGCCCTAAAATTGGTTTCATGTTTGTTTAAAGTATTTGGTTTGTGTGCATTTGCACCCGTTTAGCGTCTTTCCGCATTTTTGATGAATTTGTGCTATTAAAATATGAAATTTTTGAGTGAAAACAATAGTTTATAAAGAAAACAACAGTCTTCTATTGTTGTAGTGACTAAAAGGTGTTCATAGGACTAATTTCATACCCAGATAAGTTCTTCAAGAGACCTTTTTATGGTCTTTGACTGTTGTTAAATGGGATTTGTTCCAGTATCATGCCAAATTACCAAGAACTACATGTGTTATTATTTTAGAGATGAATGTAGATAACTATTAAAAATGAGATATGGTCTTGATACTATAAGTACTTCATCGGAGCTTAGAAGTTAGAACCATAGAAATAGGTTTTATTCATGACTTTTTAATAGATAAATTGGAACCACAGAGAGAGAAAAGAGATGGGTGTGTGGAAATTGCTTATAGATACAAGGAAGAAGTGGAGAAGGATGCATCTAAGATTGGTTTGGTTGTCAAAAGTGTTAAAATGACACATTTCTTTCTTGAAACCATATTTGGATTGCTTTACGTTTGCCTACTGCCTTATTTTGTGGGAGATGTATTTCTTTTTTGTCTTGATCTAAGCTTAAGGTTGATTGGTGTGGTCAATTAGATGTCATGCTTTCTTCTTTTTGTATTAGGGAAGGCTAATTTTTTAGTAATTTTGACCTTACAAGTATAACTTCTATGAACCCTCCTGTTTTATCTATTGTTTATGGTTGACTTCTTATATTTGTATGACAGAACTGCAGTGGAGTGCACAGTAAAATCATTTGTTAAATTTGATTTGGAAAATTAATGTTTGTTAAATTTGGTTGTCTTTGTGCCTACACATGTTTTTTTTGTTACATGCCTTAAAAATAAATATATGTCAAGGTAAGAAAATGTCATGTTCAACCTGCGTTAAACAACTGGACAGCTATTGCATCCCTTATTTGTTGGTTATATTGATGCTTTCATGTCATTCAACAACCAGCAAGAAAACAAACACGTCGTACTTCGACTATTGGGGCGTCTTCCTGGATTGTAGTTTATACCCGTTCTCAAAAGCGAGGTTAATCTTTCACAGTGCAACTCTTATCCAATCGGCTGGCATGAAAACATCTAAACTATAAATGTTCGCAAACGCAGGGTCAATCTTTTTATTGTGCATGAAAACATCTAAACATTGTATTATGTCGTAGGGTAGGACAGTATTAGTAGCAAACAAAAATTTAGTATCTTTTTAAGGCCGGTTTTATGTCTTGCATAATTTGTACACCGCGCCGCGAAGCGCGCGGTTATAAATAGTAGTCAAAAGTTAATAAGTCAATAGTTGCTTGGAGCAATCACAAACAGTCACTTAATCATGGAAAGAGTCATCAAGAGTGAATTGCTCTTAGCTCCATGAAATTTTAAATTTTAAACTATAAACTCTGTTTGTAAAAGTTATGAAAATGGACTTGTTATGGTGTTCGATTGAGAATAGTACTCTTTCTATGCAAATGAGCTTTGTTGTGATCTTAAAAGATAGAGTTAATCACACAAATAATTACGTTGTTTTGGTAAAGTCACACTTTAGGATACAAGTTATAAGTTTGAGTTATGTAAAAAAAATTTTAAATATGTTTCGGTTCTAACAGTAGCTCATGTTAAAAAAAGTATATATTTTAAACAAAATGATTAGTTTGTCATTTTAATCAAAATAAAAAAATTAAAACTCCCTCACCACCATCTCTTCCCTGATCTCTTTCTCGCCAACATACCGAAACCACCACCTAGAAATCGTTTGATACTTGTTGGTTTTCCCCTTTTAATCATATTTGAACGTGACATACGAAGAGCTTAGTTGGCATCTTCAAAAGTATACTTAATTCGTAATCGGTTGTTATTTTATTCACTCGCCCAAAAATGTTGTATATATTAATTAAAGTTGACTTTTGTGTGTATGTATATATATATTTTTAATGCCAAATCTATGCTACTCTTACTTCTAAATACCAAATTACATCATGTATAGATTTGAACCCAGGACCTCCCCTATAAAAGACAAGACCTTTACCAAATGGGCTAGTCTCACATTGGATTGTGTGTACGTATACTAGTTTGGCATTTGTAGCCGGAATGAACATATCTATGTGATTGATACCTTTTAAGACAATGTAGATATTATGAAAATATAATGTTTTCTGTTGTTACAAAGATTTTTACTATATGGTTGGAGCTTGGCAATAGTGTTTCTAAGGTTTATCTTCTGGCATGGAGTACTCTTCCTTGGTCTATTATTAGTGCATGTAATGCCATTAGACGTGTAAAATAGCAAGAAATATTTTCCTATGACAAGATTTTAATGTAAGAGTCGCTATAAGAAGAGACGAGAGAACGAGCACAACAAATTATAAGTAATCAATGAGAACATAATACATTCTCCAATGTTGAGTATGGTATTTATATTGTATAGTTCATTTGAATTGTTCTATTATAACATGTTCTAGATGAGAGATGTGTGGTTACCACTACATTAATCTTATACATTCGGGGCAGAATTCTTATTCCTATAGTTATGGCTTTCAAACTTGGTTAAATTGTTTATGTTAGAGCATTAGACTTATAAGTTAATATGATTATTTTATATAATATATTAATAATATCATATAGATAAAAGTCAAATGCTACTCAAAATCAAAACGTCAAACACAAATACAGCTAACACGGCCTTGAGCAAGTGTTTAAATTATTTAATACAGTATTATATAATAATGATAATCTTATTAAAGATCATTGTTGGTGAGCACTAACGTACGCAATACGTGCCTAGAAAAACTTGTGTCTTGCGGTGATTCTACTATTAACCAAGTTGGCCGTTATTCATATTAATGAAATTACTACTTATTTATTTTTTAATTATACTATTATACGGTGGACCACAAAAACAGTTAAAGGTAATGTTAAAAAAATACGTAATAGTTTTTACGGAAAAAATGTACGACACTGTTTCGAATGATAGATGTTATTTTAATGGAGTTCATCTATTTATTTTCCAGTCGAGACCGCAGCTCTTTTAGCAGGAAACCTATAACCAGAAAATCTACCTGGTCAACACAAAATATATTTGCTCTGAGCAACATTCGAACCCAAGACCTCTCCAATTTTACTTGTCTTGGATACACCTTAATAGTTAATTTAAGTAATATTAGAATTATTTTTACATGTAAATAATCAAAGAAAATGTAAGCTAAAAGACATACTTGTGAATAGTCTCCTTGAATTTTTCTTCATTATGAAACTTCAAGATCAAGAACACTAGCTAATATAACCAAGAAACAAAAATTCGTTACTTACCAAATAAAACTATTCGTAATGAGTTAGTGATAATGATAAAGAGGGTCGTCCATGGATTTGGGATGTTAGGGCCTCCCAAATACTTATATATGATAGGATCAAAATGTAGGGGCTAGTGTAATTGATGGTCGAGCGACTTAAAACTGTTGGGTGCAAACCAAAATAATATAGTATCTTAATTTTATATATTTAATTTGGTTAGTTGGGTTAACCAAGCTCATTTAGAACATGTTATTGGGATATTAAATGGTTATTATTACGCTGCTATGGAACATATAATTGCTGATAGTTTTTTTTTTCTTTCAAAAAGTATGTTAATCATCATCAGCTACCTAGAAGATAAAAAAATACGTATAAAAACTTAGGCCCCTTAAAAATTTAGGTGGTATGGTTTCCCTGCTGACAAACCATCAGGGTCGGCCATGGTTATGAATAAATAATGTCACGTAGGTGTCATGTATACAGTAATTGATATCACATTCAAGAGGTGTAAGAGCATTTTCATCTTATCCCCCATTATTATCTCCATACTTAACAAAAAGAAAAAATCAAAAAATTCACTTCATTCATTCCTTATCCCTATATTCCACTCTCATAATTTTAGAAAAAGATGATCTCGTCTCTTAAATACAAAGGTTCATTATTCATCCATTTTATCTTTTTTTAATATATTTTATTAATAGATGTAAGTGAAAGAGAAAAAAATATTAATAAAAGAAAAAAAAACTAATTTTCATATTAAATACGGGATAACGTATACGTTGAATTATATTAGACTAATAATATTCTTATCCTGAATTCAAGAACTACAATTAATAAAATCATACATTTCCAAAAACAAAAGTAATTGACATAATTAAAACCAATATAGAAAAAAGAAATTTTGTAAGTCAAACATACATAATGTGTATTCAATGCAGCCTTCGATTCCATGTGGCAACCTCCGAATCGAAACAATGACACAAAACATAACAAAAAAAGTTAGGTTTGGTATCTTTAAGAAACCGCTCATGTTCGTGTTCACCTGGTTAGTTAAATGGATAGTGTTCGTGTTGAATCGTTTAATTAAACAAGTCAGCTTGCTAACATGTTTAATTAAATAGATTGTTTGACGGGTTTAAGATACATTTAACCGATTTATAAAACAACCAACCACATTAACATGTTTACAAATTGATTGCCATCCGTCAAGCCATTTAACACATGCAGATAAGAGGGTTAAACGAGTCATGTTTGGTTAATGTTGTTTTTCCATGTCAGGTGTAGCATAGATTACGTTGTTATTTATGATTATGTGCTCATATTAGGGTTTATTTTTTTACATGAACAAAAATACAGTCGTGTTACAGGTTGAATAATTTGACCTACCTACCTTAAGCATGTCAACTCGTCAAATCGAAGAGTAAAAAATAAACTCTCAATTACAATGTGATTTTGATAGCGAGTCAATCCAACACATCATTTTATCTTGCAAGTTTAAACCTCCTCCTTTCTATAAGAACGAGTCTATCAAAAGGACATAAGATCCATCTTGCTAACAACAATATGATGTCTTTGGAAGGAAAGAAACGATAGGGTTTTCAACAAAAAAGATTGGAGCATCGAGACAATTAAATTGTAAGGCTATACATGGGTTGATAATAATTCCAAAATGGACATAATACCATATTACCATTAGAATCTTGGATTTCTTTTGTGTCTTGTTTTGGGAAGTTGTTAGTTACTGGCTAGAAGCTTTTGTTCCTTAATGTTGTTTGGAGTCTTACCTTAATAATATTTCGTTTTGTGGTGTTTAAAAGGAAAAAACCAATATCCCCAACACACTTAGATTTGAAATATTATTTATTTTTCTTCAAAATTTCTTTATGCGTATTCCCCCAACAATAACTTTCATTACGTCAAAAATACGAAATTTTAGATGTTAAAACATTACTACTCTAATAAAGAAGTAATTAGAAGGGACGCGTGCCAAGGAGTGCGGTCCTCGCTGAAAAACAGATAGATGGATCCGATTAAGATAACATCTATTATTTGAAGCAGGATCACACATTTTCTGTTCAAAAAAATGAGAGACACATGCCAACACCATATTTCTTCTCACCATAATTTTCTTACTTCTCTCTTCTATTAAATAATTACATCAATTACTAATACTATTATTTAACTCTTTTTAGATTAAAAATAGTTTTTTTTATAAATTAATAAAGAGATCTATTTATTAATGTTATTTGTAAATAAATAATTTTTTATAAAATAAAATATTTTTCTAAAACATCAAACTTTTTTTAAAAATACAAAATAAAATTGATTTTTTTAAAAAATAGATTTTTATAAACCAAAAATAATTAAAATTGAAAGTTATAATAAGAAACTTTTAAAAGTTATAATTTTTTAAATTATTTTAAGACAAAGTGTTTAATCATATATTATCTTAAAATATAATTTTATAACTAATAAAATTGATATCATTTACTTATAGTTCTTATTAATACGTAATTTTAATTATATACTCTTAAAATATAGATTTATAACTAATAAATTTTTATTATATTTAATATTTATTTATTAAACACATGTAATATGGGTCTACTAAAGTTAGTTATCATATAAAAAAGTGAGTTATCATATATAAAGCCTTTTCCTAAAACAACTTGTTGTGAAAAGTTAAAATGTTTTCAAATTAGTTAAAACAAATACTTTGTTTTCTACTTTTCTATATGGTTTTATATTTTCATGATCTGAGAAATAAGCATATCATTGCTATAATTTTGATTGGATGGTAAAGCAAATACTTTTTTAAGTACATCATGTGTTTTGACTTCAAATTCAAAAAGTGATTAAATTTGGTCAAATCATATTTTGAATTAGTTAATATGATGATTATGACTTTATTTGAATTATTGGATGGAATATGATAAACAGAATGAGTGATATGTGTGCTCTAGTTTCTTGCTCAGTACTTTATTACCTTGCACATGGGACAGTCTCAAAACAAATTCTTGCACGTGACAATGATATCCCAAAAGTAGTATACCTTCCACTTAAAGTTTTATATTAAGCCGTTGAATAACAGATTTCAGATTTTAATTCTAAAAAAAAAAGAAAAATAACCATTTATTGAAAAGTTGATCGATATATATTTTAATATAAAAAGTTCAAAAATTGTGGTCTTTACACGTGTTCTACGATTGTTTTAAAGATGATAATATATTTATCATTGTTTCAAATATGTTAGCTCATTATGTCTTATACGATCATTGTGTCATATATTTTACATCGTTTGTTATATGTATTTATCATTATGTTTTCGTTTTAGATTATTTAATGTTATTTTTATTATTGTTTCTATAAACTATATAAACTTGTTATCTATCATTGTGTTTCACAATTAGAAGTACAAAATAATATACTTTTATCAATATATTTTCCAAAACTTAATGTTGAATATAACACAATGTGCTATTTCTATCATTGTTTTTTATAGATTATATAAACATGCTGTTATTTATCATTGTGTTTTACAATTATAAGTATACAATGATGTTATTTCACCAAAGTATTTTTTAAAACTCATAATGTTTAAAATAACACAATGACTATCAAAAAAACAGGATAAGACATTGTGTTATTTTGTCATTGTTTGTAATGTATTAGATTATTAGTTGTTAATTTATTATCGTGTTTTGCATATTAAAGATACACCACAATGTTATTTCACTATTATATTTTTTTAAAATTTATCTTTTTAGACAAACACAATAGTATTCAACAAAGCACAATAACTAACAAAAATAAACAATGAATTGCACTAAAAACTTAGTGATAAGATATGCGATTAAAAATATAAAAAAATTATTAATTTTTTATATAGCAATGTTGTACTCGTTTTAAAGATAAAAAATGCTTATTTTTATCGTGTAATTTTTATAAAAAGCTAATGGCATACATAAAAGTATGAAGGTTTAAAAGAAATAGGAAAACTTGCAAAAAGCAACAAAAGTGATTATTCTTAAAATACCCATCTAATAAACGTTTTCTTACAATTTGATCTTAACTATTGATTAAGGAGAATAATGGTTAAGATTAACTTCTACATTTTTTAGTTTTAAAGTACTTTTTGTTTGAACCTTCCCTTTGTTTTAGAGTGCTTTTTGTTTGAACCTTCCCTTTTATTTATTACCATACTTGTTCTAAATTATTCTAAAAACATTTTAACTTTTAGATATACATGTAAGTTAGAAAGGGGCCAAATAACATTCTTCTTAATTTTATTTTAGAGAATATTTAAGAAAAATGGGAACATCCAAATTATTGATTAAAAGTTTATTAAATCTTAAATCACAAAAATGTGATAGAAAAATGAAAAAAAAAAATAAGTTAATGATAAAACATAAACTTGACATGATTTGAAAATCAATCTTATGAGAAAGTCAACTAATAACACAAAAATCTAAATTATTGTAGTTGCAAACTAATTTTCAGTAATCTACTGATCTTGAGAAATGAGAAGTAGTTGATAAATTGAACGTCAAATGGTACTATATGGATTTTGACCCATCTTAGGCTTCGGCCCAATTCAGTTCAGTGTGAACTTAAGCCCAATACCCTCTCCTTCCATTCTTTCTCCTCTTGCTCTCTCACATGTGACTTTCATACTTTGGGGATGCAAGATGGCCCATTTTCACTTTAGCGACCTTTTATTTGGCCCCTTTTAAAGAACCTATAAATCAAATTTACTCGCGTGATAAGATGTATGAAGGTGTGATTACTTCTCTAATTAGTTTTTCATTTTTTAAAGTTAAGGGTATAATAGTAATTTACTTAAAAGTTATAGAAAAGAAGGCCATAAAATAATTAACTTTTATACACAAAAGGAAAATAGAAATAGAATCCCACCCAAGTGGTTGACCCAAGATGGCTAAGTCAGAATATTGAAAAAGACAAGGATTGAACCAAAGAATCTTCCTAACTTTCTCCACCCATTTTCTTGTTGCATTCAATTTGCCCTAGCTAGCCTCCCTATGCATTAAGGTTGTCACCAATATTGGGTCACATCACAACCTAGAAATTATCCATAAATTTATATTTCATGTTTGTCCCATACTCTTCACTACTTGTACGAAGTCATCAACACAAAAATAATCCATATCATAAAGTTTATGATAAAAACAAAGTAAATCATCGTGTTAGCTCTTAACAACAATCATTTAAACTTTGTAACAAATCCTTATCTATACTATTATAAAACATTTAAGATTAACATGATTGGGTTTTTATATTAACCAGAGCTTATGGTTAAAATTGTCTTTTACAAATTTGACTAGTTTAATTATACTTAAAAATAATACATGTTGTATATCTCTTCATTTTGCACGGACACCCTTTAGTACCGTATAAAGATTAAAGAATGTGATTAAAGACATGGACATTATTAATAGCTCTATATAGTATTGCTAATTACATAATAACTTATAAGTAAAAACTCATATGATCATGTAACTTGTTTAGCTACGATACCATAACAATATGTATAAGTGTGTAATCGTTGTTTTTTTCTTCTGCTACATATATCCAATACTGAGTACAAGCGGTTATACAATTATATTACGTAATATTATTTACATATTAAATGCGTAACATATATTACTAATGTTACATCACAAATGTTACAATTCTAATACAAACATAATATGTTTGATAAAAATTTTGTAATTAAATATCTTAGCATCAAAACTGCATTTTATGAATCTAGTTTTACATATTGTTTAATCACATGACCATTTTATTCTGATTTTAATCGTTAACTAATCGATACTATATAATATAGTAATAACTTAAGTGTCACGTGATAACTTTCTAGACCATCTTCAAGTTTATTTTCCCGTCAAAAATCACGTTCCAATTCTAAATCTTTTATTAAATACAATTAATTAGGTAATCTAATCAAACATTTATGGTCATCGATTTTTTCAGTAATATTTTCATATTTTCCGAATGTTTTCAAAATCCATATAGATATTATCATATTTAAGTTTTTAAATAAATTTTTTACACTAACTAATTAAACTCAAATATTTTATCATTAGATTTTTTAATACTTTTGATTGTTAATCATTAATTAAATAAATTTTTTATCATTAGTAGCTTTTTGTGATATTAGTAAAAGTTTCTAAAATTGCAAAAATGCACATAATACTATCGACTTAAAGGTTAAAACATATTAAATCAATTCATCAATTAATCTTAAATAGAGATGATAATGTTACAAATACAACATAAAATATTACATAAAACAAATATTTAGAGTTTTATGAGTTATAAAAATAAATCTTTTATTATTTCATATTTTTTTATTCAACACGTGCATGCATCACACAGATTTCTGATCCGATAACAATAATAAAACACATACAAGTTTTTGTGTTTGTATTTAGCCCAAGGTATATATATATATATATATATATATATATATATATATATATATACCAACCACCTTCTATATCTAACACAAACTAACTTAACCGCCATGCACAGGTTTTCGCATCATCACATATTATTATTATTATTTCTCCTTCTCCTCCGATCAACTTTTCCGGCCAAAACCCATCCTCCGGCGACACACCCACCGGAGTCAACGGTCAAACACCTCTCCGGCACCCCAAAGTGGCACCAATTCTCAAAGCTAACGAACTCCGGCAAGGGCACCACCTTCTCCGGCATGTCGGACCTTAAACGATACTTCCACCGGTTCGGCTACCTCGCCGGCGCCGGCGAAAACTACACCGACACCTTCGACGACACCCTCGAAAACGCCGTCGTAAACTACCAGAAGAAGCTAGGGTTACAGGTCACCGGAAAACTCGATTCCGACACCGTTGATCAAATCATGTCCCCCCGGTGCGGCGTCTCCGACGAACTCATCAACCAGAGGGGTAATAATAATATCCACGTCAGCAAACATTACGCGTTTTTCGCCGGAGAACCGAGGTGGAGGAAACCTAAGTCGTCGGAGACGTTGACGCTAACGTACGCCTTTTCCGACACTCACATGATCGACTACATAAGCTACTCCGATATACGAGAATCTTTCCGACGGTCGTTCTCACGGTGGTCGGAAACGATTCCGGTGAACTTCACGGAGGTGGATGACTACCGGAAAGCTGACGTCAAGATAGCGTTTTACTACGGCGATCACGGCGACGGGGTGGCGTTCGACGGTGTTTTGGGGGTGTTGGCTCACGCTTTTTCGCCGGAGAATGGTAGGCTCCACTTGGATAAAGCTGAAACGTGGGCCGTTGATTTGAAGTCGAGTAGATCGAATGTGGCCGTTGATTTGGAGTCTGTGGCGACTCATGAAATCGGGCATATACTCGGGTTGGCCCATTCGTCGGTTAAGGAGGCGGTTATGTACCCGAGTTTGGGTCCGAGAACGAGGAAAGTGGATCTTAAGATGGATGATGTTATCGGGGCCCAGAAGTTATATGGGTCGAACCCGAATTTTAGGTATACTCCGTCCATGGAGTCGGATATTTCTTCCGGGTGTCGACCCGGTGGAGGGAGATGGGTCGGGTGGGGGACTTTGTTGGTGTTGCTTGTTGGCGTTTTAGTTTTGGTGATATTTAATTGATTTACTTTTTAACAACAAAAAATTATCAACGTTATGAATTTATAACAAGTTTTCTAGAGTGTATTGTTTTCTAAAAAATTTAAACGGTCAAACGCTATTTTTATTTTCCGGTTTATTTTAAAAAATGCATTTTAAAAATGAAGATAAACAATTGATTTGCCGTTTCTAAAATGAAGTTATATGGACCCAATGATAAATATAAATTTAGTGTAAAAGGTAAATATAATAAAAATAATTACCCTATAAAAGAATAAGCATAGTAAAATTAGTCTAGACAAATAAAATAATTTATAAAAGAATAAAAACAAGGAAGAGACGAAGATAAAGATGAGGATGATGAGGGCAAGCTTGCTATAGTTAAAAGTCCTTGAAAATACAATTTGCATTTCTATTAAACATTCTTATTTTTTAGCAACAAAGACGATCAATAGTTGTGTGTTGAGGAGATGACCACACAAACTTGAAATGATGCTTGAAAAGTATACGTTGTAATTGTTGGGCATATATGGTTTGTATTCGTTTTATGCATTTTAATATTTATCTTTCTTCATGTCTTTAAACTTAGAGTTTGGTTATATAACCACAACCAACGAAAAACTAATAGTTTTTATTTACCTGTACTATTTGGGGATATAAAAAAACTCATTAAACGTTTTAAATGCAGTATGATGGAAAAATAAAGAACTTATTAGAATGTTTTCTCAGCATTGAAAGTGTCGATATGTTGGCCCTGAGCATGCGCAAGTTTGAATTTCTTGGTCCCTTATTTGCATCTCATGGGCATGCATTTGAGTGTTTGTGTTCGAGTAAATACTATAGGTCACTATATGTTTTTTAAACATATTGATCATTTACTTATAAATTCATTTGAAGTTTGTCCCACCTATGTGAGATGAATTCCCATCAAACTCTTAACTATACTTTTATTTCAAACTAGCTTTAGTAAACCCGTGTATTACACGGGTTAAATAAATAAAATATTAATATAATAAATTTATTAATTATAAATGATATTATAAGATATGATATGACTGAAATTATAAAACAGTGATATTAACTTTTTAACATTTTGTTTTTACCACTTTTTTTTTAAATAAACATTTTGTTTTAAAATAAACCGTATAAAAATGTTATTTTTAAAAATTTTCTTTTTTGTTTTTAGAAAATTGACTTTTTAAAAATATCAATTTATTTAGAAATAACCTTAATAAATAGATTTATTTTTTAATTTATTAAATATTAAAAAATATTAAAATAATATTATTAGTAATTAAGGTAATTATTTAATAGTAGAGAGAGGCGGGAAAATTTCTCTCAGAATGATTGTGGTGCTGACACGTGGCATCCCCATTTACTCTTTTATTAGAGTAGAAGGATACACCGCTTTATGTATTTTTTATCACATTAATATTAGCTCGATTTTAAAAAAAGTTAAATTAGAACGCTGTGGAGCTCTAATCAAAGAGAACTTATTGCTTTATATTCATTAATATCTATGTGCAAGTTAGTAAAACTTATACTTTAATTGGATTTTCTAGCTTAAAACATATTATAATTAGCAAAACGGGTAAGATAAACTGAAGTGTTGTTATGAATACAACTTGGCTACTAAAAATAGCCATGGGGACTACGTTAGGTTGGTGACGATAATGGACGTGGTAAGGATGCGAGAGATTGTAATTCTTTTGGTTCAATTACTTAGCAATTTGAGGCAATTCATTATTATTCCGATCTCATTCAATCTCCAACCAAATATATATTTATTTAAAATTAAATTCAATTTGCAATTTTAGCGAATTCAAATGATATTTATATTTCGCTTGTCACCATAGTCCATAGGTTCACCATATCGGGTCGGATATTACCCGGGCAACGTGTACGGAGGAATATCACCCGATACCTCAATGTTCGCTTGCGATAAAACCCTAAACCCTAAAAACAATCAATTGTATTGAAAATTTTCGACAATTTCATCAGATCTCCGATCTCGCGATATCGGCTATGGCTTCAAGATGCAACAGATTCATGAACAAAGCTTCAATTTCAAATCTCAAATCTGCTTTTAGGTCGTCCTCCATGCCCAAATCTGCTCCTTCGTCCCCGAAATTCCCTCTTCCAACCAGATCTACCGCCTCACCGGTTCCTCGCTTTTCAGTTTCAAGGTAGTACTTCTACATTAATTAACATGGTCCATCTGGTGTATACACTCCATTGATAGGAAGTTTACTTGTGGTTTAGTGATTGCTATCTATGTGTTGTAATTAGACTCCACTTTGGAAGAAAAATGATTTTGAAATATAAGTGGAATTAGTGCAAAGCTGTACACGTTATCATGTCTAGGAGAGACGATAGTCTTTGAGGGTTATTGAAGGGAACATAAAATTCATGTTTGGCATTGAAATCGAAAGAGTTTGATATGGTAAACAGATGGTACGAATTATGATAAATTGATAGTTATAATACAGTTTACTGCATTATTGGAAAACATAGACAACCTGAGAAATTTGGTTGACTCCTAAAATTAAGTCTCTCTTTTTCCTGCTCTTAGAATTAAGGTTTATAATTATGTCTTGAAAACCAGTTATCCATTGCTCATATATCTTATGTATTGTTAATGTGGTTGTGTATCTTTTGGTACTTATGTGATGTTGTTGATTTTGCTGTAAAAGGCTAACAGAACTTGAGAAGTTTTGTAGCGTTTAGTAGATGCAAATACACAATATTAAACAGTTTGTGATAATGTACCTGATAGGTGCCCATCAGAACTTGGATGTGTGCAGTCACTATTGCCCCTACATAATGCAGTTGCTGCAGCAAGATTAACATCCTGCCTGAGCACTACTTCAAGGACTTGTAGATCTCTTTCACAGGGTACACTCTGCCGTACCTCTCCCGGCCTCTAATATGTTTTGTGTTATTTTACTGTGAGTCACAAATTCTCCCATGTGATATGTGTGTTTCTTCCATATGTTGATTGCATGATAATATGTTTTCTGTATTGTGTTTGCTGGATCTGAATCACAATATCACATTGCTGTTGACATGATTCTTTGATGCATGTGCAAATGTTAGTTTGCTGTTTTTCAACTTTGGTGGTGCGTTTAGCGTGCGCATGCTATTTATAAGATGACAAGAGCGCTGCAACTTGCATGTGTCAACCTAAAGACTAAATAAGATGGCACAGCTGTATACTAAATGTGCATTATGGGAGTAGTGTGTTTCATTTGGATGTCTAGTGTGTAATACTTAGTATTTTAGTACTGTTTTAAATAGCCAATACATTGAAGTACTAAATAAGCTTGTATATTATATGAAAGATAAGCTAATGAGAATTAATGAATATTAGATATTAATTGTACATATGTTACAGAAGTAAGTAATATATTAAGAAAAATACCTCCAAGGTTGTGCCTAGAGAATCCACTCCATTGCTTGCGCAGTTGATGTGGCAGCAAAAGACTTCAGAATATGACACCCAGTCATGTTCAAATAGAACATAAACACTTAAAGATATTAATAAAATGAGTGTGATTAAAATCATTGTGCATCAGAGAATCAAAGAACACATTTCTCAGTTGATTTAGTATCTAGAGTGTGAGAGGATGCATTGATCAGGTATCTGACTGGAGTTTGGTTCCTGCAGGCACATGATTTTCTCAATGCATGAAAGAAATGAACTGGGATTTACAAGATCTGTCTTCTTATCAAGTATGAGTATTCACCAAATAAAAGTTTTTAGGATTATTAATAGACTCTGGCGTAACGAGTGAACTTTTTGAGTGTTTGTGTATGATTCATTTGCTATTTTATGCATAAGGACAAACAAAATACAAAATTGGCAAAATTCTGTGTCGTACCTTGAAATGTGCTGAATCATACTATTTCTTGTGTGTTTCAACAAACATGTATTTGTTCTCAATTAGCTGAAACTAGAGTTATATAGTAACACGAATTCTGCTTTTCCCAGATGCATTTGATGGATCGTGATACATTTTGCTGTTTGTAGAGGTGGGCTCCAATCATCATGCTAGTAGCAAGGAACTTTATTCGTATAATACATGCTTTGCATTTAATGATTTGCAAAACCATTAATTACATTGATGTTGAATTATTAACTGTTTCTTGAACACGCCAATTGTTTGAAAGTAGGGTCCTTGTTATCTGAAATTGTAACACTGTAACTGTGGAAATAAGTTAAATCTACAAACATTTGCATTCATGGTGTGAAATTCATTTAACTGAGAGTAGAGTATGTATAGTAACTCGAGATTCTCGTTTTCCCCAGATGAATCTGATGGAACGTGATACATTATGCTGTTTCTAGAGGTGGGCTTGCTTCATCATGCTAATAAGACGGAACTATACTTGGATTATATATAACTATTTTTGGTCCCCTTTCACAAGTATTAGGAAGTAAAACCATTGAGATATATTCACAAGAAGATTTTTATGTTCATTTTTTTTGTGTGACATCTTGAAATCTTGGGTTGTAACATTACTACATAGAAGCTCGTATCTGTATCTGATATGGGTTCTTTTTGTTTGAACTAGAGCTTGGTTTATCAGTTCCAAGGTGACCCGTTAGCAGACATTTCGGCTGAAAACATTGAACAAGAAGACAGGTTTTGTAATTCATCCCAGTTATTTTGTAATTCATAAAAAACAAGCCAGAACAAAGAACTCAAGCATTATTCTTCACAATCTCTTGTATGCTGTTTACATACAACTTTAAGATGTTTCTTTTGTTGGGATTGATCTCTTATGTTTTCACTTTTCCTTTTATTTTGCTTAATGGTTCAGATTAAAACATCTGAATGAAACGCAAACACGAAAGAACACCATTTGTTAATATTGACCCTCTTGGAAAACCAAAATCGACATACAATAAAACATTTTTGTTAACTAAGATCAATGTATCATTCAATCCAGCTAAAAGCAGCCTCTTTTAACACTCTTTTGTCTCTCATTATCTTCCTCATTGCATCTGCATCTTCCCACCTACCAAACCGTGCATACATATTTGACATCATAACATAAACAAACTCACCATCACCTTCAAGATCAAACACCTTTCTAGCTGCAGTTTCTGCCACTTTTAAATCCCCACAAATCCCACAAGCTGCAAGCAGCGCCCGCCAGACACCCGCACACGACTCAAGCCCTAGACGATTTATCATCCCTTCAGCTCTCCAAACTTCCCCTTCATGACCCATAAGCCTGATCATGCAAGAACAATGCTCTACTGTTGGCTCTATTTGGTAATCGCGTATCATTGATTCAAAGTATCTGGTTGCAACCTCTAGTGGCATCTTGTTATGCCAACAAGCTGATAACACGTTCAAAAATGTGATCCCATCCGGTTGTAGATCTTTCGTGTGCTTCAATTGCTCAAATAGTTCAATCACTTTGGTTGAATTCTCATTGTGAGCAAACCCTGATATCATAGCATTCCAAGTTACTATATTTTTATCCGGTAGGGCTTCAAATATGAATTCTGCTATATTCACTTGCCCACATTTAGAGTACATATCGATCAAAGCGCTACCAACGACTACAGGTGCATCAAGACCACATTTCACCACACAACAATGGATCAAAGTCCCCCATCTATGTGCTCCAACACACGCTACACCACTTAAAATGCTTGAAAATGTGAACTCGTCCATTCGTATCTCATTCAAGTGCATTTGGTAGAAGAATTTAAGGGCATTTCGTGCATCATTACGGTTCACATACCCTGTTAGAATCGAGTTCCACGAAGATGAATTCGGGTTTGGCATTGTTGACAAAACCTCAATAGCCTGTTCCATGTTCCCAAACTGTGCAATCCCAGTTATTATCTCATTGTATGATATCGTATCCGGGTTTGGCATCCGATTCAAAAACCCAACCGCTTGTTCAATTCTTCGGTTCCTACTACTCGCAGCAATCACCGAGTTCCAAGAAACCGTGTCCTTGAACCACAATGTGTCAAAAATCTTGATTGCATCCTCAACAAGCTCACATTTCCCATACATATCAATCAAACAATTGGACACAAAAGTACTACATTCTACACCAGACTTAACAATCTTGGAGTGAACACACTTACCCAACTGTATAAAACTTAACTGTCCACAAACAGCTAAAACCGCGGTATAAGAGTATGAATCAGAACAAATGTCAGATCTTTCTAGCTGAACAAACAAACTCAAAGCCCGACGAAACTTCCCCGAACGAAAGTACCCCGAGTTCAACGAGTTCCAAGCAACTAAACCTGGTTTAGGAATTTCATCAAACAGTTTGTGTGCATCTTTCACCATCTCAAGTTTAACATAGAAATTGATTAGTGCAGATGAAACAAATGCATTTGCAGTGAACCCTGATCTCAAAATGTAGCAATGAAGCTGTTGACCATGGTTATAAAGACCCAAATTCGTGCATTCTTGAATCTTGTAAACCAAATGGTACTCGTTTGGTTTGTCACCATTGTTAGTGATTTCACTGTGGTGGTCGTTTTCATGGAGGTATGAAGTGTGTTGAGAACAAGAACAAAAGGGTTCTAATTGGGGGAATTTGCAGCCATTGATGAAATGATTAAGGTGTTGTCGATGTTTGTAATTTGATAAGTATGATTTCGTTATTGTAGCAAAGACCTTCATAAGGTCCTTTATTCAGGAACACTTAGCCATTTCGGTTAAGTGGGGTGGTAGTTCGGTAGTGCACACGACACTATTATGCATGTGTTCTTTTGTTTTGTTTTTAGTATATGCTAGTCTAGAAATATACCGAATAAAAAATATTAAGTTAAATATAAAATAGTTTTTTTAACATCCATTTTTGTTAATAGAAAATCAACAATTATATATACACATTGGAGAATTTTAAACATACAAACACTTGATTAGAAAGAATATAATTTACTATTAAACCATTTTCTTAAAAAAAATATTATTAAAATATTTATAAAAAGTAATGAATTAAAAAAAGTGTAAAACAAACTTATTTATTAACTGACAAAAGAGAATCGGAAAAATAAATGATATAAATAAATATTAGGAATTAATAAATAAAATTAAAAAACAAACTTATTACTCCTATATAAATTGAGAAAATTTTGAACAGTAATAATAATGATATAATAATAATTATATTTATAAATTGAGAAAATTTTGAACAGTAATAATAATGATATAATAATAATTATATTTATTTATTATATGAAGAAACATATGCACAAAAAGTAAATGAGGTTTTTAGAATTATTACAAGTGTTATTTTACTAATGCATCAACTCCTACAAATATTTAATAATCTAAAATATGACTCAATTGTTGATAATTTATATCGATAATTTAACCGTTGTTAATCATAAATTTTTATTTGACTAATAACTTTTTATTTTTAGTCAGGGTATAAATATATGATAATTATATGATAATAAATGATGTTGCTTTGATTTGACTTTTAATAATGATCATGTCAAACAAAACCGAACCAAATCAAACCGAACCTGTAAAACTCTAGGCGAATCCCACATCGGCCGTGTACAGGAGAGATTCCTGGTTCATAAGGAATGTTCTGCCTCTAATATCACCAACGCGTTTTGGGCGTATTGGCTGTGGATGAGAGGAAAACGCCACAGTTAATCGTGCTCAGGTGGGAGCAATCCAGGGATGGGTGACCTCCCTGGGAAGTTTTCACTTGAGCAACTAAAAGCAAATCCGTGAGCTCCTTGTGAGCAAAGCGGACAATATTGGTGGTACGAGAGGCCGGATGTTACAAATGGTATCAGAGCCACTCCTGTGCCGTTCGGGATGGTGGGGCAAACCTCATCAAGGATGATGAGTCCCCAGGGGTGTTCATAGGGACAAGTTAGGCGAATCCCACATCCATAGATGGGATGGTGGGGCAAACCTCATTGAGAACGATGAGTCCAAAAGGGGAGGTGTTTGTAACACTCTAGGCGAATCCCAAATCGGTCGTGTACAGGAGAGATTCCTGGTTCATAAGAAATGTTCTGCCTCTAATATCACCAACGCGTTTTGGGCGTATTGGCTGTGGATGAGAGGAGAACTCCACAGTTAATCGTGCTCAGGTGGGAGCAATCCAGGGATGGGTGACCTCCCTGGGAAGTTTTCACCTGAGCAACCAAAAGCAAATCCGTGAGCTCCTTGTGAGCAAAACGGACAATATTGGTGGTACGAGAGGCCGGATGTTACATAACCCATCAAATTCATTTCTTCAAATTTATGCATAAAAATGAATTATGTTGTTACACTTAAAAACCAAACATGATAACATAGTATAAAACAAGATATATGCTTCTTTGAGCATATATAAAATCTCACATGCATGCAACATACGTCTCACTTGTTCCCTTGTGTAGTTGTCGATGATGGGTACCCAATCCCATGACGAGTGTTCGGAAACACCATAAACACCGTGCCGGAAACCGCCCCGATCACCGGCGGCACCACCATCATCACCATCTCCTCACTCGTCTCAAACCGCGGGTACAAACACTCCACCGTATTCTCATCCAACAGCGCCACCACCGCGAACACCACTGCCGCGAAAGCCGCATGCACAAAGTCCCCAAACCGAAGCCTGTACTTGGACACATCAACAGTACTTGAATCAGGAGGGGGCCAGAAGCCGCGGGGGGTGGCGATGACGTAGCGGGTGGAGCCATCGTCGGGGTCCTGGTAGCTGTCGGTGAAGGAGGAGAGGATGCAGGAGAGGCCGCAGAGGGAGATGAGGGCGGCGGAGAGGTATCGGTTGATGGTGGTGCAGTGGCCGTTGTTGGTGAGGATGGGGTTGAGGAACTGGAAGGTGAAGACGGTGCCCGTCGGGAGGAGTTTTATTAGGTTTCCGACGCCGGAGAGAGTCTTGCTCTTGAAGCTGCTGGTGGTGGTGGTGGCGGCCATTGGTGGTGGTTGTGGTGGTGGTTGTTTGGATGTTGAGGATGGAGTTTATAGAGGTGTTTGTGTGTGGATATATATATATATATATATATACACACACATACTAGAAGGGTTATTTTTAGTAACATATATAGATATTATGAAAGTCATTTTGTATTTATTTAATAACTTCTAATATGACTATTAAAATGTATTTATTCATACGCATTCTCTAAACATTTACTCCTAGCTATATATATACACTGATGTTTATACGACTGAATGCTCAACATCTTGAAAATAGAGAGCTACAACATATATATCTTAGTCCATTGCATCAAAGGTTTTTTTGATGACTATTAAATATATTTGAGGGTTGCACACGCGATGCGATAAAAAACACAACAGAGTAATAAGAAAGCCGCTAACAATCTAACACGTTTGAACAATTATTGGTGCAATATAATATACATATGAAAGTTTATAAAACATAAGATAATATAAAAGTAATTTTAAGAATTTAATTAAACACAAAACTAATTGTTATACATAATTAATTTGATTTGTAAAATAACTTCGTTAATAGTTGTAATAACTATAAAATGAAAGTTGTACTTTAACTAATATATGAGATTTATAATCAATACTATTATTTATTTACTTTTTGTATTTAATCATATAACTGGCATGCGTGTTAAATATAATTAAGGTACTATTATTCACAAAATACCATTTTTCCCCTTTAAACTTTTAAAAATAAAAGTGAAAAAGAAGAATTTTATCCTACTGGAATATATGAAATATTATATAGATATGTCAATAGCTTTGACTTGATATGTATTAATTTATATGTATTTATATATTATAGGAAAGGTTCCTGAGAAAACAATAAGTTATGAAAAAATTACAAAAAAACAAAGGGTACGTATATGTAATTATGAGTTACATATGTAAACTCATTATTTACGTATATGTAAATCAATATTCTCCTCGTCATCGTTAAAGTGATTTAAATTATACATATATATAATTATCTAAAATGAGGAGAGATCATAAGAAAACCATAATGTTATGAGAAAAATAAAGAAAACCAACGAAACCAATCATATAATTTATAAATTTTTTTATCACTACCGTTATATATATGTGTAAGTATATATAAATAAAGGTATGGATCAAATGAAAACCGTAGCATGGTTTTTTATATATGTCACACATAGGTTACGTATGTGTAACCATTTTTCATTCGACATAGTGTTACGTATACGTAAAACTCTTCATTCTTGTATGTATACTCAACATATATGTATCACATACTTAAATAATATTTTAACAATTAAAATAACAAAAAAATTATGAATTATATTATTGGTTTTCGTGGTTTTCTTTGGTTTTCACATAACTATTGATTTTCTCAGGAACCCTCCCCTATCTAAAATAATAAGGTCATACTTAAATTATTTATAAATATTATGATTGGATAAAAATAGTTTTCATGATTTTCTCGGTTTTCTCATAAGTAGATGGTTTTCTTTTGACCGTCCATGTATATTATAAACATGTATAATGTATGTGTAACTTTATTATATTTTTCTGATCTAAGCATGCGCATAAAACTTGTTAGGAGAACAACACATTATGTAAATGATTAATTAAAAGGATAATTATTTTATATTTTACAATTATATATTTTTTATTGAATTAATTGAATTGAATTGTTATTAATAGATGAATGATTTTATTAATATACTATGTGTGTATAGAGAGAGATGGAGATAGAGGCTTTGATTAGAAGTAGGATGAGCAAAGAATGGGTTCCTTCTACTCTTCAATTAACAAACGGTTCTTCTAAGCTTTATGCAAGACTTTCTTAAAATGTTAAAAGTATTATATATTCCTACTTACGATTGAAAAAAGTGTTCACAACGTTCCAAACTTGAATATCTTACGTGTAATTAACCATGAAGGAATTTTCTTCCAATCTTAATGATAATTATTTCTTCGAGAAATCTTTATTTATAGCCAAATTAAAGTCAAAAAATTTTTTAAGTTCGATGGGGAAATATTAATTTGTTGTCACTTAATAATCAACGGATCCTAAATTAAGTGATATTAGAAATCAAAACCAATAAGATAGTAACATGTCAGAAAAGTTGAGGAAAATCTCGTGGTTTCATTCTTGTTTCTTAAAACCACAACTCACACATAACCTACTCGTAATCCTAATTCCTACACCACAAATAATTTACATTAATCCGTCACAAACAAAAGTCAAACTTTTTATTTTAAAAAAAACATTACCATTCTAACTTCAAATGATTTTTCAAATAGACGTAACCCTCCACCCTCATGATTTGATTCTTGTAATGGGAAAATTTGATTAGTTTTTTGGATTTTCCATTTTTAGAAACATAACGAAATTTAGAATATTATTGTTCGATCCGTTTCTATAGCTAGCTTTTCCTCTTTCCATAAATGCTTACGCCAACAGCCAACCTCAGGGGGTTTGTATATATATTTTTTTCAATCTTATAAATAGTATATGTAATTTTAGAAAAAACAATATGTTACCATTTATTCCAAATAATTTTATTGTATTGAATAATACAATTCGTTGAGAAGTGACTTGAAACGAATAAACGATAATAATATACATGAAAAAATGGAGGGTAAAGGTTCTGAATACAAATAACTTTAAAATTAAAAAGTGTTAAAAAATTTTCAATCATTTATCTTCTTAATCAATGGTAAAAATCAATTTGTAGCAAAAAATTTGTTGGAGGAATATTTTATAAATAGTCACTTTTGTTGACTTTTTGCAAGTTCTTCCATTATTTTTAAACGTTTATAACTTTTATGTATGGAATTATTTTTAATTAAAATTACACCCTAAAAACGAGTATTTTATCTTTAAAACAAGTACAGTATTGTTAAATAATATATCAATAATTTTTTTTACGTTTTTAAGCTCATAGCTCGTCATTGTGTCTTTTAATGCAGTTAATTACTTAATTGTGTTTTTTTATTAGTTATTATGTTTTTTTAAAAATTATTGTGTTTTTCTTAAATGATGAATTTTAAAAAAGTATGATGACAGAATAACATTATTGTGTATCTCTAATATGTAAAACACAATAATAAATTAACAACTAATTAGTCTAAGAGGCTGTTTGGCAATATCTGAATGATTAAATGCTGAACTAATAAGAGGTCTGAACCATTAAGTGCTGAACTATTAAGAGGTCTGAGCCATTAAGAGCTAGTATATCGTTTAACTATTCAAAGGCAAATGTCTGACCAATTCAGATAAGAGGTCTTAACCATTCAGCATTAGACCTCTTAACCATTCAGCATTAGTATAATACTTAACCATTCAGAGGCAAATGTCTGAACCATTCAGACATTTGCTCGCGAAACAAACAGTCTGAACCATTAAGTGCTGAACCATTCAGACATCTGAACCATTAAGAGGCTGATTAAGAGGCTGCCAAACAGCCCCTAATACATTAAAAACAATAACAAAATAACACAATGTCTCATTGCGTTTTTTGATCGTCATTGTGTGATCTTGAACACTATGAGTTTTGAAAAATACATTGGTGAAACAAAATCATTGTGTACTCATAAAACACAATGATAGATAACAACAAGTTTATATAATGTATAAAAAATAATGACAAAAATAACGCATTGTGTTATTTTTAACATTATGAGTTTTGATAAATATATTGGTGAAAGTATATTATTATGCACTTCTAATTGTAAAACACAATGATAGATAACAAATTTATATAATTTACAGAAACAATAACAATAGTAACACAAAATGATCTAAAACGTAAACTACAATGATGAATACATATAACAAATGATGTAAAATATATGACATAATAAACGTATATGACACAATGAGTTGAAGTATTTGACACAATTATCAAAATGCCCTCATCAATAAAACAATAAAAAGAAACGTGCTAAGCCCACAATTTTTCTTAAACTTTTTAGATTAAATATCTTTTTACTATAAACTCATTTAAAGATGACGAGAATAATAAGTTCATGTAACATGTTAATTTTTTTGAGGATTCAAAATTCATTTGTTTACATAAAGTTTTCTTTTGATCGATCATCTTTAAATTTTGTAATTAATATTTCATATTAAAACCTCAAATTAAGGTGATTAAATATTTAAATATTTGGTTAGTTGTAACATATTACGTCACTAATTGGAGGTCGTGCCACACAAACGTTTGAAAGAAATCAAGAATATTAACTTACTAAGGATAAGAAGCAAACCAAGAAAAATGACTAATCGTGTTGTCTTTTCTTCAACAATCATCTTAATTACGAAAATTATATTACCTAAAGAACACTCATCAAATAGATAGACATTTAAGAAATGATTCTTATCTGCTTTTGTAAAACACAGAGAATTATAACAATATTTAATTAGAGGCAATTTTTTATTTTTTATTTTTAATGGCACGACAACAATGTTTTTAGCTTGAAAATGTAAAAGATACAACCATTGCAAATTTGCAATGTGAGATATTGTTATCAGGGTACTAAAAATCAAATAACTAGATTGTTAGTACTTATATTATTAATTAACAGCAATTATATATGTTATATTTCAACTTTGAATCTATAGTAATTGTAAGTCACACATTGGTTGAGGGAGATAGTAAGACCTTCTTTATAAAGGGGTGAAAATAATTATCTATGTAGATGCGTTTTGCCTTGGCGAGCAATTCATTGGATGAAAACGAAACCGTTAGTTCCTGGATGGGCAACTCATCATGGACAAAACGGACAACAACTTGGTACCGTTTACTTGGATTGTTACACTTAGTATCAAAGTCAGGGACCAGACTAGTGTGCTAGCGAGAATGATGGGCTCTCTAACATAGGTGGGGATGTAAGTCCCACATCGGTTGAGAGAGTCACAAATCGATCATTATAAAAGGGTGGAAACATTCTCTATCTAGAAGTGTTTGCTTGGGCGAGCAATCCGTCGTGTAAAAATAAAACCATGATTTCAGGATGTATAATCCGTTGGGGGCAAAGCACCCACCAAGTAGTAGAACATATAGCCTCGATCAAACCTGTACCATTGCTCGAGATTTGAGAAGAAGCCAATAACTCCATCATAGTTTTTGGACGAATGATCATAATAAAATCCACATCTAGCCAATAATAAAGGTATAAAAAGTAGTCTGTAATTGAAAATAAAAAAATAATAATAATTTTTAGTATAATTATAAAATAAAAATAAGAAATAAGATGTGAATGCTATAAGATTATTCATCGGATCTCTTCTAACTATTGAACAATCTACTAATCGTTCATCTCATTTTGATCCATAATTGCACCTTTATGGTTTATGATTTTATTGTTCATGCACATTGTAAGGGTATTCTCAACAGATTTAAGAACTTATATAACTAAATATAAACTTTCAGTTATTAGATTTCATCTTATTCTTATGCCCAAGATTAGCAATTATTCTAAATCTTCAATAACAGAATCGTGAACATTTTCTTGAAACTATGTCAAAACACCTTACTCTAACTCATCCCCATTGTAACCCAAACTGATTTTTGACCCGTTACCAAATCCTACGACATCTTTTGTGAAAATGATATGATTAATGTTTCCGTATGCTCTTTAAGGTTATGTTGACACTTTCAACCAAGGTGGTGGGAACCCAACAAAGTTGTCCTAGTCGCCTTCCGCACCTCCATCAAACCAAACCGGCCACAAAATCACACCCAAAATTCTTTGTTCACATGGCGGCACCCTCAGTTGACCAACCAGTTGACCCAATTCGAGAAAACGCACAACAAACTACAACCGTCAATCATTCATTAACTTCACTGCAGAACCAGTTTCAACTTCCTTTATTTGCAAGCATGGATTTTATCACAAGAGGGGGAATCATCCCTCATTCCCTAGTACATCCGCTTTACCTCGGAAAGAACGTTTCTTGGAGTTGAAGTACCAATGAACTATTTCCTGTTAATAGAAGAGAAATGAAACCAAATAGGGGGTTTTAATGTCATATGTTGCAAGTGAACATTCAACTAATGGTGATGGTTTTAATGATATGATCTGGATGAGGTTAAGCTTTAGAAACCAAATCTAAGGTGGTTTTTCGGTTCTATATAGCATACCAACCTGTATATAGAGGTTTTGCTTTAGAATGTGTGGGGGTCTGCTAAAATGGCGAAGCCAAGGTTGCCAATGTACAGTTTACTGCTTTGTCTATTAACGCTATATACCACCCTTGAAGATGATCATAATAAGTCAAAAGTTAGTTATGTCATACAGTTTTTCTTTCTGTTTTCAAATGTAATTAATAAAACTGTAGCAGCAGAAGCATGTGTTGGGCAGCAATAATAATACATGTATACAAATAAACAATTAAGTACAACTATCCATCAATGCTTCTAAATAAGTTGTAGCAAATAATTGAATATGTTATCATAAAAAGAATCTTCCCTTTTAATGCCTAAATTTGCAGATGGTAAAGTTACAACCAGGAAAAAACACATTTCCCTGGATAAAAATGAACCTGTTGAGGCTTATTTGATGTCAAAATTCAGCTGAACCAGGTGCTCGGGGGAACGGAATTGTGTCTCGAATGTTATCGATTCCAGTTGCAAATTGCACAAGTCTTTCAAAACCTAACCCAAAGCCAGCATGTGGAACTGAATAGGACAAAACAATTAGTACAAGAAAATCCAAGATTATGTTTTATTCAATTATTATTAAATCGAAAAGTGTCTTTTCAGCATGTATAAGTTTCCACTTCTTAATTCCTACTAGTTGCAACACTTCCTTTTATAATTTCATGAATGGCAATATCTATATAATTACTAATACACCCACTACCATTCAAACCATATGATCAAATGATGTTATTATTAAATGTATGACACTATGACTGTATGAGCATATGACAGGCTGTTTTCAAGATTTTAACATATGAAGAAACTGAAGAAAAAAGTAGATGCTAACCTGTACCATAACGCCGAAGATCGAGGTACCACCAAAAGCTTTCCTTATTAAGCTTGAGTTCATCTAGGCGAGTTTCCAAGTAATCTAGACGTTCTTCCCTTTGACTTCCACCAATAAGCTCACCAACCTAGCAGACAAAAAATTATTATAGCTAATAAGTTTATATTTTATTTCATAGATAACAGGTGACATGAGTAAAACTAAAAAAAAAAAAATCAGCTAATAAGGAAATGAGTAGATAACAGGTAACATGAGTAAAACTAAAAAAATTCAGCTAATAAGGAAATGAGTCACTCTCCTAAATTGCATTTATAAAAAAAAATGATTTTTGATAGTGACAAAGATATGGAAAATTATTTAACCAACAACCCAATGGGCCTTGGCATGGATAGTCTAAGGTAGAAAGAAATTTATGGAAGGAAGCAATGTATATAGAGAGAGAAAGAGAGAGAGAGAGAGGATGAGGGCAGAATAGAGGGCATCACAAAAAAAATACTTTGTAAGGTTTCGGCCTAAAAGTCTAGGCTTGGCTGTAAAGTTTGCGCCAGAGAAGATCACCATAACTGGGTTTTTCTTTGGTGTTTATTTTTAATAAATAATAACTGCAGTTCAATTCCTACTCTCCTTTTCATTTGTTATTTCTGTTCAATTTCCAAGTTATATGCTGTTAGTTTCTATCAGTTTTTCTTAAAGTATTTATCCAACCCACTTTTTACTAGTCATTTTAACATAGTACCCATCCTACCCACTTTGCCAACCATACTTGCATAAAATGTTTCACCCTTTTGTCCTTAATAAATGCAATGCCCCAAAACACAGTTTGGTTTAAACCTTCAACTATTGATAAACGATCCGAATCACCCAACAATATTGATGCTTAAGGCAAAATCAATGTTCTGATATATTTGCAATAATTACTAAGAGGAAGATAGGTAAATTTTGGATTGAAACTTCTCTAATAAGAGATATGTTCAGTTATTTTCAGACGAATGAAGTAGTACATTAACTTATTGGGAAGTTAAACTCGCCATCTGATGGTGGATTGATTTCATTAGGCGCGTGGTATTCAGAAGACTAATAAAAAAGAAAAAATGAAGCAAATATTACCCGCGGAACCAGCATATCCATGGCTGCAACTGTTTTTCCATCATCATTTAGTCGCATGTAGAACGCTTTGATATCCTGGATGTTTTTATAAAAATACCACTGATTAAATTTAGTAACAAATTTAATTCTCACACAGTAGGGAATATATCATGCCTTAGGGTAGTCGGTTATAATAACAGGACATCCATTAAAAGCCTCCTCAGTTATATAACGTTCATGCTCACTTTGCAAATCACATCCCCATTTCACCTATAATATAACTGACGTACAATTAGAAGTGCATTCACCAATATGAAGGAAATATAAATTAACCGCTTTGTTGCAAGTATGTCCACAAATAAAGAGCTAAAAATTAAAAATATCTGCATCTTGATGAATTTAATACTATGGTAGTCGTTGAAATGTTGTTTGAATCCAAAAATCAACTTTATGGAAAAATTCAACTCTAGTATTTCCCAAATACAAATTTATCAAAATAATTTCAATTGCGCAAATACTAAACTGCTACATTTAAACTTTAATAAATCAAACATTAAAGACCAACTTGTTTGACTCTCAAAAGACAACTTATTTGGCAACTTTAAGACATAGAACAAAACAAAAGTACCGGAAATTCAAATTTCTTCTTTGATTTTAGAAGCAATTCAACTGCATCTGTGTAAGTCATCCGCACAAAGCTTTTCTCAACAACATCCTGTTGGGCAAAAATCACAAGTTATGCATATATAACAGTGAAGCAATAAACTGTAACTTAAAGATGGATGATTATAAATTGCACCAAAAAATCATACACTCAAACGGTCGATGATTCCTTTCTCAATCCAATTATTGAAGAAATCCATATCTTCTTTGCAGTTTTCAAGAACGTGTTTCACCTAAAATGTGGAAATTTTCAAATTAAGTTAATATCATCATATCAAAGCTTGCATACAATACCTTAAAACTATTGGTACCTCTGCCCGAAAATCAGTCAATGTTTCTAAAAACTTCCTTTGTCTCAAAATATTTGCAACTGACTCAGTGCATAAAGGTGAAACTACCAATGAAACATCTATAATATTTCTCACTAATAAGAAGTGAGAGAAGCGGTAGACAAAAAGATAATAAGATGTCATTAACATTTACTATCCTACAAATGAACAAAGACAAGATTTTTTATTCTGCCAATGTGATTTTTTATAGATAAATTTATGAGGTGGAACCTTTTTCTGAGTAGAGACTGATAACTGATTACAAGGTAATCTACCAACTATCAAGGGTCAATGAAGTACATACGACATACTGGAGATAGGCAGTGGCGCACGCCATATCATCATTCAGATCCGCAAATGCAAGCTCGGGTTCAATCATCTTCAAAATATAAAAACTAGAATAAAAACTATGAAGCTAGCTCTTTACTTATCTAATTTAAATATGTAATACAAAACCCTAATAATTTTAGAGAAAACTGTGTGGATATAGTCATAAAACCGAAGCATACCCAAAATTCAGCTAAATGTCTAGAAGTGTTGGAATTTTCTGCCCGGAATGTAGGACCAAATGTATACACCTGAAGGTAAATATTTTTTAAAAATAATAAGATAATTGCATGCATTTATGGGTTTTAAAATTTAATTAGCATATGAAGGAAGAAGGTGTACATCAGAAAGAGCAGTTGCATATGTTTCAGCATTGAGTTGGCCAGAGACAGTCAAGAATGCTGGTTTCTCAAAAAAATCCTGTGAAATCAGAAAGCAACTAATGTATAAAATCTGAAAAGTTATATACAAGCCACAAGGAGCAATCGTATTATAGCAATCATGTCTTAAAAATATCCAAATATTAAACAAATGGAGGGCCTCACTTGTGACCAATCAATTAAACCATTTTCTGTTCTTGGAATGGCATCGGCCCGAGAATCAATGGCTTCTTTAGAGGTTGGTATCTGTTAACACAACAACTAAAATCAAAAGAGAGGAAATGAATGAAGAAACTAAGTGGAATACAAATCTAGCATAAATTTTAATCCAATAATAGTTGTAAAATTGAAAACTAAAGGTACCATACCAAAGTGGTCACACAAAACTGCTCGCCGGCACCTTCACAATCTGAGGCAGTAATAATAGGACTTGAGACCCAAACAAACCCGTTTTCTTGAAAGAATTTGTGTGTAGCATAGGCCAAAGCATTCCTAACCCTTGCTACCTTAAGTCAAAATTTTTCAAACGAGCGAATCAGCAAAATAAAAGGAACAAAACTGAGAATAGAGGTTCGCACATGTTCCACTAAACCAACTACAAATACGTGATAATAATACACTAAATTGATAGAAAACCGATAATAAAATTTTGTAATGATTCATAGTACAATCCGACTAGCTAGCACAATCGAATATGAATGTGTGTGTGTGCGTGTGTGAGAGAGAGAGAGAGAGAGAAAGAGCTTGTCAATAATCTAAATCATACCGCACCGAATGTGTTTGTTCTAGGACGAAGATGTGCCTTGCTTCTAAGAAATTCTCTAGTGACCTTTTTCTTCTGGATGGGAAATGATGGATCACTTTTACCAACCTACAAGTGCATAAAAACAAGATTATAAAATTATTAAAACACCCAATTAAAAGAAAATGACAAATAATTTGTACGGATATATTCTCAAACAAGCTTCAGGCATATCAAGTTTATACCGTAACAAGCTTGTTAACTTTCAACTCTATTTTTTGCTTCTTTCCTTGACTAGGTACCACAACTCCTTCGACACAAACTGATGCCCCCGTTGTTATTAAACCACTCTCAATCTATCAATGACCCAGAACATAAAGAATATTATTTATGTGATATATTGGCATCTAAGGCTTCAAATGTAATTCATTTGTACTTTCTGATGATATCAGCCAAATAAAACAAATAACATGTAAAGAAGAATTATAAAAAAAATGTATGATTTGATAAACAAAGGATCGCTTAGAGGGAGGAAAAAGTAACTGCCTTTTCCAATCTGCTACCTGATCATAACCTTCAGCATCTGAGTCGATCACACACTGCATGTTTGAGAGGCATGAACCATCATTCACCTGCACTGAATGCATCACTAATTAACAATCCACCAAAAACATAAAGATATAACAAACCTTACATGATTTTAACCAATTCAAGAAAAAAGCATCAATTTCTTTAGCCTCTAATCATATGCAGCACACATAGCATATTGCAAGTCCTATAATTTAACCACACAAGTTTGCATTCTAAAGTTAATAGGTTTGAGATCAGCACATACTGTATCTTTTCCTTTACGATAGAGGACTTAGCAATATCAAAATGAACACGTAGAATGTCATACATATATTGCTTATAATCAAACAAACTCAATGCACAAGCAATGTATGCAAATGAATTACCATGTAATAGAACTACAACAACAGCCCTCCCCCATTGTGGGAAGGGATCTCATGTCAGATACCAAAGAACTTAAACAGAGCACTGACAAATTTCCAAAAGTAAACCCATCAATAAAGAAACCCCATCATAACCTAGAGTTCTAGCATCCAAACTATACATATCTCTTGCAGAATATCATTCCAATATCAACCAAATGGACATCTAATCTTATTACATGTTAGTAACTTTGTTGCAATAATTTTCAAAAGGCAAACATAACCATTGATTAAACCATTTAAAACACATATCCCCCATCAATTACCTCAATGAATGTAACACTACTCTGAACACGAAGCGTTCTAACCCACCCCCTAACCGTTAGGGTTTCACCTAACCTTTCCAAACCCTCGCTCTCCCCTCCTTTAAAATCCGAAATCCTCAGCCGCTTACGAAATTCCCCAACAAGCCCCTCACTAGACTCAGTTTTGGGCTTCTCTACGACCTCGCCGGAGGATACGGTGGCGGAAACGACGGTGGAGAAACACCGACGGTTGGTTGCGGAACTGTTTAGGGGGGTAAAGGGGATGGTGAGTTTAGGATAGTGGTGATGAGGAGTGATGATGATTTGGTGTTTGAATTTGTTGAGTTTTGGGTGGTGGTGGTGGTTGTAGAGGGAGAGGAGGCGGACGGTGGTGGAGAAGGGTTTGAGGCGGAGGGAAGCGGTGGCCGGTGATAACGCCGCCGTGGCCATTGGTTGAGGGGCTGCTAGTGAACTCTCTATCTGAGTTGCTTGTAGCTCACCACATATAATATGCGCAGTTGACTCATTTTGCTTTTCTTTAACGCACTTTGTGATAAGAAAAATAAGATTGTCAATTTGTAATAGCTAAATTTAAGATTTTAATGGTTTGTTTGGTTTGTAAAATGTTTTACAAAGAAATTAAAATTAAAAATAAAATTAGAATTGAAATTGCAATGTTGTTGAAATTGATAACGTGAGAAGAAGCAGCTTCAACTATACAATCAGACCTGTGAGAGTAAGCATGAGAAGGCAGTCTGTCTGCAATTGAGTATTTGGTTGGTCAATTTTGAACGAAATTAGAATTTTAAATTTGAACATTCCATTTGATTGTTAAACATTACATAGATAAGTGGAACAAACGTGAATTCCAATGAATGAGGAAAAATTTTCCAATTCCAATTCCATCCGTTGACCAACCAAACAGGATTTTGGATGAAAAATTTTCCAATTTCAGTTCCTGAAAATTCCGTTGACCAAACGTCCCCTGAAAGTAGAGTATAGATGAAGTGGGTTGTATGTGTTTTGATTAACGAAAAACCATCAGTGAATTCCATCAATATTGTGCTTACCATGTTGAATACAAACATATTTACGAGGTGATTATTTAAAAACATTAAATACGAATGCTCGTATAGTCACGGTCTATGATGATAGGCATTTATAAATGCCTTACAATCAATCAAATCAAATGAACTGAGATAGCGAATTAACACATCTAACAAGCCTAAAAACTTGTTTAAAATTGAATAATACTGAAGATGAAAAAGTTACGCATGTCATATTCTTGAAAAAATACATATTTCTCTGAAAATAAGTTTTGAAAGCATATGATAATGCTAAGGGTAGGCGGGACATCTTTGGGTACCCTCACACGGGTAGCCTAGGTATCACGGCAACATTGTCATCACCATTATGGGTACCCCTTGAGGGTAGTGTTCTCGGGTATCAATTAAAACTAGCAAAAAAATGGTAATTACTATAATCATACTATATATTAAAGTTTTTGTCTTGTCTACATTGTATTTGTTTGAAATTATGTTTTGATCATAAAAGTTTTTTTATTTGCATAATTGACCTTTTTTTTTTCCTTTGTTTATTTTCAATGAGTAAAAAGAAAGTAGTTGATGATACTTGAGAGGAATGACGCCACTGGTTCAAATGTTTCAAGATAGTTTAAGATAAGAATAATATAGTAAACTTAGATAGTATAGCATAAGAAAGAATACCCATTTTGCACTAGGATTAAGAGCATTTATAGTAGTCTTTTTATATTTTATGTCAGTGTATTTTTTATATTTTAGAAAATGATTGCAAGTGGTTGTGACTTGTGAGTAAAAAAGAAAGAAAATATTACTATTTATCTGTATATTTGAATAATTATTATTAAATTCATAAAAAGTTAAAATCCTTCTACTACAATAAAAACGTAACTAAGGCGAACACATGACACCATCATATTTATCCTCATCAAAAATTTTCTGTTTTGCATCAGGTTTAAAAGCATCTACGGTAGGTTTTCTATATTTTATGTGAGTGTATTTTTTATATTTTAGAAAATGATTGTAAGTAAATGGTTACGACTTGTGAGTAAAAAATAGATAAAATGTTAATATTTATCTATATATTTGAATAATTATTGTCAATTCCTATAAATGTATAATCTTTCTACTATAATAAAAAGTAAATAAGACGAACACATGACACAATCATATTTATCATCATCAAAAACTTTCCGCTTCTAATCACTAGTAATATTATTTGATTATTTTTAGATTAGCATAGTTTTTTAATAAATTAAGAATAATATATTTTTATTAGTATTATTTATAAAGTAACAAATATTTATAAAATATTTTTTAAACATCAAACCTTTTTTTAAAAATATGAAATATTTTAAAATGTTTTTAAAAAGTAAAATTTGTATAAATAAAAAAAATTAATCTAGGAGTTACAATAAAAAGAGTTTCTAAAATGATATTTCTTAAAACGTCTAGTTTGAATCAAAATATTTAATCTACTAGGCAAAAAAATTAAAAACAAAAGAGTAAAAAATTGGTATCATTATTTAATTATTCATAGTTATTACTTATACGTAATTTCAATCATATTTTATATGAATCGTTTTGTAATTAATAAAATTTTATTTTATTTATTAAAACCATGTAATATACGAGTTTATTAAATCTAATAAAGATATATCATTTAAGAAAAAAAAAGTTTTTTTTAATGTAATTATAAAAATAAAAATATAAAATAATATAAATTTAAAAAAAGAGATGAAACTGCTCTTAAGTGAATCTGAGCCGTTGATTTACGTCACCGGTTCACACTTGACAACCTCCAACTCTTGTCGATTTACCCCGTCGGCCGACGTCACCGTTCTCCCTCACCCCAAAAAGATAAAAGATTTCCCCTTTTCGATACCCCCAAAACTCCATAAAGCCTCTAATCTACAACCCTTGAATCTTTATAGAGAGAGAAAAAGCATTTTTAGAGAGAGAGAGAAAGAGAACAATCATGGCTGCTGATCATTCGGATGATTTAGACCAACTTCTTGATAGTAAGTTCACCATCTCTTTCCCTTTTCGATACCATGGGGTTTTCTTTCGATTCTTGAATTAACACAATAACCCATGTTGGAAATTGGCCTTTATTCGTTCATATATATCCATTGATCGTTTGTTGGATCTTAATTAGGTGCTTTGGATGATTTTCAGAACCTCAATCTCGCGTCTTCTTCTCAAAGGTTTGTTCGTCTTTCTAGTTGTTGAATTGAACGATTTTGATTACACACAGTGTTGGTGGTTGATTATGAACATGCTATCAGGAAGTGAATTTCAATGATATTCACTGATGTTGGTTGTTTTTTGAGATGAAGCGTAAGTATCTTTCCATTTTGATACAGATATGGGGCAACAGATTCATAAAAAGTTATTATTTCTGGTTAATTGTTCCTTGACATTACTTTTGGGCAATTTTTCAATATAAGAATATGTGAACCCTAGTTCTTGCTGAAGTTTCAAAATACAGTCTGCAAAAGAGTTGATTTTGAACAATTTGTGGAATGTAAATGCGAAAGATAGAAATCATGCATAAAAGTTGTGTTTGTGTGTGTGTGTTTTGTATGAACAATGATGAACAGTTTATTATGATGGTTCTGATTTCTAAAGGTCGATCATTTGACATTCAACTTATGCTCAAACACCATAATATCTTATACTACTATGCATAACGAATTTAAGATCTATTGTTCAACCATTTATTTTAGGGGTACAGTATATGTTGTGTTAATAATGTGATCGCGGGTGATACTTACTTGATGCGAGGAGAATGGAGAAAATGGTACAAGTAAATGAAACCTAAAGATTGTATATCTTGAAATTAAAAATTTTGTTAGTTTGGCCTTCATGTTAAGCTGTGAGTTAGCCCATTTACTGGAATTAGTATTCCATATGCTTGTGTACACACTATCGTGAATTCAAATTTATGATGTTTTTGAAGCTTTCTAATTGGTTTGAGCTATAAATAATCAAGGGTTTGTTTTCATTTTATCTGTTTCTAAATAATGAAGTAGAGATGGTGGAGGGAACAAAGAAGAGGCTTCTTCGTTGCCCACTGGGGTCCAAGGATTAGGATTGGGCCTGCCTGATTTAAGAAGTAAGAACAAAGGAAAGAAAAAGGTGGCACCCAAGGAGTCACATGCTTCAGAGACTCTTAATAAGTTGAGAGAGCAAACTAGGGAGACCGTTAAGGGTTTGGAATCTATAGCAGGTTTGAAACCAAGTGGCATTGATGGATTGGGTGATGAGAAAATGATGGAGGATTTGGTCAAGCAATTTGAGGAACTTGCAAAATCTGAGGTACTTTCATCACGATGTTTGATTAATTGATTAATTTAGAGTGGAGATTTTTGCTCATTTACTTTTGAATGGGTCGGTTCGGGTTTGTTTTTATCTCAAAAAAAAAAAAATTTTAATGGATGAAGATATAAAAATAGCTCATAGGAAATGGGTTAAATGGGTCTTGCAGGCCAGGCATGTTGAAAGTTGCCCAAAGTGCATTTTAAATTCGTAAAATCTCAATTTGAAGAAATTATATGATTTTTTAAATATTTTGCGCCAAGTTGTTTACAAAAAATTCAAAAGTTTGGACAATAAGTGCCCAAACCGACTAGACCAGTTTGAACCTTGCTAAAATTATATTGTTCCCTTTGGAACCTGGTTTGACTTGTTACCCAACCTGACCATGTTGCCACATCTACTAAAGAGTTAATGTGATTTTGAACTTTGGGATGAAGATGTAAACCTTAGTTTAACGTTCTAACAAGAACTTAATGCTACTATGTTGGTCCTAACTTCAAAAAAGATATCATACAAACTTGGCTGAAGCTATTAGAATTGATGGAATATATTGTTTCTTGGATATTTGGGAATAGCACATAGCTATTTATGAGTGATTTGCACTACTTTTGCTATTAGTTGTGTTTCTAACTTCTGACTTTTTAAGCACAAAATTCTAAGAATGTCTTAAAGAAATATATATCGTTAGCCTAGTAAAGACAAAACTATTTAATATAGAAAAATCATTAATCACATATATATATACACACACACACACACACACACACTTTTATTATCATATGATATTGTGAGTTACATAGCTTTTGTCTAATTTTAATCAAATCACCTAAATGTTATATGGTTGTGCTATGTCCATTTTGATCATTTAGCAGTCGCTAAATGTTATATTTGTCCCTTTGGTAGGACATGGAGTCTATAGTCGAGACAATGATGCAACAACTTTTGTCCAAAGAAGTTCTTCATGAGCCCATGAAAGAAATTGGAGAAAGATACCCGAAATGGTTAGAGGATAACAAATCCAAACTAAGCCAAGAAGAATACAACCGTTATTTCCATCAACATGAGCTCATTAAGGATTTAAATGTAGTGTATGACACTGAGCCTGGCAATTTTAACAAGATTGTTGAGCTCATGCAGAAAATGCAAGAATGTGGTCAGCCCCCGAATGATATTGTCAAAGAGCTCGCCCCTGACTTTGATATATCTGCTCTTGGTCAACTGTGAGTAGTTTCTTCCTTCATTTCTTGTTTTCTATTCTACTTATTAATTATTTTTTATCTTTTTTACTCATATATAGTGTATATCCTAGATAAAATTTAACTTTTGATACCAACAGCTTTAGTTTAGTTTTCATATTCATAATTGATACTAGATGTATCGAACAATACCGCATTACAAAGTTTCTAAAGATATTAAATTTTGGACTACATTGGTGTTTTCAAAGAATCTAGTTTCTCAATTTGAAACTTAAAGAAATTATATTGGGAGAAGTTTAAAAACTAAATTAGGTTCTTAAGTAGGACAAAGGTGGTAACATTCTACAAAGTGACAAGGGCATCATGTCAGTTTTGAGTTAAAAAGTGTAACTAAGAAACACTTTATTTCCTTAATTTTGAATTTAGCATCTCTGACTTGCGATTTCTTGGTTTGCAGATCGCCTGAAATGTCTGATTCTCAACAGAACTGTTGTATAATGTGAGATATAGTATTCATACTGTCAGTTTATTACATTTAAAGTTGTTTTGACTTGGAAATTTGACATTTTAATTCATGGCCCTTTGATCATGTTTTCATGAGTTTCTTTTGAAGCTGAGGAACCCCGTTTGGAGCCTTGTGCCATTGATGATATAATCTTGATTTGAATGGTGCATATCCACTCTTATGTTATCTTGCATTAGAATTGTGAGAGGCATGCTTTGACTTTTGAAGTCAAATTCCGTGATTGAAATTGGTGTATGATTGTGTTCCAGTCTAATCACAATTTTATCAATGTTTAATCTTTATACAACTTGTTTACAAATGACAGGATATGTTTCATAATATTATAGACCTTTTAAGTATTTTTGTAAAGCTATAAAGGGTTTAAAATATTTTATACTCCTACAAATGGTTAGAGACTTTTGAATAATATTTAGATTGTGCTATGTACCATCAACCTGAAAAATGTTGAAAATTTAAATTGGACACGAGGATCTTAGAACACTTAAAACTATAAAGCTTTTGACTTGCTAAAAAGTATATTTGATTAAAAAAAAAAAAAATTGTCAAGGCACAACTATAAGCTGAGTAGTGAGCTACGAGCTTTAGCTTTTTTCTTTCTTTCTTTTTTTTTCTTTTGTCTCCTATCGTCTTGTAAGCCTAAAATTATTAGTGATTATCATTAAAATGATATAAATTTAAGAGAAAAAAAAATTGAGCTCGAGCTTTAGTTTGTAATCTTAAATTGAACTTTTAATATATATATATTTTTTGTCATTTACATTGTAATTAGGGGAAGTTAAAGATGCAACTTCCTATATTCTTATGCATACCGAAAACAAATTTTATTTGTAATCTATTAACTCAAGTAGACAAACATATCATATTGTATTAAATGGGTTGAGCATAACATGACTGATGAACCTGAACATGATGTTCAATAAGGGAATGAACTTGTTCTTTTCATAAACACTAACACAAACATGTTCAATAAGGGATAACATTCAAGTTTTGTTTAATATGATTAACGTAGACCGTTCAGTGTTACAAATAACACGACATCACATGTTTAACACATTTAACTATAAGAAATTCAATAACGCGAATTATATGACATATGTAACATGATTATGAATTAATAAGACGTCATTAATACATAAGTAACTTGAAACTGTACTCATAGCAAATAATTAATAGAGATACTCTCATAAACATAATTGATCTTGAGTAGATACTTTATAACAATGATATACATGTTGACGATATACATTTAGACAATACTAGAGAAAAAAAAAAGAATCGATTGTACTGTTACATAATTAGCCAAAATGGTTTAATATGAACTTTTACAAAATATAAAAAATAAATAATTATCCGATCTCTAGAAACCATCCCAAAACAAAATTTCATCACGATATCACTTGTAACATAGAATCGAATCTCATCGCTACGATTGTTTTGTAGAAATCATCGTCTCTCCTACTTCTCTCAATCGATATCAGGTATGATCCTCAATTCCTCATTCATCTCACGCACTCATCTTTGTGCTTCGAGTAACACCTCTGTCACCATCTATATATACTTCAAGGAGATATCTACGTATGTGTACAGATGCCAACAGTGATATCACAATTGAATTTCGATCTGGTTCTTGTTCATCTCGATTGAAAATCTACTTAATTTGAGATTAGTTCGGTTTTAGGCTACGAATTCAAGTACAAAACATGAACCCTAAAATTTGGAATGTGATCGAGTTTCGGGGATCTGTAATTGTAAGCATTCTGTTGAAATTAGAGTGAAATCGACCTTATTTGTAGAAACCTTGTATAGATCACACTGATGAATCCTCAAATCAATCATAAAACAATTTATTTTACTCATCTAGATTGTAATATTGTTGCTGACTTCTAATCGTTGCCTGAAAAAGTTGTTGTCTAGTACTTAGGGAAAATCATGCTGAATATAGGCCCTAATTTCTTCTAGTCATCGTTCGTTTTCATCATTTATGATAGTGAGGAAGCATACTGGACTATTATTGTTTACAACAAAAGACATGATGCTTGATCTAGTTTGTTCTTAACTTCAAGTTGTGCATAATGTCAATTAGTTGTCTCATTTGTTTGTTAATAGATTGATATGATGATATACCGTAAGAATGGAATGAGTGTGGTAAAAGGAAGATGAAAAGCACAGATTGTTGTGTAATCGATACACGTACCTTGGTTATCATGTTTAGCTAACTTTTTTTTTTTTTTTTCTTACTGTAGTCTTATCGTGCATCTTAAATGGCGAACCGGGCTCAAATTCCTACTAACAACTCAGCACTCATTGCTATGATTGCGGATGAGGTAATACATACTTCTCTGTTTACATTTTACTTGGATTTTCCACTCTATTATTTGTTTATATACACCTTTAATTCTAGATAAAGCACATGTATTTCATCCATTTGATTTGGAGAGATGTACACGCAGGGGAGAGGGTATAAAATTCTCCAATTGAGATGAACAGAATACGTCTTCTGAATTTTTCTGAAAGACAAACTAATACCTTGTTTTATAATTCTTTTCTAACTGAGATGTGTGTATTGGACTGGTCCCTTCTACGATAATGATCAAACTTCCCTTATAAAATTTTGATGGCTTTCAAGAAAATATGAGATGCATGCAATGAACTAAGGCTGTGCTATGATTTTAGTGTTGCATGCTATATACCTTGTATTTGATCAATATTCTTGAGTTGCTTAGTGGTGATAAATTGACTTTTTTTGCTTTGGTTATTGGTGATTTCATGTTCTTCGGATTAATTCAAGTAGTGTTTGATGCTTTTGAATATTCTTGTAACAGTTTATATCTTATGTAGGACACTGTAACAGGATTTTTACTTGCTGGAGTTGGCAATGTTGACTTGAGGAGGAAGACAAATTACCTCATTGTTGATTCAAGTATTTTTCTTCCTTGGAGATTTTATTAAAATTCCATCAAATTTTTCTGAGGCCATCTTTTATACAGTGTAGACAGTAATTAGTGTGCATACTCCTGTGAAAAAGTCAGACCTTAAGTTTCTGTAAGACTATAACATGCTTCTTGTAGCAAGAGAAGAATGTATAACATAATCCGCGGCTTAAAGTTATTTAACAAACACTTAAACGGTGTGTTACTACCTAGTTTATCAACTTTAGAATGCTAAAAGTGGTAAATTGATTATGTGATTTGAAATTTGAAAGTTTTTCAAGAATGGAAAACATAAAGCCCAAATGCTGAGGCTGATTAGTTCCTTGCATTGTTCTTACTTTGGGTTAACAACATGTTCTCCCTTGTATTCGCATTCAGTTTCGATCGATGAGTGTTGGTTATTGTGAATTATTCCAAAAGCTGGATTTTTGCTTAAGTAAACTATTATTAGTTATTTGTAATGTTAACGAACAACAAGAATACCTTTTCTTTTTGAAAACATTAATATTTCATTCTGTTTCAGAGACAACGGTCAAACAAATTGAGGATGCTTTCAAGGAATTTACCACAAGAGATGACGTGGCTATAGTCTTGATCAGTCAATATGTAAGTATCACTATTCCATTATTTATTCCTACTGAACTCAAAATAAAAAATTATATGAACCAGACGCCCCATAAGTGTGTATTTTGATACTCGAATTTGTACATAAAGGATCCATTTTAGCGTCTTGTGATTCCTATTAAAATTTTACCAAGCGCCTTATTTATATGAATTAGGGGACACTTTTTGTCACTAAGAGAAGCTCCTATAAGAAGTCGTTCTAATTGTTTACACCGACGTATAATAATCTTTAAAAGTAATCCCTGAAGATGCAACACAAGTGTCGTGTCATGGTAATGTACACATGAAACTAATCTTGTCAACGGTTCCTAAGGACAATGAAGTATGTTTGAAAAAGAAAGCTGAAAGTAGAATAGTTTAAAAAGGTTGTTTGGTCTTTACTCCAATGTTTTTGTTATTGCTAGTTGATATATTTCACCACAGGTTGCAAATATGATACGGTTCTTGGTCGACAGCTATAACAAACCAGTTCCAGCTATTTTGGAGATTCCTTCAAAGGATCACCCATATGACCCTGCACATGATTCTGTTCTATCGCGTGTCAAGTACCTCTTCTCCACTGAATCTGTTGCCTCGGATAGGCGTTGATCATAGAAATCTTTATCAGAGTGTCACTCTTCTTCAGCATCAAGTTGTGTGGTTATTTAAACGTAAATCTAAGCACTATGGGATTATTTTAAATTCAATTTCTTGCAACAATAAGATGTCATGTTTTATGTATCAGTGGTTGAAAAGATCAGACTGGATTGATCTCAACATGCTCCAAGATGTTATTATTATTTTCTATATGTTTCACAAGCTACATGCTTCTTTTTTTTTTTATTATTGTTTTCTTTATGTTATATTTTTTTTGTTTTTCAGCAGTATAAGGCCGCGTTTGGTTTACGGAATTCTCAGGAATTGAAATTGGAATTGAAAAATTTTCCATCCAAAATCATGTTTGGTTGGTTAATTGATAGAATTGAAATTGGAAAATTTTCCTCCATTCATTGGAATTCACATTCCATCCACTTACCCATGGAATGTTTAACAATTCGATGGAATGTTCAAAATTAAAATTTTAATTTCACTCAAAATTGACCAAACAAACACGTTATCAATTTTAACAAGATTCCAATTCCAATTCCGATTCCGATTTTATTTCCAATTACAATTTTTTTGCAAAACATTCTGCGAACCAAACGGCCCCTAAGTTTTAAGTTTTGGTCTAGTGGGCTAGGCCCATTCTTGGTTGACCCATTAAGGGTTAGTCATCTACTTATGGCGACACGGGGTTTTAGTCCGGGTGTGGAGTTTTTCCGGATCAAAATATGAGTTGGAGGTGGATGTGTGATGAGGTGGGTGATGATGTGACATTTCAATCTGGAAAAAAAAGGGTTGAAAATTGAGGATTATTTACTGATTTGGGGTCATTGGGGTTGGTGGCCTAGTGATAAAGGAAAAGCCTCTTGCAGCTAGAGGCGTAACCAATGTTATGGGAGGGGGCCCGTATAACAAAAATAATAATAATCTCGACCACACCACAATCTAGAGCATTTCGAACTAAAAGAGTCCATTCTTTGTAGTGCTACAATTAGCGTTCGTTCATTTATGTTCGTGAACGTTTGATGACGTTTTCGTTTATGTTCGTTAATGTCCGTTTGTGAACGTTCGATAATATATTCGTTTATGTTCGTTAATGTGTTCGTTTATGTCCTTAATTTTTATGTTATATATATTTATGACAATTATATCAAGTATTTTTTGATATTTATGTTACTTGTTTATTATTGGTAGATTTTGTGTAATTTTTGTGATGAAAATGTAAATTTTATTCTAAACTAAATATATGATTATTTGTATTTTGTTTGTGTTTATAAACTTTTTTGTGTTCGTTATGTTCCCATGAACATTTGTTTGTGTTCATTCGGTTTTGTTTTTGTTCGTTTGCGTTCGATAAGTATTCGTGAACAGTTCATGAACATGTTCTTTTTCTTAATGAACGAACACGAACAAAAAATCATGTTCGGTAAGTGTTCGTGAACAGTTCATGAACAAGTTTATTTCTTAATGAACGAACACAAACAAAGCCATGTTCGTGTTTGTTCAGTTCGTTTGCAGCCGTAGCTACAATAATCTCGTGTCTCTTGAAAGAGAAACCAAAGCCAACTTCAAAAGCAGTTCCAAAAACAACTCTTAATTATATATATTTGAATGTAACTATAAGAAAAAGGACAACAAAATACAATGTGATAAACGTGAAAAAGAACAAAAATATCACTTATCTCGAACTTTACCATAGGTGTTGGTGAGGCTCATCAAGTTAACTGATTCACTTCTTTGTGAACATAGTAAAAGGCAAATTACCTTTGTTTATTTAGTTTTAACACTTCAACTTCCTCAACCATATAATATATCAAGTTTATTTTTTTAATGCATTCAGTGGGTTCATCATAATGTTTTATCCGATTAATATAATATTTTAATATATTATAAATAGCTAATTATTGTATTAGTTAAATTATAAGTCGGGTCACTTGACCCCTCCCAAGGTACAACGACCTCGAATATACCTTTTAAAAACCGAAGGATGTATTCTAGCTCATAAGTTAATCCAAAAAACAATTTGAGCAAGTGATTTTTGGTACTATGTAAACTAAATTAAAAGTAACAAGTAAAATGTTACATAGCATAATTATGGGGAGGGTATGAGGGGTGGGATAAAGACAAAAGTTTCATGTACCCTCAAAGGATAAAGATTTGATAATAAGATCTGGCTAAAAAAAAAATCATCTTTACATGTCAGGAGATAATGTGATTGTTGGGAGATGGCGTGATGACATGATAACGTATAACATATGCATATAACATATGTGTGGCATAAGGTAATCCAAATATATAGCGGAACGTGTGTTTCTAGAAGACCTAAAATGAGTTTGTTATTGATAGATTAAATAAAAGAAGTGTCATTTTAATTACAAACAAAGTCAAAAAACAAAGGCTGATGATTAAATGATGAGGCATTATAACATATACCCTTTAAATTAAGTACCCTATATCAACTGATGTTGATCCTTTTAGCCGGTCTTTGTGGCTAATAAAACTCATCGTTCTAAAAAAACTCGATTGATCTTGGTCATAAGCTTATAACTAGCTTTGATGCTCAAAGTAAGAACATAAGAAGAATTCCAAAGCCTTAATATTCTTTGTTAATCTTGGTTTCCATGTAGTCCAAAACATGTTAGATCAATTGAAGATGTCTTCTATCATTTGGGTTGAAGGGCAATGGAAAAAAGTAAAGATTTTTTTTAATAAACTTATGTTAAAACCTAACAAAAAAATTATAGTGTAGTTTACGAGTACTATGGTTACGTACTGTTAAAATCTTTTTAAAATGTCTTCCACAAATAAAAGCATAATTAACGGACACCAGATGATCAAACTAGGCATATCATAACAATCATGAGATCCAATTGGATTTTTTGTAAAAGCGTATTTTAATATCTCATCCAAAAGGCATATTGAATGAGCTCAAAGGAACTGAAAAGGAAAGACAACAAACCTGTCCCTAGTACTATATCATAAATGTATTTTAATAATAACTGAATAATATAATTAAATTTTATAGGGCCCAAATAAATTTTTATTCATCATTTCCAATTTTAAAATCTATGCTACTTAATAAAAGAATAACGAAAGCTGACACGTGATGTTTTTCTAGGCCACTTCACACCAAATTTTTCGCCCAAATCATATTCCTATTCGATCTCATCTATTCCTTAATTAAAAAAAATGCATTTAACTCTCATTATTATTAATAATCATAGTATGTATGATAGTCGATAAATATGTATTTAAAATTTTTTTTTTGTTTTCATTACTTTGATAACTACAATATCAATGTGTAACAAGCAATGAAAACTTTACTTAAATCTTCATTACTAATTATATATATGTTAATTTTTTTACTCAATTTGTGTGGTACACAGAATTCTAACATAGGTTATTGTATTGTTTTAAGTGAATATGGTTAGAACGTATAAACACCTAGATATTTTGCTTTAACTGTGATTTATATTTTATAATATGATTATATAATTGCTCACCTTGCTATCATTTTGTTTTCTATTACATCATCCGCAAACAACTTGACGGACGCCCATGGACATTGATATGGCGATGGCAAACGAGCTTCCCACGAACGACCCCACTGTGTGGTCCGTCTGTGCCCATATCCACTGATGTATTCGTCGGGGATAAATGGTTAGGGGTGGAAGTGGTGTTTGGAGTTAGTTCATGTGATGGATTTTAAGTTTAGATGGTTGTCAAATTTCATTTATAGGTTGTTGGATTTTGTTTAAAAGGGGGAAGAATATTTAAGTTTGGTGCTTTAGTCGTCCTAGTAGTATGTCAAAATTTCAGTTTTCGTCGTTAAGTATGAGAAATAAATTAGTCTTTATAATTCACTTCATCTTAAACGTCTTAAACATCCATGGCATAAATGATATTGGAGACTCATGACTGTATTCCACCATACTCGGTTCGCACAATTTGATTCAAGTTTTCCTTGAAACTTCCCTCAATCATACGTTCTTTCCACCTAGTTTGTGTTTTTGGCAATCTCGTTCACGAGTTGATTTTCACCCCTATTTTATATTATTTAAGACTATCTTAGTATGTGTATGTTAGTAATAAAAAATTATTGTCACGTAGACAATGGTGTAATCAGTAGTCACAATAAATGTGTGCGATAGTGTTTGTATGAGAGGTTTTATTTAAAAAAAAAAAAAGATGTGGCACAATAGAAGATAGTGTTCAAGTTAAAGCCTCTTACACCACCTATCATGCCTAGGGGATAGGGTTCCAGAAGTGATAAGCCTAAATGGCACCCCCATTACGCCCGGCTAATTGTTCACCTCGTCAACATTTTTTAACAAACAAACGATGAAAATCAGTGAGTTAACAGTTTGGACTAAAGACACGATCCTTCATACTTAAACATTAAAAGTGAATTTTTGAGTTACGGCTATAATTTACGGATTTTCATTTGTTTATCCACCGTGGGAAGTGCAATCATTTTTGTTTGTGAGGTTTTAATTTTCTTTCATTATTTTTTAGCCTTCGGTTTTCATTTAATAAATAAATAGATATTCATATATTTTCAAAATATATTAAATTATAATCAATAAATAATTTATTATTAAAAGTTTAAATAGTTTAGTACTAAATGAAATTATATGTCTAATAACGGTAATTGGTTATATACCTTCTTACCTTTAAGTTCTAAGAAAATTTCTAAAAAATAAAATTACAAGTTATGCTGCAAATTTTCAAGCATTTTTATCGGATACAAGAATTACAATGACCTTTAAGTGACTATAAAGAAAATTTACAGCATATTATCTAAAATATATATAAATACATTTATATGTACGTTATATATTCTCTTCTATTCATACAAATATATTACAACGCCACACAATTCAAAAAAGAATAAAAAGGAAGCTAGTCTCAAATCCACAAGTTACGGGTAAAAAGGCTTAACTATCAACCAACAAACTAATCTGAATACTTGAATCGTGTAGCATTATGCAGATTTGTAGAATAGACTGGCTGACTATATATCCTGCAACAAAAACATGTAATATTTTTTATTCAACATTAAGTCGAAAATCATTTTAATAATTTATATAATTTATATTTACGTACAACATAAATTTGATAGATAAATAAGTTAGAAGATTTTGGATGCAAATAATGTAACTATTTCTATGCTAACAACAAACTTCTGGCATCTAATGAAGCACTATTTTGGACCTATGACCAATAATTTCAAGATCTAATATTAATTATATTAATTAATTATACAAGAAGCTTATACCTTATAGAGCCACCATTGATACACTATGCAAGCCATGTTCATCGGTCCTAAAAGCTATCGATCGACCGGTACTAACCAATCTGTCGTTGAGAAGACGACGAACTCGACTCAATCTCCTTGCTCCTTCTCCATCGTCCGCAAGACCGATGATTTGGCTCAATTGAAAGACAAAAAGTCTTGAATCTTGAACCATGGTTCTAGCAATTTCTTGAATTGGCTTCAAACTCATTATGACTTTCAAGAAAAAGGGCCATATCAAGGTAGCTAAGAGTGGTGAAGTGGTAACTCTATGAAACTTTGAAAGCCCTAGAAGTTTTACCTTTGCTAAAACAAGAAAATGCATTTTTGTTTTTGAAAATGCAATTTGAGTTGTAAAGAATATTGTGGAGGTGGGGTGTTTGTATATATGACTATATATGAGCAATTATGTGGAAGGCCCACGATAGTAAAAAAAGCCAAAAATTAATTATGGGGGCAAGTTTAAATATGTACGTCTAAGTTTATAAAATATCAGATAAGAAAAAGATTAGAATATTATTATTATTATTATTTGAACGGCTAATTGGATCATTGACGGGTCACTAGCCCACCCGGTCATCTTCATTATTCGAGTATGAAACCTAATATCACAATCAGAAGGAAATTCACACTAGCTGAGAAAACCCTCTGACCCACTTGAAACCCCTTTTTATTTTTATCACTGGTGGGACTTAAAACCAAAACCTTCACCTATTTTAAATCATCAAATTCCTCAAGGGACATCCTAATGGTATAGTGGTAACTCACCAATCAAAAGTTGCGGAAATCATAAAGAGAGAATTTGTAACGTAGAGAATGTGTGTTCGTCGTTGAAAAAATTCTAAATTACCAAATAAGATAAAAGATGCAATTTATTTTTAAAATAAAAAGCAATGCTAATAAAAGAATAAAAACTAACTATTTACACTAATGGAGAATTAGGTATCCCAAGATTTCACTCTCTTCGGTAATATGTGCTAAGAGTTTATAAAAAGTTGATGTGCAATCAAATATAGATAAGAGGGTTACGGAATAATCTAAAAGATGAAGATAACTATGCATTTTATTACAAGTATACAAATTTGCTAAATAAATTCTCTTAAATAAACAATAACACATGCATACATACATTATACATTATGCATACATATGTTAGTACAATTATTTGATTTTCATATTAAGGTCAGTAACTTTCTTTTAATTCTTTAACCATTTAATATTTATTTAATGTTACGGACCAAAAGCCAGCGACATGTATTTTTTTATTTATAAACTTTAAGACTATACATCCATCATTTGTTTTAATTAGATTTGACACAAATAAAACTAGATGCATATTTAAGTGACCTAAAAAATCGTAATGAAAACCCAAATATATGAGGAACCAATATAAACACACTACAATATCTTTCAAATTTATTTTTCAAGAATTATCGATGTTTCATTTACAAATGGTATAATAATTTATGCATGCACATTTCGTGTATCTTTTAGCTAGCATGTATTCTTTATTTATATAATAATTTATTATTTTCGTCTTGGAATTATTATAGCAATACAATGTGATGACAAAAGCACATAAGGACCAAATGTGTATGGATATTGATTTAGGAAACTTCCTTGAAGCTCCTATTGATGCAACAGTCCAATTAATGGTTGAATATCAGACAGCATATCACATGACTATGAGATTATATGTGAGAGCCCATTGGTACATATCATCTTACAACTTTTTATTTACGGTTTCGTACATATACACACAAATAGATATATGTATATATATATATATATATATATATATATATGTGTGTGTGTGTGTGTGTTGAAGAGTTATTGTGAAAACATATAATTGAGAAGGATTTTATTTCACACACGTGTTTTGAAACACATATTTTACAGTTTCACTCCTAGCTTTTATTATGCTTTGATGGATAATTTGCTTATTTCCTACACTTTTTCTTTAAAGAAGAATATTATTTTGTGTTTATTAGGGAGTATTACAGAACAATAACTATTTCTCTTGAGAATCAATCTTAATTATCCATATATATGTTTATCTGTTAAGATTTTAACATTGTTTTTAAAAATACAATATTGTTATATGAATATATTTGAATTGATTTACTATATGTATTCATACAATGTAAACATTGACACACATGTTGTTTCACTATAATTTTTCAATATGCACATGTGTTAAATTGTTAGGAGTAAAAGAGTGTGTAAATTAATCAATTAGAGTTAAAAATCATTTGCAACCATACGCCTTTCATTAGTTTTTTAAGAATAAAAAGATGATTTAGATTTATTTTCACGAAACCTAAAAATATTTGTGGTTTCATTGATTATTTTCTCTTGCATGTATTATAAAACTTATCTGAATTTTTATATTAGTTAATTTATTATCAGTAAAATTGATAATAAGAAATATTTATTCGATCATAACCATATGCTATATAATTTAACGGTATTCGGGGTTGTAATGTATGCTTTTTCTTTCGAAGATCGAGAGTTTAAATCTTACAACACGAGTGATGTAAATTTAAGAGTATGATATACCCATTAATACTTTATTTGATAATAGATGATGTTGTTAGTTGTTACCTGGATATATAATATTTCATGATTATTGGTGGAAAAATCCTCTCACCTTGAGAAGTTACATGTCACGTACTATTGGTAGCTTGATTTCAATATTTGGTCAACAATATTATATATAATTAATTATTTAAAAATTTTAGTAGTTTCTATTTATCTAATGTATAATTAATTAGTCCACCTGTCAAGAAGTTTGACAAACCTAATTGCTTTGAACATCAATTGGATGTAGACATCTAACAATATTTAGTGTAGTTTCTATCTATTTTTGTCAATCTAAGAGTATTTACATCAGTTTTTATATTTTTATTTTTATAATTACACTAAAAACATTATTATTTCTCTTTCATTCTCAATTAAATAATATTTTTTTATACTTTTATCATTAACTTTTCTATCTCTTCTACTCACAACCACTTTCAAAAATATTAAAAAAATTATAAGGATTGAACAGTGATTTCTCAAATATACAAAATGAACTGTAACTTTTCTCTCTCCTCTACTCACAACCATTTACAACCATTCCTTAAAATATAAGAAACACACTCACATAAATATAAGAAACCTACTGTGAATGTTCTAACAACACTAGAAGAAGAGGTGTACAAAAAAACTAGTTCGAAAAAAAAAAAGGTTTGAAAAAAAAAAGGGTAGAAAAAACCGAATCTGTTGGAAAAAAAACCAGTTTGAGCAAAATTGGATTTTAGTCTGACCCGTATCGACGGTTTGTATACTGGTTTGGTAGCCCGGCACCTAAAACGGATTTTAATTAAAAAACCGGTTAAGCCGGGATGAAGACCGGTTAAAAAAATGGTTTACAAACTGGTCCAAAACGATTTGAGCGGTTTGAGGATTCTTAATGAAAAACCGGTTTGAAAAAAAAAAACAGTTTGTATATATGCAAAAAAAACCGGTTTGTACACCTCTAACTAGAAGTGATATAGTGGTAAAAATGTATGTTACTCATTTAAAAAGTGTTCTTTAAGAGTTAAATGACACGAATAAACACTACTGAGATTATTTTAAATGGTAGCTTAAATATGAAAAAGTATAGATTATAGTAGAAATGATAATAATTGCTAGGAAGTGACCCAATTTTATGAAATTTGGAAATTTGTTGACTAACCTATGAGTAATGGTCTTTGAACGTAGTCGTCTCATGATGGTCTTTCTTCTTTAAAAAACGTGCAGTCTAATTTTTTTCTTCTTAAAAAAAAATATGTGTTAACATATAATTTTCTAAGTAAGTTAATGATATAGAAATTGTGTCATTTTATTTATTATTAAAATTTATTCGGCCTTTGTTATTCTTTAATCAAGTTTATCAAATAAACGTAGTTCTTAAACTATATAATTGATCAGATATTACAAAGCATGCAGCTGTTTCATTTTGGTTATATATGAGCATAATGAACTAAATAATAAGCAAATATCTCAAGTTTAAACGGTCATAACAAATAATTAAGCGTAGGCTTGTTGCTTTTAGTTGTTTTTAAATCTCGATTAAACACACATCTAACTTTTTTACGTTGCTACTCTCGAATTCTAACTTAACACATGAGTTTTCTTTGAGCATCAAAGCTTCTCTTAGCGGATGCAGCAATTGAAGATAATTGTTTATTATTACATGGTAATAAAGAAAAATTATGAGATCCAGACCTAAAATATATATGTGTTACATATTTTTAAACACTTCACATGAAACTCATACTTAATGTGCCGTTAACTTAGTCAGCGCATGAAGCAAACAAACGAAACTAGCTTCTGCAACAAAAGGACGACATAGCTTAAAAGCATATGACAACAGCGGCCAGCAGAGCATCTTGATAATCGGTACATGTTAACAAAACACAATAATAAAAAGAATATGCAGCCAAGTACATGTGTAAATTTTAGTATACGGTAACATATAATAATGTATAATGAAAGACAAGCTGGTTGAAAATTCCCTATAAAGCATAAAAAATGTTACACACAAACAAGCAAACATGTTACATGCGAACTTAGGAAAACTTTGTTTATTTGTCTCATTTATGAGTACAAATCTTTCGACACAAACTCATTTAAATTAAGTTAGTTTTGTAATATTTTTTTAAATAAATAGGTTCAGTAAAGAGCTTTTTTTATTTCATGTTCTCATTAATAGTGATTGTATGCAACAATTGCATTTCTTAATTTTTGTGGGTGTGTATCTGATCTTTGGTAGATTTGTATGATTCAATTAATATGTATTATATTGTTCCTAAATTTTACCATTGACATACCACAGTGGGCTGGACAGCCTGGACTGGACTTGGGTTATAAGCTTGCAGTGTGAAAGATATAACAAGCCCAAGATTTTTAACGTTAAATTTCGTGTTTCTCGAGCCTTTTATTGTATATAATTTGATTTTTTCTAATTTATGTTGTTTATCGTTTCTCCTATAAATATTGCTCAATTATTATACCCTAAATTTCTTTATATCTAGTATTATTGTTTAATTTCTTGTTAACCAAATATCTCAAATTTGATAATACTAGGCGTGAAATTTTTATCTTTCATCAAAAGAAGTAAAAATTCGCTAGAGTTTCATTTTTAAATATATGGTCAAAGGCTTATTTTTTCACAGGTAGTAGAAATCAAACATAGAATTATGATAATCATCTTGATAATTCCCTACTGAATTTAAAGACATTGAACTTTTACTCCTATTTTTTTACGGGGAATTTCGTATATCATATATATCACTAACCATGCAAATTTGGGGGACCAAACTTTGAATGACGGATTGTCTTTGTAATTTTCAAAGTTTAAGGACCAAACGAGCAATCTAGTCAAACTATAGGGACAATTTATGCAATTTTATCTTAAAAGTTAGGTTAAATTATTAATTATGATCATTTTACCCTTGTTTATTTTTTATTTAAAATTCATATTTGCTTAGTTATAACCTCAAGTTTTCATGATTACCATCAACCATATACTTTTCTAGAATATCAAATTTTCAATATTAACTCTTCTTCCCAAATCCGTCACTATCTCCTATCTCCATAAGAGTGAGAGTTTCAAGCTCACCAAATTTACTACACCCACTTATATATATAATAAACTGCGTACTAGATGAAAAAAATAAAAGCGGACGCCCATCTCATATGTTTTAAGATATAATGGAATGTGTCCATTGAAATAGCTTCGAGCAAATATGAGAATTTTCAATAAGGAAATTTCACAAGCATCTTGCGCTAGCAATCTTGATAAAGTATTGATAAATTGAAAACTTAATTATACGATTAAATTTATTAAATTAGGTCTTTCAACGCGAACCCATAGACAATCTTTGGCTCCTAGCTCAAGGATTTGATTCAAATTGATTTATCATTGTTGGATTTGTAGATTGACCAACCTTGACAATAATCAAACAATAGTCTCTAATTTGACCGTCACGAATCAACAACAAGGCAATTCAACATAGGTTGCATACTCGTAGTTGCCTTTGATGGAAACAGAACAATTTAATAGTAACAAAAATTATTTTGATAAAACATGCATTTGGAAGAGTTGGATCAATGCCTTTTACCTGTCGATTTCAACAAACTGGTATTTTAAGTTGTGTTAGGTGTATATGATATTTTACTAATGAAATTTTCCCTTTTTTATTAAAATAAAATGAGTTTTCTACACACTCATCAAATTTGGGATATTTACTTTTTACAATTTCTAGTAATTTATCTCTTCCAATTTGTGCAGGTTAATTTAGTTATATTTTTTGTTTTGAGGTATATGATTGTGGCAATTGTTTTTTTTTCTTTAGTTGTGATTTTAACATGTATTAATAGCACACGGTTACGTATGAATGATTTCATCGACGTCCAAGAGATTTTGATTCAAACTTGCATCGAGGATAGTGTTTTCTAACACCTAATATAAAGAAGTTATAATTAATATATTTTAAAAGGATAAAATTGCCATTTGTTGGAAAATCATTAATAAAACATAGATATGATATTTTGATTTTACATTTGAGTATATATAAACTAGTTTTAGTAACTTGTGTATTACATGGGATGAATAAATAAAATATTATATAGAATAAAAATATATTAATTATAAAACGATATTCTAATATAAGATATGATTGAAATTACGTATGAGTAAAGGATGTAAGTAATGAAACAATGATATCAACTCTAAAAGCTTTAGTTTTTAAACTTTTTTGTTTAAAAAAAATTATTTCAAAACAAACCATTTAAAAAAATGTCATTTTTTTAATATTTTCTTATTATAATTTCTAATTTGATTTATTCTTGGTTTATAAAAATTTTACTTTTAAAATAACAGCAATTTTAAGATATTTCATATTTTAAAAGAAGTTTGGAGTTTTAAAAATTTATTGTTTTATAAAATTTTATTTCTTCAAAAATAACATTAACAGATAAGCCTCTTGCTTAATTTATTAAAAATTGCTTGTGATCTAAAAAAGTTAGATAATATTTTTAGTAATAAATGCAATTATTTGTAGAAGAAAGAAGCAAAGAAATTTTGATAGTGAAAAATATGATGCTGAGACGTGCCTTTTTTAATTAATATTTTATTATAACAACAAGATATGATATTTACGAAATATCTTATTATCTTATGAAATATTCTTGTAATTATAATTTGATATGTCTCATCATACCTAAGTTAAAGACATAAGGACTCAAATCATGGATACAATTAAATGTAAAGGTATCAAATGAATACAAATAAGAAAATTATTTATTTTATAGTTTTATACTGAGGTTTTAAAATACTTTTGTTATACTTATAAAAAATAAAAACTAAACAACTAAACATTTGGCTAGACAAGTCTCGCACACGACACTGATGTTGCTAAAAAAATCCAAACCATTGAGATTATGGACTCAAGCAATAGTATAAGGAGGAGATAGATATAGTTGAAGTAGATTATGTTGTGAAAACGAGTTTGTATTTCTCTTATAGGGTTGCGATCCAAACTACAATCACAATAATATCTTGTCAGAGGGTGTGAGACCTACAGCTCTACTAAAATTTTGACATTAAATTTAGTTGGAGGCTCATTATAATAACATATGAGCATGTATGTAATAATATGTTAAATGATGTCATGTTAAATAAGACCTATCTTATAAGTAAGTATTCAAAAACATCTTAAATGATTCAAATATCACCTCTTATTCAGTCAAATATTTTAATTCTTCAACATAAAATTGTCAAATAACCTCTGCGCGCTGTAAGGATCAAAACCGGGGTCTCGTAGGAGACGCTCAACCACCATCTATGTGGTTACATACAAGGACTTAAATGACATTCTTATAAAAGGACGGTCTGTTTCTGTGAAACTTGCAAAAGATTTCTTAGGACCCACGTATTGCTGGATTTGATGAACACACCCTCTCATCATAACTTCAACAAAGAAAACCCCCGAAAAACCCCTAAACAATAACCTCAAACCCTCACACAGGTCCCGATTAACAAGACCAAATCACAATAAACTCCACTGTTCATCTGATGCTTGTAAGCGGCATCAATCTTTTCTCGTTTAAGAAACTACCCTTTTCGATTCTGAGTTTATAGAACCCTAAATAGGGAATTTTGGCCCCAATTTGAAGTCATGACGCAAGCGGAAGATGGAGCCTCAAATAAAGAACTATACGCTCTACTTCATGTGTCGCCTGAAGCTTCAGATGAAGAAATCCGCAAAGCGTATCGTCAATGGGCTCAAATTTACCATCCTGATAAATATCAAGCTCCACAGGCAATGTTTATCGTGCTAAGTTATTGAGTATTGATTTATGAAGTATTGGATTTGTGACTTTAAATTGATTTGGGAAGTTATTGCAGTTTGATTTCTTGATTTTGTTTAGTCTGTTGTTGCAATAGCAGTGAGGTACAGGTTTGGTTTGATGTTGTGAATAGTTTTGTGTATGCTTTGTGAATGATATTGGTTAGTTTTGATGTTTTCTTGAATCAATTACTCCCTCGTTGTCTTTTTGGGTCAAACAAATTGAATTACAATTTGGAAATCAGAAGAAGTTTTTGGGTTTTGGAGATATATTGATAAACTTATTGAAGCTTATATTGAGAAAATCGAAATGGAAGAATGTTGGCATTGATTTCTGACAAATGTGCATTCATTTTGAAAGTATGACCTCAATGTTCATAGTGTATTTACTTTCTGTTGAACCATAGATTAGGAGCTTAGAGAGTTTGCTTGTACTAAATCAATTTGAATTAAGCTTCTTCTCTGTATGATTGTTTTGGTGATTGGTATTAGTCAAATGAATTTTTACTTAAATTAATCTGCAGGCAAATGCTATACTGTTATCAAATATTGAATACATTTATAAGGGAATTACTATTATCAGTAAACTAATTATACAATTAATAAAAAACCCTGTCTTCTTGTTGAATAAAATATGGGTGATTATTTCTTTTTGTTGTATTTTAATTTTACTCCTCTCCCTGGTTTCTGTAAGATCTTCAAGCCATAAAACTAACTTCTGAATCTTTCATATATATTTTCTTCTTTTTTCAGATGAAGGAGGTAGCTACAGAGAACTTTCAGAGGATATGTGAAGCATATGAGATATTATCTGATGAATATAAAAGACAGATATATGATATATATGGTATGGAAGGGCTAACCTCTGGTTTAGAACTTGGTCCAAAGTTAAATAAAGTTGAAGAAATTAAGGAAGAACTTGAAAGATTAAAACGCAAAAGAGAAGAAGAAAAAAAGTCAGCCCATTTTCAACCATCTGGTGTAATTCTTGCACAATTATCAGTTCCAAGCTTCCTAGCCGGGCATGGTATAATGAAAGCGTATGACTCCTAATTCTTGACTAAATTTATCCTCATGTTAAACATACAAATATTTACATTGACATTGATACTTATTTTTTTTTTTTTAAAACAAGATTGTAGTTTGATACCCATAATAAGGTATCTAATTCTAGTGAAATGGAAAAATGATGGTGGTTGTTTTATTATTCGATAGTTCTCTGTTGCTTGTCTTAATCAGCATGAATATTGAATAAGCTACTTGCAAATTTAAAATTTATTTTAATACACCTATTTTAATGTGAAAAATAAGTAATCACGTCTAAAATTACAATAACAATTGTCAAATATGGACACAAGAGGCATGATCTGAAGATTGCAAATGATTAGATAATACTTATAATTTTGTTAAATTCACGTGATTTTGAAGTCAAACTTTGCAGAGCTAATGTGTTTTTGAAGTCAAACTTTGTTCGTCACTGTATAGATGATAAAATGAACATTATTTTTGCATGGCTCTCAAAATGTTGCAATTCTTCTCATGCTTTTGAACTTTATTTCATAAATCTGCAGAATGTCAATGAACAGTGAAATCCAATCGCAGATATCAAAAAACAACGTTATTGCTTTTGGTGGGACCCTTGCAGTAAAAGGAAGTGATGGTGATGCAGCTGCTAATGCTGTGTTTAGACATCAGTTATCTTCTGTATCCTCCATAGAAATTATGGCTTCTGCAGGTTTGCGGGGATTAATAGGCATGCAGACATCTCGGTAAACAATATCTACTTCAAAAAATTGATTGTTTACCGGCTTTAGTTATATTTTTTTAATTCCTTCATATATTGGTTCAGCCAGCTGTCTCGTCATGCCAATGCAACAATGGGGCTTGCCATGTCATTAAGAGATGGTTCGATAAATCTTTCCAATTCTTGGAACCGTCAGCTCTCCACAACATCAAATGCAAGTGTAAGAAGCTATTCTTTTTGTCCCTTTTTCTAAATGGATGGATTTTCTTATTACTATTATTAGCATTATTTTTGCTTTTAGAAGAGTTAGAGAGATCGTTTCATGGTTCAAGGCGTTAAAGTAATCAAAATCACTAATATTATATGGCGTGGACAGTGGTGTATGTAGCTCTTTCACAGTTTACAGGATGTTTGGAACTTTGGATTGTGCGTTGAAGTTGATTATGTGATTTAACTATTTGGAATTAGACAATGAAGGTAATAAAAATGGCTATAGGAGATTGTGTTTGGATGTGCTTATGCTGGTTAAAGTTTCAACAAAGTGACGAATAGATGATCAGTGGTTTTGAGTGTTTGACCAATTTAATTATTATATAATTAATTGCTACGTACATGTGCATTATGATTATAGTCTATTCCCTGCCCTATATAGAAAAACCCAAGTTGTATGAACAGGAAATGCATTATCATTACTTTACATCTTTATCTACGCTGTTTCTTTTCCATCAAAGCTTTAATGATTGTCATCTAAAAGTTCCTCATTTTATGTTATGGTTGCTATTTTATTCTTAGTACTCATTTTATACTATCTTCCAGATAGAGTTAATTTTAGGGCCAGACTCCTCAGTTGCTGTTGGATGGCGAAAGAAAGAACAAAAAATGGCTGCAGCTGGAGAGATTAGGGTACCTTTTTGTCTAATTGTTTTTCATCTTCAGTTCTTGTTGCTAAATACAATCACGAAATGGTTGCCCACGTTTTTAAATACAGTGGTGGTTGAAGTTTAAAATAGAATGTAAAAACTCGACTCTGTGTGCCAAACTTGTTGCAAAGTTCTAACTAGTTTTGCTAAATTTCTAAAAAAAAGATTCCCTATTATCACAGTTGATTGTCGTTTGACTATGAGCGCCAACACTTTTATTTGTCAACTTCATAATTATTTATGTTGCACATTGTTAGTTTGTTACCATCAGCGTCTTCCTATTCAAAGTACCTCTAGATGTAGTTATCTATCACTTCCCAAAAGGTTGTTATAGTTGTGCAAATATGAAATAAACAAAAGAGTATTGAAGTAGTTAATTTGAGTGACATTCTAAGGTATGGAAACTATTGAGTAACGGAGATTTCAATTAATTACTTGGCTATGGTCTTTATGCATTTTCAAAATTTGTGTTGAAGTTTGATGTTATGAAGAAGCACATGATCATATAATCAATTGCACTTCAATGATAGTATAGAGTTATAAACACTTTTCATAATTCTTTTTTAGTCTAAATGCCTAATAACTTTGTTTATTTAAGTAATGATGAAATTTCATGGGTGATGGCTTACTTCTATAATAATCATGACTACCCAATAATCCAATATATACAGATTGGAACAAGTGCAATTGGTGCAGTTGGTCGTTATACTCATCGCTTCTCAACTAAATCTTATGGGCGTATTACTGGAAAAATAGGAAGGTACTTGTTGATTAAAACTAATGTTTTGCTAGTACTGTTTTTTTAGTCAATAATCTAATTAAATTGTACATCTATAATTATTCTTTCATTTTATGCATTTGAACTTTTATACTTTTCATTTCACTATCACTGAAGGTGCCTAGATACCACCAGTGAGCCAAAGTGCCAGAAACCTTGGTTTTTGACAAATTGTTCAACTCAAAGGGTTGAATAATGTATATTTAAGTTGTCAGATTGTTGACATGTAGCACTTATTAAGCAACAGAATCCTTTCAACATCCAAACTACATGTAAACTAAATGGCAGTGCTTACCTCTCAAGAAACTTTTTTTCAATTACATATTGTTATTTTTATTGCTTTGTATGCACTTAGAAATAAGAATTAAAAAAAATACATCCTCCTTGTAGTGGCGCACTTGAAATTGAAGTAGGGGGAGGTAGAAAAATATCAGACTTTAGCACTGTCAGAATGTTGTATACAATCGGGATTCAGGTACTTGCCATATAATTATCTAATATTTTTTCTTCTTTTTTATTTATTTAAAATATCCGTTCTAAACTTCTCTTCTGTTAACTATCTTATTTTTATATTTTGAACAATACGTTTTTATTGATCCTCTCTTTATCTGTAGGGTATATACTGGAAGTTGGAATTACATCGTGGCGCTCAAAAGCTGGTTGTTCCTGTAAGTGCAGTTGTTGCCTCATAGCCGATCCAAAAATATTTCTTTGGTTCAAATACTTACTGTTACCAAAATTATTTTCATTTTTCTTGGTCAACAGTCAACTTGTTACCTACAATTTTATATTAAAATACTGTCCTTACGATGAGTTATTGCATGCAGATTTTTCTTTCAAGGCATATAAATCTGGGATTTGCTGCTGGGGCCTTTCTTCTTCCAACTTCAATTTATTTTACACTCAAGGTATCACCAGTCTCAAACCAATATTGTTTGCTTTAGGCGTAGTCAAAGCAATTGTACTTGTTAACCTATGTTCTTTGTAAATTTATATTATAGGATTGTTGTCCTGGTCTCCTATATAAATTATAGCATTTCACTAGATGGTTTTAAGGAAACATATTTCTATTTGTCACATGTCCGGAATACCCTATAATAATTGATAAAGTTCAAAATTTGGTCCAAATGTTATAAGTTTTATGTAAAATAGACAATTAAAAATAAACGTCTCTATCATGAAGAACTTCTCGAATGACTGCTTAGTTGTCAGTGTTGTAAAAATTGCGACTAGCCTCCGATTAGTCGGCGATTAGTCGCTAATCGGATGTTGGCCGCTTCGATTTCACCAAATCGGAGGTGCTAGGCTGTAGTCGGTTAATATTGGTCAAAGTCAGACGAAATCGTCCAAATCGGTGGTGCTCCAGCGACTATAACCGCTAGATTTTCCCATTCCGGCGCCGGATTTGCCGATTCCGGCGATGATTGTCCACTCCGACGACGGGAACAACGGAAGAGTACAGTGGTCAGCAATTGGAACGATGAAGGGGACGACTGTTTTTTAAATTTAGGATTTAATGATTTAATAAGTTTGTGTATTTTTACATTAAACCCCTTCAATTTTCACCAATTTATAAATTATCCCCCAAACTTGTAAATTAATTCATATAAAAGTATAAGGTTAAACATAAATTTGCAAAATAATACACAAAAGTCTGATCCGATTAAGCCCGATTAATCGCGATTAATCCCTAGTCCCTACCTCACCGTCCGACTAACGCCTAGCGATTTTTATAACACTGTTAGTTGTATCCTGGGGTAGAAAGGCTACTCTCAGTGAGACCCTTGACATAAACAACACAAATAAGATAGAACAAAATCTAGGCTAATTTGTATGTAATTGCATATAATAAAATATTGTTTTATAATCTTTGACTTGTATACGCTGAATGATTTCTTTGCTTTTATATATGCAGTCACTTGTTTTGAAACCATATTATCGTAGACGAGAAAAGCAACGGGCACTCGAGAATATGGAACAAACTCGTGTTCAGGTACTCAGTTTAGATAAGCGTATGGCTTAATTAGTCTATAAATATGGGTCTCATTGTGTTATATGTTGATGTCTTATGACAAAAAGCTATCTCCGGCCAAAACTATTTTGATTAGACACGTAGTCAATAGAATGTTTTATTATTAGTCAAGTGATTAGAACATCCTTTATCTAGGATGTCTTGTTTTCTTGGATATTTTCATGTGAAAATTACATTTTATCCCTTATTATGATGACATTTTATCCCTTATTATAATGACATAAGGTATGGTATTTATGGTTTGGGCTCATATAAAATTCTTTTGTTCGTTGAAGGGGGTACTTCAGGTATTTGAAAATATCAAAACACTTCCCTTTAAATATAATGTTAAGGAGTGTTTAAATGCGTGTTTATAGTTCCAACTGATCTTTTTTAGTGTTATGGTCATAGTTGTTGAAGGCACAAGACACACTCAAGGGCCAAGGCGTTTAAAAAACGAGGGTTTTCTTAAGCGAGGCGGATAGTATAAAAAGTACCACCTAAAGGGATTTTAAACATGTTTTAGGTTTGTTTTGGGCTAGTTTAGGCTGTTGTAGCCTTTTAGGTTGACTTCAGGCTTGTTTAGGGCTAGTGTAATAGGGCTAGTGTAATTGCTTCATACTTGCTTAGACGACCTTTGGCCAGAATTTCTTTGAAACTTGGCCGAAAATGCGTCTGAGCGCCTGAAAATGGGGCTTTTGAAGCGAGGCGACAATCTAGGATCACACCTTGTGGACTTTTGACAACAAATGTTATGTGGTCAATATGATCATAATCATTATGAATTTCTGATTACTAGGGTCATAATAATCAGTTTTAGAGAAAAATATAAGAAGTTTGAATTTCTTTACAATTTCATATCCATAAAATGAAATGGTTGACCACAAAATCAAATGTCCCTAATGTAGGTTCGAGAAGCAAAAGCAGCAGCAGAGAAAGCTCAGCAGTTACTGCAAAATGTGGCCAATCGGAAACGAAATAAACAATTGGAGAATAATGGATTGGTCATTGTCGAAGCGGTTTATGGAAACCCTAAGGCGATAAAAAGCATCAATAATCCAGAAGAGAAACAAGATGAATTAGCTTCACAGATGGTGGATGTGACTTTGCCCTTAAATTTTCTGGTCAGCGATTCTGGTCAACTTAAGGTATGTTAGTTATGATCAATTAATATATCTTTTCCAGTATGACTATGAGGGGTGAACTCTAGCAATTGGTAATGTTGCTCCATTTTGATCAGAATTCATGAGTCGTAGAAATAGGTTTTGTTTGGAAAATATTGTGTACCTTGTTGTTTTAATGGTTTAAATTTTTTATGTTAAAATGACTAATTGATAAATCAGAACTTTTTTAAGGATTTCTTCCACGTTTCATAACTTTAATAATCTTTATAACTAAAATGAGAAACCAGAATTTACATTAGTTTAAACAAGATCAAAATTCCTTTTTCTTGAATCTGGAATTGACATGCTTAACCTGTAAGACTTTTTTTTCATAAAAATTTGAATTTACTAGTTCCTGACGTCTATTTTTTTAGGGTGTATTTATTCTCAAACGAACTGTATCAAACTATATAGTGATTACTAGAGACCAAAATATGTTTACTGATTTTATAGATCTTTCTCGGTTTTCTTCAAATCAAGGGATCGATATGTTTGACAATAAATGTCAACGAGTGTCGAGCAGTTTAAATTTTATGGTCAAAATGACTAACTAGTAACTTTTAACCTTTGTTTTAATCTTTAGTTACTGTTAACAAATATATTGAACACATCCAGAATGAGCTTAAACATTACACAAGATCTGTTTCTATTTTCTTGGATTTGGGATACAATGTTTTGTTTGACCTTAAATTCAAAATACCTCAAAACACTCTTGAATTCTTAGATCAAACTAAGCCTCAACTTAACTTTCTGATGTAGTTAAGATGGGCGTCTATTTCGAAAATATATAAACCAAAACATTCTTATATGTGTCTCAATGGTCTTTGAGTATGAGAATCAGTATGTTTGACTGTGGGAGTAATAACTTATCTCTTATTTAGTGATAACCACGTCTTCTTGATACATATAATAATAAAATTTTATTGGTGTAGCTACATGAAGGTGTAAAGAAATCTGGAATTATGGGCTTTTGTGATCCCTGTCCTGGTGAAGCCAAGAAATTATATGTGAAGTACACTTTTGGTGGCAACAGATATGAGGTAACACCTTTCTTAGAGATGGGAAAGCGGGTGGGTCTGACTGAGTGGGTGCAGGGTCAAAATGTAAAATATTTGTATTGGTTGTAACGAGAGGCGGGTCTGACTGAGTGAGTAGAGGGTCAAAACTGGTAGTATTTGTACGAGTTGAAATGGAAACATTTTTCTTCTAAATATGATTACAAAAGTTTTATAATTTTATGTTTTTATCCATTCAGCTCGTTAGAGATTAAACATAATCCTAATCGTCCTGTAAATGGGTTGTGAATTGACATACGTACCCTTTGTTTACATTTTAATTCACTTCTTTCTCATCAAAACCTACGACCTGACCAACTGTACATTATGAAACAGGTTGAAGTTGATGACCTTCAAGAACTGATATTACCTCAGGAAGAACACAGAATATGATGAAACATGACAAGATGTCTGAGGTTTCTTCTACCATTTTTGCAGATGCATAAAATGTACCATGGAAACTAGACAAGTTTATAGTGCCCTTTGGGTTGATTTCATTTACTTTTTCCGGCGGTTTCGCCGTTGAAGGTTTTGGCAGGAGTTGTGTTATTTTTGAGGTTTACTGGTGACTACACCCTAAAAGAGGAAACAAATAACCAACCGGTGGATATTTAACAGTTCTTTTACCGGGCTTGTGTTTGCTTTGTTCAAGTTTCATATGATCATAAATCGATGACATTGATTATTATTCTTCCAAATAGTTGTAGCTATTTATTATCCATGTTAATAAAAATAAGGACCGACAATAAATCAGTTTCTGATAATTTAGTTTCCTCACAATTTAAACTCTACTAATGTTAAGCTGTTAGAAATGATCGTTACATCAATAATTGATTAATACAATTTAATAGTGTGAGAATCATATATATATATATATACACTTGTATGTAACTATGCATTGTACTAAAAATTATTATACTAACGACCAACTCTTACCAGAGGAGAGTTCATAAGAAAACTAAGATTTATAAGAAAACAAAAAAAAAAACTGCTTTTTCACCCTTGATCTTGTTCATTCAATGGTGGAGATCAATAATGGTATTTTTGTAAATAAAATAAAGTTTATGGAGTTAAATAATTCATTCAAGGGCAAATTAGAGAATAAAAAAATATTAAATTTGGAAACAATCATTAAATACTAACAACATCCCTTAAAACTTTCTCTTTCTCTTTCTTCAATTTACGCATCTAATCAATTCTATTTAAACACAAAGCTTAATGGAATTCAAATCATTAAACAAAAAAAACTAAATATCGACTGATTGCTGTTTTGATTTTTGTAATTTTTAAATAGTTACACATTTGATTACATATACGTGTATAAAAATGTGCAAAAACATGTTTTCAACTCAGAAATATAAATACATGTAGACATGGTTACATATATGTAACTTGATTAATTCATATATTGAGTTAGCTGTACCTTGATAAGTTACATATACGTAACACTAAAAAGAACACTAGAATCTATAGAAAATTACACTTAATAGATCTGCAACTATATGTTAACTTGCTTACGTATATGTAACTCGACGAAGATGAAGATGAACAAAGAACCAATTCATAATATAGGAAAGGTACGTATATGTAACCTACCACTACGTTCTTTCATGTCTTGAGTTGCCCTAATCTGAAGTTACGTATATGTAACCTAAGTTACATAAATTAACGTGTCTTCATCTTCTTCCTTTTGTTACCATCCTTGGTGGTAAGAGAATCAATAGATTTTGTTAGTTTCTTAAGTAGCGATAATGTACTCGTAAACCCGTCCATCAATCGATTTCATTAAGACCCAATTGAAGACTTGACTTCATTGATTTTGTTGGTTTCATCTTCATTCTTTCGCTAACCTCTAACCCTTCATCACCTTCTTAAATATAGAAAATGTTAGAATGGATTAAAGATTTTCAAAAATTGGATTTGTAGAACCGATTAAATCACCACATTAGGAAGAACGAGGAAGAAGATACATGCTTTGTTTTGCTAGAAAAAAAATCAAACTGGTGAATAAAGAAGAAGATTGATGCATTGTTTGAATTATTCTTCATTTGTTCAAAAATGAAATAAAATAAGGAATTTTAGTCAACCATGATTATTTATTAAAAATAATTTACATACACAATTACTAAAACACCATTTGAAAATAATAAATATATATAAATAATAAAAATTTTTGATTGGTTAAAATTGATTTTGTTGGTTTTATCAAAACTAGTTGGTTTTTTTAGGATCCCTCCCCACTCTTACCAATCTTACTTTTATATTTATAATTTTTGACTAATATAAGAAGGGGTTTGTTATGGGTAAATCCTATTTATCTATCATATTAAACGCAATAAACACATAGTTTGTTTAGTATTAAACATTGCACAGACCAATACTTTGAAAAATGAAAAGAATTCTTCCCCATAAAGAATTGATTATTATGATAATTTTTCAATTTAATCATAAAACATAGCATGCATGTAGCTCTTTCCAACATTTTAAAATGACTATATAATCAAATCAAATAAAAACACTTTAAATATTGTAAATTGAATAATAAAACTACACATAACAAAAGAAAATTGACAAGTATTTTACATTCTTTTATTAAAAAATTGACAAGTGCCTTATGCTTTAAGTTCGTTTATACTTGTTAGCTAAGTTATCAAACCAACATAACCAAGCCAATATATCTCCACAAAGTCTAAATAATTTTTTCTAAAAATATGAACTTTAAAGTCTTTAAACAAACAAAAGACATTCTTTTACCAAAGCCCAAAAGTTAACCTTCATCACATCGATCTCTCCGATCATCTTTCTCATTAAAGAAACACCATTTTCACAACAAACGTCACCTCACCTACCCTTTTCAATCTCACTTTCTTTCCCAATAATATCAACAACCCACATTTCCAATTCATCAGAATCGAATTCAGCATCGATTGAAGATATGAGTACGGGGGAACTCATCAACGTCGACCCTTTGGAGCTCAAATTCCAATGTAAGTCATCCGATCGAATCACTCAATTCAAAACCCAACGTCATCATCTGTTTTCTCATCGTTTGAACCCAAATAATGATTGCTTTTGTCTTTGTTTTGTGTTTGTTCGATGAATTAGTTGAATTGAACAAACAGATCTCTTCTTCGCTGCAGTTGACGAATAAGACCGATCACCTTGTGGGTTACAAGGTAAAATTTGGTTCATATGATTGATTACTTTACTTTACGATCTTATTATGGAATTTTAGTTCGTGAATCTAGTTCACATCAGGCGGATCGTGTAATTGGATTTTGGGGTTTCGATCTTACGTTTTGATTAATGTATGTATGATCTGAAAGATTGATTTTGGGTTTGAATTTTTGATGTTGATTATTCAGGTGAAAACGACAAATCCGAAGAAGTACTGTGTTCGTCCTAACACTGGAGTTGTTTTGCCTCGATCAACATGTGAAATTATAGGTGCAAAATTCCCCAATACTAAAGTCATTCAACTGTTTTGTCACACTTAATGCTTTTCTAAAAAAGAAATGAATTGCTGTGAAAATTTAAGATCTTTATAAAAAAAAAAAGTGTACCCTTTGGGCTCCTACAATGATCTTAAATTATATGGATCTTGTTTATAACCGAAGGGGTCAAACTTAGAGCAATGCTAAGATTGCTGTCATGTGACATAAGTTACCGATCTGCCTCCTGCAGAAATGTAGGGTGAAGATGTGTACATCATTTCTAAAATGGTTTGACACCCTTGGACCCTATGCATTTAGGAGCCTCGTGCATTGGATTAGCCCTTTGTATATAACTGAAGCTTAGATTTCTTGATGATGGACGCTAAGATAGTGATTATTATTTTGTTAATTTGTGGTTTTACTACAGTAACAATGCAAGCTCAGAAGGAGGCTCCTCCTGATATGCAATGTAAGGACAAATTTCTCCTTCAGAGTGTGATTGCAAGACCAGGAGTAACCGCAAAGGACATCACCCCTGAAATGGTAAGACCATTTTTCCATTTTGTTGTTGCATGTTTTCTTTGTTAAACTGGTCAACAATTGAGATCTAAGTAACAACAGGGTCCACTTATACTGTTAAAGGTTGCAACTATAGTGTATCCCCTTTGAAATACAGTGGTTTTAGTAATGATTTTGAAGTCCAGTGATGAATTTAGGAATTAAATGAAATTTCCCTTTATTAATATGTTGATTAGTTTAAGTTATTTACGTTATTATGGTTTGTGTAACAGTTTACTAAGGATTCAGGCAACACAGTGGAAGAGTGCAAATTAAGAGTGGTATATGTTCCTCCAACCCCATCAACTTCAGCCATTGGACAAAGAACAGAGGAAAAGTTTTCATCTAATGCATTAGGGGTAAGATGAGGGAAATTTGAGTGGCGTTGAGGTTGTTTTTGGTTCGTCACAACTGTTATTGTTCTTGATTCTTTTAACCTCTAATGTACAAAGATGTTTAGTTCATTTTCCTTACTGATGCTTGCAGGGTTCAAGAACATATGTGGATTCTGATGACAAATCCTCAGAGGTGAGTACATGCTTATGCATATTGTATGCAGTCATTTTTTTGGCATTTTATTAGTAAGTTATGTGGCAAATTATTAGCATAAAGGAACATTTGACAAAATCAGAATTGGAATTGGATAATTTGTTGCTTAAAGATAAGGAATAAAGATAGCAGGGTGTAGGGGATCTTACATTGTATTTGACTTTTTGCAGTAAGCTAATTACCTTTCTATTAAACATGCAAAAAGGGAATTAAAGCATGTAAGGATGAACAATTTGGGACAAGTTTTGGAAAAAAAAAATGCAAAGGAAACCTTTGTACTCGATTTATATTTCTCCACAATTGCTCACTCTATCATAGTGTTTGTTCTTCTCCATTTTGGCAAGAACAGTGATTTATATGTAACATATAGACAAGTATTCTGGTCCCAAAAGTCGAGATTGGTACCCAATTCATCAATTCTGGGTTGTTAATATATGCACATAAAAAGCAATCTTTTTTTTTGTATTGCTGCAACTTCCTATAGATGGTTCATTAGTTTTAGTATTTTTGTTCGTTGTTATGCTGCTATCTATATGTTTTCGTCATTTTATGCTTTCATTTCAAGTTGCACATATGTACTGAAAACATGCTGTGGGTTCCAATTACATCAATGAACCTGCAAAATGTTTGAGTTGGGGTTCACCATGCTCATGGATTTTCAGGTGAGATCTCTCATTTCAAAGTTGACTGACGAGAAGAACGCTGCTATTGAACAATGTAACAGGATTCGACAAGAATTGGTGAGACCCTTTTCTCCTTGTACCTAGATGTGGCTGTTACTGCTGCATCTCTAACTAGTAAATAAAAAATATATTAGCGTAATGGAAATGGGTCAAAGCGGTTGAAAGTCGCCTAAATTGCACTTTCAATGCAGAAAATCTCCTAAATCACTTTATTTGACAAATAAATTAATACTAAAATAATCTCTTACTTTTTGTAATTACATTTGACACTAACTATTTCTAAAAGTATTGAAACTTGAACAAAAAATCATCTGGGTCAAGCCAACCCATATTAAAATTACTTGTTTTTAACCTGTTCATTATGCCACCTCTACTTGCACCTATCTGCAACTGTAATCTGTTAAAATTTATTGTTTGGTGAAATAATTAGCACTTTTGTTGCAACGATCAGGAGCTCTTGAGGCGTGGAAGCAACAAAAGCCAAGGAGGCGGTGTGCCTTTGATGCTTGTCATCATTGTCGGCTTGATTGGTTTAATTATCGGGTACATCATGAAGAAATAACCGTTCATTGGCATGGGAGTTTACTGAGTTGAAATTTCTTATCTTTCCTTAAATGGTCATAACTGATGTAGGAAAGGGAAGGAACTCGCAGTGTGGTTTGTTAAGTTTTTTTTTCCTTAAAAGTAGACTTATTGTGAGTTTATGACAAATTGACAATAGAAGAGAAGCTTATAGTTGTTAACGAAATTGTTTGAAGGGTATCGTAGACATTTCACAAATAAAACGACATTCAGATAAGTCCATTTTCTTTGAAGGTATGACCTTAATTTCCTTTGTTACACCTATTCTTACTATTCAAAAGATTCTTATATTGGGTCATAATCAAATACACATCAAAACAAAATACCAAATGATCAAATGTTAAAAGAGTGAAATGGTGTGAAGGGGTACCATTGTTGTTGGGGTTCTAGAGACTTCGGATGAAGCAGGGCAGCCAGCTTTAGTAATTTACGCTGGCTCGAGTAATTAACAGGATCATCCCAAATTCAGTCTCAAAATGATTGGTCATTTTAATTTTCTTGACGGCTTTTAATAAATATAAACCTTAGTTGCAGTCATAGACATAGGGTAGTTTATACTATCATATTGGACGAAGTTATATCTTGTGTTCTTTATTTATGTTTTTACGGTTCGATTGTGTCCGCGCGCGCCTCTAAATCCTAAAAATTAACACACGGTTTGACCATGGATTTACTATGAATCAACGGTGCTAGGTACAACCAATAAGTCAAAGGTTTTTTTTTTTTTTTCAAGTTAACATTAAAAGGATCATCCTTGAACAATCAAGAGGCATTTAGATTTAAGGAAAATAAATTTCAAAACAAAGAGGAAGGATCATTCTTTATTTTAAGTACTCTTTTTAAATTAAAAATGTAAGTAAATAATAATTGATTATTATAATAAAAATAATTATTACATCAAAACTATAAAAACACAAAAATGCTATCATATTGGACCAAGGTGCTTATAGCCTGATTTTATCCAAAATATGTATAACAATATCATTTCTTTGTAAAATTGAATGTTGTAATAATATATAGCATATATTAATGTAGATTTAGGATTAAAATTACATAGGTGTATGTTTGTTTCTTTTAAAATCTTACATGTTTATAAATTTCTTATATCTAAACATATATTTATATAATACTAATTACCAACTTTAACATGCATTAATACTTGTACTATGTATTTTATTGATTGTACTCTCTTTTTGTTTTTTATTTTTTTTAATCTTTCATTTTTATTTTAACTCAATGCTTTGCATCTTTTACAATTTAGCCCAAATATTAATTTTCTTTCAACTTTGGTTCCCAATACTTTTCATATATTATAATTTTTTCATTTTACGTTTCGGTTTAAACTTTACGAGTTAACACGCAGCAACGTGTGTGTATGGTTCAACGTTTTTAAGTTTATTTCCCCCCGTTTAACGGCCTCGTCTCAAAGCGCCGCTCCTAGATTGATTTACATATTGTTTTATATGCTTTTAATGTTTTGTGTGTGGTCCAACATTTTTACCTCTATTTTTTGTTCGGTTCAGTTTGTTTTCATTTTTTATTTTTTCTTTGATACGAACTTTTTCAATGTTGGTGGTTACTGGCGGTGGTGCGTGATTGATGCTACTTGACACGTTTTTACGCTTGGCGTTTCAATGTACGAGCCTTAATACTAGTTTTTAACTAAATACTTAAAAAAATACATACGTATCTTTAATCTTTATACACGAGACGTTGTGACGTTGAGCTTCCTGAAGCTTCTTCATATTTCTACACTCTCCCGAAGATACCCATATCGTGACTCGCGCTTACCTTTTCTCCACGTATAAGAACCTCCGTTGCTCCACATCAACGCTACCGTAAAGCGTTCAACAGCTCGCCTACAGTTACCACTTACAATACGATCCAATCCTATCAGTTCCGACGACAGCGATCCATTCTACCACCGGAGATATGGCTGCTCTCAAGAGAACCACCACCACAGCAGCAGCAGCACTCTTCAACAAGCTTCTTCCTCCTATGCGCTCCGTCGCTGCTACGCCTTCCATTCAACGGAGCTTTAATACTAATACCTCTCAGGTATCCGCTTATGAAGATTTCAATCGAAGCGTTGATGAAGATCGTCGTCCTGATTCTTCCGTTTCTCGCCGCAGCGAAAACGATTTCTTCTCAGGTGAGCTCTATGCTTTAAGTAGATTGAAATCGGTGGATTTAGATGCATTTGTAGTTCTCTATGTTTTAACTTGATCGAAATCGGTGGTTTCAGATGCATTTGTAGTTCATCATTCATCAACTCCTAATCGATTAACACATTTCTGGATTAACTGGCGTTGTTTTGACACCTAATTGATTAACACATTTCTGGATCAACATTCAGAACTCCTAATCGAACGATTTCAGATCACTATCGTCCATAACATTGCGATTTGCTTAATTGCTTCCATACGCATCTGTAAATCCTATATGAACCTTGTGTGTGCTAACTGCTAATGATGCAGACGTGTTTGATCCGATTTCTCCAACGAGAAGCCTGAGTCAGATCTTCAACATGATGGATCGATTCATGGACAATCCGTTCATGACATCATCTCGCGGCGGAGGATTAGGGCTGGGAGCACGAAGAGGATGGGACGCAAAGGAAACGGAGGAGACATTAAGCCTGAGATTCGACATGCCAGGGCTGGACAAAGAGAACGTGAAGATCTCGGTGGAGCAGAACACTTTGATTATCAAGGCGGAGGCGGAGGCGGAGGACGACGGAGAACCGCCGCGAAGGTACTCCAGCAGAATCGATCTGCCGGTGGAGGTGTACAAGGTGGATGAGATCAAAGCTGAGATGAAGAACGGTGTGTTGAAGATTGTGGTTCCGAAGGTGAAGACGGAGGAGAGGAAGAATGTGTGGGAGGTTGAAGTCAAGTGAGTGTGAGATAAGGGTTTTAACTTTTAGTTAGGGGTTTGATGTTTGTTTTGAGTATGTTGTTTGTACGTGTGTCAAGTGGTTGACATTAGCGGTATAAAAATAAATGGTTTTGTCAATTTGTGGGTTTACTGGTTTAAATTAAATGGTCAAAAGAACTAGTATTACTCTTTCCGGTTGATCTTTCTATAATGGGATGGTGTGATGGTTTGATTTCACTTCAAATTTTAGAATTTTAGGTTTAAACTTGATTTAAGTTGATTTTTTTATAGTGATAGGTTTTTTTCTTTTCGCTAGTGTTACTAAGTAAGTCAGGTTTACAATGTTAAATGTTAAAATTAGTATGAATAATTGATTTATCTTAAGAACACTTATTTGAACGGGAAATTAGTTTTAAGAACAGTTGACACAAAAAAATGTATCCGAGTAAAAGATTAAAAGATGCATCTAGTTAGATTTATGTCAAAAAAATGAATATACTCTTATACGATTCAATTAAGTGATTACAATGATTATAGGTTTAAATCATATGCGTAACCCATATCCAATTTATGACAAAATGTTTCTTGCTTAAAACCGGTGACAATAAGCTCATTTTATGTTTTATTTTTCTTAACCAACGAATATTTTTAAGTTTGGTCATCCGGGTAAATTTATTGGCGAAAAACCATCCACGCTCGTGAACACAGATAGTGTTGGTGACCCGACCCGCCCATCATTTTAGGGGAAACCCACCACCCAGTGATAAAACCACTGGTCCATTTGAAGCATATTACACCAAATAATACTTTAACCCATGACATTCAATTTGAAAAATTATAAGATGACTTCTTCCAAAACAATTGATATAGGACTCATTGGCAAATCCATTTTATGCTCCTTTGTCATTTTAAAGTGGGGGGTGCCGGTTGACAAGTCCCATGAAAGCATTATACATGATGTTTATTCCATCATATATGAATTTAACTGCAGGGGAAATAAATGTAATCTACCTATTTCTCTTACAACAAAAACAGAGAGTAATCTCTACAACATGGTTTTCAAACCATACAGGAATCATATGCTCAAATACAATAAGCGGCATTCAGAACCGGAACCGAACAAAACTTTTGGTAATCCAACCAATCAACGGTCTTAACGAGCAATTTTTCACAGTTTTGATCTTCAGAAACTCGTAAAGTTGCGTAGTCCCTCTCATGATTACTTTGTTATTTCTGACATCTACCGTGTACTCTTTTAATCCTGCAATTCGTGTAAAAAGTATGGTTATCTCTCTGACTCTAAAAACACTTGTTCTTGTGTTTTCTATTGTAAATTTATAGAGAATTTTTTTCCAAGTTGATTGAGTCATGTTCGTTTAACTTATGAACATGCATGTCCTATTCAGGATCACGAGTCTGACATGAGTTTTCAAGTTCATGTCATTTGGACCCACAAACACGACATGTTTAGTAGATGTCTAAAACAATTTCTAGTAACACGAAACATTAACAATCTTTCGCTACAAAAGAAAACTGACAAACAATCAGCAACAATTATTAACATTTGGATCTATTTTTCGCGTTCTCACCGTTAATTCTGATCATAATTTTGTGAAATCTTTCTCGACAGCATGCACATCCTAGGTTCGCGTTGATCACAATCACCTGAGACTAATTACAAGTAACAATACTACCATTAACAAAGAAACACACATTCTAAACCAACCAAATCCAAAAACAACCAATAATGTAAGGGCGAGTCGAGAACTCACAGTTGGAACTGCTAAATGTGCCACGTATACAAGAGCCCGATTGCTTACTTTGTCCATGACGGCACCAAAACTCTCGTGTCGTGAAATTTATAAGGTTTTGTGTACTTTCTGGTGTGCTACATAAGACTCAGAGACATACATATACCTGAACACATGTTACTGGATCACACATACATTTGAATATATGTTGTAGTTTAACATTGAAAAATTAATAGAAAAGGTAACCCACTGATGAAAAAGCCAGCAATATGATTCCTGATTAACACTATAATAATACATTTTTTTTAATTAGTGAGACAAAGCATGCTGTATGTGGTATAGTGGGTAGAGGATGATCTACATTAAACAATTTTGCATCTTATTGTTTAATAGTATCAACCTTCTATTTTAATGTCTAGACTCTAGATTATGCAATTTGGGCCCTACGGAAGGCCTTTTTTCATGGGCCAGGATGACGGGAAAGCCTTTTTTCATGGGCCAGTGTGTTGGTCTCAATTTATAAGACCATTATTTGAGGTATTCAGTTAACCCAAAATGTGTGGTTCTTCAGTTCTTCTCACTAAATAAGCCTAATTAAGGCCTCTTGTTATAGCGGCCCATAATTCTATTTACCCAACCTTGATATCTAAATAATTTCTATTATGAATACGAAATATGCTCATTTTTTGCCCAACGATTGAATTTGTTTATGGTGTTGGTTTTGTTAAACACAAATAGTTTTATTTTAGAGTATAATGTTGGTTTTGTTAAACACAAATAGTTTTATTTTAGAGTATCCATAGGAGGATGGAGGGTGTGCGAGAGTGGTGGTGTTTGGTGGTAGACTGGTGGTAGTAGTTAACCACAAATGTTTATTAGTTGAATAATATATTTAAGCAAATTTAAAAAAAAAATAAAAAACTTAACAAAAATAAATTAATACAAATGAAAAATAGTACCCCGTAGATAATTGGGTTTAGTGCAATAAAACCTTGGTTTGTGTTTGATATATTTGATTGCAAATAATTTCAGGTTTTTTTTCAAAAAAATATAATCCAAGTTTGTAAGGAACAAAAAAAAAAAAAAAGATTTGGATTTGCCTATCACGTGAAACAAACGTGAGGACCGTTAACGGTTGTTGGGTGAGAAATTGTGAAAGAAAAAACAGAATTTGTATAATTAATAAATGTATGGATCTAGTCCAAAACATTAAGTGGATAATATATATATGCGTAATGACTTATTCACATGTAAGGTTAGCATAATTTAAAAAAATCAAATTATTCTGAAAAGAAAAATTAGAAATTTTAATTTTTTTTACAGAAAGGGTTCATATAATTTTAAATTTTGTGCCTTTTATACACCTTCATAGGTTATATGTATATAAAAACTATTAAACTAATTTGTTCATACATTTTTTAATTATGTACCATTTACCTAAAAATTACATTACCTACATAATTTCCTAATTTTTCTTCTGAAATTTAGAAAGAGAGTAAGAAGCAATAAACATCAAATCTATATCATTTCTTTTATTTATAAGTTTTTTAAGACCGCTTAATTAGAAACACAATTTCCATTTTTCTATACACGAAATAATTTATGTTCTATATAAATCTATCCTACACGTTTAAAAAATTAACTTTTTTTTTTTTGTATGGCGGGGATAATGTTATATAAAAAACGATACCTAGCAAGTTACTAAGATATAAACAGTTACAAATCAAGAAAAACAAATTACATATTATGAAAAGCATATATATTAAGTTAACTACACATATATTATTACTCTATAATTAAATCACATGAAATGAATAGTAATGTACCATTGTCTTTACGTTATGTACAACCTATGATGCTTCTTTTAGGTGGTGATTCTTGTTTATTTAAGTTAAGAACGTAAACATAAGATGATCTGACTGAGCTAGGTAGAAATGGTGTGTTAAGTTAATATATATAGTTATAGTTATATACATCAAGCTTGCTAAGGTAAATAAGGGCAAGGGCACATGGGGATGGTGCCACGTGGCAGGGATTGGTAGAATTAATAGTTAGGGGTGGGTGGGCACCCCCGATGTTGTATAGCGATGGTGCAAGTGGCGGTCGAGCCATGCAACTTTGTCTCTGCAACCCCACTCCTTGTGGTTCCCACCTACTTGCATAATTTATTTTTATTTATATATATGTATAATATATTATGAATGAATTTTCTCAAATGCCTAAAATACAAAGTGTCACATGATCGAATCATTCTTCTTCAAATCTCATGATTTAGTTTCGCAAAGAGATATATATATATATATATAGCGCTTGTGGAGATCATGAACACAAGGAGACGGAGGTGTGTCTGTGAAGACATACGTACGCCCACGAACAAGAAATGCGAGGATGATTAGAGAGAGGGGAAGTAATGAAAATAACAGACGTCATTAGAAGCTTTTGAATGGTTGTTAGCGTATGGTTTGATATAAAGGTTTGTTTAAGTTGATTGAAATGTTAAATGGAATGTAATAGTATGAATTAACATGTAAATATCGAGAAAATATCAATTTATATTATTATGAAAAATATATTAGTTTAAGGAGAAGCCGTTATATATTGAAAGAGACATTATTAAGCTAATAAATAATTTCACACCCATGACCTAGTAAGTGTAGTGTTATAACATCTTTCCCCTCGTAAAAATAATATGGGTTTAAATACATATTCTTAAAACTTACAAGTACAAGATAGGTGGTGCTTAAATGTTAAAAGGTATTGTTGTTGAAAATATAAATCTAAAATTGTTGTTAAAAAGTTAAATCTTTTCATAAGCTTATTATCAATTTATCCTTCTTTAAGAATATATATTAATTGATGATCTCGACAAATAAATAAAGAAAAAAAAAAAGACACGCTTGTTGAAACAATGGACCATGCATACACCGGTGATGTTAGTTAGTGATTTTAGTATCATCAAGTCATTCTGTTAATTAGATTTAATTAAGACCAAAGAAATTTTAAATAAGCATTTATATAAGATAAAGAGTTGTAATGCATACATGTTGTTCAAGAATATTTTAATTTCCGGCATTGACAAATATGATGTTCAAGAAGGGAGTGTCTCCTGCTAAGCCCCTCAGTCAAAAGTTTGATACTGTGCATGAAAGTCTCGAGAAATTGTTACAGATTTTCATGATTGATAAAAAGTTATATAGGCAGTACTAGTCAATATAAGGAATTGAAAATTGGTAGAACCTAAAGGACCTAATTGAGGAGCTGTAATTGTGTTATCAACAATAATTGTATGATCAACATCAATCAGCGCGCGACAACTTTGCCATCAATAGTAACTACGATCATTAACAACCTTTGCTATCAATAGAATCTTGGACGATTAGTTAGTGGTTACTACTAACATAAGACAATCATCAAAATTAGATAAGTTAGTGCTCATAGAAGCCGATCATTACAAAGAAGTTCATGCTAAAGTAATCGACTTTAATCGCCATCCTTTCTAACTGCCACCTGACATACTATTCCATGCAACATTATGTCACTTCAACTAAACGTTTCCTATAAACTGAAACTTTTGGTCTATTAACTATTGGCAATGTTCAAAGCAGAAAACACATCCTAGTTCTTGTTTACTTTCCGAAATACCCCATTAAGATTTTAACAGTACAATCTAAATACTTTAATCTAAAACTGATCATATACGATATAATTCGCAGTAGATATATACATCCAGAAGCATTCCAAACAATACCAAACCTAGGGATGAAATAGCAACTACTATACCCACAGGCTAAAAACTAGTTAATTTCTAACATGCAAAACCATGATCCTCCCAAGATCACTTATGAGACATATATATGCCAAAACCTGAATCATAACAATATTCTTAAAGTCAAAATTCATATATCTGGTATTAATTTCCATTTCAATTTATCATGCACCTACGTGTAATTAATAACTCTATATATGATGCATTTTATATATGTCATGTATATATATATATATATAAAAGGAAGTTATATATATGGAAGGCCCATGTAATTTAATAAAAAGCGATAAGGGGAAGGGGACAGTAGAGGATGTCAATATCACAAATTAAAGATTCATCACCGAACACTTCCATGTTCTCTCTTTAAACATCCTTCCTTCCATTCCTCTTACATACAATATCTGCATTCAATTTAATAATTATCTACCCCCTAGCTAGTCTTTGTATAAAATATAAAAATTATATATCTATATCTATATGTATGCATGTATATGTATGTCTGTGTATCTATATATATGTTAACTTCCATGTGCAATCAGAAACCAACACAACCACATATTCTAACGGTAGCAAACCAACTTTCACTAGTTAGTTCAGATCACACCTCCTGCAATTAACTCTAGTTGCAAGATCATACCATAAATACACCTTTGCTTATTCATCTCTCAGCTCTAACTTTGAGAAAACAATTAAAACAACATATATGTCTTTTCTTGTTTATTATCTCATCCTTCACCTATGTCTTTCCATGCATGCATGCAACTCCCGCCATCTTGGCGTGTTCCACAAGGAACCAGATGCACAAGATTTTAGTCTTGTAACTACCAAGGTAATTAATTTGTGCCCTAATTATTTCAAGTGCTTCAAATTATTTCATGTTTAATTTTAAAGGTGAAATATCATGTCATGATTTTGAGTGGATTGATGGTCGGTTTCGCCTTCTATTTAATTCAGATGCCAGAAGTAATTTCTGAGCTCCATGAAGGAAGACATGTTAATGAAGATAAAAATGGACAAAATCAGTTCAAGCTAATTGAGGTTGCTTCAAATGCGCAGAAGACGCATGAAGGTAATAATTTGATGATATTTCTTGAAGAAGAATGTATCTTTAACTTGCTGTGGATATATATTGATATGGTATACATGTTACTTGCAGCAGGAAGTGATATGAAGGTACATGCTACTCAAGAGGAAAACAAAATAGGGGTAAGTTGCATCATATGGTCATGCATGTATTATATTATCAAACTAAAAGAACTATGCATATGTGATCTACAAACATTCAAGCATGAGTTCATGATCTTAATATGATCCATCTTTGCCACTGCATGCATGCATGATTGTATGCAAAATGATAACAATTTTGAAACTTTTTGGATTATAGTATATGGTTTGGAATTTAGCCCAGTACTTGTAGGAGTTTTTTTTTTTTTTTTTTTTTTTTTTTTTTTATAATTTCTTTCTTTTACTTCTAGGCAATTTTTACCCATAAGTGCTAAACCACCTACAAATCCTAAAAATTCAAGCATATTATGTTGCTTGTATGGTTAGATAGTGAACTGTCTAAAAGTACAAGAAGTTCGAAACTTCTATAAGTACTCAGCTAAGTTCGGCCTATATATAGAACTTACAAAACCCAATTATTTTAATACTTTCGGTATATGTTTTCAAGCTATAACTTTTAAACCCAATTATTTTAATACTTTCAGTATATGTTTTCAAGCTATAACTTTAAAACCCAATTATTTTGATTCTTTCGGTGTCTGTTTTCAAGCTATAACTTTGAAAGCAGAAACTTCATTAACATTCATTGTTTAAACACATGTTTCCAATTAAATATCAAACTTGCATCTCCATGAAAGATTCATTGGTTTTCAAAAAGTAACTAATTGATCAAATTTTATCAAGTGATCAGAATACACAAAACTCAAATGTCCTTGCAAGGTTATGAATTAATCCATTAACAATAATCAAGTATTTGACATATGATCTAGGATATGATGTTATAAAATATTGTTTAGTCATCACATCCAAACTATAAAATCTTGATGTTAATTTCTTATCATTTATTGTAGGGATGGAAGAAACATGGTCGATCAACAATGGAATCTAAGGTACAAGATTCAAAGGAAGCTATAAATAAGCCAAAGGATGATAGTTTTACTGAAGATGTTGTTGTCATGGACTATGCACAACCGCATCGTAAACCACCTATCCACAATATCGAGCCCTAAATCGCATACTCTTGTTGATTCTCCCTTCGATATCTAGCTCATGTGAGTGCGTATTCAAGTAAAAGATGGAAGGATTTAAAGGGAGTTTAGTTAGTCAATATATATACTATATATTTTGTATTGTAAGGTTAAATTAATATGCATTTGGAGTTGAAAAGAAGCCTTATAGCGGTATATTATCAACTCTAGCAATGCTTTGTTCCTATGATGTATGATCAGTTTTCCTAAAGGAGTAATTGTAATGAATCATTGTATGGTCACTTGCAATTATGTCTATGTTGCAGTGTTATAACGTTTTATCAATGAAGAAAATATCAAAAAATGCATGATGTGTGGTCCATTGATGTACCCATGTCTTAAATATGTTAGTTGGTTCCTTCTTAAAGCAGGAAGACGGTTATATGGTAGTTTCAACTTGCTTCAATTCTCTCTCTCTCTCTCTCTCTCTCTCTCTCTCTCTCTCTCTCTAGCGATATATACATGTGTGTATGTAAGGAAGAATTATCTTGTGAACTCTAAGTAAGTATATATTGCGAGAAATGTAAAAACCAAACGAGAAATAAAAATCACTATTTTATCTAATGTTAACATTATTATTAAAATACAACATTGTTACATGTGTAAAATTACATGTATTCAAGTATTATAAAAATATACGCATGTGTAAGTTTTTATAATATACAAATACTTGTAAATTTACACATATAAATTCTTATAACAATGGTGTTTTTTATTAATAACATTAACATAATTTTAAATAAAATAATGAATTCAATTGATTTTTGGAAATTTTCACATTTCTTGTCATATATTAGAGTTTTCATTTCATCCTAGTATATTTGTATGCGTGTTTGTATATCTAGCTATGTATGAATGTTTGCATGTATATATATATACATGTGTATGTTGTATACACGCAAAATAATTAAAAGTACTTTATTCCATACAAAAAGGTATAAAAAATAAAAAAGCATTCATATGTACCATTTTTATGTGTTTCATTAATGTTATATAAGGTGTATAAGATATAAGATGCTTTACTTAATAAAAGATAACTTGAATCATTTAATATTTTTTAAAACTCAACCATAAAAAGACTTTAATATAAGCCATCAAAAGATGACTTGTCAATCAGCCATTAAACAATCACAAATTATTACTTTGATCATGAGCATGTCAATTATACTTGCAAGAGGGTACAAAGTACAAACCGACTTTGAAGTAATATATAATGAGTTTTAAAATTCAAAATAAAATGAATTATGGACAAATAGGAGTTTCACTTATAAACTCCAATTAAATTGGGTTTTTCTATAGGAAACAAATCTAGAATTATATTATAACCTTACTGAAACGTCTGAATTCATATGCAGTGAGAAATCAAAAAATGCAATTTGATGATGATTTTCCCCGAGCAAAAATCAATTGATTAGTACAATAATTTCATTGTATAACGCCTAAATATAAATGTACAGTTATAGATCAATGAATGGTGGTTGTAAATTTCAGGGCCTATAACATACATAATACACACAGTAAAAACTGAATCAAATATTATTGACACTCATGACTAGAACCTTAATCTCTAAAACTTGTTGAAGCCCCTTAAGTTTTAAGGCCCAAATGCAAATGTAATTATTTTAAAAGAGTCGAGACACCATTGACGAAGAAGAAATTGAAACATTGATGACAATACTTGTTGATCATGACGCTATTAATCACCAATATATGTCGAGCTTCTCTTCAAGATATATTTAGTCTTTTGAAACAAGAAATTCTTTTTTGCTTCATGGATCATCACTAGAAGTTTGCATGACAATCTTTAAAGAACCTTAAGTTTAGATACAATTAAAGAGATACATGTTTAACAGACCAGAAATGATACTAGCTTCAAAAATAAACAATTAAGAGCCTAGAAACATGCATACTATCAACCAATTAGCGGACCAAAAGTAAGAATGTTTGCTTTAGGACATTGACTTTTACATTGTTTTGGACACATGGGAATTTTGTGTATTAACTCTAGCTTCCATTTGAGCCAATCACATAACAAAATATACAGTTGATGTGAGCACAGAGATTAGACCTGTCCCAGGCAGCTTAAGTTTCATGACCCTATATGATACTCTTGTCTTAAAAATTAATCATCATGTGGAACATTGCATGTGCTCGATAACGACCTTGTTGATGTTCTTGGAGAAGTTCATAAATTCTAAGTGAATGGATGTAATGAGGACATGTATTCACGTTTGAAACGTCGGTTGCTTTGTTTGTATTGTGTTCTTGTTAGGTGTAACAAATCGCATTCGAAAGACCACAACTGTAATGGATACTGTTTAAAACGATCAATGAGGATAAATGTACACTATGTATAGTTGATTAAAGAAGCATTCACATTAATGGCGGAACTAGACCTTTACAACACAGATTAAAATAGAAAACATATTTAAACTACTTTATTAATTACAATTTGAAAGCTAAAATTACAAAAATGTAATGTCTTACATGTTAATTTAAAAAAAAATAGACTACGTAAAGAGTCAATGAACCTAGAGCCCTATAGTTCTGCCCCATTCCACCGTCCATATGAAATACACCAATTTTCTTAATTCCCATATCTTTTGAAGTTTCTATTATTGCAAAGTCTTGTTTTCATTCAAAAGTCAAATGTGGGCTTTTTATTACTTTTAAAGAATATTAGAGGAGTTTTGATATTGTAATTTCAACCTTTTTTTATGATAATCCATTATTTGTAAACTCATGGATCCAAGTAACCAACCAAATAACAATCAACAATATTACATTTTAAGAGCATTAGAAATTTCACACTATCATTTCAATTCATTTGTTTATAAGAACCTGACATCTTATGGGACCAATCAATGAATTTTTATTTTGAATTTTAATGTTATTTTACAAAAGGTGATGGTTTGTAATGTGGATTTGAAAAGGTTTTGGTTCATGAGCTTTTTGTTAGTTTAAATAGCGGAAGTAGTCTACGTGACATATGCTTCTAGGGGGTGGCAGGGAGGGATGTTGAGGTGACACCAAAAACCATTTGTCACATAGGCGACTTTCGCAAGTGAAACTGACGGAACACCTATGAGCCAATACTCCTTCAAATTCCCACTAGAAATTATCACCCATTGCAAAACAACACTAATTCAACAAAACATATCAATCAATATCCTGCTAACAAAGGATCAAACGAGTTGAACCAACACTCGAATATGACATCTATGCTAGTGGGAAATAAGATGCCTATACATGCACGACTCCTTTAATGTATTGTATAAATATAAGATGGGACATATATTATCTGTTTTGTATATTAGATTTTTTTTTAGAATCGTTTTTAATCTACTTCATATTCGTCAGTCGTAGGCGTCAAACTATTGATCGACTTCTAGTATAAAAACAAAACATCTTACCATTTCCGATATTTTTTTAAAACTTTGTATTAATATATATGGGAGAGATTATGTGTAGGGTACCTAAGATCAGTCATGCATTATCACTATCCATTTGTAAAACAATGCATAATGCCCCTTGTCCTAATTGTCGGTAGAGAAGGCTTTATTATTAAAATACCTAAATCCACTATAAATATTAAAAATTGAAGACATCCATCCCTACTGCATCCCAAATCACAGGCATTCGGCTTCTACAACATCACGAATCGAACATGATGTTTTATAAATAAAAAAAATTATAATAATTAATTGGACCCTGAATCGATGAGTAATCAGAGGATTATAGTTATAGTTTTCAAATGATATGAAGATTCATTCAAACAAATCGATTATAAACGTGGTTCAGTGAAGGGCAGCAGGCAGCGGTGGACCAGTTGAAGAACCGGTGGGGGAGCATGTAGATTTTCCCCCAAAACTTTAATCTTTTATTCAGTTTCGTCCCTACAAAATAAATGTTTGCTTTTATAAATATCGTATCTCACTTTTTTGTTTTACTTTATATGCAGACCAAGTCATTAACAACAGTGTCATTTACAACGGTTTTTACTTTATAAAATTTACATTTTACTGGGTTTAAGAAACCCGTGTTGCCGCTGGTATGTAGTAACATTAAAAAGCGAAAGTCGCAATGTAAAAATAGAACCAAGCTTTTTCAAAGACGAACCGGACGTTGAACCAATCGCCTTTAGATATGAAGTGATGTTTTTCAGTTCCGAGCTGAACCCTAATTAAACTGGACGAAAATAATGTTTTTAAAACCGAGTCGGTCCCTAAACCGAACGAAAGTAATGTTTTTAAAACCGAACCAGATCTGGTTAAAGATTCACCACGACCGGATTTATATAATCGAATGACGTAATAAATTATTTAAAATACAGTTATATAAATGATAAATCAAATATATACGTGTGACTCCACCTTTAAAGAAAAATTAAGGAATATATATTGGCATTAGGATGACTAACATACGATGGAATGAGTTGGATTATTTGTACTGTTCACCCATCTTTTAATTGTTTTATTATAAATGTAGACAGAATTTTATCAAACGATAAAACTTTAAAAAAATGTGGCAGGAGAAAATGAGTACGTCGATGTATTAAAATTGTGAAACATAAAAGTGTGTTTTTAAAGAAAAACCATTATTGTTATTTCCAATATAACGGTGATGATGGGCTAAATTCTTTAAAATGATTTGGAAAACCATTTAAAGTGTATTAGAAAATCCATCCATTATTAGTTTATTACAAGTTTTTCTCAAAGTAGTGTCTTATAGTTATATGGTGGGCTAAATGTTTGAAAATCAAGTAACATGCTTAAACACATGGGTTCCTAACCAGTTATGTATATCTTTTAGGAGCGTCTCAATAGTTCAGGAAATGTATATATCAACAATCAAAGTTGCTAAAATTTCTCAATAGGTCACTCCTCGAGAGTTAAAAGCCGCTCATCTAATAAGCTCATGACAGGATGGTACCAGTGACCAATGATTGTATACCGAACGGAAAGGGTGGCCCCTGTGGATTTAAGAACGCCACATGGCTTTGCAGGGTGAGTCCATTAGTTCATAAATTTTCTATCTAGAGAAGATAGGAGGAAGATAATGGTGCTTTAACAAACCACAAGGAAGATTAGTCATGCACTCTTTCAAATGAGTTGATTACATATAAAAATGGATATCAAGAATATAAATTGATGACCAAAAAGCCACATCCAAAAGTTACACCAAGGGGCTTGAAAACGTGAAAGATTCTATGGTTCATGTTCCATCACTAATGTTTCAATGATGTTAGATTGCTACAATATCTGAGATAAATAATCAAGAACCGCTACAATTCACAATGAAAGGTTTCGTGAAGTTGATAAATTCAGAGGTCCTGATTCCTAGTTTCAGGTCGATCTCTCCGCCACCCAGCCAAAAGAAGTCAGGATGAAGCTTTACAATTGCTTCATCCAAAATAACCTGGCATCATTAACCAAAAAATTGATTATGTATCATAACGTGCGATTGATGTACCCTGAAAATTACATCAATATTCATTTTTAAAGTTTTTTCAGCTAAAACTATCAATGTTATTTTTCTTGTCATATGTCAGTTACAATCTTGTTAATTCTTGAGGACAAATGAGCAGATCTTGGTTCACATTATAAAGAGAATGATTCCTGCTTAAAAGAACAATAAATCATTTTAGAGGATTTTTTCCAGATTGACCAGTAGCTTACCGGGATGTCTGTTTTCATGCCCACACATGTAACTCCATTGTGTTCAAAACCAGTCAATTTGTGTGATATCTCTTCAGGAGCAAGTCTTACTGAAATGCCAAATTGAAATGCCATTAATGATCATGGCACAAAGAAATCTTGAACCTAATATCCATATATTTTCATCTGAAGGGTGCCATTATAACATGAACATCAACTATTAACAAGAGATATCTCATCAAGAATGTGATCAATGGTCATAACAGAAGGAAGCATGGCATTTCTTAATCTGAACAAAATTGGGAAACAGTGATAACAGTAGGTGTTACTTACAGTTGAATCTCTTTTTGGGTATCTTGCCATTGTTGAGCGTATAAAGAAAGTTTTTAACCATATCAGCACTAAATCGAGCAGTATACTGCAGTAAACAGAGAAAAGATAAACCAAGAGCATGGTGTGCTGCATTCTTGCTAACAATGGCATGAAAAACTAAAACAAAAAAGCACCTGAACAACAACAACATAGTATTTCGAATTTTGGCGGTCACTGCAATCTGTAATATCAGATGCGGCTTGAGTATTTACCTGCAAAGACCAACAGGATAAAGAAAGTATTAATATACACAGTCATTATGCAATGGATGCTTTGAAATTGTATTTGATCATAGTAGTCAAAAGCACATAGGATGCATAACTAGGCACTCTGGGGTCTGATGAGCCGACTGCACCTCAGGTAGAAAAAAGGCGAGGACTCTACTCTAGAAACGAAAGGCACACCCCTAGAAAGTGAACAATGAAATGATGTTGCTGATTTCTGATAACCATTATTAGTTTCAGTATTAAAATGGATTGTTCTAATTGCTAATTATATTAGGTTTTTATTATATTTGTGGATGGAAATTAAACATTTTGGTTTCCATATTTTTTTATTTTTGACATTTTGCACCTAGTGCCTAAACAACAGACGAAGCCCTTTGCGACCTGGCCTACTATGGATACAATAAAGAAACTTGAACACCCAGATTTAAGAAACTAATCATTCAATTAAATCCAACGTTTTTCTTTTGTGCAGCATATACCAAATAAATGTACACAACCATACATGAATGTTAATATCAAAACCAAGAATATAGATGCACATCACCAGTCCACTCTAACTTAGCACACAAGTCAAATGTAACCCATGTGAACATTTTTGTGCATGCTTGCTAACAGGTAGATGATATAGGTCCTATTAGTTATATGATGTTCCTTAACGATATCATAAGCAATTAAGCACCAACATATACAGATATTAAGAAGTTGATTCACCGGATAAGACATTTGCTCTTATAAATTAGTCAATTAAGCTTACTTATTTGATAATACTCTTCCATTCTAAACTAAGAAATGCAATTTGATTGTTAATGTGAATTGAAGAAGTTTGCACAAACACCAACACCATTTTCATAGTCATAAGTTGATCTAGATTAGCAATTTCCACCACAACACCTAAAATGCACATCAATTCAAAGCTGAAATCACATGTTTGGCATTCAAAATCAAAAGTGCAACCCTAATCCTAACAACAGATGGAGTGTTCGATTCAAGTACATACAGTGTAATAGCGTATTACAATCAATGGAATTAGTGATACCAGTACAATGCTTTTGCAGAGATGATGAATGGAGGCGGCAGCGAGGATTTCTCTTCGAGCTTCAAGGGACCAATCGTAGTAATCGGAGGGGACCCGCTTGAATGAGAAGTCTTTGACGCCGCCGGCAGCAAGGACGCCGGAGAGGCGTGCTTCGGTGGTGGTGGTGGTGGTGGATGGAGGAACGATTGAGAGCTCGAGTTGTGCGATTCTATGGAGGATTTGGGTCTGTAGCCTCTCCAGCTCTGCTAATTTCTCCATATCTGCTTCGATCATTCGTTGATCACAGGTTTAGGGTGAAATTCATCTTCTTAATTTCATCATCAACACGATGTCGTTGCACTGAAACTTGATGTTCGCTTAATTTCAACGTCATCAGTCACGTAATTGTTATGTTATGGGTTGTTAGTTGTTACTTCACACTTTGGGTTGGTCCATTCAACAGCCCAAAGCCTTTCATTATTGGGTCACTGAATAGGGTTAGTTAACACTTAACAGGTTAAGGGGGCTATCCTAAGTCTTTGGTGACACCGGATTGATAATTCACCTTTTCTTTTCTTTATGTGTATCGTATTTACTTCTATTAACTAATGCCATCAACTTAGATGGTACATACTGCACGATTCGAACATTCACCCAGTTGATAAGGGGATAAAAATATTGTTTTTGTCTTCAACATCTTTACCTTTATCTTCTAACAATTTTTCCGAACTACTCTTAATTACTCCTAAGCTACACCATAGCTCGGGATAGAACCCGGGTGACAGCGCTATGAGAGCTGATTCCACAAATTTGAAATTGCTAGCCATTGAGACTGTTTCAGATCTTACTGGGGTGACCCAGTGGGTTAATTTGATCCAGTGTGAACTCTATAGCCCAGCCATGTGAAGCTACTCAACATGCATGCAACAGGTTGAACAGGCAACTCAACTAACTGCCTATGATTTTATGTTCTTTTTATTTCTTACTTATTTTATTTTATTTGTTTATTCTAGTCGGTTGTTATTTTGATTCCCTAAATTGTAGTTAGTGGTGGCCATGACCTATTTTCTTTATGTAATTTCGCATGTTGGATCAATGAAAGATTAGAGTGAATCTCCTTAATATTGAGTTTTCTTACTTCAAGACTACGTCCACTGCTATCTCAATATTAGGCATCTTGAAAGGTGATTAGTGGAATTCTAAGTTCGAATCGAGTGGTGAGAACTATATCTTGATTCGAGTTTAGCATTGCCCAACGAATAGACGAGTGGTGAATATGTATCTCGACCTATCCGTTGTCAACCGTTGCAATCAAACTTCCGCTGTTATTTTCCAATTTCAAAGGCTTTGTATATCACCGGGACCTTCAATCCAAAAGGTTTGCGTCTTTACCAGTTCGGCTAGTACCATAATGATAGAAAAAAAGGGTTGCAACAGAAGGATTGTTGTTTAGATTATGTAATGCATGTTACAAAAACAAGTTACATTATGTAAAGTAAGAGAAAACAAAGAAAAAGGTATTGTAAAAAGGGTTGCAAAGATGACTATTCTAACTATTATTGTATTAATACTTGTTACACAAACAGGTTACATTATGTAAACTAAGAGAAAATGCACTTATTAAATAGTTGGTTTAATGTTTCTTTCATCATATATAAATGTCCTAACTGGTATTTATATATTGTGAAATTGCCCATTTATCCATTCTCGTACCTTTAAAAGAAGCATTCTCATCCTAGGTTGTTTAAATTTATTTAAACGGTATAGATGACATGGTTACTCCAAAGACGTGAAACTCAAACCACACACCTATCTCAAGCCTTTAACCATTGAAATGGAGTTGCCACTTGTGGTTTCTTTCTTTTTGATAGATCCATTGTTTGGATTCTAGATCATCATTGAATCATGGGTTTCAAGGCAAAAAGTCACTTCTATTATTTAGATATAGCATTCACAATCAGACCTTTTAAGGTTGAATGGCAAACATGAAAGAGAGAGGAGAGGCTACAAGACGTGACGAGAAGAGTGGAGGTTTTGGTCCGTGACCATGGGAGAGCAAGCCAAGATTTATGAAAGGGGGAGAAGAGTGAAAGGAAGGAGATGCGCGGGGAGAAGAAAGAAAAGGATGATGGTAAAATATAGTTGAATCTGATGTGAGAGTCTATGGAAGTCATAAGGTTGTAGATGCTCATAGTATCTCAAATTGGTTGCAAAACTTCAAGATGGTGATGGTAGAAAAATTTAAACCTGACGATAAAACCAAAACCAACTCATACTGTTTACCCATATCAGATAATAGTATATTATATTATCTTTAGAAAATAACAAATAATATTTTAAAGTTCTTAAAAATATGAAATTATAAAAAAAAATAATACTAGATCTTTTTAGATTTCAGTTGATTTTCACGGTGAGTTTGATATTGGGTTTCAAATCCTAACATGTAACTTTTATCCACATGAGTATGTAACCGGATATCCACCCACAAGATGTGGTCACGAGATATTATAAAAATTGCCTGTAAAGATATAATATTTAGATGTGGTTATGTTTTTAAAGTTGCAACAATCACATAATCAAAATTATGAGTGTTTCACACATTGAGTACAAATCTTGACTAGACCATGAAGATCATAAAGACTGAAACTTTAAAGTTGTATCTTCTTTTATGTATGCAAAAGAGACCACTCTGCACGTTGATACTCTTCCAAAGTCTAAAACAAGGGTTCTAAAGTAAGCATAACAAGAAAGAGTTGTAATCAAACCAAAATCGAAAGGCCTTCCTTCTTTGGAGCTGGTGTGGTGTTCTTGTTTCCAGGGAAAGCGGTGCGTGAAACATCGACAAGAGCCTTGAAACTATATGGTTCATGCATTGACAGCTCAGACAGAACCTTCCTGTTGAGTTGGATGTTTTCTTTCACAAGTCCATGCATGAAGTTACCATAAGTCACCTGAGATCAAGTACATGAAAAAAAGGAACAATTAACCAACAAACAGGCTGCCCATGACCGTATGTGATAAGAGAGATGGATAACATACGCCATGTATGCGAGTGCCAGCATTAATGCGCTCTATCCAAAGGGAACGCATATCGCGCTTCTTGTTACGTCTATCTCTGTAAGAATATTGAAGGGCTTTTTCCACCCTTTCTCTAGCTATTCTGATGCAGTTCTTTGCTCTTCCCCTGAAACCTTTGGCTAGTTTAAATACTTCCTTCTTGTTCATCTTTCTACCTCTTTTTGTTCTTCAAAGTTAACTATATTGTTGTGACAGAAACAGTTAAAGCATCAATTTCTATTGAATCTAGATGAGCTGCCATTTTTAAGCATCACTATATGATACTCAATTCAGGATAGTAAAGCATTAATTGGAAATCAAATGATATTCCATCGATTTCAAAAGATACAGACCACGAATTGACTCTAGAATGTAGAATGTGTTTATTACTATGTAGTCAAGGCGCAAAAGGTGCTTGCCTAGGTGCCCAGGCAAAGGCGCAGCCATACCACCATGGCCTGAAACATGCCTAAACTAGCCTAAAACACGTCGAGAACCTCTAAAAACAGCATGTTCATACTATGTATCTTGCTAAAAAGGCACCCACTGTTTAAGCGTCTGGCATTCAGGCGAAGGGTCACCTTTTACACCTTGAGCTTAATGCCTTCGACTACCTACCACCTAGGTTTATTAAAGGTTTAAGTTTCGAGGGATTATAAGATTTTTGCAGAAGATTTAATAACCAAAAAATGCAGATAATAAACAACTTGTATTAGGTTAGCACAAGGTTTGACTCATTGACACAAGCAATCAAACACTTGTAGTGCAGATAACAAACTAGGTTGTAATTCAGCAAGCAGGCCCTTAAGATGTATACATCCAACAACAATTCAACAGAAAATTCAAAACATTTGTGAAACATATAGCTACTGGCTTCCTAAATTACAAAACTATAACACCACATATTCACAATTAGCAATATCTTAATCACAAGAAAACAAACTCAAAATCAGAAAATAGCAAACAAGTGCTTGAATTATGTCATAATTACGGTTGTAATTTGAACAGATCGAAAAACTCATATCAGAACATTCAAAGTTTACGACACAATAGCAACAGACACTTCATAGTTTTGACAATATCAATCAGATTTAGAATAAAGTTTAAAAACCCTAAATAAGAAACAAAGAGTTATCACTAAATAGATCAGAACTCGTATGGTGAGACTTGATATCAGTGGAGCTTTGTACGGAAATGAATTACACATACAGTCGTAAGATTCAATGGTGGAGGACGCAATCGTAGAAACTGCGTTTTGGGGACGATGCCGTGACCGTGAGGCTCTAAGTTGCAGCGAGCAGATTGTTTTTCAATAATGGGCCGGTTAAAGTTGGGTTGAGGCCCTACCTTTTGTTGGGCTTCATATATTATTCTCTAGTCTACAGATAACAGACTACAGTCTACAGGTAGTGGTGTAAAGGACTTAAACCGGCTCGGGGCTCGTAAGCTAGTAGGGACCGACTAAAAGAAACTCGAATTGAGCCAATATTAAAAAAGCTTGCGCCCATGATCGAGCTCACATCATGGCTCGTTTAGTAAACGAGCCCGAGCTTCAGATATCGAGCTCAAACCGGCTTGCGAGCCTAAACGAGATTTTTAATTATATAATTTTTTATTTACATGTTAAATATATATAAATATATATTTACATAAATCATATTATTATATATAATACTATGATAAAAATAATTAAATAGTATATGTTATGTTATATATAAAAAGTATGATTACAGATAAATATAAAAGTAATTATAAAAAATTAAAAAATTTTAAATTTAAATAATAAATGATCTGAGCTCGAGCTTGAAAAAATTATGACGAGCCGACCTCGAGCTTTAGAAATAAAACTACAAACGAGCCGATCTCGAGCTTTCTAAAAACAAAATGAGTCAAGCTAGACGCTAAGAGAGCTCGGGCTCGGCTCGGCTCGTTTACAACCCTAGCTGCAGGGCGGAGTCAGCAAAACTAGGATGTTCAAAAAACCAAGAACCAAAAAAACTGAAAGCTGAATCGTATTTGTAACCTAAGAAACCGAATGGAATTGTGAGCTTGCATTTTCAATTTGGTTCGATTCAATTAACGGGTAGACTTAAAAAGGAAAAGTTTTTAAAATGTCCATTTTCCCTCTTTTTTTCCCTCAAAAATGTCCTTTCAAACTGTTATTCCTTACAATGTGATTACCAAACAAAACGCTTGTACAAGTAGGAGCGGAGGGTCTGTATAACAAAACCAGTCACAAATAGACATGTGTTCCTAAGTAGGGAGCACATATTTATAGAAAACAAGGAAAGGTAGGCACCTGTATTGAGTTGGCGAGCGCCTGCTAGTGGCACGTGTCTATTTTATGATTGATTCTGCTTTATAGGCGTTCGTCCTACATGTACAGAACGCCTTGTCTGGTTGAGATATTTTGGAGAATAATTATTTGGACATGACATTTTAAGAGAAAACATGAGAAAAATGATATTTCGATAATTTTCCCCTTAAAAAAATATCATGCTGAATCAATCGAACCAAATAAACAATTAACCAAACCGTTAAGCGTTGGAACTTCGAAAGTCGAAACCCCAAATTTAAAATTACAATGCTCAAGTAGTCAACTATAAAAAGACACTGTTTAAGGCGTTGGCATCGATTTAGTCATTGAGAAAATATATGAATTAAGTTTAAGTTTTATTTTAGTTTATTATCTTATTTATTCAAGTACACAATAATATTTTAAGCAGTTACTTAACTTTATTATTATAATATTATATTATTTTGTTATTAGAATTTTCTTGATGTCTTTCTCTTATCAATAAATAAGATATTCTTCTCATATAAAGATATCTCGATAGAAAAATAAAATTACAATTTTTAGTTTCTTTGAGTTGCTGTCCATCCGTCAAGATGTGTTTACTTAAAAAGATGAGTTATATGTTTCCATGAATTCATCAGTATGTTATATGAAGAACGTTTTCTGAAATGTTAAGAACAATTGATTTTACAACACTTTCAAAAAATGAGAGATCGATTTGACAATTGCCATCTTATGGTTTTGCCAAACTTATGGTACATGGATTTGTAAAGATTAATTAAGAAATGTATAAAAATCTGTATTTATTTTGAAAAAAGTTTTGTTTTCACCACAAGTATGTTGCACACTCGCACTTTTCTAAAGGAACATGAAGAGATGAGAAAATAATAAGGCCAAATTAAGAAGCCAACATCCAAAAATCAACTATATGATCAAAGTACTTTTCAAATTTTATGTCAACCTTTTTTTAATAATTCTCTTTAAAATACCAAATCATTCAAATTATACACTTCAGGGTTGTTCTTTCATACTTTCATAGTACCATTTTGAATTGTACCACTCCTAAGTCAAAACCATGTATGTAAGAGCTATTTAGATTTATTGGTTTCTTACTTATAAATTTATATTTTATTTTGTTTCCTAACAAGTTTGATAGAATAACACTTATGACTTACCCGTAATCTTTATATTTATCTTTATCTTTATATTATAATAAAAGAGTAACTAAGAAGGATACGTGACAGCATCACATTTCTTCTCACCAAAATTTTCCCGCTTCTCTCTACTACTTAATAGTTATTATAATTACTAATAATATTATTTAATTTCTTTATAGACTAAAAATAGTTTTCAATAAATTAAGATAAGGTTCTTTTAGTTAATCTTATTTATAAAGAAATAAATTTTTATAAAATAAGAAATCTTTCTAAAAATCAAATTATTTTAAAAATATAAAATACTTTAAAAATTGATGTTTTTAAAAAGTAAAATATTTATAAATAAAAATAATTAACAATTGAGTTTTATAATAACGAATTTTTTAAAAATGTTTTGTTTTGAAAGAAAATGTTTAATTTTTTTTAACAAAAATTTTTTTTAATATTGATATCATTATATTATTACATATATTTCTTACTCATACATAATTTTAATCATATCTTATTTTAAAATATAATTTTATAATTAATAAAATTTTATTTTATTTAATCTATAGAATATAATAAAAAAAGGTTTCTATTGCCACATGTCATTCATTTAAACCACCTTTTTGCCACTTGTCATTTTTTTAAACACCTTCACTTCATTTTCCCTCCAAAAGAGTATTGTAGTAATTTAAACAATCAAACTAATTTCTCTCTCTTAATAAATATTAATTTTATTAATTGACACAAATCTCTCTCATCTACATTTTTTAAAATCAAGCTATTCTTTTAAAAATAAATTTTATTAAAAAAATTAAAAAATGTATCTTTTTATTAAAATAGAAATAATAAAAATCAAAATTTTTATATAATATAAAATTTTCTAAATTGGTCCTTTTTAAAAAATAGTATTCATAAAACCTTTTTGAAACATAATATTTTAAATCGGTCCCTTTTTAAAAAACTTATAAAAAGTATGAAATTTTCTAAAAGCAGTTTTATTAAAACAAACAGAATAATTCGAAAACTAAGGGGGCGTTTGGTTGGAAGGAATGGAATGGAATAGAATGGAATTGAGAAACTAGTATAATTTTCAAGTAAAATTGTGTTTGAGTGAGCAATAAAAAGTAAACCCAAGAGAATGTTTCATCTCAAATTCCCTTGGTTGTGGGATTTCAAAATCCTTTAATAATCACTTAATATTTACTAAATGAAGTAATGAATTACTAAATTATACCAAACATCACCTTTTGCCTATCAGATATGAATGTAAAGTTGCTGTTGCATCTAAGGTCTAGATCATCAGCCAAGCATTGTAGAAACCAGGTCCACGAGCTTTTGTTTTCAGTTTCAACTATGGCATAAGCCAATGGATAAATGCCATTATTTGGATCTAAACCAACAGCTGTTAACAATTGTCCAGGGTAAGGGCCCTTCATAAATGCCCCATCTAACCCCAAAAGTTCCCTCTGACATACTTTAAAACCTTCTTTTAGTGCTCCAATACAAATATATATCTGTTTAAAAACCCTAGTATCTGCTGATGGATTTGATTCATGCTCAACCTGGAATTTAACTGTAGTGTTGGGATTTGATGACTGAAGTTCAAAAGCATAGTCTCTTAACCTGGTATATTGTTCTTTGTAGTCTCCCTTCACCTGATGTGTGGCTTTAACCCTTGCCCTAAATGCCTTCATCCTTGAAACCTCTAACTCATATTTTCTCTGGAGTTCCTCCTGAATCGATTTTGTTGATACATTAGGATTTGATTCCACCTGGTTGATTAGCCAAGACTCGTGGGCCATGAATTCAGCAGTGAAAGCCTTCACCTTTCTTGATTTAAGACAAGTATGGTGTGGTTTGTATGTTTTTACCATCCAACTCTCACCATCCTTTTTTTGTCTAGATGCGTACAACACCCAAGGACAAGATACTGCCTTTTTTATTCTCTTTCTTTTGGCTGCATTAGACCCACTTGCATCATCTTTCTCACTTGCTTGACCCTTTTTACCAATATCATTCCCACTTTCATGGGCCTTTTGAGGAGGCCCATCATCTTTGGCAGGCCCATCATCTTTAGAAGGCTCATCATCTTCAGCATGGGGCACAATACCATAGCATACAGCTCTAACTCTTCTTTTGTCATTTCTTAATAAACCTAAATCTCTTCTTGTTTTAATTGCATGTTTCCTGACTAAATCTTTTACTTCATTCGGATTTTCAAATACCTGCCCAACATAGAATCTTATACCTTCAACCCCAACAACAACTTCTTTCTTTTTTTTTCCTCCTCAACTCCCTCAACTTCTTGCTTCTAACCGATTCAAAGTCTCCAGAAGACTCCTCTGTGCCACTACTAAGGGACCCATCAGTCAGCCCACATACATCTTCATCAATTATATGATCATCAAATGTTTGCTCCTCACTAAATCTACTATCATCACCTACAAATTCTTCTCCTTCATCCACAAAGTCTTGAAAATCCCTCATGTCAACAGTTACTTCATCAATCTCATTAGCTGTGTCAACTATATAATCACTATCCTCATCCTTACTATCTTTCTCAACATCAGTAGCCTCTCTTTCATTTGTTAATGGAAACTCTTTAGCAAAGTCAACATTATCAAAATCATACTCAAAGTCATTCAAACTAATATCCCTAACTGTCTCATGACTCACATGTTGCCTATGCTGTTCAACTCCACCTTGTTCAACACTATCACAATTCATATCTTTTTGGTCATTCACATCTGTCTGCTTATTCACATCTACCTCAACAGGCTCATTAGTTCCATTTGTCTGCTTATTCACATCTGCCTCAACAAGCTCAACAGGATTATCATTCAAATCTTTTTGAACTAAGTTATCAACAACCACTTCATTTAAATTTGTCTTATCATTCACATTACTTTGATTATTCACTTCTACATGTTCAGTATCAACATTTACATGTTCACCCCTATCCATATTATCACCAGTTCCTTCTTGGAAATGACTTGGTTCTCCATCCCATGTTAAGTACAACTTTCTAGGAGGCATAAAGTTATTAACATCCTCTAATTCCTCGATCACAACTCTGGAATTTGTGTTTCGATCATAAGTCCCAACCCTACTTTCCCCATGTTCAATGTATACATCTATAACCTTATGCTCTCCAACATACTTTGCCAACAGCATAATATCACTATCATTTCCTAATGCCGATAACCCAAAATCTAAATTCTTACCTGGAATTCGAAAATGATAGTACAGGCGCCTCCCATCTTGAGTTAACCCCAACTCATCCATCATAAAGTCTATCTCAAACGCAGAAAACTGATCAATGCCACACATATCAACGAATGCAACCCTACCATAAGCGTATCTTCTTCCAGGGAAGTTTCTAAAAACACCACTATGATGAATCTTCAGAGAAAACAGATTTGGTTCGTTACCTGTTCATCAAAAGAGTAATAGAAACATAAAAAATCATAAATTTCTTGGTATGAAAGAAAGAAACACAAAAATAAAGGGTTTTTAGACATACCATATGCTTCAATAAGATCCTCAGTGGTAATGTTGGTATTCACAGCTCTGATATACCAAACCATCCTTGATCTTAACGCTTTCGTAAGAGTTAGCAAGAAATGGGGTAGGGTTTTCTTGATGATTTTCAAAGTCGATGAAGGAGGAAGATGACGGGTTGAAGGGTTTTATGGAGGGAAATTACTAGTGTCGATAACAGAAGAGTATAACTAGTGTCGATAAAAAGGGGTTTGAAATGACAAAAGTACCCTCACGTGTGGGGCACGTGTTCTGACTTAACGTCAGTATTTAACGCCCATCCAAAGTAGGGACTGAAAGTGTGCATACCATGCAAAGTTCAGGCCCACATCTGTAATTTATCGAAAGTGGGGACTAAAGTTGTAATTCAGGCATACCCCAGGTACCATCCGTGTAATTTACTCTAAATATAATAGTAAAAATATGTTATTAGCAAAACTTTCCTTTGAATATACAAAAGTGAAGTACGTTAATGTATTTCTTTAACTTCTTTTTCATAATAGATTAATAAAAATAACGTTTGATTAAAACATATTATGACTCATTCTTAACTAAACTGAATATGACATTATGACAACCAATCATTAAACTTTGCAATCATTAAACTTTGCAATCTCGTTGGCATGTACTTTACATGAAACATAACAACCAGCCCCCGGTTATCTACTCCATTTTTTTATTAATAATGCACCATAATTGTCATTATCAAATTAAATAAACCTATTAAACTATCATTTTGTGCTAATTTTCAAATGAGCATCACTTATCTACTCAATTATTTGAAGTTCCAATTATGGAATTTAATACTAATAATGGATAATTAGAGTCTCATGTTTCATTAATAATCATGATCGGATTCAATTGGTTTGGGGTGTTACTTATTTGTCAAGAGCTATATATGTTAGTTTGAACTAAAAGGCATGTAACTTAACGATACTTAAATGTTGTGGTGTTGTTTTCAAATGGTAAGGGTTTAAGTCAAATCATAAACAAATTGTATAGATTTAAAAATAGAGTTATTAGGCATGTTGTCAGGTCTGAAAATATTTACGAAAACAAAATGTAATAATAATTACTGATAAAACTGTTATTTTCTTTAATCTTTGATAACCTTCTTGTTTATAATTACTGTCTATATGTGTGTGCACTCTTTTAAAATAATAATAATAAATGTTTATAAAAATATCTAAATACCTTTTACATGAATTTATTATTCACCAGTTTCAAAAATAGTATTAGAAATCATTTATCCATTCACAAAACAAATTATAAAACACAATTAGTTATACCTTTTGAAAACCCAAAAACATGTTAAAAAATAAAACTCTTTTAGTATTATACCTTTTTAACGTTATACATCGAAATTACAATTGAAGTTAATTTATATTTTTAATTTTTGTTATACTTAATTATGGATTATGGATTAGTTATAAACTTACATATTGTCTTTACACATATTCAACGAGTATATTCAAATCTAGGCCGGTTGGTCGGCTCAAATCAATGGTCACAAAGTAGCCATCTTGGCCCCACGTCGGTGCCAGCACGAATTCACTATACATTGGGCCCTTCATAGCCACATATTATTGTATGTTATACTAACCCACTTAAAAAGTAAAATAATTGAGTTATTTTAAAATTTTGAAATCATGCACTATATTAAGCCTCGTTGAACCCATTCACAAATCACAAATTTAGCAAGTCAACCTATTCATTTTTTGAGTGCTCTAGGTCGAAGGAGAAAGATTCTAAAAATGGTGAAGTTGGCTGTTGGTAGTATTGGTGACTCTTTGAGTGCCGGTTCAATTAAGAATTATTTGGCTGAGTTTATTGCCACACTTTTTTTCGTTTTTGCTGGTGTTGGATCAGCCATTGCTTATGGTATGTTGGTTGTTTTAAATACCTTGTGTTTAAATTGTTGTTGATTTCTGTTAGGTTTTTTATTTTATAAAAAAATTATGTTACTTAAAAGATTTATACATTATACTAGCATCTGATATACATTTAAACAAACTTAAAACACTTGTTTAAAGTAGTTTTAGTTTTCTTAGTTAAATCTTATATGACATATTCATACAAGGTTTAGTACGAGTAAAATAGCTTCTCGGATGAGTGTGGTGTGTATTTATAGCTCAATTGGTTCAACATATATGTCTATTATAGTCATTTTTTGAGATGTGGACATGATTCAACATAAAATGTTTATTGTATGATATGATATTTCAGCATCTCATTTTTCCTTTCTTTGTTTGTGTTCCGTACACAAGTTTGTTAGACATAGGCAATACCAGTTACAATAAATATGCATTTTTTTTACATCTTATAAATAAGAAAACCGTTAATGGCGTGGGAGATTTGTCAACTTTATTATCGTTTTAATACAAGGTTAATTTTATAAAATTTTCAGGTAAGCTCACATCTGACGCAGCACTAGACCCTGCTGGGCTAGTCGCAATAGCAATAGCCCATGCACTTGCATTGTTTGTTGGTGTCTCAATGGCAGCTAACATCTCAGGCGGACATTTGAATCCAGCTGTCACCTTTGGATTAGCAATTGGTGGTAACATTACCATCATATCCGGATTGTTTTACTGGATTGCTCAATGCCTGGGTTCTATTGTTGCGTGCTTTCTCCTTCAATTTGTTACCGGTGGCTTGGTAAGCTTACTAATATATTTATTTACATGATTTATTTAATTAAAACTAGTATGAGGTTTGTACCCCCATTTCATGTAGGATCATATTAGGTGGTAACACACTAACGCATGGATGATTATTATTAAAAATATAATGCTATAATAACAAATAGTTTTAAATCCTGGATATATGCTTACACATATGTATTGGGCAGGCTGTCCCCACACACGGAGTTGCAGATGGCATGACTGGTCTTCAAGGAGTTGTGTTTGAGATCATTATTACTTTTGCTCTAGTCTACACAGTTTATGCAACCGCAGCTGACCCGAAAAAGGGCTCACTCGGAACCATTGCACCAATTGCAATTGGGTTTATTGTTGGAGCAAACATTTTGGCCGCTGGGCCTTTTAGCGGTGGATCAATGAACCCAGCGCGATCATTCGGGCCTGCTGTGGTTAGTGGAGATTTATCTCAAATCTGGATTTACTGGGTCGGTCCATTGATTGGTGGTGGACTAGCTGGGTTAATCTACGGTGACGTTTTCATTGGATCATACGAGGCTCTTCCAGCTGCTGAAGATTATGCTTAATAACTTCTATCTTGTTTCAGCTTGTCATCAATTTATGTTTCATGATTTTCGCTTAAGGGTCAAGGGTGTAATATTCTCATTCATTTCAATAATTACAGAGGTCGTGTAAATTTAGGGTTTGCGTGTCCCAACTACACTAAAAGCCTTGTAATATTGAACTTGTAATATGCTTTCTTTGTTTCTTACTTTGATCAAATGTCATGCGTGCAACTTTGAAATATGTATGAGAAGAAGTGCCCTTGTAATCAAGTACTCGTTATTCTTATTGACCAGGCTTCATGCTAGTTTTCTCTCACCAAAAGATAAGATATTAAACAGTAGATACACTATGATTTCTAACAAATATAACAATTAGTACAAATACCTTTTAATAAATATAGTTTTACTAAACAAAAGTTTCTCAAATATTGTATACATGTTTTGTTGTCTCTAAAATGTAATACAATTAAAGATTTCTTATACTAATACAAATTATATAATGTTAATTTTGCAACTTGATGAATAGTAATAGTGTACAACTGTTCATGTGTGTATGTACTGGTGCGTTCTTTTATAAGTTGAAAAGGGGAAATGGAGAGAGAGAAGGAAAACCGGATGTGAGAAAGGGGGAGAGCCAGCGGCGGCTTTGTCGCTTGCATCCGCCCTTGGCTGTCAAGCTGAGCCTTCGAAGAGCTTTATGGAATGTTGTTGGTGGTCGGTAAAAAAGTATTTTATTACAAAATGTCGTTTAATTTGTTATTCTCCAGTGGCTATGATGAGACCCTAAAATTTTGGTCGGTTGTCTAGGCTTGGCAACCGTTTTTGGTGTGCAGCCGCAACCGTTCTGAGCCGAGTTTTGACGGTTACATTGTTTCCTTTCTTAAGTAGTAGGTTAGCGATTTGATGCAACAGTTAAGTTGTGGCTGTGATGATGGTTTATCTGATCCTCGATTTACACTGTCCTTACGATGCGCAACGCGCATCTAGGTATAACACCTAGTTACAATAAAATATAGAAATTGAAATCTCGTGATATTTAAAATATAACAGAAGACTTAATAAATAAGAAAAGTCTTAATAATTAAGAATTTTAAATGTTTAGACTATTACTATGCTAACGTACATAATAAATATCCTCTGAATCAAGAATTAAAAATGTTCTTCGGTAAAAAATTAAATAACAACTAAATAAATACATATACTCCCTAAAATTTAATTTAAAAATTTTACATAACTTTTAAATTTTGAAGTTCTATTTAGTATTAGTGAATCACGTATAACTTACATGATTCTCATTATATGTTTTTGCTGATCATATAGTGTATAATATTGAAACTTAACAACCGACTAGTCAAAAAGTATTTATCAAGCATCTAAAGACCGAAGCATTATTAACGTAACTAGGTTTATTCCAAGCGCGCGTTGCGCGTGATTTTTTTTAGCTTCGTCATTTATTCGTTGAAGTAGAGGTCGTATGCGGTTGTAACATTTATATATAGGCGTGGGAGCCAGGTAATGATTACAGCCTGATGTTTACGGTTTACAAAAAAATTGGACGTACATGTGCGGAAAGCCGCAAAATATAAATCATTCTGTTTTGGTTGTTTTGTGGAGATGCTGCAAAAGAGAGCTTCCTTGTTATTTGTTAATTTGGCTGCAAAAGCATTCTGTATTGATCCGCTTACGGTTGTTCCAAAAATATCCTCCAAAAGATATGTTGTTGCTCCAAAATCTTGCTGTACTGAAGATTGATCTGGGTATCTGATCTTTTTAATTTGAGTCACTTATGTAGTCTCCTGCATACAGTTTAAGCTTTTTAATTTATGGAGTTTTATAATGTAGTGCATTTAATAGTGATTTTGGGTACATAGAAACCTACGTATACGGAGTATATATGGTTTGGGTTAATCAAGCCTAGTTTATGGAGTTTTAAGATGTACTGCATTTAACATTGATGTTGGTACATAGCAATCTAGGTGGACTAAGTGTATAGGGTTTGGGTTAATCAAGCTTAATAGCATTTGTTTTGCGGAGATGATGCAAATGCCAGATACCATTATAAGTAATACCTTATTTAAATAAAATTAAAACAAAGTCTTTCGTAAGAAAAAACTTAATTGATTCAGCATTAAAGAGACATGTAGAAACAGTGATATAAGGAAATACGAAACTATAAAACAAAAGTCACATAGTAATGAAAGTGGGTTTCATATTAGCACTTGGGATTTTTATGTTGTTAATCTGATATTTGTTATTATATGCGTGAAAGGAAACAGGCAAAAAACCTTGAAAGTTAAGGTTTCATATGGAAACAAATATAAGCTTTCGCATGTAACGCGGGAATGGCAGCCGAATAAAAGGCAGAAAAGAACACTACATGATACTTTCTGCCAATGCAATATAAGAAAACAATAGCAACTATATAGGAAGAAGGAAACTTGATCTTTCATAGTAATTATAATTTGTAACATGCCTTTTTAACTATAAAAGGTTAAATATTAACAAATTAGCTGCATACTTAAAGGGTTTAAACAGGAATATTTTGTAAAAGGCCTTTTTGACCATAAAACATTAATAACAGATTAGATTCTCATCTAAGACGAAACCCCAGTACATTTTGTCAAATCATCAAAACCTCAGCCAAAGTTTGTTAGATTTAGATAATTATCAAAGACACTAAACAAATATAGATGGAGATAAAGCAAACTGCACTTAGATGTTAACCAATTAAAACATGGGACGCTCGAATATAAAATTCTGTTTTATCATACCCTTAACTTTTTTGAAAGTACATAAAGGACCAAAATATTAATATTGAAACTTATCAAAGATATTGAAACATGTCATTAAAAGTAAATATATCAGTACCACAAACAGATTGCATACTCAACAAAAAAACTACAAATACAATTGTCACTGGCAAACCAATCAAATAAAACATATAAGAAGCAAAGCTTATTGTAAACAAATACCAAAGCAACCTTTCTATCCTTATCAAGTTCTTAAATATAGGAGATTAAAAATGACAATATAAAGTTCTTATCAACTGTTTATAATCAATGATATATGAAGTTATTGATGAATGTGGAGTTTTTAACGTAGTACAAACAATCACTGAATACACTTAGAAAATAGCATTATACAAAGTAGCCTTCAATACCTGAGACCGGGACTGGGCTGATGAATCTTTGCTCTGATCAAGTTGCTGCATACGGCTGTAGGAATAAAGTCAATCAACTGAAATGAACCATCAAAATAAATTTGGTAAACAACAGCAATATTTAAAACCTGACACATGTATTCAAACATTCAAACATCTTATGCTGGTTTACAACCATTTTTTTAACTACGAACCTCACTTATAGCCTCTTTTATAAAGTACAAATTCACAAACTACTCTTTCACCAAAAACATTTTCTGGTTAAAACAACAATAACCTATATGATGTTATCTTTTAGTTGTTGTTGGTGAATAATCACCAAACACATTCAAAAAAAATAGCATCAAATCAAGAATCCTTTAATACCCTTTATCTATGTTTTATAATTTAAAAATGATATGAGACCGTAGTAACATTTATCACATATGAACCTTTAAACGAAAAATGTTGAAATCCCAACAAAAATTCAAGCAAATTTCAAAATCTTACATGTAATTTTGTTAGGTTGAAGGTCCATGAGATAAAATAGATATGTCCCCAAAAGGCATTTAAGCACAGTAGGGAAATACATATATGATACATCCATGTGTGAAAAAGATTAAAGGATTCAATCCAAAGTTTAGCCATATGTTCCGGTTGATATGAAGAAAGGAGGTATCAAAACCTAATAATAGCCAATAAGAATGAAAAGGAAAAGAATTCACCATTTTAGTTTCAGAACATTAGGGCTCCAAATCAAAGCCGCTGTTGTGTGTCTTTCGACTCGTTCGAAGATGTGAAAACTTGCTCCCAGCCAAGTAACCGCTAAACCCTGAAATATTATCATGCTCGTTGGATCAAGCCAACGGTGTTACGTTACACTGTGTTTCTACGTCGGGGCTTAACTTGCTGATTAGGGGGGCTGTGGAGGCGGAATAAAGCTAAATGTCCTCACAAAAAATTTAACTATATGACCATAGATCTATAACCAGCCACAAGAATCGGTGACGGCTGCAGACGACAGCCTTGGGAAGTGGACCAGCCACCGTTACACGTCGGTGGAAGAGGAGCCTTAGGAGGTGGTCCAATCTCCACTGGCACCATCACACACATCCACATGCATACACCGCTAGAACCACCTCGACTCTACATCAGCCATAAAAGTCGCCGGATCCAACTCCATAACAACCATCACAAACAGCCTCAAAAGAAATGGTTGAAGGAAGAAGACAAAAAGGGTGACGGGACTCAACACCAACGCCAAGGGGGGCGAACCGATGATGTCCTTGTCGTCGGAGAACCTCTGATTCTCCCCACCCTCACTCACCCTTTCGTATCTCTATCTCCCCCTGTTTCTCTGAGAAAAGAAAGAGAAATGAGGATTCTTGGCTGCTGGCAACAGAATAAGTGACGGAAAGACGGGATTGTAACCCATGCTTTGAATCTTGTAAAACACCCTCAACCCTTGGATGAAAAATGAATGGCTGAGATTTACAAAAATACTATTCCTGCCATTGCAATTTTAATAGTATGTAATAGTATAAATATTTAGATCCGTCAATGCGTGAAGCCGTAAACAGTGGCGGACCTTGAACACTCTCGTAGGGGGCGGGGGCGAAACTGTTTATTTTTAGGGGGGGCGAACTTAAGTTTTATATAAAAATTTACATTACCGGACTAAAGTTGAACACTACCGACAAAAAAAAGAGGGGGGTGCCAACTAAGCTCCGCCCTTGGCCGTAAACAAATAAATAATGTGCACGGTACACTGTACACACCACAATGAGATCTTTCCGATCTGCTCAAGTATCAGATCCACAAGCTCACCACATGTGTTTAAAATATGGGCTTGTATGAAAACTGGGTCGCCACTCTCCACAATTGGAAACTTTAGAAAAATATGGGCTTTATAAAAATAAGGTTAACAACTTAACATATCGAAAGATATTATCATTGGAAACTTTGGGCCTTCAAAACACAATTGAGCTACAAGGAGATTATCTATAATAGAAGCCCAGAAACATTGATCCATAAATAGTAATAGAACAGGGATTGAAAATTTGAAATTGAACCATTGAAGACACCGAACCTAAAACACATACATATGAATATAGACATAAACATTTGTGTTGTATATCGTGTTCTATGGTTTACACTGATTTGTTTTTATCTTGCAGAATTCAAGATTATTTATTCACAATGACATGTCACACGTGTTATAATTTGTTTGGTTTATAGACATGAGTTTGAGCTTATCAAGGTGTGTAGTTACAATTTACTTGCTATTAGATGATAGCATTTAACTTTTATAATTGCACTTTCATGTCTTACACCAAAAAATGAGTTTAGACTAAGTTATCTTGAAAAAGTGTTTTAATTACATGTGTTTCTTTTGATACCATCATACTAGAGGCCCACTCGTGATTTTTCGTGTTCGTGGCGGTTTTAATAAAGGCATGATGAAGTAGTGTCACTTAAAATTAGATACGTATATATAAGTAAAAAATAAGTATCCGATACTAAATAATATATAAAAAAACATTTTGTCACATGAGCCATGTAAATGACTTTGTCTCAAAATGATTGTTTTATGATAGCTTTCTATCACTACAATCTTGTGTGGACTTTTCTTTGCATATTTTATATTCGTCTATAGCAATTTCAAGTTTTTTATCGATATTTAAGGGGATAAAGTATAACTAAAATATAAAATATAGTTTGTGTGAAAAACAAATGTATTATTTCTTTGTCAACTAAGGGTTGGCACTTGAGTACATCGTAGCACAGTTCTTCATAAACAAAGTCAGACCGTAGATTTTGGACACATGTAGTAAAAATGGTCTCTTAACATAGGAAGTTATATGTGAAAATAAAATTCATTCGTACTACGATAGTTGTTAACGATAACTATTAATAACAGTGTACGGAGATCTGCATCTCCATTTAATACCATAGGAATGAGTTGGTCACGTTATTATAATTATATATTTATCTGGGGAATGAATCGATCACAAACTCTTGTTTGTTTGATAACTAGGGATGGTTTAAGCATGCCAACAGGCCCAACACGTACCATCTCATAGAGGTGCATAAGCTGATTAGCTTGCTCACTAGCTGATTACCCATGTTTTACTTTTATTTATGTATTAACTCGAGGTAGCTTGTGTGTGAACTGATATATTTATCGTCCACAATACTATCAAGTTTGTTCTTTGCATGACATTATGATAAGATTCATGATATGTTATTTATGTTAACACTCTGGAAGAATAAAGCGTTCGTACACTACTTCTATTATCTTGGATGACTTTTATGATTGTTGTTATAAATCTATTTTTGTATGCGTTGTTTACGTTAATGTTGCAAAGAACGATATGATTTGTTTTACTTCCATTATATGTTGTGTTTAATATATTGTTATTCGAATAGTTTGGTGTTTTAACGTTGTATTGACGCCTGACCTTAGATTCTCATACTTTGTATTATAATGTTTGATCTCTGACTTCCAGCTAGGTTTAATTATATTATACTAGTATACGATCTGACTTTTACATAAATTCATATGATCTCATAAATAAGTTATTGTCATACAAAATTTACCATTTTTAAATTACTTACATTGGTTACCTGACGCGTTACATTAGACGTCTAGATGTTTAAAACAATATAAAACGTTGTATCTCATTTTTTACTTTAGAACTAAAGGTTGGAATAAAAGTTTCACATCATATGTTACAAATTTTAAGACTCAAATATCTTAGATTTTCACCCAACTTTAGTTTATTCGTTGTATAGAAAATTCACACACCATTGATGTATATTTTTATTTGTATACTCACTCAAAGGGCAAAAGGTTTAATCGACTTTTCTCTCTTTCGTGCAAAAAATGTTTACAATTCCTTTTCATGCGGACATCAAAGATAGAATTCATCGGCCGACCATTTGAAGACATATGTATTGTGGTCCTTCTGTTCAGATTCGAATCCCTTGATCACTTTGGGTCTATCCTTGGAGGAGGAAGATTTTTTTCGACATTTTGGATTCGCTGGCAAAGAAATTGAAAGAAATGGGCGGAAAAGTAATTTCTAGAGAATGAAGGTATAAGAGGAAGAAGAAGACATGTTCTCTTTACAGAGTTTTTTCACAGGAAACATTTAATGCCTGTGGGTGATGTGGAAGCGATAGGAAAAAGAAACTTTTTTGAATGAACCGATAGAAAAGTTGGAATGTTTTCAAGTGGAAACTGTAAAACGGCACCACCACAGTGTCTTATGTCAAAGTTACCTCACCCCAAGTTACCGTACGGTCTCATCAAATAAATACACATGATAAAGTAAGATAAGATAAAGATTTCACTACAAACAGAAAAAAAAGGAATGTCTCAGGTATAGCCCGTTTATGAAATATACTAGACTACAGGGACTTGTAGACGTAAGGTGCCTAAAAAACCTAGAGCCATGGATCACAAACAACACCGACACCCGACCCATAATAAAACACAAACACGTGTCCTACATCCAGGAATTACAATTATCACCAATCGAAACCATAGATATAACACACACTTGATCGCATGAAGGGTAAGACCCAATAAGTTTCGAACCAGGGATACCAATCAATTTGGGTTCATCAGTGGGTGTCCATTGCGCAACTCGAAATTGAAATGTAATCAACTCATTCAAGTTGTTTCAATTTTAATTTTAAACAAATTGACCAGTTCAACTAATTAGAATCATAATAATGATCAATTCAAATCCAAACATGTGCATAACTGCAATCGAAATAGTAGAATTATCATCAAATCACACTCAAAACCCCCGATTCAAAACTTTAACTTGTCGATAATGAAACATACAAATTGAATATAATCAAAGGGGATACAACTCATTTGAGTCCGTTAATCTCACTGAACTCGCAATTTCACAATACAATACACATTCATATTGAATTCAAACCTCGTTTAAATCGTGACTTGCATCTTACTCGAGCAATACCTTCCAAGCAGTTGTTTAAGGGATTATTCTCATTATCATCCTAACAAGATTCTAGAATCATCAATTGAAGCAATTATCATCATTATATCGGACTTAACCTATCTCTCTGTCATAATTTTTCTTGTCTTTATTATCATCGAATCATAACCAATCTAGGTAATTGGTCATACCTACGCCCTCGATTTCATGTGAGGAATAAAAGCCCCATATTGATTTTTAATATACCTTTATTGAATAAGTGTTCACTTTAAACAATTTTATTTATAGGGTTCTTGTGAATATGAGGATTTTTTAATAATGTTTTTTATGAATTGCATTTGAAAACAAACCAGGTTCAGGGCGTTGGCCCGCTGGTTAAAATTCATTGACTATACATAGGGACTGAGTTCAACCCTGGGCATCCCCTCTTATTTTTAAAAAAGCTATTTTTTATATTTATTAAATCTAGAAATTATTATTAATTTATTTAATTAAATAAAATTTTTTTTGTAAATTAATACTAACCCATAAACTATGTATAATTTTTAAAAAAATTATAAAAATTATAAATTTAAATTTCCTTTTGTTCTAAAGGTTTAAATGTTAGAAAATTTATTTATAAGTTTTAAATTCTATAAAATTACATTAAATCAATCATAAAATTATTTCAAATTATTTTAATCTAATATTGTATAGATCTATTAAATAGTTAATTATTTTGACAAAGATATTTAATTACTAATTATTAAAATTAATTATTTTCAAATTAAAATTTTAAACTTTATTTATTCAATAGTTATCAATTAAATATTCCTTTATTCCGTTTATTATTATTAATTACTATTTTCAAACTTAACTAAATCAGAACCACCTTAGTTTGTAGACAATATGGTGCTTTTAAACCGACAATGAATAATTTAAAAACTCTTTTTGAAATTAAAATAGAGTATTTTAATGACATGAACGTTGTTCGTGTTTACTTATTATTACTGGTTAAGCAAGAATTTTTTTTAAACAACAATTTTTTAGATTTAATTAATGATTTTCAAACTTAAAATGATTATATTAACGAGGTTAGCAAGCAATAATTTTTTAAACAACAAAATCATAAATCACTTATCAAGTTGTCACCACACGTCGAGAATGGATTGGCAGAAAGCACGTCAACCTTGACCATTCATTTGGCGGTCAGAAAAATGAAAAATCGAACCACAAATAATAAAATAAAATAAAACAACCGCCTTAAGGCTTAAATATCTGACTTTTTCCGCTTCTGACCTACGCTACGCGTTAACCGACATACATGCGCTTATATACCACCTATAATCGTATCTTCAACAAACAGTTCAGATGTCCAAGGTCTCTTTCGTCTTCATGGGTTCTGGCATCTTCTGTACTATTCAATTTTGATTTTAGATCTGGATCGATAGTTTTAATTTCAAAGGTGTTGTTGCAGATTTTATCTGCTAGGGTTTCATGCTCTTCAATTTTCACTGTATCGTCTGCCTCCGGTGATTTGGATTCGAACTTGTTGTTGCAGATTTTATCTGCTAGGGTTTCATACTCTTCAATTTTCACTGTATCGTATGCGTCCGGTGATTTGGATTAGAAACATCCTTTATCGGCATCTAACAATGAGTTTTGATTTTGCAATTTGTTTGTTATGTCATCGATCGTATTTTGGTTTGGGATCTGGCTGTTGGATCAGATGTATATAATTTGCTTATCGGTTTTCAGGTTCAATGGTTTCTAGGTTGATGAGTTTATCCTCTGGTTTCGTGGGAATATCGTTTTGCGATCCAACGATCCATCTTTAACGGTCGATCTGGTTGTTGTTTCCGTTCATCAGGTGCGAGAAATTAAGATTACGTATTGCTATCTGAGGTGTTCGTGATCAGACATGATTAGGTATAGTCATCCGTCATTGGTGACGACAACGGATTGCAGGTTTTTCTTCTTTTTTATCTTCTGTCCTAGGTGGCGATTGACTACTGTTCATTGCAGAACCTGAGTTGGGGCGTGGCAACCGGTGTGGTGGAGACCGGAGAACGTGAGGGGTGCCAAGAATGTCATTCGTGAGGACTGTGAGCTGCTGGTGTTCTTTTACCAGTTAATATTCTTAGGATTTTTTTGATGATGGCTTATTGAAGGATCGTCTTCTTTTCGTTGTTGATTGGTTATAGAAAGCCTATGTGCGATGTCCTGATGCTTTCTAATGTTCTATCCTGTAGGGTTGGGTTATGTTGCTGTACAGATTACAGTGCTAGTTTCTGCAACTTCTTTCTTTGAATCACGTGTTAGAAAATTTCTTTACTAAAAATTAGCAGGCATGGGTGCTACCTGATATGTGTTTCTTGCTTGTAGAACCAGATGAGTTTTGGCAAAATAGGATGATGCTTTACTGGTACATCGGACCGGCGCCTAGCGTCCTTTTTCTTGCTGGTTGTTGATCCTCATACTGTTTTTCATTAATGGTTTTTAAGTTGGGTTATGGTTTCTTCATTACTTAAGGGCCAATTGCTTGAAGTTTTTGTGGTGTTCTTGTCGTTGCAGTGGTGAGATTGGGTTAGTTGTTTCACTGATGGGATTTTAAAGGAAAGTGGTTTTCTGTTGGAGAATCATCATGACCATAATCACCGTTGTTGGAACTACTTGCATTGGGTTAGGTGGCCGCACTCACGGGTCTTGTTATGTTCATGCTTTTCCTTGCAGGCTTAAAAAAGCTTGCATAAAGAGTGGGCTAGCCTTGTTCTTTTTATGAGCCTGTGGCGCATTAGGTTTTGCACTATCTAAACCATGAGCAGCGCTTCATTCTTTTATCCTCACATGCTCGGTGGCTTGATGATAATTGCATGGCTAGATGTATCATGCCTGCCTAGCTTTTTCACAAGTTCGTTTTTTTAAACCCTGTTGCGTGTCTGAGGTTGCCGTAGCAATAAAAACATTTGTTTTCTAATTTGTAGGTTAGAATATGCAATTATAGATCATGTATTTGTAGGTTAGAATATGCAATTTTAGATCATGTTTTCTGGCTAGTGGGGATCTCTTGGCTTCTTAGCGCGTTCATGTTTAATTAAAAAGATGTTTGTTTAGTAGTTGATTTTGAGGCTATGTGTCTGTGTTGCTGTTAATCTGCTCTGTCAGCTCTGTTACCACTTCCTTCCACCTGGATGATTACCATCACGTAGTTCTGTGTTTGTGTTTGTTATCATCACTATGGTTAATGGCATCTGCTAGGTTTATGGTTTTGCACTTTCGCTTGCAGCTGGATGATATACACAGCATTCCTCAATGAGTAATCTTTCTACTAACTACAAATTTTGAGGCTTCCTATTTTGGATTCCTAATTCATTTTCATTTGTAAGCTCTAATTGCATAGCTGGAATCAGAAATGACTCTCATTTTTATTCACTTTAGGAGTTATTATCACTATTGCTTATTATCACTATTGATTACACTGTCATCTCTTCATAAATTAGTTGACGGGTCTTTATTCGGAAGGTTGGAATCAGAGTGGGGAATCTTATTCTGCTTCATATGGCTTATCTGTTCTTTTGTAACTTGCAGATTGTGTAGGTTGTCTTTCTTATCTTGGTTGTCTATGGAGTGTGCTTGTAGTAGCACGAGTCCTTGTTATGCTGCATATCATCTGATATATTTTTTCTCTTTTGAGTTCATATGACAAGATGATCTGTTGTTTGTAGGTTTGTTGGTGTCAAACAGGTTCAATCATCTTGGTCATCATGTGCTGTTTGTATTCTATGATCCTCACGTTCTTTATATATGGCATTAATTCTGTCATTCTGTGTTCTTTTTCCGTCTTCAGTATGCCTAAAAGCCTGAAGGAATATATTATTGAATATTGCAGGCTTTGGTGTAACTAATGGTTATTGGATCGTTTTGCTTGCTTGTTGATTGTCAGCTCGTGTTCATTATTTCTTATGGCTATCTATTCTCTCTGTGCATTCCCATCTTCTCTTGTGTGTATTCTTGGCTCTGATTAGATTGTGTTTTCTGCGTAGGTTTGTGTGGCGGTGAACATTGTTGTCTGATTACCACCTACTGGTTTTTTCTATTATCATTTTTTGTTCTTTTTCCATCTTCTCTAGGTTTTAAAATCCTAAAGGAATTCATTATTGATTATTGATTATTGCAGGCTTGGGTGTAACTAATGGTTATTGGATAGTTTTGTTTGCTTGTTGATTGTCAGCTGTTAATTATTTCTTCTCTTGTGTGTATTCTTGGCTCTGATGAGATCATGTTTTCTGTGTAGGCTTGTGTGGCGTTGAACATTGTTTTCTGATCACCACCTACTGGTTTTTTCTATTATTCTCATCATTTTTTGGTCTTTTTCCATTTTCACTAGGATGCCTAAAAGCCTGAAGGAATATATTATTGAATATTGCAGGCTTGGGTGTAACTAATGCTCATTGGATCGTTTTTGCTTGCTTGTTAATTGGCAGCTTGTGTTCTTTATTTCTTATGGCTAATTGCTCTCTCTGTGAATTCCCATCTTCTACCGTGTGTATTCTTGGCTCTGATGAGATCGTGTTTTCTGCGTAGGCGTGTTTGGCGTTGAACATTTTTGTTCGGTCACCATCTACTGGTTTTTTCTATCGTGCTTATGATTGTTTATATGGCAGTTTTTTTGCTTTTCTGATCACCATCTACTGGTTTTTTCTATCGTGCTTATGATTGTTTATATGGCAGGTTTTTTTGCTTTTCTTGACATTCAGCCATCATGAGGAACTTGCAGCAGTGTGGAGTTAATGATACTATGTTTGTGTTTTGCGGAAAGAGCAACATATAATTCATAATTGGACCTGTGCATGATTGCCAGTGTTCTTCATCTGATACCACCATAGTTATTTCTACATTCCTGAGTTGAAAATATCGAATTTTGTTTGTATGTCTGTTGCACTGATGATCATCTCCCGAATTTGTTTTCTTTCTTGCATTATTGTTTTTCTTTCTTTTTGCATGATAAAAGTTTTTTAGTCTTTCTTATTTGCTGGCAGGCGACTCCTCGTAACTTGTGCTTCACTTGGACCTTTGCACTACTTCTCTCTGGTTTGTTGATTCAAACCAGTTGGCCATTTTTATTTTCTTAGATTGTTAAAAGGGAAGATAGATGAGGATACTTCTCATCAAGTGTGAAGAGTTGGTTGGCAGAAAGAGCTGCACATAGCCTTATGGAGGGTGTTGAGTGATGATGAACAGCTGTAGATTCTTTTGGTCAGATACTGAACAGTTGTAGATTTCTCCTTCCATATACTATGGCAATTTCCAAATTGTGTATCAGAAAGGTTTTTTTTTTGGTAGGTTGAAGAGTAAATCATTGCTTCTATCTGGGGTCATAAACTATTATACCTCCATTTTTCTTTTAGGTGTGGCAGCTACCGTTCATGATTTTACCTTTGGCTCACTTGGTAAGGTTTTTCTTCTATCCCTTCCGTCATTGATGGTATCTATGTTACAGAGCTATGCACCATGGCTGAGAATCAGGCGATAAGGTGCTTAAATTGTTTTTAGGTAGCCGTCTCTGGAGTTTTGGTTAAGGGTTCCAAATTCTGTTAGTTTCATCTTCCCCGACTGACATAAATTTGAAGGCTGCTTATATGGAGTTTTGGTCAAGGGTTCCAAATTCTGTTAAATATAAATTTCAATGCTGCTTTTATGGAGTTTTGGTTAAGGGTTCCAAATTCTGTTAGTTTCTTCATCATTGATTAGTATAAATTTCAAGGCTGCTTTTATGTTAGATCCATTCTTTATTGGGTTGTCACTGGTAGAAACCGATTGGGTTTTGTTGGCTAGATTTGTGTTGATAAATAGTTCAAGGCTTTAACCTATGATCTGTGATGATATTATAGTTTTGATTGCCAAGATACTTGTTGCAGTGTATGGATTTGTAGGTGCCCAAAAAGTTAAGATCACTGGAGGGATACTTTGGAGTAAAGATCACTGGCATTTGGTTGCTCTTTTGCAGAGACTTTTACTCATTTAGATTAATGCTTGCTTGTTTCCTGTTGGTTGTCAGTGGACACTACACTAGGCCACTGATTCATCATATGTAGCAAATAATAGCATCTTATTTCATCTTGCCTTGTTGTCTCTTCTATTTTGTATTATCATCTTATCTTGTGGGCATGTTATTTGATGTGATTTTACCTTCCTTTAATCTGCTTTAGCAATTCTGTATTTCCTGATCTCATTATTTTATTTGTTTTAGGTCTCGTATAATTTCTGATCTCATATCTAACTTTCCCGAGTTGGCTGCACACTATTGTTGCTTCTCCTATTTTCTTTCCATGTGTTTGAGATGCGTAGAGTAACCTGTTTTCGGAAGGCTTTAGACGGAGCTGCTAAAAGATTGGGATGTTGTTCTTGTTGGTTGACAGTCTTACTTTCTCTCTTCTTTTTTGCAGCTTTTCTCTGTAATTCTGTCACTTCTCAATTTGTTGTGTGAAAATAGTGTTTGACCATGTAAATACTGTATGACCAAGTTATGTTTCTTTTGTAGGATTGTTGGTGCCTAATACCCTGGTCCAGTCATCGTATAATCATAAGTAGCTGGTTTTTCTTTAGTTCTTATGATTAGTTTCTTATTCACATTTAACATGATTGGTTCTATTCTCCGTGTCCCTTTTCTTATCACTGCTAGATGGGTCCAAGAAAAGCTTGCGAGTGCATTGCAATTATTGTGGTTGTGTGAATTGTTTTCTGCCAGCTCATGGAACTTTCTGCAGTATAGCTGGAAGCAAAAATTGGCTATCCTTTTCATCTGATTTTTTCGGTTGTTAGAACTGTGGCAGACAGATCTTTTGATATTCTAGGTCACAAGACTTTATTCAGTAGTCTCAGTGGGTGCCGTGTTGCGTCATATGGTTTGTTCATGCTCCTCTCGTCTTTTGCAGATTGTGTAGGCTGTCTTTCTTATCTTGATTATCTGTGGAGTGTACCTGTGGTATAGCAGGATTCCTTGTTGAACTTCTTTGTGTCTTGAACCCGTATTTTGTTCGACTGAGATCTGCACGGATAGGTTGTTATAGGCGCAGATGCAACTGAAAATGACTGTGGATTGCTGCCCTTGCTCGTAGGCATTAATAGCTGTGTTTAATGCTTTCATGTTATTTAGTTCATCATTGACTTCTGTTTATCCTTTTTAAGTTTGCATGATGAGATTATGTTTTGTTTGTAGGGTTGGTTGGTGCCAAACATTACTGATCCAGTCATCTTGGCAACCATATGCTGTTTGTTTGCCCGTGGGCCTTCAATATCTGTCCATTGTTTCCTATTTCTTTCTTTTATTGAATTCTCATTTCTCTCATGTGTGTGCTTGTGTGATGCGATTGTGTTTTGTGTGTAGGTTAGTGTGGCATTGAACATTGTTGTCCAACAACAAACCTACTGGTTTTTCTATAATTCCTATCGCTCCCTTTTACGTCAAGCTTTATTTTTTTGTCATCATGAGGAAATTGCAGGAGTGTTGTTTTTGGTCCTAAAATATACTGTTTTTTGTTCTTCACTTCTTTGTTTGATATGGCCAATGCTCTTTCTATGTCACAATAACAGAAGTGTTGTATTCTGTTTGTAGGACTGCTAACCATGAATGATTTGACTTTTGAGTCTTATGGAAACTAAAGTATCGTATTTTGTTTGCTGGACTGTTGCTCTGATGTTCATCAGTGGTTTTGCATTGATCTTTATGAACTTTTCTCTTCTTTCTTTCCATCTTTTTATTGGTTTTATTCTTTTATATCGGCATGAACCTTTTTTTCTTTCTTTTTTGCTGATAGGTCTGCATAACTTGTGCAGCTCTTCTCTCTGGTTTGTTGTCTTATTTATTTATTTTTGAATCACCTGGTATCGCTAATGGGAAGTGAGCATATCACCTTTTTTAATTTTTTGTTATTTTGTTCATCATGTGATTCCTATTTTCTCTTATGAGTTTGCATGACGAGATTATGCCTTGTTTTTAGGGTTGGTTGGTGTCAAACATTACTGCTCCAATCGTCTTGGTCGCCATCTGCGGTTTGCTTTCTATATTTGTTGCGTTCTCTGTTTATGGCATCTGGTGATTTTATGTCTTATATTGTTATTTTGTTACTTATCTATCTTGTTTGGGATGCCTGAAAGGATATATTATTGACCCACCGCAGGCTTAGACATAACAAAAGATGATTGTACAGCAAGCTCGTGGTTGGTCTACGCTTTTCATTTTCCTATTGGGCTATTTAGTTCAATATATGAATTGTCGTTTTCTCTTGTGTGTATGCTTGCATGACGATTATGGTTTACTATAGATTCGTGTAGCGTCAAACGTTGTTGTCCGATCACCACCTACTGGTTTTCTGGTTTTCCTATGATTCTTTTGACTATTTGTTAATGTCAGTATTATTATCTTTCTATCTTTTCATCATCATGTGGAACTTGCAGGATTGTGGAGTTATTGTTTGGCAGAAAGAGCACGAATGAGGGACCTATGCATTTTGTTTAGTGTCATTTCTTGTCCTAATCATTCTTTCTTTGTTATTCACTTCTTTGTTTGATATGACCAATGTTCTTTTTAAAACTGCTGAAACAAAGTATCGTATTTTGTGTGTAGGACTATTGCCCTGTTGATCATCAATGGTTTTGCTTTGATTTTTATGGATGTTTTTTTTTCATTATTGGTTTTCTTCTTTTCTATCATCATGAAAGAATTTAACCCTTGTTTTTGTGCTGTGATAGGTCTGCATAACTAGTGCTTGTCTTGGACAGTTCTCTCTGGTTTGTTGCTTGTCTTGGACAGTTCTCTCTGGTTTGTTACCTTTTTCTGAATCCCATTTGGATTGCTTATGGAAAGTGAACAAGTGGTGCATCATACAACTTTTTATAACATTTGTATCAGGAGTTCTACAGATTAATTCAAGATTCCTGTTTATAACATCACTTGTCCACTATCTTCTATCATCGTATGTTTTATCTCTCTTGGCTTGGATGCTTAAAAGGTTATATTATGGACCAACAACCGACTCGTCTAACTAAAGATGATTGGATTGCTTTGCTATTCATCTTTTAAGTCTTCTCTTATGATCTTATGGACCAACAACTGACTCGTCTAACATCACTTTTCTCTTGTGTATGCTTGCATGGCGAGCTTTTTTTGTGTAGGTTAATGTGGCAGCTAACATAGTTATTAAGTCACTACCTACTGGGCTTTCTATAAATCTTATGATCTTTTATGCTATGATAATTGTTCTCCTTCTCTTGGTCATCATGAGAAACTTGCAGGAGCAGCGTGGTGCTGCTGTTGTTATACATGTGCTGCAGAAAGAGCAATAGATGATTTGACCTATTCTCTATGCATTCAAATAGTATCATTTTGGTGTCATAGAACCTTCTTCTCTTTGTTCTTCGTTCCATGATGACCAGCTTTCTTTTTAGGTTGTAAACAACATAATATTGTTTTGTTCGTGGGTTTGGCAGGTGACCAGTCATCACGTGACAAAATCTCTGGGTTTATTTTTATTTTAATTTATTTATTATTATTATTTTTTATCTTATTGGATTTGTTTTCCATCTTTGGGCTTCTGTTTTATCATCGTGCTAAGTATTCAAATCTTGCGTTTTGTTGGCAGGTCTAGTTAACTTGTGCCTTGCTTGGACCTTCGTCCTTTTTGGTTTGTTTCCATTTTGTTTGGGATTACTTCTTTGACTTGGGCTTTGTTTATGGGAAGTGATTAAATGGAGAATCACATCAGTTTCTGCTGTTCTTTTTTATTGAGGAGCTAAACTGATAAAAAAGATATTTTTCCTATTTTAACAGGGCCGGAGAACTTGTGTTTGGCCTGGACCTTCATCCTCTCAGTCTTGTTTCAACTTTTTTATGTAAAACCCTTCTTGACCTAGGGCTTGCTTACTGTAAGTGAATAACAGGTGCATTATATCAGTTTATGCTATTCTTATTTATCAAGGAGTTCAATTGATCAAACACGGTTATGTTTATTGCGTCTCTAGTTTCTATCTTTTATGATAGAAACTCATGCTGATTTATGGATCATTGCGATTGCACATGGATCATCAACGCTCTTCTATCAGTTCTTTCTTGCTCTCTTTTTTCTCTGTTTTCTCAATTTCTCTTGTGTGACAAGATTATGTTTTATATGTAGGTTTGTGTGGCGTTGAACAACGTTGTCCTCTCATTACCTGCTGTATTTTCTAAATTCTTATTAGTTTTGTTATCATTGTTGGTTTTTTTGTCTTTCCATTGCCAAGAGGAACTCGCTGGAGTGTGGAGTTAGCGGTCCTATGCTTGTGTTTTGCAGAAAGGGCAATAGATGATGGATTTTGTTTTGTATCGTTTAGTGTCCTAAGGCCCTTTTTCTTTGTTCTTTGGTCAATGATGAGCAACTTTCTCTTAAGGTTTCCTAAAACAAAGGAATTGTTTTTGGATGTAGGTTTGTTGGATGACCATGCATCATGATGACATTCTGATGGTTTTTCTTTTAATTCTTATGGCATTTTTTAATTATTGATTTCCATTCTTTTTTATTCATGTTTCAAGTATTTAGATCTATATTTCTGGTCTCAGACTTGTACTTAAGCTTCTAAAGATCAACCGCGAGTCAAGTCGAGAAAGTTCCCTTGTACGAGAAATCTTTTGCTGAGGTTTCAGGTACCCTGGTTTAATAATAGAACATACCAATGCCTATATATATTGGTTTCTCTTATGCTTTGCTTACTTCACAAGTGGAGGTTATGGTGATTGCATTAGCAGCTGTTATCATGACAGCTTGAAGCATGCTGGTATGTGACTGGCCTTTTTTTTTCATTTTTGAATGGCTTTTAAAAACTTTAACCTTTAGTATAAAGATAAGACATTTTACCACTTCAATGTTTTGTTTTTATATGTTTATATATATTTACATGTTTCAACTCTTCTTGTGTTTTATATCAAACTTGGGCTGTTTTGATGCCTGGATTAAATGAGAAGTGTAGAAGATTTCAAAATCTTTGTATATCTTACGTGAGTTAATTATTAGTATTATTTTTCTTGTATTCAATTTTCTGGTGCTCTGGCTTTATGATTTTTGATATCTAGTCTCGATTTCTAGCTTCTTATTTTTAACTCTAGTTTTCGATCTTTGATCTTTGTTTTGTTGCTAGATTTTGACTTTAGTATACTAAACTGGTATTGATTATTATGTCATTATATGATTTGATAGATTTCTTTTTGATTGTTATCAATAAATTTTCTAAATAATGAATAGGTATTGATTGTTATTTTATTTTATTGATTTGATAGAATTTTTTAATTTTGAACTTTTATATAATACCAAATACCAAATATTATATTTAATATTTTTAATATTGTTAAAAGAGAAAGATCAAATTAGGAATGAGGATAAGACTTATCATCTTGCATCAAGAGTTCGTTGGCCATGAGATGGCACATCAACCTTGACCATTCATGAATCACATAACAAAATTAAAAAATTAAAAAATAAAAAATAATAACAATAAAATAAAACAACCGCCTTATGGAATTGACTTCTTCGCCAAGAAAATCACATTAAAAAATAAAAAAATAATGATAATAAAATAAAACAACCGCCTTATGGAATTGATTTTTTCCGCGTTTGACTTACGCGTTAACCGACATTCGTGCGCTTATATATACAACACCGATATCCATGTCTTGGACAGATAATTTCGATATCAAAGCTCTTTGTCGTCCTGATGGCTTCTGGTACCTTCCGACTTCTGTTTTCCCTAATTTTGATTTTAGATCTGGGTCGATAGTTTTGATTTCAGAGGTATTGTTGCAGATCTTCTGGTTGTCTGCGTTCGGTGATTTGGATTTGAAAGCTGTTTATAACGTCTTCAAATGATGAGTTCGATTTCGTAATTAGTCTTTTTATGTCATCGATAGGTATACTGGTTTGAGATCTGGTTGTTGGACCAGATCTGTGTATGAGATGCTTATCGGCTTTCTTGTTAAATGGTTTCTACGTTTATCATCTGGTCTCTTCTGTATTTAGGGATATCGTCTCGCAGGCCATCTGTTACGGTCGATCCGGTTGGTTGTCAAATTATTATCGCGTCTATGATAAGCGCTTGTAGTGTTCTTTCCGCGTTTTTTTAGGTGATGATTTGAATGTTGAGGGCAAGGCAGATCGACATGTTTTCTGAGTGTTAGGTTTTTCTTCATGTCATTATGACATCTGGTTTCAGGTTTTTCTTCTTTCATCTTCTGGCATAGGTAGTAATTACCATATCCGTTGCGAGACTACTGTTGTTGCAGATTCATCAGTTTGGTGCCCGAAGTCGTCGTTTTTTAGACGAGAGAAATCAGGACTGGATTCCGGTTATATGTTAACATGGGAAAACACTTTAATTCCATTAGATATTCATAAGAAGCTTGAAGAGCTTATGGGCGGTTGATCATGACATTCTGGTGCTTTAAATTTGGATGAGGTTGGATTCCCTTTTTTTGCCTCTCCTATTCAATGTGTTTCATCATCATCATCGTAATCTGTAATTTCTTTTGTAGGGGTTCTGTTAGACGCTGAAAAGCATCTGGGCGTAGTTTCAGCATTTCCTAGCTATGGGCTGGGTTAATATATATCTTTATTAATCTACTTACCCCTATTATTAAGTTTTTTGTGTGTTGGACACAAATATTGTTTGTTGGTATGATAATTGAGTTGTTTACGTGGGTTTCTTCAATTTTGTGCTTTGATGATCATTTATGCTTGCAAGTCTTGCCAATTGGCTGCCGGGCGGATGATCGACTTTTGCAGGGGTCAGCTTCTGGTATTTTTTTTATGAGTTCGGATTCTTTGGTTTTTTATGATGATGGTTGTTGAAGGATGATGTTCTTTTCATTGTTGATAGGTTACAGAAACCCTCCATGCGATGTCTTGACACTTGTTAGCCTTCTGTTTCATATGGTTTGGTTATGTCGTTATTCAGTCTTTTTTACTGATATGTCAGTCATGGGAGGTTTGGCTGTTTATCCTTATACAGCTAGTTTACAAGTTCTGTGTTTTGCTGTGTAGCAGAATCCTGCCCACATTTATTATTAGCAGCCGTGGTGGTATTTCTTGCTTGTAGAACCAGATAGAATAATGGGAGGTGCTTGGTGGTACACGTTCTATGTCCCTAATCACTTCCTTGCTCGTTGTTGATCGGCTGATCTTTGGACCATTTTTTTAGTGAAGTTCCGTTCATGCTTCAATAAGTTATGATGATTCATCAATGTTATGTTTCTTCATGATTCAGGGGCCGTGTGCTTCAAGTATTGTTGGGTGTGCACTTGTTGTTACAGTGGTGAGGTTGGGTTAGTTGGGTGTGCAGTTGTTGTTTCTGTTTGAGGATCATTACCATCATCACTATTATTGGAGCCTCTTGACTTGTTCTTGTCCTTTTTTGCATGGGTGGTTGCATTATGGGTCATATGTGGTTTGTGTAGGTAAAGAAAGCTTGAATGAGGGGTGGGCTGTTCCTGTTCTTCTATCTCAGGCTCATCTGTGGTGGTGCACTAGCTTGGTCAATTTTGAATGATTATCTCTTACCCGTGTAACTTAGCTTGGTCTGTTTGCAAGTTGTGGATCTTGTATCGTGCTTGCATTTTTAATGAGTTGTTTCTTCTAACACTCTTACTTTGCATGCCTGAGGTTACTGTGCTAGAAAAAAATGTGCAAATTAATATGTAGGTTAGACAATGCGATACTGGATAGTGTTTTCTGGTTACAGGGGATATCTTCGCTTGCGAATACATGTCAACTGCAATAGCTTTTTCTTGGTTGCAGATGTAGAGGCTATCGGTTTGTGCTGCTGTTTATCTGTTTTTTTTCCGCAGCTGACTACCACTTTATTGCTTCTATTTATTTGGTTTTTTTTTTCGGGCAGCTGACTACCACTTCATTGCTTTGCTCCTGTTTATCTGTTTTTTCCGGGCAGCTGATTACACACTGTTGCCCCTGGATGATTATCATTGCAGGGTATTGTACTTCATTCGTGTTTTTTTTTTCGTCACTATGGTTGAAATTGCGATAATGTATGAAATTGTGGCCTTCCGTTTGTACTTCTGATCAGGCAATTAGGTGCCTGAAGTTTTGGCTAGTTAGCCATTTGTGGTGTTTTTGGTGAAGGGTCCAAGGTCAATTAGTGTTTCCTACCTTCACTACTTTTTAACTTTGGGCTGCTTTTTATGCTAGATTCCTCGTTTAAAGGTTCTCAAGAGGGGGAAATCGATTGGGTTGGCCAAATATTTCTTACTTGATAAATGGTTCCATGTTCTAAAGTCTTAGTCTCTGAAGATAACCTAATGTTGGCTTCAAAGCAGTATTTTGCAGGGTATGGTTTTGTAGGTGACCAGAAAATTAGATACTCAAAGTTGGATAAGAGATCTCAGTTGGAAAGATATCCATCTTGGCTTAAAGGCTATGGTTTTATTGCGTAATCATAAGAAAATATGTTTTCAAGAAAATATCAAGAAAATTTTGGCTACTAAGCTATTCGTAGAGTTCTTGGTGAAGGGTCCGAGCTCAACTAGTGTCTTCTACCTTCACTACTTCAAAAATTTTGGACTGCTTTTTATGCTAGATTCATCGTTTAGAGGTTCGCAAGAGGGGGAGATTGATTGGGTTGGCCAAACATTTCTTACTTGAGAAACGGTTCCATGTTCTGAAGTTTTAGTCTCTGATGTTAACCTAATTTTGGTTTCAAAGCAGTAATTTGAGGGGTATGGTTTTGTAGGTGACCAGAAAATTAGTTACTCAAAGTTGGATAAGAGATCTCAGTTGGGAAGATATTCATCTTGGCTTAAAAGGCTACGGTTTAATTGCATAATCATCAGAATATGTTTTCAGAACTATGGTTTTATTGCGTAATCACAAGAATATGTTTTCAGAACCTATGACCAGGTGATCATACATCCAGTTATTGCAGTAAGATCATGCTAGCTTGCTTCTTGTGGATTTCTTCATAGGTTGGAGCATTTGCGTCTTATGGTTTTCATCTCACGGTTTCTCTGAATTCTCATTTTCTCTCGTGTCTCTGCTTGGATGATGAATTTATGTCTTGTGTGTAGGTTTGTGTGGCGTGTGGTGTCGCACCGTGTTTTCAAATCATCACCTACTGGTTTTTCTTGTTCTTATGATTGTTTTTTATGCTTTATTGTTTTTCTGTTTTTTCATCATCATGAGGGACTTGAAGTAGTGTGGAGTTAACGGTATTGTGTTTGTGTCTTGCTAAAAGAGCAACAACCACATGTTACGGCCTGCGTTACTTGTCCTAAAACCGTTACTTCTTGTCCTGAAACATTCTTTCTTGTTCTTCATTTGATTTGACGTGTTTTTTCTGCACTTCTGAGACGAAACTAATGCATTTTGTCTGTAGGGCTGCTGCACTCATGGCCATTTCCCATCTACGGTTTTGCTTTTACTCTATTGCACGTTCTTCTTTCTGTGTTGTCTGATGTCTTCGTTTTAATCATTATGAAAGTACTTTAGTCTCCTGTAGTTGGTGGTATTTCTGCATAGCTTTTGCTTCACTTGGAGTTCTGTTCTCTGGTTTGTTGCGCTTTTATCATCAAGAGAACAGTGTCTTCTGCTTTCATGTTATTTTATTCACCACCTGACATTTTTTTTTCTTTTTTTTTTCCTTTTGAGTTTGCATGATGAGATTATATTTTGTTTGTAGGGGTTGTTGATGTTACTGGTCAAATCGTCTTGGTCACCATCTGCTCTTTGTTTACTATGATCCCTGCGTTCTTTATTTAAGAGTAGCTGATTTTATGTGTTATATCATCATTTGTTGTTTTTTCAGTCTTGTATGGGATGTCTAAAAGCATTAAAGGATGTTTTATTGTCCCACTGTGGGTTCAGACGTAACTGAAGATGATAGTTTGGTTCTGCTTGCTTGTGGGTTGTTGTATCTGTCCTCCGTTCCTGTTATTCCTTGTTGCTATTTTGTTCTATCTAAATTATTATTTCCCAGGTGTATTTCATGACGAAATTATGTTGTGTGGAGTTGTAGTGTAGCACCGAAAATAATTGTCCAATAACACCTAATGGTTTCTCCTTATTTTTTATCTTGTATTTTTTATCAAGATGAGAAACTTGCAGGAGTGTGGAGGTAATGGTACTATGTATGTATTCTCCAGAAAGAGCAACAGATGATTGGACCTATGCATTATGATAAGTTTTTTTTTGCCTAAAATCTCCTTTCATTGTTCTTTAATTTTTTGCTTGATAACGCCAACATTTTTTTTAGATTTCTTATAACAGCAGTATTGTATTTTGTTTGTTGGATTGTTTCCCTGACAACCAAACCATTGATGGTTTTACTTTTAGATCTTATTGAATATAACTAAAGTATCGTATTTTATTTGTAGAACTATTGCCTGTGTACGTCCATCAGTGGTCTCACTTTGATTTTTATGGACCTTTCCTTTCTTTCTTTCATTATTGGTTTTATTCTTTTCTAAGGGCATGAAAAAAATTCTTGCCGCATAACTTGTGCTTCTCTTGTACAGTTCTTCTCTTTAGTTTGTTGCCACTTCTTTAATCTCTCAGGACTGCTATATAAAGTTGAGGTGTGTTTTTTTCTCCCGAACCTGATTAAGGACTTTTTTTTAATGGCCAACGAATACTTTAATCTCTCAGGACTGCTACACTTTTTTCTCCCAAACCTGATTTCAGAGGTGTTGTTGCAGATCTTCATCCGCCGTGATTTCGGTTCTCACTCTAGTTGTCTGCGTTCGTCGATCCGGTTGGTTGTCTCTATTAACAGGTGCGAGAAATCATAAGCGCTTGTAGTGTTCTTTCTGCGTTTTTTTAGGTGATGATTTGAGTGTTGAGGGCAAGGCAGATCGACATGTTTTCTGAGTGTTAGGTTTTTCTTCTTTCGTCTTCTGGCATAGGTAGTGATTACCATATCCATTGCGAGACAACTGTTGTTGCAGATTCGTCAGTTAGGTGCCGAAGTCGTTTCAGATTGTTGCAGATTCGTCAGTTAGGTGCTGAAGTCGTTTCAGATTGTCTAACGCTCACAGAACTTATCACCGCATAGCGATCAGGTATTTTTTTTTAGGCGAGAGAAATCAGGACTGGATTCCGGTTATATGTTAACATGGGAAAATGCTGTAATTCAATTAGATAATCATAAGAAGCTTGAAGAGCTTATGTGCGGTTGATCACGACATTCTGGTGCTTTATATTTGATTGAGGTCGTGTTCCCTTTTTGTGCGTCTCCTATATAATGTGTTTCGTCATCATCATCGTCATCTGTGATTTCTTTTGTAGGGGTTCTGTTAGAGGCTGAAAAGCATCTGGGCGTAGTTTCAGCATTTCCTGGTTATGGGTTGGGTTAATATCTATCTCTATTAATCTACTTTGTGTGTTTCTTCAATTTTGTGCTTTGATGATCATTTACGTTTGCAAGCGCCAATTGGGTACCAGGTGGATGATCGTCCTTTATAGGGGTCGGCTTCGGTAGGCTGCTGGTATTTTTTTTTCAAGTTCAGATTTGTTGGATTTTTATGATGATGGTTGTTGAAGGATGATGTTCTTTTCATTGTTTATAGGTTACAGAATGCCTCCATTGCTTGTCCTGGCACTTGCTAGCTTTCTGTTTCATACGGTCGGGTTATGGTGTTATTCACAATCTTTTTTACTGACATCAGTCATGGGAGGTTTGGCTGTTTGTCCTTAGACTGCTAGTTTACAAGTTCTTTTGTTGTTTGCTGTGTTGCAGAATTCCTGCCCATATTTGTTATTAGCAGCTGTGGTGGTATTTCTTGCTTGTAGAACCAGATAGAATATTGGGAGCTGCTTGATGGTACACGTTCTATGTTACCTAATCACCTCCTTGCTGGTTGTTGATCGGCTGATCTTTGGACCATTTTTTTAGTCAAGTTTCATTCATGCTTCAATAAGTTATGGTGATTCGTCAATGTTATGCTTCTTCAAGTTATTCAGGGCCGTGTGCTTCATGTGGTGTTGGGTGTGCACTTGTTGCATTGGTGAGGTTGGGTTAGTTGGGGTGCAATTGTTGTTTCAGTTTGAGGATCATTACCATCATCACTATTATTGGAGCCTCTTGACATGTTCTTGTCTTTTTGTGCATAGGTGGTTGTATTCATGGGTCATATTTGGTTTGTGTAGGTGAAGAAAGCTTGCATGAAGGGTGGGCTGTTCTTGTTCTTCTATCTCAGGCTCATCTGTGGTGGTGCACTGGGTTAAATTGTTTTAAAACTATATTTCGTTCTATTTTATTTCTCACGCTTGATGGCTCATGGCTTAGTTGATACACAATTGCATGACCGGATTTTATGTGGAATGCGCTTGGATGATTTTGAATGATTCTCTCTTACCCGTATAACATAGCTTGATCTGTTTGCAAGTTGTGGATCTTGTATCATGCTTGCAGTTTTAATGAGTTCGTTCTTCTAACACCCTCAGTTTGCTTGCCTGTGGTTACTGTGCAAGAAAAAATATGCAAATTAATATGTAGGTTAGACAATGCGATACTGGGTCGTGTTTTCTGGTTACAGGGAAATCGATTGGGTTGGCCCAATATTTCTTACTTGATAAATGGTTCCATGTTCTGAAGTTTTAGTCTGATGATAACCTAATTTTGGTTTCAAAGCAGTAATTTGGAGGGTATGCTTTTGTAGGTGACCAGAAAATTAGTTACTCAAAGTTGGATAAGAGATCTCAGTTGCAAAGATATTCATCTTGGGTCGTGTTTTCTGGTTACAGGGAAATCGATTGGGTTGGCCAAATATTTCTTACTTGATAAATGGTTCCATGTTCTGAAGTTTTAGTCTCTGATGATAACCTAATTTTGGTTTCAAAGCAGTAATTTGGAGGGTATGGTTTTGTAGGTGACCAGAAAATTAGTTACTCAAAGTTGGATAAGAGATCTCAGTTGCAAAGATATTCATCTTGGCTTAGAGGCTACTGTTTTATTGCGTAATCATCAGAATATGTTTTCAGAATTATGGTTTTATTGCGTAATATGTTTTCAGAACCTATGACCAGGTGATCATACATCCAGTTATTGCAGTAGGATCGTGCTAGTTTGCTTCTTGTGGTTTTCTTCATTGGTTGGAGCATTTGCGTCTTATGGTTTTCATCTTGCGGTTTCTCTGAATTCTCATTCTCTCTCGTGTCTCTGCTTGGATGATGAATTTATGTCTTGTGTGTAGGTTTGTGTGACGTGTGGCGTCGTACAGTGTTTTTAAATCATCACCTACTGGTTTTTCTTGTTCTTATGATTGTTTTTTATGCTTTATTGTTTTTCTGTTTTTTCATCATCTTGAGGGACTTGAAGCAGTGTGGAGTTAACGGTATTGTGTTTGTGTCTTGCTAAAAGAGCAACAACCACATGTTACGGCCTGCGTTACTTGTCTTAATTCTTGTCCTGAAACATTCTTTCTTGTTCTTCATTTGATATGACTTGTTTTTTCTGCACGTCTGAGACGAAACTAATGCATTTTATTTGTAGGGCTGCTGCATTGATGGCCATTTCCCATCTACGGTTTTGCTTTTACTCTAATGGACGTTCTTTTTTCTGCGTTGTCTGATGTCTTCGTTTTAATCATTATGATAGTACTTTAGTCTTTGTGTATTTGGTGATATATCTGCATAGCTTTTGCTTCACTTGGACTTTTGTTCTATCTGGTTTGTTGCTTTTGTCATCAAGAGAACAGTGTCTTCTGCTTTCATGTTATTTTGTTCATCACCTGACATTTTTTTTCTCTTTTTTTTTTTTTCTCTTTTTCTTTTGAGTTTGCATGATGAGATTAAATTTTGTTTGTAGGGGTTGTTGACATTACTGGTCAAATCGTCTTGGTCACCATCTGCTCTTTGTTTACTATGATCCCTGTGTTCTTTATTTATGCGTAGCTGATTTTATGTGTTATATAATCATTTGTTGTTTTTTCAGTCTTGTATGGGATGCCTAAAAGCATTGAAGGATGTTTTATTGTCCCACTGTGGGTTTAGACGTGACTGAAGATGATAGGTTGGTTCTGCTTGCTTGTGGGTTGCTGTATCTGTTCATCGTTCCTGTTATTTCTTGTTACTATTTTGTTCTCTCCAAATTCTTATTTCTCAGATGTGTATTTGAAATTATGTTGTGTGTAGTGTAGTGTAGCACCGAACATAATTGTCCAATAAAACCTAATGGTTTCTCTATAATCCGTATCGCTCTCTTTTACGTAGAGCCTTATTTTTTATCTTGTATTTTTTATCAAGATGAGAAACTTGCAGGAGTGTAGAGGTAATGGTACTATGTATGTATTCTCCAGAAAGAGCAACAGATGATTGGACCTATGCATTATGATAAGTATTTTTTTGTTTTTTTGGCCTGAAACCTCCTTTCCTTGTTCTTTACTTTTTTGCTTGATAAGACCAACATCTTTTTTTTTTGAATTCTTATAACAGAAGTATTGTATTTTGTTTATTGGATTGTTTCCCTGACAACCATTAATGGTTTACTTTTAGATCTTATTGAATATAACTAAAGTATCGTATTTTATTTGTAGGACTATTGCCTGTGTACGTCCATCAATGGTTTCACTTTGATTTTTATGGACTTTTCTTTCTTTCATTATTGGTTTTATTCTTTTCTAAGGGCATGAAAAAAATTCTTACCGTTTTGTTGATAGGTTTGCATAACTTGTGCTTCATTTGGACAGTTCTTCTCTTTGGTTTGTTGCTACTTCTTTAATCCCTCATGATTGCTATATAAACTAGGGGTGTTCACTTGAGACCAACTTTCTTTGTAGGTTTCTAAAGCAGAAGAATTTTAGCTACCTTTTATATTAATCCATCGTCTATTAGTTCACAAGATGGGGAAGTCAGCTGGGTGTTTTGGCCAAATACTTATTATTTGATAAATGATTCCATGTTCTGAAGTTTTAGCCTTTGATGATAACCTAATTTTGGTTGCAAAGTAATATATTGTAGGGTATGGTTTGTAGGTGGCCAAAAAATTAGATGCTAAAAGTTGGATGAGAGATCTCAGCTGGGAAAATATCCATTTTGGCCTAAAGGCTATTCTTTTATTGTAAAGGCTATTCTTTTATTGTGTAATCGTCAGCATATGTTTTCAGAACTTATGACCAGGTGATCCTACACCAAGTTACGTTTGTAAGATCGTGTTAGCTTTCTTCTTGCAGTTTTCTTCATAGGTTGGAGCTTCGCGTCTTATGGTTTCAAAGATTCTAGTTTTGGTTGCAACGCAATATGTTGTAGGTGTGAACAAAAAATAGGTACTCAAAGTTGGACAAGAGATCTCAGTTGGAAAGATATCCATTTTGGCCTAAAGGCTATGCTTTTACTGCATAATCATTCGAATTTGTTTTCAGAACCTATGGCCAGGTGATCAATCATCCAGTTATTTCCATAAGTTCGTGTTAGTTTGCTTCTTGCAGTTTTCTTCATAGGTTGGAGCATTTGCGTCTTATGGTTTTCATCTTGTGGCATGGTTGGTTTTATGTCTTCTATTAATTTGTTGCTGCTGCTTTTTTGGTTGGGATGCCTAAAATGATATATTATTGATACACCCCAGGCTTAGACACAACTGAAGACGATTGGATCGTTCTGCTTGCTCTTGAATAGTTGGCGCTTCTCTACTCCCTTATGACTATTTTGTACATTCTCAGAATTCTTATTTAATCTTGTGTGTATGTTTGCATGACGAGATTCTGTTCTGTGTGCAAATATTGTTGCTGGTTTCTCTTTAATTTATATGATTGTTTATTATGTCAGTTCTATTGTTTTTGTGTGTCTCCATCATTGTGAGGAACTTGGAGGAGTGGAGTTAATGGTACCATGTATGTGTTTTGCAGAAAGCACGAATGAGTTCTTCGCATTATGATCAGTGTTATTTTTTTTTCTTAAAACCCACTATCTTTGTTCTTCATTCGATGTGACCAATGCTCTTTCTAGAATGCTGAAATAAAAATATTATATTTCATTTGTAGGTTTGTTTCCCTGGTGACCATCTGCCATCATGGTTTTGCTTTGATTGTTATGGTTTTATCGTGTTTCTTTTTTTTTCATTTTTTATTTGCATTATTGGTTTTCTTCATTCTTATCATCATGAAAGAATTTGAGCCTTTGTTTATATTGCTGATAGGTCTGCATATCTTGTGCTGGTATTGGACCTATGCATTGACATTTCGAAAGGCTTTGAGAAGAGGTCTCTATGGTTAGTTGCCATTTCTTTGTGGTGCTTTTTGTGGCGTCAGTTTTTTACTTTCTTCTGTCATATGTTCTTCTTTTTTGGCTTGGATGCCTGAAATGACATTGTATTGATCTGCCCTAGGTTTGGCGTAATTGAAGATGGTTGGATAATCAAACATGGTTGTCAAATCACCACCTACTTCTATAAATCTTATGATTTTTCATGTTACCATTCCTGTCATCAGGAGAAACATGCAGAAGGAGCATGATGGTACTATTATTATGTATGTGAATTGCAGAAAGAGCAATACATGATTGGGTGTATGCATTCTGATTAACATATTTATGGTGTCCTGTAAGCCTCTTTCTTTTGTTTTACGGTCTGTGATGGCCAACTTCCTTTTTTAAGGTTGTTGAAACTAGATAATTGTTTTTAGTTTGTAGGTTTGCTGGGTGACTAGTCATCATGGTGACCATCTGTGGTTTTCTTTTAAGTCTTATTGCAATTCTTTTGCATATATGTTCTTTCAGTTTTGTGATCATCTAAATATATAAATCTATAGTATATAATAAAAGAGTAACTAGGATGTCACATGGCATTCTTCTCTTACTTCTCAAAAATAATTTCCCGCTTAAACTATTATATTATTTTAGTTAAGTTTTTATTTTAAGAAACTAAATTAATAATTGATTTTGTTTTTAATTTAATTTTTTATATTATCAACAAAATTATGTAATCATATGTTATTTTGAATTGTACATACTTTTATAGTCAAATAAGATCTAATTGAAAAAAAAGTTTTAAAAGAATATTTATTGATATATTTATATATTTTGGGTTAATTTCAATTTAAGACAATTGGTTTTTTATTTCACACGGGTCAATTATATGTTATATTATCCAAAGAAGTATTTGAATATATATAACTTGAAAATGCAACTTTTTATTTTTTATTGTTTTATGTAATACGTAATTTAATCATACAAAACATTTATACATTTATGAATTATATAGTTTTTATATTTTCAACCCTTGTATTACACGGGTATCTAACCTAGTCATGCATATTGCTTTCAGGTCTACTAAGCTTGTGATTTGCTGGGATGTTGGTTTGTTGTCATCTTGTTTGTGGTTACCTCTTTGACTTTGTCTTGTTATGGAAACTAATGAATAGTGATCGTCTCCTTCTGCAAGTCCCTAGTGCCTATGTGCAAGTCCCTAGTGCCTATGTGCCATTCTTTTTTTACTAAGGAGTTATACTGATTAAGAGCGTGGTCTTTTATTTATGACATCATTTTTTTTGCTGTCTTTCGTTATCCTTTTATCCAACATTGTTATCCAATCACCACCTACCAGTTTTTCTATATATCATTGTTTCTGTCTTCCATCACTATAAGGAATTTGGAGGAGTATGAAGTTAATGTTGCTATTTGTTTTGCAGTAAAGATCAACATGTGAATGGAAGTATGCATCTCGATGTGTATCACATTGGTCCTAAAATCCTTTATCTTTGTTGTTCGTTTAATAACGATTATCTTTCTTTCTAGGTTCTGAAACAAAAGAAACTTGTTTCATTTGTTGGTTTGTCAGGTGATGGTAATTATGTTGACCATGTGCAGGCTTCCAATTGCTGGAGAACTTATCTTTCTACTGATTTTTTTGGTGCTGGAAAGGGAAAGGGCCATTTGTTCAAGTGTGTTTTTTTGTTTGTGTTTCTCGGTTGAAGTGGTGAGGTTGGGTTAGTGGGCCACTGAGGGGTGTTAAAGGGAAGCTTTTGGACGCATATGTGATTCATCTGTATCACTGTATGTTTCTTGGTAAATAAACTAGTTTGCTACTGTCCTTTGTGGGACCATTTGAGGTTAGTTTGGTCACTGAAGTTTGTTTCACGATGATTTCTATTATCAGGATGTTCTACTGACTTTTTGGTGCTGGCATGGGTAAGGGCCATTTTCTTCCAAGTTTTTTTTTTTGTGCGCGCTCTTTGTGTTTAAAGTGGTGAGGTTGGGTTAGTTGTTTAACTGATGGGTTTTAAGGGGAAGTGGTTTCCAGTTTGTGGATCGTCATCTGCATTGTTGGAGCTTCTTGGCTTGTTCTAGTCTTTTTGTGGATGGGTGTGGTTCATTTTATGCCATTTTATGTTCTTTTGTTGCTTAAAAAAGCTTGCATGAAGGGTGGGCAATCCTTGCTCTTCTGTCTCAGGCTCATCTGTGGTGCATTAGGTTGAACGCTATCTAAACCATGGCCTCCATTCCGTTCTTTTTTACTCCACACATGCTCAATGTCTCAGGTGATACACAACTGCATGTCAATGGCACTTGGACAATTGAATGATCTTCCCTTATCATGCTTGCCTTCTCACGAATTCGTCCTCCTAACACCCCTGCCTTGCTTGCTTGAGGTTACTGGAGCAACAAAAAATGTGCTTTCTGATTTGTAGGTTAGACAATGCAATACGGGATTGTGTTTCTGGCTACTGGGGGATCTCTTCGCTGCTCTGCGAGTTCATGTTAACTTCGTTTTAGGAAAAGATTAGCTAGTGGTTTATGTTGCTGTTTATCTGCTCTGTTCTCTCAGCTGTATTACCACTTATGTGCATCTGGAGGATTATCATAATGGGTATTCTACTTATGTGTTTGTGTTTGTTATTCCTCACTATGGTTGAGGCTTCCTATTTTGAGTTTCTGGTCCATTTTCATTTGTGGTCTCCAATCGTATATAATCAGATTATGAGCAGTCGTAGATTCTTTCTGCAATTCTGCTGCTATTTTACTGTGATATCTTTCAACATTGTGCATGAGGAAGGGTTATGTTCTTTGTTTTGGTGGTAGGTTGTGGAGTATGATCATTGCTTCCATCTGGGTCATAAATTAAGCACCTTCAGATTAATTTGAGATTTGTAGCCTAATTTGATGATTTCGACTGCAAAGCAATATGTTGTGGGGTATTGATTTAAGGTGCCTGAAATATTAGATATCAAAGCTTTGTAAAACATTACTGGTCTAGTCAACTTGGTCACCATATGCGTTTTGTTTTCTAGATCTCTTACTTTCTCTATCTATGGTATCATTTGCCTCATGTCTTGTATCGTCATTTGTTATTTTTCCACCTTCAGTGGGATGTCTAAAAGGATATATGTTATTGGAGATGATTGGATCGTTCTGCTTGTTTGTGGGTAGTCGGCACTTCCCATTATTTCTAGGGAGTATCATGTTCATTTTCTGAATTTTCATTTCTCTTGTGTATATGATTGCATGTTGAGATTTTTGTGTAGGTTAGTGTGTCGTTTGACATTGTTGTCCAATCACCACCTACTGGTTTTTCTATAATTGTTGGTAAGTTTTTTGTTTTCTGTGTTCCTGTCATCATGAGGAACTTGCAGGAGCGTGGAGTTAATGGTTTTGTGTGTGTTTTGCAGAACGAGCATGAATGGTTGGACCTGTGCATTATGATCAACTTATTTCTTGTCCTAAAGCCCTCATCTTTGTTCTTTGTTTTTGATATGACCAACGTTCTTTCTAATTTCCTGAAACAAAAGTGTTCCATTTTGTTTGTAGGTTTGTTGCCTTTTACCATCCACCATCGAAGATTACATTTTTCTTTTCTTTTTTCTTTCTTATTTTTTTTGTTTTTTGCATTATTGGTTTTCTTCATTTTATTATCATGAAATTATTCAAGTCTTTCTTACTTTCTGTTAGGTCTGCCTAACCTGTGCTTGATTTTGAATTTTTCAAGCTTTTTTTATGTTGATGCTACTCTTGAGTTCACATGTGAAGTCATGTGAAGTCTTGGGGAGCAAGTTTTTGGTTTATTTTGAGTCAGCTTATATTTTTGATTTTGTTTCCTAGTTAAATTGGTTTTGTTTATGGTATGAACCTTTATTTGGTAAGGATTAATTTAGGAGTCGTCTTGGTGAATAAGTCATACTTCTAGTATAAATAGGGGTCAAGTGTTGATGTATTTTGTGTGGCTTCCAGTATTAATATAGGCACTCATATTTGAGTTTGTATCTTCATAATCGTCAATGTTGCTGTATTTTGGGGCCTGATTTTCCAACATTTTATTCATTCATGATTAATTTTTAAAGCCTGTCACCATGTCATACACTAACGCTATATAACAATCCGAATCAGGGTATTCATCAACTAGCAGGATTCCCTAGAGAAGTGAACTTAACGAATTTTTAAATTTTTCAGTTTGGGTTTTTCTTAATTTGGAGCTGATTAGAAACTTTTGCTTTTCAGATTCAGTTTATTTAAAAAGTCATATTTTTGGATTCATGATCTTTCAAATTGATCCAGGTTTTTGAGTTTGTTTCATTTGATACTGGTTGTTACATGATTTTATTGTGTTTGCAAGTCAGAAAATAGTAGCAGCTGTTATCATGACAACTTGAGCATTCTGGGTTTGTTGCATATGAGGTATGATTGGTATTATGATATTATCTTTTATTTTAATACAAGTTTTAACTCTGCCTGGGTTTTTTGTTAAACTCAGCCGGTCCCAAGCCCGGATAGAACGAGGAGGGTTGAAGTTTTACTAAAAACTTGTATTCATACTTATTATGACTGCTCTAGTCACACTGTCACAGTAACCATTCATTTTATTTGGGAATTTGACTTCTTAGAATCATATTATATTTGATCTCACTTAACTGATACTATATGTACGTTGAAGCTTTTTTGATGTTAATCATGAAGATGAAGTCTGCTGGAATGATATTATGCTCTTTATCTGCTGTATCTTTTAAATGGATTACAATATCAAAAGTGACAGTTTGACTTCCGAGGTCAAAAACACTGAACTGTGAATTTAAAAATAAATTTGGATCTCTTATATCATTGGAGGAATTTAGTTAGTTAATTGAACCTGTAGTAAGTAGTTTAAAGCTGTTATTTATACTTTTTATCTGAACTCTATGTTATGCCAGTTTCTTTGACCTTGAAAGATCAACAAGAACACAAGAAAGAAAGAGCAAGTGTAGCATGATAAACATGAAGGAAATCCAAGATCAAGATCACAAGTCATTAGTATTTTAGTCACATGTTTTTTTTACAATGACTTAACTAAAAACTTAACAAAAGTTAGTGGCAGTAACCAATTATGTTATGAGTTGGCAAACAATTGTGACCAAACTTGTAATTTCTCAAAAATTGGGACCAAGATTGCTATATAGGCATACCGCAGGGACCAATCATGTAATTAACTCTTATCTTTTGATGGTAACATATATCGCATATTAAAAGTTAAAATAAAATAAAAACTGATTGTTACATTGGTGTTTCATGGATTTTTATCAACTTAAGAGGGTTTTCATTGTATCCATCCCTTATTCATGAGTTTGCTTGTATATGTGAGTATTGAGATTGAATGAGAGTAAGGGTCTGTTTGGTAATATCTGAACGATTAAATGCTGAACCAATAAGAGGTCTGAACCATTAAGAGCTGAACCATTAAGAGGTCTTAACCATTAAGAGCTAGTATATTGTTTAACTATTCAAAGACAAATGTCTAAGCAATTTAAATAAGAGTTTTTAACCATTCAGCATTAGACTTCTTAACCATTCAGCATTAGTGTAATGCTTAATCATTAAGAGGCAAATGTCTGAACCATTCAGACATTTGTTTACATTCCATGCAGCAAAATTTTAATGTGTTAGTGAGTTTGAGTCAAGAAAAAGGGTCTGAAACCACAGATTGAATGAAAGTCACAAGAATCAAATCAGGGGGATTGGGCCTCTTTGGGCCCTAACAAAGCTTCGCTCATGATCGGGGTTTGCATTCATTTTTTTATGTTCTTAAAAGTTCAATAAAATTTGTTATTTTAAGTTCTAATACTTATTTATTTTGTGTAGATTTTGTATAATTGTAACTAAAAATGATAATGTTGATTTTATTCTCAAATGCATTTGTGTTTGTTTGTATTCGTTAGTATTTATGAATGTTCGGATATGTTTGTTTTTGTTTACGTTCGTTAAACTTAAAAGAGCGTGATCATTTTCATTTTATTAATGAACGCATCTTGTCAAGTTGTGTTTTTGGACAGTTGTTTTATCCATAAAAGCTTAAAGAACGAATGCGAGCAATGTCTTATTCGCCCGGCTATGTAGGCAAAACAACTTAGCTTCAAGTGCACTACAATAGTATAGTAATACTCGTTAGTTTTGATTGAACAACATAACAATGTAAAGTCTAAACCCCAGCCTTTTATATATTATATATAGTCGTTGCTGTTGTTCTTCCCTCTTTTACATTTCGCCACCACTTTCCTCCACAGCCACCAATGTCGACCGCTGCTTCTCTTCCAAACCCCACCGCCTTTTCCTCCTCCACAAGCCACCATCGCCACCCTCCTCCATCAATCTCCACCTTCAACGCATTCAATTCCGCTAAACAACCTTCATCCACTGTCAAGCCCCTAATCTCTCAATCCACCGTAATCCGCCACCCCTCCGTCGTCACTCAGGCGACGTCCAATTCACCGTCATCAGCTTCCGCCACCTCATTCCACGGCCAGTGCTTTGTCCTACGTGACAACATCGACACCGATCAAATCATCCCCGCTGAATACCTAACGCTAGTACCTTCAAAGCCCGACGAATACAAGAAGCTCGGATCCTACGCTCTCGTCGGTCTTCCGGAGTCGTACGAGACTCGATTCGTTGAGCCTGGGGAATACAAGTCCAAATACTCGATTATTATCGCCGGAGATAACTTCGGGTGCGGTTCCTCACGTGAACATGCTCCGGTGGCGTTGGGGGCGGCGGGAGTGGCAGCGGTGGTGGCGGAGTCGTACGCGAGGATATTTTTTAGGAATTCGGTTGCGACGGGAGAGATTTATCCGTTGGAATCGGAGGTTAGGGTTTGTGAGGAGTGTAAAACTGGAGATGTGGTGACGATTGACCTTGAGAAAAGTGTTTTGGTTAATCATACTACGGGGAAGGAGTATACGTTGAAGCCAATTGGAGATGCGGGGCCTGTGATTGAAGCTGGTGGGATTTTCGCTTATGCTCGAAAAGCTGGGATGATTCCTGCTTAGCAACTTGAGGTATTCATTAGATTCATTATTAAGTGAATTTGATCTCTTAATTTGCTAATGGTATGTGTGCAAACACTTAGATTGGGATGAAGTTTTGTTTACTTTGGGGAATTTGAACTAGGAAAACCATAGCTTGCTCGAATTAGGACGTTTGGATGTTTATTTTGGAGGTGATTATGGTGCATACTATTTGGACAATATAACTGATTACTGAAACTTCAAATAATCAGTTTAAACGTACATCCAAAGGATCTTAGAAGTTGCTATAAAGTGACCAACTTGTTGAGACAAATGTGAATTTAGCCCTGCCGTTTCTGACTTCGAACTATATTATTTGATCCTTATAAGTCGTTATAATACGTTGAAAATGTGTGTAATGTACACAGAGAGCAACAAATTCTTGAGATTAACATAACAGTTGAACCAGGTGCACTAGGGCTACTAGGTGTTGTGAGGGTGAGGGAGTAATGTTTACTAGTCATGTGCAAAAATTGTTTTCTTTCTCATTTATTGTATTTCCATCAGCAACGAGGGATTATGTGAAGTTACGTATTGATACTTAACTTATTACTTATTAGCAGGTAGTTTAATGGAAATGTGGTGATGTTTTTGGTATAGGATAGTCAATAGAACACTCATGATTTATAAATGAACAAAAAGGGATCATGCGTAAATAAGATCTTTTTGTGTACTGTAAGTGTGCATATTCCATGAACTGTTTTACGATAAGGGAAAGCTGATTACTGATGTAATGCTACTATATGGATTTTGCATGTTTTTGAGAAATACCTCTGGGTGATGCAGGTTCATGATGTTATGCGAGAAGGGGTGTGGGTGTGGGTGTGGGTGTGGGTGTGGGTGTGTGTATGTTGTTTGGTGGGAGGGGGCTTATGTTCATTGGAATTACATTTGGAGACATAGTTCATAGTTAATTATAAGAGTACCGAAGGGCCTGTCTAGCAGTACCACGTGGTGGTGAAAAGGTGTCCCTTCTCTTGTCGTTGAGGGTACAAGCTGGACAAAGAGTGTAGATTTAAGAGTAGGATTAGTTGGTGTGTGAGTTAGCCGTTCTGAAAAAAGCTAATTATTTGACTTGTGTACATAGTCTTTGGTCCTTCTAAAAGTGTGTCTTCTAAGATGGAACTGATTTCTCTGAAGATTGTAGGTTTAGATTGTGATTCTTTGGGTATGATATTGAATTCAAATGAAAAAATTAAATGTAGTTTTGAATTTCAATTATACATGACCATATGACTTCTAAAGAGTTTATTCAAACTAATTACCCACTATTTTATAGGTTTTATTGGCATTTTTTGTCATTTCATCCATCTAATGACACCAAACAGTTTTTTTTTTTTTGCAGGTCATTGGATTCTGTTCTTTCACCAGCAGGCTTGGCTCTTTAGACGAGAATCATCTCACTGGCATGCAGGTCTAGAAACTGAGTGTGCGGGTCCTATGATGTCCCTTTGCAGTAGAATTATGGCTTTTGTAGTTTCATAAACATAGACTCTGATCAAAGTCTTGTTATGTCCTAAAACTTTAATAAACGTTTTTGTCTCATTCAGTTAATGTGTGCATTCGTCATTTGTTTCTCTCGTAATGTGCAATTACTAAATCGACTGTGATCAAGGTTTTGTTATAACTTTCAAAATAGAATACTTTACAAATTTTTGAATACAACATTTGGGGCGTGCTTATTTTTTATCTACTTTTCGATTTGAATTTAATTCAAAACCTATCGGGATTAGATATTCAATATTTTTGTTTTTTCTTTTTCACAATGTAATATATTATATATTTCAAATTATATCATGATTATTTCTACCTACGTTTCGGTATAAATTTTATTTAAAACCGAACCCGCAACGAAACATCCTAAACCCATTGATCAAATATATTCTATTTATAGTTTTTCTCACAATGTGATGTTTTCTAGATTCAGAATATAACGTTGTGACAAACTTATTTTGACATATGTTTCGATATTAGTTTTATTTAAAACCTACTAGTTAAGTACCATATGAACACAACTAATAAGACGGTTAGTTTAATTAAACAATGTTAAAAGGTAATCACCTGCCGTGCCATGTTACAAAACCTTTTTAACTTTTTATATCACATAAGAGCATCACCATGGGACTTAAAATGCACTTAAAAAACCGTGTTAGTCAATTATCATATAAAAAAAACACTCATTTTCTTAGATCTTCAAAAACGGTCCTAATAAGGAGGCCCAAGAACGTTAAAATATTGTCTTTATCATCACTTTTTTCGTTTTAAATATATATATAAATAACGATAAATAATATGGTTTTTTTAATTGAAAGTCCCAACCCTTCCCCGCTCACCTGCAAAAACAGTATCTGTTTGTTTTTTCAAGTTCATACGTATAAGCTTTTGACCTAAAAACCAAACACCTCGATAGACGAAAAGCTAAAACATGTGTATGAAAAACACCCAAAAACTTAAATTTACTCGTTACAAAATAGTAAAATCCTTCATCAACGTTTATGGACCTATTTCTACAATTACATACAACCTTGTTATTTATTCAAAAAAATGTTATTAAATATACTACATAGTGAAATTTTTTTTCATCAAATCTGGTCAAAACGTGACTCAACCAAAATTCAAAACCATGAATTACAAATTATGTAATACTTTAAAAGCCATTGAGCACCGGATTAAAGCTTTATGCACAACTGAATAATACATGAAATTTACATGGTAAAATTACAATTTTTTTTGAATGGTCAATAAATACTTTTAAGTCCAGTCATCCGGGTAAACCCATTGACGAAATATCACCCACGCCCGCAAACACAGACAACGCTGATGACCCGGCCCGCCCACCAATTCAGGGGAAACCCACCACCGGAAGCCCATTATGGTAAAACCTCTGGCCCTCTGTGGTAAACCTCTGGCCCACTTGAATCATATTACACCAAGTGAGACTTGAACCTATGACCTTCACTTTAAAAAATCATAAAAATTTTTTTATCAAACCAATTGATATAGGGCTCATTAAAATTATAATTAAGTCAATTTTTTTTTGTCTAAGTTGGATTCTCTTGAAAGTTTTGACTTTCATGCACATCATTTTTTTATATATATTTTATTATGGAATTAAAACTTAAAAAAAGACTAGTATTTACTTTATAACTTTAAAGAAATAAATTTATAACTTTTAAGAATAAATCAAGTATTGGAAGACAAAGTATTTAATTTTATACTTTACTGAGAAAACGTTTTGAAAACTATCTATTAGGTTTAAATGAATTTAAAAATACAATTAACACGGTTATTTACAAGGATATGAGTAGGGTAAAAACAAATCATGTCGAACGATACATCAAAACTGGAGCTTGACTCACTTGGTATACGGAAAATTGAGTTTGCGCTTGACTCATTTGGTAAACAAATTGATTCGTTAACTGTAAGTCTAAGATTTAATCTCAAGTAAAATTTCAAGTTTGAGTTTGGCTTGTCTATTAATCGTCCTAAAAAAACTAGAATATACGATTATAATGTGTTTATTTCTATCTTTGTTTTCGTGTGATTTCGTTTAAAACAAAGTAGTGTTTGATACTTTGCAAATCATCTAAGCATTTACACACAAGTCGTTAAAATTGTATAAATAAAAAAAAGTTGAAGTTAGTTTTGAATGTTACATTATGACCCTTAAAAATTTACAATACACTCACCTACAATTTTTCATATGTTTTTAATGGGTGAGTGTACGTAAAAGTTTTGTTTCTTTACAAAGCTTGTAGCACGTTAAATTTGTTTCAATTTAACGTGAACCGATTTCATGAACTACAATGGTATTTGTTGTATTGCTATCAATCCATATAAAATGTAGTATATCATAATATCTTGTTACAAGAACTACTTATGGTTTCACTACACATCACAAAAGTCCACTGCGGAACGTGGGTCTTTTTACTAGTTAAACCTTAATTCATAAATAAAAAATGTGATTTATAAACACAATAGTTAACTAAATATCAGTAAACTAATTATAAAAATTAAGAATAACAAGGAAAGATAACCTAGCTCAGAATAATGGTGTAAGAGGGCAATAATGGGTAACGTTATTTCTTGAAAACGTATATCTTACCAAAACGAAAAAAGAAAATACAAACCAAACGGCAAAGGTATATTTTATTTATTTCAGCAAGTAAAATTGCGGTTATACATCCAATAACAAAAACAAACACAAACGACTATAAATTCCCACAAGAGAGGAAAAGATGCATGACTGCTTGCTTCCGGCTATCTGTGCTTGCTGTAATGCTCACGATCACGGTCACGTTCCCGCTCACGTACTGGTGACGACTCATATCTCGAAGGTCTCCTCTTAAAATGTCTATCATCGTCACTAGACTCGTAATCTAAAGTGACAGCAGCGGCTGCCTTGGTGCTGCTTTTCCTGGACACCGCCACAGATCCGCCAGCAGATGCAGCCTCCGATGAAGTTGATGTCACCTTACGTTTCTTGGAAGCTGCAGCGGCTGCTGCCGCTTCTTCCTCGGGGAAGCTGATGCGAGAGAAGACACTTGGCTTGTGTTTCCCATCACTGGTAGCGGTTGCAGCTGCTGATGCTGCAACTGGTTTGGGATCTGAGCTTGGCGGTCCTTGGGACGATCTTCTAGCGGATGATGACTCTGACCGGCGGTGACTCTTGTGCTGCTGTGACGAGTGGTGGCGGGGGTGGTGGTGTGAGTCTTCGTAGTCATCATAATCATAACGGTCACTCGATTTCCTCTTTGAAGATGGATGTGAAGGAACATCAGGGCCGTCGTCCCGGGAACGTCGGCGATCAGGTGACCGTCTATCCGTTCTGTGATGGTGACCATCACTGCTTGGTGGTGGGATTGGTCTCTAGAAACCAAGTTATAAACAAACCATAAGTTATAGAAAGTGCAAATAAACAAATAATAGGATACAAAATTAGAAAATCTGCATACGGTTTTCGACTTCATTGGAGGACCATCCTCGTTCACACGTGCCTCTCGGTCGAATTCCCTCTCTTTCAGTATTTCTCTGCTGCTGTAACAAGTTAAATTATATAAGCTAACATTTTCTAGACACATGCTGGATAAATGTTCTCCTTTAACCTAAATTATTGTTGTAAAATAGCATTGGCTTTTCTTATCATATATTCATATTTAATGTATTCAAGTATAGTTAGCTTAAATTAAGAAAACTACATGACTTGCCTTCCCGTTCCACTACGTTTCTCAAAATCACGCTTCCGCTTTAGTTCAGCTCTTCGTGCTTCAAACTCTTCTCTACTCATGGGGGGGCCACCACCATTCATGCCCATTCCCAATTCTGCAAGATCTCTGTATACATATTTAGGAAATTAATTGCTCAAGTTATGTCACAAGAATAAACAAAGTGATATACTTAATTCTTGACATAACATGGTAACTTAGGATAGTTACTTAAAAGCTGATTGAAAACCAGTAAGAATACCTTTGAGGTGGGATAAAAGGTGGCATCATGAGCCCTCCTGATACACCAAATGGATCTTGGGGAAACATGCCTCCACCAAAAGGAACATCCATGGGCCCAAGCCCGTAACCACCCATATATGGCATGCCACCACCGTATGGGCCCATAAATGGATCCATTCCCGGCTGCATCCCGTTCCAATAAGGATTGTATGGGTTAGGGCCTGGAGGCATCATATAGTTCATAGGGGCAAACTCCTGTGCGGCCCTCCACTGCATCTCTGCTGCTGCAAGAAAAGAAAATCGTTAGCCATTCAATCTTATTTTTAGTGGATCTTTATAAACCCATTCTTATATTAGGTATTATGGATGAAGACGCTTGCAAAAACAACACAGTAATTGGAACTCTTACCACCTGCAGGGTTGTTAACTTTCTTCTTTTTCTTCTTCTTTGCTGAAGAGAAAATAAAATGTAAGCCACATATTATACCTAATTAAATATTTACAAAATATGGCAATTTCTTGTGTTTTCATAAATCTAGAAAATACTTGCCTGCTTCAGCAGGAACTTGTTTCTGCTGCACTTCATCATCAGCAGGGCGACCACTACCCTGTGATGCTGGTTCCATCATACTCTTTGACTCGTATGTAGCTTCAGAGACATCAGGGGCTTTATTGGTGTTTCCTTTCACAGAGGTTGTCTGTTGAGCTACAGGAGCCACCTTATTTTCTGTGGGCCCCGATTGCATCTTTGTATTATCCGTGTTCTGTGGTGGCGGCTGCTCCCCCTTGGAGGTTGCAGACGGTGAAGGGGATGGAATCTTAGGCTGTGGTGGCGGTGCACATCTAGCAGACTCCATATCTGAATGAAAAAAAGTGAACAGTAATGATATTTTTGTGTTGGAAGTTAATCCAAATTAGTTCAAATGTGAGAACTTGAGAAAGTTGAAGTGCAAAATTGAAAGAAAGTTGAAAGTTGATTTTAGAGGAGTTTTAGGAAGTCTTTTATTTATTATTTGATTAGCATGTTTGTCTAGTTATTTAGTTTGATTTATTTAATTGTTTTGAGACTTGAGAGTTTATCTAGTTATTTGAATGTCTAGAATGTAGGGATTTGAGTTTGAGTAGGTTAAGGTTTTGTCTAGTATACATAGAGGTTAAGGTTAATGTATTCTGCATTTCTTTGATCGATTATTAAATAAAGTTGTAGTTTGATTTCTGCAAAAGATTGTAACCTGGTTTTGAAGTTTGATTGTGGGCCCAATTCTAACATGTTGCTGATTAGAATAATTAGATTAATAAGTTGTATTATTGTATATACCTTGAACATGATAAGCACTGCCACCATTTTCAGCACTGCTATTATTTGACTCCAGTATTCGGTTTATTGTATCCCGTAGTGTCTTATTGGGTAAAAGATCATCTGCTAGCACATTTGTTGCACCACAGACACAGGCTGATTTATTGATAATGTGATCTCGTATACCTGTTGGTATGATTGAGAAAAATATAATGTAATAAAGTTTCATCATGACGACAAAAAAACAGACATAAACACAGACAATTTAAGGGCCAAAAAACTTACATTTATCACAAAAACTTTTGAAACAGCACTTGCTTGTTAAAACAGCATCTTTCATTACTTCTTTGCATAAAGGGCAGTGAAGTTCTGGGGGGAGATCACCAACTTGACGAGTAGAAGGCATACCTTCAATCTCCTTCTCAAAAGCGGCCCTGTTATAATGATATTTATAAGAAACATAATTAGTTGATGGACAATGTTTACAAAACATGAGCATAACTGTAGTATGAGACGCAATAAGAAACAACATACTCATTTGGTTTCAAAACCGCCACTGCACCACTGGGTAATGCATATGAACCATCTGGTGTGGCCATTAACATAGATTTTGGAATGCCAGTTGGAGGTTTCACTCTCTTGATATCAAAATTAGGATCACCATTGGTAGGGCAATGCTGAATGAAATGGCCTGAAAAGGGGGATAATTATTTCAAGGATTAACTATAAGCTTTGAATTTAAAAAGTTGAAAATCAATCCATCTATGGAGTATCGATTAGCAAGCATCAAGACTGATGAACCTACCTGGAGTTTTGCATCTGTGGCATACATAGCCTGGTGGTGGTGTTTTTCGCTCAAAGCCACCTCCCCGACCTAAAAAACAGATATAAATTCAGTTTTCAAAAGCATACTTTTTTAAAATAAGCATGAATATAACACAAGTAAGATATAATATAAATTTTGAGTGAAAATGAAAGCTAATTCACATTCAGATTTAAACACTAACATGTATTCTATTCTTTAAGTTCTAATACATACAGCATATGCGTTATTAAATGTTAGAATCAGCTATATTCAAGAAAAAGGATTAGTTAAAACATGATTACCAAAACCACGAGCCCCCATTCTACCACCCATTCCACGTCCAAATCCTCTACCAGCACCAAAGCCATCAAAATTTTGCCTGTGTATTAACAAGTCAATATCAATCTCCCATCATGAAATTTAATCATCACAAAAAAAGAAGCTAAAACTCTTAAGAAATCTCACTGCTGCCAGTCCAAGGCCGGTGTATCAATTAATGCTTGAATTTTGCTTTCCTCGTCTGCTTTACTAGGAGCAGGAGCATCCTGAATTTGATTGTTAGACATAACTGGGACAACTTCGGGAATTTCATACAAATCATTTCCAAATTCATCATATTCTGAACCATCAAGCTACAAAATTCCAAAAATCTATGGGTTATCATCCTTAAGTGCTAAATGTGTAATCTTGATAAGTTATCAAGTTCCTAAAATATTACTGCTAAACAAAGCTTACATAGTTAATAACAGAGAGACCAGCCCCTGAAAAGTTACTTTTTGCCTGTTGTGCACTCTCCAGCTCATTAACCACTTTTGACCTGCAGTGCGTATTACAAACATTAACACAACCAATCTTCTAAAACATGATTCACATAATGTGACCATTAACCACGCGCAAAGTTCTTGCAGGGTTGATAAACCATGTTTTGGTTTATGTGACCACCAAAAGAAGCAGTTGCAGCCAAGCAGTCAATCCCAAGCCACCAACAAATAAGACATAACAAAGTAACCAAAATATTAACTAGTTAAAATTAAGGTTATGAAACAATACTCGGTTTGTTCAGTAATTGGCGCTGCAACTATAGGCATGCGAGGCTGTCCAGGAATTCGACGAATTAAAACAGAAGTATTTTTTGGTATCAACATGTCTTCATCAAGATATTCTGAAATTACAACAGAAACTTCTGTGAAACACTATAGATAGATTAATCCATTTCAACAGACTACACTATAACATCCATTATCACCCAAAATGATACTCATTGCTGCAACACTTTATTAACATAATTACTAGCTAGTTTAACAGCCCTTTACATGGGAATTCATTCTATCCAATCTATATATCATTAAAGATTAGCTAAACCTAACCACTCCTTAACTGATAATTGTAATCAATGATGTAAACATATGTAAATTGTAAATTGTAAATGACCAACACATAACCTCAAATAGTTAAATCTCTAGTTTACTTCCTCCAAACTGGACCAAACTTTTGGTCCACCAGCAGGCTACTAAAAACATGCACATGATAAACAAATTTTATTAACAGATCACGTCCACCCTAATGATGTTTGTTATAAAACCCTTTAGATGCCACATTAAGATAAAATTCATTATAAATTTCCCAATAGACTCTTCAAGCCAATGAAATTCAAGAACACAAATTTGACAAAGCCCAGAGCTTAAAAACCCACCTTCATTAGTCTGGGCGTTGGTGACGACAAGATCATAATCAGTGCCCCTGCCCAATTGCTTGGATTCATATATTTTTTCTTTCAAAGAAGCAACTGTTATAAAATGACCATCGATTGGAATGGAGTCATAATCTTTTGCACTTTTAAACTTGTAATATACTGCCATAATTAATATAAATTCTCTTTCTTTTCCCTCAAAATAACGATATCAGGAACAAGCACAAAATGGATAACTAGTATCAATAAAGGCGTTGATATATCAAACGCCTGAATTGAACACCGAAACAAAAAGATATAATAACAGTACAAAATCAAAGACCAAGAAACTATAATTTTTTTTTCGTTTTTTCCACTCTTCAGTAACCCTGGGAAAGATCAAACCGACTCAGGACGAACTTCAAACTGCAAATCTGCAAAAGGCTTCAATCAATCAGTGAATCATCTTCACGCTCTCAATCCTTCGAAGTTTCAACCGATCTGAACAGATTCTTCGTCTCGTCAGATTCTTCCAATCGGATACAACTCCACAAAAACTCTTTTGACTTTCAATAACGATGAACAATTGAAAGGATTGATTCACGAGCTAGAGCCTCCAACGGAACCAATTTCCTCCGACGATAACAAATTACCCTATGGCATATACCTTCTACTTGCTGCTGATCTCTTCCTGCGCTTGATTCTTCCACAACAGCAATAGATTCGCCTCCAATTGCTCAGATCTGCGTTCCGATTGTTCGATTTCCTTCCAGTAGTCCCGAACCTTCGATATATAGCCCAGAAATCCTCAAAACACGAAACGAAACACGGTTTTCAGCAATTGATCTTGTGAATCGCCTTTGAGGAGATAATCGATTGGAGATTCGTCGATATGATTCTGATAATCAATGAGATCGTGAGCCCGATGGAAAATTAGGGCAAAATCGAACGAAGATGTAATCCCAATACGCGTGAGACTCGCCGCCTTCGGGGATAAAGAGGGATGTGCTTTTAGTTTTTTATAGTCGTGATATTTACACTTTAACCCCCTAGACAGCTATGCTAGTATGCTCTTCCACTTTGAAAACTGTTCAAGACATCCCCCTATACTTTTATTTTTATCACCATATCATATTTAAATTATCACAAAGAACAGTTTTTCTACATGAACAATATAGAGAAAACTAAAATGTAATCATATGCCTGTCAAGATTAACGACGAAACAACCACGACATTAGCAAGAAGAATATGGCTATCTACATGAACAACTTTAGATTATCTCTTATGTTTGGGGATGTCATCGCCCTTCAAAACCAAAATAGGCTTAAGATTAATGTCAAGATTTACTTAATTCAATTGTTAACAGTGTATTGGCATGTCCTGTGAGTTTACCGGTGACGAACCAACTCAATTAGTAGTCACTCAGATGGAGCATTAAGTGTAAGCCTACATTAGTTACGAGTTAACTACACAATAAATGGTTTTGAAATTTTCAACGTGTGCTTTAAAGGTAGGTGCGCCAAATAGGTTGTGCTTGGAGCAAACCGAATCCCACGTCGCGAAAGGAGAAAGCAAGTGCCTACATATAAACCTATGGTTACTCCTTCTATTGCTAATTTGTTTTAGAGTGGAAACCCACGTGAGCTTATATGATGGGCAAGTGGGCTAAGACGCAAAGTATTGGTCTTATCAGGGTGTATATTGAAAACAAGTGGTTCGTCGTTTGTGATAAAACTAATTATTCGATGATAAGTCATCACAAAATGGCTTGTTGATAAGGCGTCTGAAAGATATCATAAAAGATCTAATTACTAACATTTTCTACATAAACATCTTGAGTTGACACTAGGAGTCCAAATCCGAAAATTTGAACCCGAAATATAAAAAAAAATCGGATATCTAGAATTATCGGATTCGGATAGTGTTTTTGAAAATTTTTGGATATATGGAATCCAAATTGTCTGATTTTTTTAATAAAAACTATTAAATAATGAATGTTAATTATGGATTTAAGATATTTTTGGACATTTTGAATATATTGTTAAGAGATTTGGATATCCGATAAGCTTTTAAATAAGTATATTAAAATTTTAAAATTACTAAATAATACATATTCTCCTATATGTTAATTTAGCAATGTCATGAACAGTAGTTTTTAGTCTTATATGCCTGTGGTACAAGTGGCTAATGTATTGTAAACTTCTTTGCATATGGTACAAATCAGTGATGCTTTGGTATCTTTTATATGTACAATCTGTCATATTCTATGTTTAATAGAGAGAGATGCTTTATCTCCAACTTGCTTTTGGGTTTTTCTCCGGTCTCTGCAGACGATTGTCTCCATCTTCCTTTTGGGTTTCTCTCCGACTTCTTTTTGGTTTTCTCTCCGAGTTTTTTTTGGGTTTTATGGTGGCTAAGGCGACTGCATGCATAAAGAGAAGGAAAGGGGGCTGGTGTGTCGCCGCCGCTTTTGGCCGCCTTTGGGTCGGCTGACGGCACTTTAACTCCGCCGCTCCTTACAGCGGCGGTGGTGCGTACTTGCCTTCCCTGTTTTTTATCTCTTTCGTCTCGCTGTTGCTCTTAGAACCCTTTATGTTGAGTTGGGTGATGTGTGTCCCCTTTTAGCTCTGTCGCTTCTTGCTACGCAGGTGGCGCTGCTCTTTCACTTCGATTATGTTGTCTAAAGCCTTTAGGGTTTGGGTGTCAGTTGGCTTGGTTTCCACGTTTGAAGTCTTTAGGGTTTCCAAATGATTGTGGCCCATGGGCGTTGATGAGGTTGAACGCGACCATAGCGGGCGGATGTTCCCTGTAGCGTCACCGGCCTTGGTTGTGGTTGTTGTTGAACCGCCACATCTGGATGCTATGTCCACTACTGCTCAATTTCCTTGGTCTTTTCAGGGGGTTTGCCCTGTTTAACCGATGGGTTGCGTTATTATCCTATATGTTAATTTTGCAATGTAATGAACTGTAGTTTACAGCCGTTTTTGTGTTTGGAACAGCTGGATAATGCATGTATTGTTTTTATGTTCGAGACGATGACGACGAGTGCAAGCTCATCCGAGACTTTTGTTGTCGGTTACGTTCTTTATTGTGCTAATATTCAATGTCGTGTTTGAGGGTTGTGATGGTGACCATTAGCGTGCTTGAGCCTGAAATTTGGGTTGTGGCTTAATTTGTGTGCTCATGGTTATGATGTTGATAGCCTGTTGTCATCTGAATTCAATGGTGGTTTAACATGTTGTGTATGAGACTGATTTTATTGACGGTTGATAGGCGATGAATAAAAACAAAAGGATGTTGTGTTCATTGTTTTGGCGCGGTAAATGAGTATTTGCAGCCACAATGAACCACCATGTCTGAGCCTGTAAATCTACAATTATATATCGAGCTTTTGTCACTGTTGGTTTAAACACGTGGCAAAACTGGAATCTAAAGGCAATTGTGTGATTATTTATTGATTTTGTTTGTGCTCTTGCCTTCCAGTTCCTCATAAGGTTTTGTTGTCTTTTTTTGGGTGTTTGTTTGGCATGGTTTTGCTGTTTTTCGCGTGTATTCGTTAGATGTCGGATAAGGTTATCAGTTGCTATTTTTGTCGTTAGTTATTGGGCATTGTCACTTTGTGTTATTGTCTGATGCTTTTCTTTTTGTTTTACAAGATTGTGTTTATGCAGTCTGAGAACGAGGGGTTTTGGAGCCGGCTTGAAGGTATTTAGTCCCCTGGTAATTTAATTTGGATTTGTTGTAACATATATGGATGTTCAATGGCAATGTGCAGTGGTATTTGATAGACTTTCATATCAAAATCCGGGTCTTATTAATTAGCACATCAATCTAAACTTATAGGCCCTTTTAATTGTAAGTTAGTGTAAGAAAAGTTATTTTGTAAGCTGGGGTAATGAAATAAAATATGTGTTTTTAATTATCTTATGATTTTAGTTGTTCCAAGCCTAGACGATACAAACTAGGTCTTTGTAAGTGAGCTTTCTGTCCATATAACAAAAGGTTTTATGTCCTCATAAGTAAGTTGCTTGTCTTTGTAAGTATAATTGTTTTTTCGTACATGAGCAGATGTATTGATTTGGTTTTTGTTGTGTAATATGCAGCCTGCTCACGCGCATTGATTTCGTATTTGAAAGAATGATTTAGTTTTGATTCCCTATCTTTATCTTTTCGAGAAAAAGGCTTCCAGTTCTTTAAAGTAAGAGATCAATGTTACATGAACCAATCAATGGTATTTTTCCAATTTTTGTGTTTAATATCGTAACACATAAGTTTCCGCCGCAACGCGCGGAGGGAAAAATCTCTAGTTTTTTGAAATTCGGATATCCGAACTCGAATCTAAAATTTCATATATCCGAATTTCAGACATTTGAAAATTTCAAATACGAAACCGAATATTAAAATCCATTATTCCAAAATTCCGGATATCCAAAATTCCATATCTCCGACCACCTTTTATTATTATTTTTTTTGAACGACCAATCTCTATACTAATAAATAAAAATAAATCCGGACACTTGTCACCATTCTAGGTCATCTAATAATTGGTTTTCGGTTTCTATCTCCTCTTAATTATGAATATTATAATAGCTATTCATTAATTAACAAGGAGGGAAAACTTTATAAAATAGTAACAAAGTTTTATAAGTGTTCCCATCTGATCATTCAATTTTCAAACTGTTTCAATCAAGTTATATAATTTTACACTAGTGTTCAACCTGATTAGCAGATAATTATTTATTATTCAAGGTTTATGAGTGTTCCACCACCATCGCCGCCCACCACCATCGTCATCCCACCACCACATTTGTCCCCACCATCGCAGCCCACCACCGCCGGCGTCCCGCCACCGCCGCCCACCACCGCCGTCGTCCCCCCACCGTCGCCCACCACCGCCGTCGTCCCCCCACCATTGCTGACCCACCTGCGACCACCCCGTCACTTGCACCCTCCTCTCACCTTCGACCCTCCCTTTTACCTACTATTCAGGTTAAATACACAAGATTAAAACATCAAAATAAAATTTAATGACCTGATTGGAACAAAAAAGTTTATGAGTGACCTAATTAAGCCAATTTTGAAACTTAATTACCATTCTACAAAGTTACCCCAATTAATAGCAGTCAATAATTAAAATTTCAAATATGTTAACTTCGAATTTTCAAATATGTAATATTTAAGACACAACTTTTTATATTATTAACCATGTTAAATTAAATTTTAGTCCATGTATTATACGAAATTATAATCCAGTACTATATATTACATCAAGTGAGACTCAAACCATAACATTTATTTTGAAAACTCATAAGATGCCTCTCAGGAACCAACTGATATAAAACTTGTTGACGTAAAAAGAATTATTTGACCCTAATTAATTATCCATTAAATATTAATCAAAACACATCGTTACGCTACACTATGAGTTGGGACTTTATGTGAATAATGGAGTATAAAGCACGCCAACGAATAAGCAGCCATCAGCGGACCTCTAGTGGCCCACCAGCACGCGTGTTCTCCTCCCACACTGAATCCTATTCCTCTTTCTCCCCAATCGGAGTTTCGCCCGATTCAACACTCGTCTCCCGACGACGCTTCGATCAACTCTCTTCTGCTCGTTAATTGAGGTTTGATACACTCGCCCCTAATTTTGTTTCACGCATTTGTTTTGGATGATAGGATTGATAATTGGTTAATTTGTTCGTTTCTATAGTGTTTTATGTGTTATTTAAACTGGTGTTATGTTGGCATTCTGTTGTAATTTTGTGATTTATTCTCATCTCAGTTTATGTAAAGCATATAGCATATATGGTGCAGATTAGAAGAGAAATTTCACTAAAAGTTAGATTAGCGAAGATTTATCAGTACCGTTTATACATAGAATTTCCTTGGTTTCTGTTTGTTTAATATATTAGAAATATCACTAGGCATAGGATATTTATATCTTTACCAGATTTGAATTTTCTGGTGGTAATATTAATATTGGTAAATAGTTTTATTTTACACTCCATCACTCTAACATTTTATAGTGTCTGCAACAAGAATTCCGGAAGAAGAATTTGAGAAAGGGGTTGAGTACATCGTTTCTTGATACATGGCTTGTATTATTTGTTCATGATGTCAATAATGTTACAGCATTTGGACATTTTTATCAAGGTTCGGGTTTAAGAAGGGTATTACCTTCAACACAATAATATCCATTTTTCTCGTGTGAATGTTATGGCTAAAGAAATAAAAAAGACACACTTCTGCTTGTGAACAATTCAGTGCTTTGTGATTTGATTGTCTTAGGTTAGAGCACATAGCACATAATCCTCATACTTCTGATAATGTAGTATTATATTTAAGTTTTTGTAATTTCTGAAACAGAAAAACCTAAAAACATCTCGTGATTGCATATAAATGATGCATAAATTGTATTTTCACATGTGAGATCACTACTCTTGGTGCACCCCCGTAAATATAGTGTTGTGTAAGGCTTTTGTATTTGGAAATTTCATTGTCATGATGTGGTTTGCTCATTTAAAATAACGCTAACTCAAAACATATTGGCTGTAAGGTGAGTAGCTCATGATCATATATGATTATTATATAAGTTGCCTCATTTGAATATATTGGGACTTTATAACAATATAAATTCTTCAAAAATAACGTAGAAGTTATTTTCATCTGATTAATATATGTTATTGTTGAAAAGTTTCTTAGGCATTTGTAGCTCTTATATTAAGGAATTATCCTATACAGTTTCAGATTTTATTTACAGTTTTATTGTTCTGCTCTTGGTTTTAAAAGGCGCACGGGAACTCAAAAAATCACTTCAAGGGTCTGAGCCGGCACCTCATTTACTTTTGGTTCAAATTTAAACAAAATTATGGTTTGTAGGAGGCTTATATGTAAAAAACCAAAGTGATAAAGAAATTATTAATGGTTTACTTGATAAAAAGGTTGCTATGTAAAAACAATGAAAGAGACGCAACTTTTAGTTGTACATTGAGCAGCATCTCGAAAACACGATACATGCGCCTCCGCTTTTGGGACTGAAAACGCCTCGTGCTTTTTTTCTCGTGCTTTTTTTAACCTAAGGTCCTGCTGGCTTTAAATTTGCCCTCTCAGCTGATCATTTATATTTACCCTTTTAGCAAAGATGGTTGCATTTTAAGTTGACATATTATCTTGGTCCTAGTTATATATATTCCAAAACCATGACCACTGATCATGTGGTTTTACAGATACATTGCAACTTGTCAACCACTGGAATATGCTAAAGACATGGGACGTCCTTATGAGCTTTTAGATGGAACATAAAGTCAAGTTTATGTTGTTGATTTCCATGTTGGTATAGGTTTATGAAGTGGATTCAGGAATTTGTGGACCTCTAAATATTAACATATAAATTGGTGACAGTGACATTTAGCAGTTGAAGCAAGTGCTGAAATTGACGGAGATGAATAAGATAGTGCACTCTATCATCTTTTTTTACTATTCAAAATTGATTGGAAGAAGTTACTCCTTATTGGAGCCATTATCGCAATAACTTTTGCTCTTTTCCAATGGAAAACACTTCCTTATCAACTTACATCACCAAATACATCTCACCTTAAGACAAATCATTTTGATATTAACTTTAAAAGTCAAATCACTCCTTTGACTATAGATAAACAGTCTAAGGCTATTAGAATAGAACCTGAGACTACTATGCTTACTTCTTCTAGCCAATCAGTTCAGTCAGTTGTTGTTATTCAAGAGAAAGTGATTGTTACCCAGAAGAGAAGTGAGATGGACATCAACAAGCCTAATAAATCAATGCTACTTTCATCATCTTCCTCTGCTTCTGAAAGAAGGCGTAAGCGCTATCTGGTATGATTACCAAGCTTCTAATGGTAATGCCATGTTTTTTTGTCCCCATTTAAAAAATGTTATTTGAACTGAATGTGCAGAGAGATATAAAGGCATTGTCACCATATGAAGCACTTGTTTATGCCAAAAAGGAGCTTGACACGATCTCAGACGGTGTTTATGAGCATGACCTAAATCTATATGCTCCGTTATTCAGAAATGTAACTATTTTTGAAAGGTAAACTTGAGGTCCTTGCAAATTTATTACATGGTTTAAATTATTCATATTTTATCTTTTAACTTGTGAAAAGTTTTGTAGATGTGGACATGAAAGATCATACTGATTTGTATTTTTCCAACAGTCTCTCCTACCAATATGCACCACAACACCACATATTTCTTAATGCACGCATACGAGCCACAATTTGAACCACGCCTTATAAATTTCAAATTTTGTCTTGATATGGGTATCACTTGAATTGATTCATACATATTCCTTATGCTAGCAAGTATTGGTTTTTCTGATGTTTGTGTTATTAGCATATGCAAACCTTAAAAAGATAAGGTGGTAGTAAACACTATTTTGTGGAGTTTAAGGATCTTAATAGTTATGTTTCACCATTGTGTGGTTTCAGTTTGGGCAATTAATGGGAATGATGCAAGGTCATGCTTCAAGTATAAAGAATGAAGCAAACAATAGGCTTCTCAGATAGAGATTCATGAAAAGAAACTGTGGAATAGGTATAGTCGAATCATTTCTGCATTTGCATGTGATCACAACATAACATTATATCTTTGGAAATATGATGGATTTCTTGATAAGTCTTAAAAGACACAGGGCTTCTTGCTCCTAAAGGTTAATACAGCTCTTTGTCTACACTAGTTTTAGAATATGAAAAAGAAATCATAAATGTACCATAGACGAGTTTTCTTTTGGTGTCTAGTTGGTTTCACATATATTTAGCTCTTCCATTTAAATATTTAGGTGTTTATATGTTGATCTGCATGATTCTTGACCATTGCAAGTATCATAGGTGCTAATTGCAACATTTCTTTTTTCACGAGTTTGAGATAGACTTAATTGTTTGCTTACTTCCATCAGTATTGATTATCACTGCACATGATTTTGCTCCACACGATTCTTACATCTTTCATCATTGAAAGGGTATTTAGACATTTGGCAGATATCAAATCACAAAACCAAGTCAAGTCAAATGTTACAATTCTCATGAGACATGTGTGGTATTTACCAATAATGTTATTTGCATTTATGTTACATATACATATGTGTGTGATCTCTTGTCTATTAACTTAAAAAATAGGTTTTAGTTAGTTTCCAATTTTTTAAAAATAATAACATCACATGCTAATTTACTGACTGCTTTTAGCAGGAGCTATGAGTTGATGGAGCTAATATTGAAGGTTTTTGTATGTCAAGATGGAAGGAGACCTATTTTCCATACTCCTTATCTCAGAGGAATTTATTCGTCCGAAGGATGGTTTATGAAGTTTATGGAGTCAAGCAAACAGTTTGTCACACAGGACCCACAAAAGGCCCACCTATTCTACATGCCATACATTGCACGCCAACTCCAACGCGCTCTTTATGTTCCCGACTCGCATAATATCAAGCCACAATCAATCTTCCTAGTAGATTATGTCAACAAGATTGCTTCAAAATATCCTTTCAGGAATCGGACTCATGGTTCAGATCACTTTCCAGTCGCTTGCCATGATTGGGTATAACAGTCAAATGTCTTTATTGTATGAACAACTTTTTCAACAAAAAAGTATAATATTAGTGGACATATGACTCTTAAATTCTCCGAAAAATGACACATTGAACTCATTAACTTTTACTACTTACGCCACTAAGATATTTGCTTTTGACTATTTTGCCCTTACACCAATTTAACTCATTTTTTACCTTTTGGTATAGCAGATAATAGTGATATATAACATTTTGGTGGTCTAAGTAGTGCATCTATATATCCATCTCACTCTCCTATTTTGGTTTGTGCTTTGTCAGGGCCTATACACATTAAAAGAACACGAGGAACTAAACAAAAACACGATAAAAGCTGATAAAGGCCCAATTAAAGTATATGCTAGAAGAGGAAAACGGGCCACAGAAGCTGCCCATATGGGCCAACTGAATTATGTTTTTGGGCTTAAACTAGATCCATTCAATCAAAGAGTTAGCAATAATCTGGAAGAGTGGGGAGCAGTTACTATGTTTAATTATTAGCAAGAAGATTGAAGGTTGGGAAGCTGTTTCTATGCCTACTTTCAGGAGCAATTACTAAACATGAGTTATTAAAGCAGGCCTTTTGCTTTCATATTTCGGATCCTTGTTTTTCATTATCAAAGAAGTGTGTAATTGGAGACATTGCCCCTCTCGAATCGGGCTGTTTATCTCAGTTCCAATAAAGTTTCCTGCTTGAATTTTAGTTGTTATCATTTTGGTTCCATTGCCGGGAAATCGAAGATGGTTCAAACCCGGAACAGTTCTGAGGGCAGTGGCTCAAACCCAGACCAAATTGCTGCTCAATTGGCTGCCATTGCTGCAAAGTTGGAGTCCATTGATTCAATGAAGGAAGACATTGCAGCCTTGAAAGGAGATCGATCTAAGGGCAGCAAGTTCGACGAGGGGGAGAGCTCATGGAGGGGAAGAACTGGATACAAACCATACAACAAAATTGATTTCCCTAGTTTTAATGGAGGGGATCCTCGTGGGTGGATATTAAAGGCGGAAAAGTATTTTCGGTATTATCAGATACCCGACGAAGAGAAGGTAGAAATAGCCTCCATGCACCTAGAAGGAGACGCATTAGACCTTTATTCCTGGCTTTCAGATGATCACTCCTTGACTTTCTGGGAAGAGTTGGTACAAGCCTTCACCAAAAACTTTGGTCCAGCCGAGTTTCAAAATCCAGATGAATACCTATGCAGCATCAAACAAACTGCATCAGTACAAGAATATCGGCAAGAATTTGCCAAGAGGTCGTCACGGGTTTCGAACTGGCCTGACCACTGTTTGTTAGGGGTTTTTCTTAACGGGTTGAAGGAAGAATTAAAAGCTGATGTGCGGATACACAAACCACGAACCGTTTACAATGCTATGAGTCTTGCCTTGGAATTTGAGTCCAAATCTAACCAGCAACGACCTGTAAAAAGTTCTACCTGGGCACCGAATTCCAAACCACCACCACCACTTGATTCCAAAACCGCTACCTCGTACATCCCTCAAATATCTAACCAACCAAAAACTCCATTCAGAATATTGGACACTGAAAAACAAAACCGTTATTTAAAGGGTGAGTGCTTTAGATGTGGGGAGAAATATGGTCCAGGGCATAGATGGAAAGCGGGTACGCTGAAAATGTTAGAAGCCGATGAGGACTTGGTGGAACAGCAGGGAACTGAAATTCCTAATAATAATGAGACACAAGAAGAGACAGCAGAGATCAGCCTACATGCTATTCTCGGAAAATCACATCCTACAACGATGAAAGTCCATGGTATGTTAAATTCTACCGAGGTTTTAATTTTAATTGATGGGGGTTCCACCCACAATTTTATCTCAGATTGTTTGGTGAAAGAGCTTAAACTTGAGACCCAACCGATACCACCTTTCGGGGTTCAAATCGGTAATGGAGATGTAATCCGATGTGGCCAGATTTGCAAAAATCTTTCTGTACAGGTTCAAGATTTGAAGATTATGCAAGACTTCCATCCTTTTTCAATTGGAGGGGCTGATTTAGTTTTGGGTATTCAATGGTTAGCTACCCTGAATACGGTTCAAGCAAATTGGAAAGAATTATTTATGATTTTTACTATCGATGGGAAGCGATACAAGCTGCAAGGCATTGAATCAGGACCCCAAAAATCATCTAGCTTCCAACATTTGGCTATTGAACCAATAAGCAACCCACAAATTCCAACTTCACTACAACCTATTATCGACAAATACTCCATTGTTTTTGATGAACCCAAAACCCTACCACCTATTAGAACCCAAACCCACTCAATTCCCCTAGTTCCTAACGCACTACCCCCTAATATCCGCCCCTACCGATACCCCCATTCACAAAAAACTGAAATAGAGCAACAAGTCGACCAACTTTTGACAGCCGGGTTTATTCAATCAAGTACTAGTCCATTTTCAAGTCCAGTGTTACTGGTGAATAAGAAAGATAATAATTGGAGGATGTGTGTCGATTATCGAGCCCTTAACAAGATAACGGTAGCCGACAAGTATCCCATTCCGAATATCGACGAGTTACTGGATGAATTGTATGGTGCAACGGTATTCTCGAAGCTTGATTTACGATCCGGGTATTACCAAATCAGAGTAACTGCTCAAGATGTTGCAAAAACAGCTTTTCGTACTCATTCGGGACACTATGAGTTTAAGGTCATGCCATTCGGGTTGACGAATGCGCCTTCCACTTTTCAAGCTATTATGAACGATTTATTTCGGCCCTTTTTACGTCGTTTCATACTTGTATTTTTTGATGATATCTTGGTTTACAGCCATACAATGGAGCAACATCAATCCCATTTGGAACAGGCCTTAAAATTACTATATGACAATCAATTTTTCGCTAAGATGTCGAAGTGTTGTTTTGGGCAGCCACAAGTGGTGTTTCTTGGGCATGTGGTTAGTTCAAAAGGTGTTAAAGTTGAAGAAGAAAAGATTTCAGCAGTACAATCTTGGCCTGTACCTACAACAGTCAAGGAAGTGAGAGGATTCCTCGGTCTAACGGGATACTATAGACGTTTTGTTCGGAACTACGGTTTGATAGCACGACCTCTCACAGCATTGACTAAGAAAGATGGATTTGTGTGGTCAAACGAAGCCCTAAATGCCTTTAACAAATTGAAACAAGCGCTGCTGTCCACACCTGTTTTGAGGTTACCAGACTTCTCACAGCCATTTGTAGTCGAATGTGACGCTTCTTCTGATGGGGTAGGGGCTATATTGTCTCAAGCTGATCACCCCGTAGCCTATTTTAGCAAGGGATTTTCCCCTTCTAATCGATTTAAATCAGCTTATGACCGGGAGCTGCTGGCTTTGGTGTTAGCGGTACAAAAGTGGAGTCATTACCTGCTTGGCCGACATTTTCTCATTCGTACCGATCATTACACCTTGAAGTTCTTACTTGAGCAACGAATTACAACTGCCGAGCAACAACGTCTACTATTGAAACTTATGCCTTATGACTTCTCTATTATTCACAAAGCAGGGAAAGAGAATAGAGGAGCAGATGCTTTATCTCGCAGACCCCATTCAAGTGAGTTATTGACACTGATGGTACCCTATTGTGTAGATGTGGCTGACATCAAACTGGGACTCTAAAATGACCCAGTAATCAGCAGTATAGTCAACAAATTACGAGCTGATCCTTCATCCATTGCTGGTTACTCCATTGTTGATCAGTTTTTGTTTTATAAAGGACGTTTAGTGATACCGGAGGTTCCCGATCTCAAGCATAAGCTGCTACAGGAAGCTCATGACACCCCAATTGGAGGTCATGGGGGATTTTTAAAGACTCTTAAGCGACTCTCGGCCAGGTACTTTTGGCCAAAACTGAAACAAGATGTTCGAAATTTTGTGCAGCAGTGTGTAATTTGTCAACAACAGAAATACCAAACATTGGCCCCTGCTGGGCTGCTTCAGCCCTTACCCATTCCCAATCAGATTTGGGAAGATCTTTCAATGGACTTTATAGTCGGCTTACCTGCTTCGGGTCGTTATGATACTATTTTAGTGGTGGTTGATCGTTTGAGCAAATATGCTCATTTTCTCTGCCTCTCGCATCCCTTCACAGCAAAAGGGGTGGCTGCAATTTTTTGTAAAGAGGTAATTCGATTGCATGGATTTCCACGATCCATCGTATCAGATCGGGATGTGGTTTTCCTCAGCCATTTTTGGCAGGAATTGTTTCGTTTGAGCCAAACTAAGCTCCAATTGAGTACAAGTTACCATCCCCAGACGGATGGGCAGACTGAAGTCCTAAACCGTTGTCTTGAAGCCTATTTAAGGTGTTTTGCTAGTGAACAACCTACACGGTGGAGTACTTATTTACCATGGGCTGAATATTCGTATAACACGGGGTATCATACAGCAACAGGCACCACTCCTTTCACCATCGTCTATGGCAGGGAGCCTCCTCCTTTATTCCCTTATGTTATGGGGGAGACCAAAAATGCAGAATTGGAGCAGCAGTTAATCGACCGAGATGACATGCTGAAGCTTCTTAGAAATAATCTCAAAAGGGCCCAAGACCGGATGAGGGATCGAGCTAACCTCAAACGGAGAGATTTGACGTTTGAGGTTGGGGATTTTGTTTTCTTAAAAATTCAGCCCTACCGACAGAAGAGTTTAGCAAAACGTCGCTATGAAAAACTTTCTCCACGCTTTTTCGGACCATATCGTATTAAACGGGCAGTGGGTGCAGTTGCATACGAATTGGAGCTCCCACCTACTGCTCGAATTCATCCGGTGTTCCATGTTTCCATGCTTAAACCCGCCCATGGATCTTTTTCATCTGACCAGCAGTCCTCCTTACCCATCACTAAAGATTGGGAAATTGAATTACAACCAAGTTCCATTATCGCTCATCGTTGGGTTTCCGAAGCTGGTCACATGGTCCTAGAATTGTTGGTATCTTGGCATAATCGCCCCGTGGAAGAAGCTACCTGGGAATCGTATGATCTATTTGTAGAACAATTCCCTACATTTCGCCTTGAGGACAAGGCGTTTTACCGGGAGGGAAGTAATGATAAAGGCCCAATTAAAGTATATGCTAGAAGAGGAAAACGGGCCACAGAAGCTGCCCATATGGGCCAACTGAATTATGTTTTTGGGCTTAAACTAGATCCATTCAATCAAAGAGTTAGCAATAATCTGGAAGAGTGGGGAGCAGTTACTATGTTTAATTATTAGCAAGAAGATTGAAGGTTGGGAAGCTGTTCCTATGCCTACTTTCAGGAGCAATTACTAAACATGAGTTATTAAAGCAGGCCTTTTGCTTTCATATTTCGGATCCTTGTTTTTCATTATCAAAGAAGTGTGTAATTGGAGACATTGCCCCTCTCGAATCGGGCTGTTTATCTCAGTTCCAATAAAGTTTCCTGCTTGAATTTTAGTTGTTATCAAAAGCCCTCTGCAATGCTGACACATCTGAAGGTGTTTTTATAGCTGGAAAAGATGTTTTCCTACCAGAAACAACCATAGGAAACCCGAGAAGACCACTTAGGAACATTGGCGGTAAACGAATCTCTCAACGTCCTATCCTTGCTTTCTTTGCTGGAGAAATGCACGGTAGGGTCCGCCCGATCCTCCCCAAATACTGGGCCTATGTCCTACAAAACATCCCAAACAATGTCCTATTCTCTTCACATGAAATCCATCAAATACTGCTTCTGCCCGATGGGTTATGAAGTGAACAGCCCGGGAATTGTGGAAGCCATATATTATGAATGTGTTCCGGTGATTATTGCTGACAACTTTGTTCCTCCATTGGATGAAGTATTGAACCGGAGTGCTTTTTCGGTGACTCTTGCTGAACATGATATTCCTAAATTAAAAGAGATCTTGAAAGCCATCCCTATGAAGCGGTATCGTATGATGCAAAATAATGTGAAAATGTTGCAACGACATTTTACTGGAACCGTACGCCAGTCAAATACGATATGTTTCATATGATCCTACATTCCATCTGGCTCAGCAGGCTAAACCAAATTCAAGATTTAACCCGTACACAGTAATTTCTTCGTACTTTGCATTTGATTTTTATTTATTTTTTGTGTGATCATATGTAGCTCGTGAAACCTCACTAAAGATGAACAACACCTTGATCTGGTTTTTTATTGTGTGATATTCATGTATATATGTATGCATATGTATTTTGTTGAATATATTGGTCTTGATGATCAGCAAGTAGCCAAGAGAACTCATTTATTTTCTTTTTCCTTTTTTTTGTGTAAAACGGAAAAGAAGTGCATCACATGATACTTTGAAGAGTTGCATGTTATCTCTATGTGTTGTATTTAAATATTTTATCATAAAGGTAGACTTGTAATTTTAAATTCATCCAGAATAATCAATTTGAAATAACAATGTGACGAGAACAACTTATTTAAACATATATGTGTAGACAATTATTTGCTCAAGCTGATAAGTTTGATGTTATTAATCTTAAGATCTGGGAGATCAATATCTCAATGCATAGGTGGTTTAATATTTAGACTTCACTCAAGCTTTGATGAAGACAAATGGATGTGTTACAACAATCAATGGTTGGCCTATGAACTTTTTTTCAATAAGATTATAATATTTTAGTTTTCGCATGTTTATTATGACAGAGTTTTATCAAGTTGTGACTTGTGATGTATTTAAACCAAATTTAGTATCATGGGGATATTCGGGTTTTCGTTTCACTCTTAAGGTTTGTAACTTCATATGAGTTTTTAAGATAGAATAAAAATTGTATGGGGGAAGAAAGTAGTGTTACTATTCGTTTAACTACTTACCGACTACCGCCATCCCAATTGATTGTATCATACTATCGTATGCCTCTATACCATAGATGAGATCGTCAATGACCATAAACATTTTGATTGTCGTCGTTACAATCTGAATAATGTCCGAGTAAAATGAATAAAAATATGAGGAACATATAATTCAAAGGTCGATTAAGTAAAGAACATTGGTGGTTACCAACAAAACCATATGCATTGTTTTGTTTCCATCACGCAAACCAATTATATATTGTTATCATCTGAAAAACCTATCATGTCACTCACGGTAGTATAGCCTAAGAAATCAATCATATGCTCGACACCTAACGAGTAAATATCTAATATATACCCTATGGGTGTTGGGTCGGACACACTTTTCTAATCCGGTATAGACTTCAGATTATCGATACCCAACCCAAACTCTTCCTATTGCCCTCTCTTAGTCTGACAACATATTAATCAAATCTGAACAAAAATATCTAATGCCATAAGAAGTTATTTGGATTTAATGAGCTGTCAAACATACATGTGTGCCGTTTATATAACTCGTTTTCTTATAACATCTTGAGTATCACTGGTTGACTACTCGACCCTTCAATAACTTGTAATTATTTTGGATATTTTGTGGGAGATCATTTCCTGATTATAATTAAGTAATGCTCAATTACCTGCTAGGATTTTTTGTTTGTTTCTCTAAATGTTTTCTCAAAGAAACCGATTGTTAGCATTTTAATATATATATTTCAAGTTCTTCGGTTAATAAGAATCTATTAGTATTTTAATATTTATATCTCTAGTTCTTCGGTTAATAAGAATTTGTTTATTATAACGACTTGAACTTTCAACTATTTGATGAGCAATATTTTTTTTTTTATATATCTTGGTATCGTTAGACTACAAACTTTTTTTTTTAATGATAGTACATATAATTGGATCATGTCCCTTTATTGAATGATCGGCCTGAAATCACAACATATATGGACACCTTATGGAACTATACAAATTTTGTTAGATAATTGAGCTGAACAAGTGTATAAACAACCAAAACATCCCAGATTCCTAAATCTAATGAACATGATTGCAAAATAGAAAGACCAAAAAAAACATGCCTGGTAAAGTTACGTGTATGTCTTTACGTGTTAAAGGGTCCAAAATGGAATAGCCCCAATTATATTCATTTCAAATTGGTGTGCTATGATCTATGTTTATAGAACTTGTGTGACGTGAAACGATTCATATTTGAGTTATATTTTTTATCGATTATACCTATAAATAACTGGTCTGACATTTGTCACCTCAGTTATTGACGTATGACAATATAAATATGTTGTTTCCGTGCATATTTTGCTAACATCCGGCCTGATCTTATGATCATGATCAAACATAAGAGCTTTTAGCATCAATTAAATTAGACTGGGTTGGTGACCGGACCTGACCTCCAATAATCTGTAAATCAACAAAACTAATTGTTTTTTGATCTCCCACCGTGTGCAACTTCTCCAAAATATATAATTACTATTACGTAATTAAACAAAAAAAATGTTTAGCAATTTTTTTCTAAGATCATGAATAACATTACGTTGAATTGGTTATGTTTGATTTACAATATTTAGTGTGTTTGTAGATTAAACCATAACCTTTAAGGTGCTTTTCAAATTCCAAAATCTCCTCGATCTCCCGAGCCCGTTTATGACAGATTTTTGTAAATTAATTGTGGTGTAGATTAGGTGGAGTAGAATATGTAAAGTAACTGTTAAAAAACATATATTTCATGATGTCCTCAATGGTTTTATTCAACAAAATTATTTATCAAGAGCGGCTACCAAGATGTGTTAAAAAGATTTTTTCTATCAATCCATTAAGGGTTCAAATCTCATAGTAAAAAAAAAGATCTAAGATTGATTTAGAAGTAAGGAGCAAAGAGTTTCAAGAAAAAATCTCTTTAATGCGACTATTGGAAGGCTGTTCCTGTTACATTTTGCTGGGGAAGAAAGAAGGAATTGAGTCCTTTCATATTATCACGGAAAAAGAGGATTGCCTCTTAGTTAATTTTGACTGGAAAAAGACCCGGACTCTCATTCACTTACTATAAGCCAAGGAGCGTAAATTCATAGGGTGTGTGAGTTAATAATTTTTTTTAAAAAAATTCATTTTATTATTGTTATATATAATATATAGAGCTAATTATACAAAGCCTTTGTTGTTTGACAAAAATAACAAATTTGAGATCTAACTTAAAGAAGAAACAACCCTACAAACAATTGAAGAGTAGGGTAGGAAGTGTGTTGTGGTCCTCTACATGTGTGAATTTAGAAGAACAACACATGCCTCAAAAACTTCTCTAGTGTCATCTTATCACAACTACGTAAAAAGAATCCCAACACTTTAGCTCTTTATGCTCTTCCTTCGTAATCATATTTTTATGACTTTTATTATTATTAATTTTTTGGTTAAAAATAATCTTAGGTGAATCTCACATCAATTATAGATCCAAAAGATGTGTTTCACGCCTTAAATACCATGTTTTGGGCGCTTTGGTTGTGACCAAAAGGTGAGCTTCATGGTTAATCATGTTTGATTAAGAGGAGTATGAGGACGTGTAACCTCATCTAAACAAACCGACACAATTATAAATCTTTTTTGTTATATAAGTTCAAAGACGTCATAATGTATAAAAAATGTACATAAGTTTTATGTTCTTTTCTAATGATGAATTAAAAGTGATTAAAATTTTATTATGAACCGATCCATTTTGATGTGACTAACAGATACCTAAAGCATCTATGAAAGCGATTAAAAGTTTTATATATTCTTGATTTCGGTCTAGGTCGGTCCGATCTGATTTGTACTCATGAACAATCCTGGTAGAAACTAATGTTTAAAAAAGATAACTAAAAATCTTAATTTAAAATCGAGTCAAGTTGGGAAAACATTAACAAGACAACCATAAAAAATAAAAATAAAAACAAAAAAGAGCAGAGATAAAAGTTTATATAAATGAAATTTTAAAGTATTAAATAGTATAGATTTACTAAGTTTTATAAAAATATATATAATATTTAGCAAGCTCCATAAATATATATGTGATATCTAGAATTTAGTTCGTACAGGGCTATATATACAACTATCTTTTGAAACTAAGATATTAATATTCTTTATAAAGTAATACATATTGATGAAACTAGATGGCATGAGTCTCAAGTAATTTTTTAAAACAAAATGTGACCTCGATTGTAATTTTTTAACGGGATACCAACTTTGAATAGCATTTTTGAGAGCTAAAAAACTTTAATTAGAAATGTAAGCATGTTGCCAACGTAAATTTATACGATTATGTGGTAGATATGTTAACATCATCTAGTTATGATTATAAAGCAATTATGCAAAGGATGATTTCCTTGGATGACCACAAATAAATGATTTATGGTCCCATTCCTCTCGTTCCCAACCATTCCTTTATTAGTCTCTTTCAAAATTAGTAGATATGAAAGGACTGAAATGACATCTTTACTCTAAACTTAATTCCTCATGAATTTATAACTACTACATTAGGCGTGTAATTTGTTATTACTACCATCGCCACCACGTACCCTGATTGTCGTTTGATAATTTAATACTTAGACACAAAGGCTAAAAGTTAGGCGTATACGAATGAAATCGAGTGCGAGCCCTTCGCTTGCGGGAAAAAAATTTAAACTCAATCTTTGTGTAATTATTGTTTATTAATATTTTTATGTATGTAACTTTATATTTTGTAACTTTAATATGCAATATGATATATATTATTCTTTTATTTTTATTACAATTGTATATAATATTAAATGTTATTTATATTTGCCATATGGAATAAAAATTATGTATATAAAATGTACTGTTATGTAAAGCTCGTACTTGGACTTGTTTATTAAAAAAACTCAAATTTAACTGTTCATCAACTTCTGATTTTTATCGAGAGGATCTTGTGAAAGTTTAGAGCGGTCTGCACCCTATAAAAAAAACGTGGGAGACAAAGCTTTTTCTATTAGAAATGACAAAGCTATAAACAAACAATTGCATATGATGAGATATTCTTTTAATAAATATATATAAGAAATGTGTAGGTAAACTCACGCTGCGACGAGATATTAAAGTTTCTAAGACTCGATTTCGATGATTTGCACATTAGTATTCAATCTCGTGAAAAAAATTAAATCAAAACATTGATAGAAAGAAGTACACCACAATTCACAATGGCTTCTCCATCATTATCCCTATAATTTAACTAAAATTTTGATTTTTTACACGCCCTAATTTAAATAAAGGGTAAATGAAATCGAAGCTTTCAGGGAAAAGATAAATAGAAACCTCTCATTCAACCGTCAACAAAGGTGAGTAGTCGTTATATCAATAAATTCACAAGAAATGATATTCCAGCCAGGGTTACAAGTCCAATTTCGACGATCTTGTTTAACAATTTAAAGTAATTAATGTCAAATCCACGTCTTAGTTTTATGCGATAGAGCCAAACTATGGACCTTCAATTAGAGCTCAGCTTGGATGGTATTAGAGTCCTGATTTCTTGGACTAACCTCACTAATGGCTAAAGTTGTGGCAGTGTCACGGATTATGTCTCAAGGTGACATGATGCAGGCTTGGGAAATTCATGAGCCAGGTGAAGGAAGTTGAGGATAGTCTAGTGACCCTTGTTTCAATGACGGTTACATCACAGGCTCGAGCGTCCCCAATGAGACGTTCTTGTGATACAATGGTGCACTCTTAAACCAATTAGTTGCTTGTTCGAATCCCGCAAAGCGCAAATGCGGTGATTTTATGTGTAGAATACTTTTATTCGCCAAAAGAGAAGTATCATAGTTTCAGGCTGTGATCTCGAGATTGTTAAATGACCCTAGCCCTATTCTTGATTTTTAGCTTGTGGAAATTTGCTTTTGTAAAACATGTCTTGTAAACTAATAACTTAACAATGTTTATAGTTACGAGTGTATGTTTTACAGATATTCTATACTAGTCACAATATCCAAATATCTCCACAAGAGGTCCAATTAAAGAAACACGTGGACGCACACTTGTTTTGCATAAACAAACAAATTACCAAAGATACTAAAATCTTATGGCTAAATGGGAACATTAAAGGAGATAACGACTATGAATCGTGTCACTAGTTGACAAAAAGGGTCCAAAATGGAATTGTCACGTTCGCTAGTTAATTGTTGAGAACATGCCTTGATTTTGAAGGCCAAAACTGGTCCTACACGTCATGACTTGGGCATATTTAAAAAATAAAGTTATTTATAAATGTAATTCACGCATTCATATAATCTACTTCTAATTCTATAATATAGCTGATTTACACCAACCCGCATATATATGCATGGCTCGAACCTACCACTTAAAATGCAGCTAAGGCGTTATATGCATGGCTCAGACTTACCACTTAAAATGCAGCTAAGCGTTATAACTATCTTAATGACATGATTCAAGAACCAAAGTTCTTGTAATCTAGCAGCATCTTTGCATGTAGTAAGTGTTTACTCAAATAGTTCTATAGTTGATGGTTTTACTATCATAAAATACATTGATGTAAGTTTAACAATAGGTTCAGAGAGTCAGCTCTATAAAAACGTGATTCAAGAATGCAAAAAGTTAGAAGACAAAAGAACATAAAAAAATTGAATATAATTATATCAAGAAATGTTTATATTTTTTTTGAACAATGAATGTTATTTTACTCCTAACATAACCAAATTACATAATATCCTCATGGATCTCAAACTCTTAGAGATATAAAAAAAATATTACACCACTCTAACTTTAAAACATGTTTATACATGTGTGATATAACATGGTCATCCATTACCGGTAATTATTATATAAAATCATAATCATTTCTCTATTATTGATACCTATAGCGATGGAGACATCACCGTAGCAAGCCAGCAAGTCGGGCTAAAATAAGAAAATGGACACAACCCTTGGAGCAACCCATTTTTAGTTAAAAAGCTAAGATATTTTTAATCTAAAAAAGCTTTATATTTAACTATCTTTAGTAAATCCGTGTAATAGACGGGTTGAATAAATTAAATATTAAATATAATGTAAATTTATTAAGTATAAAATAATATTCTAAGATAAGATATGATTAAAATTACGTATGAATAAGAACTATAAGTAATAAAACAATAATATCAACCTTTTAAAATTTTATTTTTAAACTTTTTTTTCAAAAAAAATTAAACATTTTATTCAAAACAAACCGGATTAAAGTACGTCATTGTTAAAAATTCCTTATTAGAACTCCTAATTTTAATTATTTTTAGTTTATAAAAAACTACCTTTTTAAAAACACCAAATGTAAAATATTTTATATTTTCAAAAAAGTTTGATGTTTAAGAAAAAAAATATTGTATAAAAATTGGTTTTTTTTAGAAATAAAATTAATGAAAGGATCTTTTTTATAATTTATTAAAGTAACTATATTTAATCTAAAAAAGAGTTAAATAATAATATTATTAATTAAGATAATTATTTAATATGAGAGAGAAGTGGAGAAATTTTGATGGGAATGAATGTAGTGTTGACACGTGTCACTTCTAGTTAACATTTTATAAGAATAGAAAGATAAAATTTTATTTTATAAAACACATATTAACAGTTTCTTTCTAACAAATTACAGTATATTTAAGTCTTTAATAATATTAGCTAATAATAAAAATACACTACATAACTGTGTTAAATATATCAAATCACTTAGAAGGTAATAAACAACACATAAATAGACGGTATTAACATTGTATTAGGCACTTTTAATAGAAAACCACTTTAAAACTAGAAAAGCATGGGAATAATATAATATACTTATATATAATGCTTTGGTGATTTAATTAAAGAGAGAGATATACAAGTGTTTATATAACTTTTGTAATTTTTTTTGGCTTAGAAATGATTTTGTACTTTTTAATAACAATATCCTATATTAATACTCTACATATATATTACTTTTAATCAAGTTTAAACATGTGGTCTTAAAAGAGTTTCAACTCCTATTACTAATCTACCATATTAACTCCTACTGGTAATCTATCGATTCAAGTGGCTAATTGATTTTGTACTTTAGTATTGAAATTTAAAACATGATACATGTTAGATGCACAAGAATGAGAAAAAATCAATATTTTTAATCCTTTAAACGTGTGTACACAACACTTTTATTTAATGAATTTGTATTCTTTTTGCAAAATAATACCTTTGCCCAAACTTATTAACAATAGTCCCACAAGTTATGCTCTTCCGGCCATAACTTACCGTCACCGATCTCAACTCCGATCATGTTCTCCAGCGATGCAAACAAAACACGATCAAGCCGATGCCCTAAGTCGATGAAGAGATCCGGTAAATCAAGAAATATATCATCAGAAGCCGGGAAACTGCCAACCCGAGACTCAGCCTCGGTTTGCGTGCTATTAAATTCCTGGCTTTTTGGACTAATTTCAACTATGACTGAAGCCGCGGCTTTAAGTGCCGCGGCTCTGATGTCACTAGGTGACGTGGAAACCGGCTTCGGAAGTTCGTGAGCTAGGTGAGGGAAGTTGAGGATGGCAGAGTGACCTTTGATTGCTATGGCGGCTACGTCATGGGCTCGAGCCGCCATCTCGGGGTTGTCGAATGACCCGAGCCATATTCTTGATTTCTTCCTTGGCTCGCGGATTTCCGACACCCATTTTCCCCAACTCCGCTTGCGGACCCCACGGTAGACCGTGGGTTCTCCATCGTTGGCGGCGGCGTTCTTGCTCTTGTTGCCGAACTTTTGAGTCATGCTGCCGGAGAAGTGGTGGCTGCGGTGGAGGAAGGTGGTGGCGATGGTGGTTGTGGAGGAGGAAGAGGTGGTGGTGATGGTGGTTGGGGATATATATGAGAACATGAATGTTACGAGAATCTTTATATACAACTGATGTTGTCTTTTTGTTTCGTTTTTATGTCACATATAATAAGATAATAACTACTTTGGACAGCAAAGACTTTTCAATTTAATAAGATTATTTATTATATGATGAATGATATATTTAAACGTTTCTGGTAAAGAAGACAATGAACCAACACCTACAATAAATATGTAATTTGTAAAAATATATGTCAATTTCTTCAAAATTGTATCCATATAATAAATATTCGAGTAAAATGTTATTTTCGTCCCCGACGTTTAGTTGAATTTGCTATTTCAATCCAAAAAATTTTTTTTTTTGCCATTTCAGTCACTATAGTTTACTAAATGTTGCCATTTTCATCCAATTCACTAACACCGTTAAAACTCTGTTAAAACTCCGTTAAAACTCGGTTAAATGTGAGGGTATTTTAGTATTTTTCAACACCCTAATTATCCAATTAAAACAAATTAATCAATTAATATTCAATTAAAACTAAAAAAACACATAAAACGACTAGTGAGACCAGACGATTTGATTTAAAAGTTTCGATTAACTCTAACCCATGTTGTTCGATTGAGGGTGCCTTGGGATTTCAATTAACCTTCACGTTTTGTTCGAACGTATACCGTTATTTGATTGAGTTCTGTTGTGATATTGATGTTTGTTGTTCACATACTTTATCTGATTGAGGTCTTTAATTGATGTCTTTGAACGTGATAATTCAAACCTCAATAGAACAAAACGTGACAACAGTAGACCTCAATCGAACAACAGTACACATTCAAACAAAACGTGAAGATTAATTGAAATCTCACAGAAGACATTAATCGAACAAAATGTGTTAGAATAATCAAAGCGACCGGTCTCAAAAGTCGCTTCATGTGTTTTTTAGTTTTAATTGAATAATTAGGGTGTTGAAAAAGACTAAAATACCCTCACATTTTGGATTGAAATGGTAAATTACAGTGACTGAAATGGCAAAAAAATTTTTACTCTAAATATTCATTGTGATTAAGTATAAACATGTGTTGGAATATGGCCTGCTTGTACAGTTGCCCTTACAAAAAATATGTTATATCTAAAAATATGTAACCAAATTTGTTATAACCCAATTTTCTTATATATATAGTAGGTAAAGAAGGAAGACCTTCATTCAAATAAAAACACTAACTCTATGTGGTTAGGTTATTGTTGCTGCATATAGATAGAGCAATTAATTAAGTATCAAGTCTTAACTAGCAAACGGTGTATATATAAGTTTCAAGTTTTAATTTTTGACAAGTGTATATATGAGATGTGTTTTAGAAGTATAATAGATTCTCATTCTTAAGGGGAAAAAAAAAAAAAAAAAACCCTAGCGATGCATGAAGGAGACTTTTTTGATTAATAGAAGTTTTGGTGGTTGTATCAATCCCGAGCTAGTTACACAATTGTAAACATCATTGACACCTGTCAAAATGGTTCCAAGGCGGAAGGTACATGATTGCGAAATACTTAAACGATCAAAACAACATACAAATTTTAGATGTATTAAAAAACTAGTTTAACTTACAAACTCATGCATTACAAATGCTGAATAAATTCAAATCTGTTAAAGCCATTAAGTTTATAAATTGTCTTTCTATTTATTTTTTATTTTAACTTTATTTTGTTTATATATGCATAATTTTCTTTTTAAAAAGTTAAGTAAAGTTCATAAATGGTTATAGAAAGTTACATTAATCCTACGAGAAAACACAAAAAATTATGTTATTACATATATTTAATTTATTTTAATTACTTAGGAATATTAAGTCTTGAATTTTAAAAATCAAATTAATTATATCAACTTATATTTCAAGTTTTAAAATAGATTAACATAAAAGAAGCATATTTATTTTTCAATGACAAAATAAATTAACATTTATTATTTATTTTAAGAATACAAAGCTAAATAAGTATATAATTTTATTATTTTTAAAAATAATTGTTTTATGATTTTATAAAAGAGAAAGACGAGGAAATCACAAGTTGACTTCAACAAAAATTTACAAGTCTACACGTGACGAATAAAATTATTTATTTATTATGTAATAAGGATGAAATATACGTGTTTATCACAATTATAAGATGAGTATAAGGGAAAAAAAAAGATTTGCTTTAGATGAAGAAATATGACATAGAAGAGAAGCCCTTAAATGAGAGTTAATTTTGTTCGACCAGACGAAATAAGGTATGCGTAATGCATTTACCTATATACCGATGTCTCAACATCGCTTCCTAACTAGAATTTTAATTTTCTTTGGACGTATTTTACTCTCATCACTTGAATACATATTATGTGTTCTGGTACGTTGCATTACATGTTTTTTTATATGAATTTAGAGCTGTGATTATAAGTTTATAAACTCCCTAATATATATTTGTATGAGTAATTCTCTAGTGCAACATTCCGATACTATGTTTTTAGCATTCTTTTTAGTGCCTTGACCTTTATACGTTAATTTCTAGAAATTCTCTTTTCATAATTATAATTTATTTTTAAAGCTAATAAGTGAAATGATTTTATAGATAGCATACTTAGCGGCAAAACGTCATTTTTATTACCTTTTATGATTTAAGTGTATATACATACACTAGCTTAATAACCCGTGTATTACACGGGTTGAATATATAAAATATTAAGTAAAATAAAATTTTATTAATTATAAAACGATATTTTAAGATAAAATACGGTTGAAATTATGTATAAGGACTATATGCAACAAAATAATGATATCAAGTTTTTAAACTTTTTTTGTTTAAAAAAACTAAATATTTTGTTTCAAAACAAAAAGTTTTATAAAATTTATTTATAATTATTTTTATATTTATAAAAATTTTACTTTTTAAAAATATTGATTTTTAAAATATTTTATATTTTCAAAAAAGTTTGATGTTTTTGAAAAAAACATTATTTTATAAAAATTTATTTCTTTATAAATAATATTGATTAAAAGATTTCTTTCTTAATTTATTAAAAAATATTTTTAGTCTATAAATAAATTAAATAATATTATTAGTAATTATAGTAACTATTAAGTAGGAGAGAGAAGCGAAAAAATTATGATGAGGATGCATGTGATGCTGTCACGTGTCCTTATTATTTACTCTTTTATTATAATATAAAGATAAAGATTATATTTTTAACTAAAATCACTACCATATAATGGTTTATACAGCCTGAAAGATGTCCGTGAATACCTATTTGATAGTAAAATTAAATCATGTTTCTCCAAAAGCTATGAGTTTTTCCCCTTATCGTATATCATATATAAATCATAGAGTACATTAAATTCTTTCATCATTTGAGTTTTTTTTTTTTATTTTCTTTTTTTAAGACCGGAAGGTGAAATTTAGCGCAAACTTAATAGATGAAAAATATAATTTACTCTAAATCTTTCTACTTTAATAAAGATGTAACTAAATGTGACACGCGACAACATTATATAAATTCTTATTAAATTTTTCTCACTTCTCACTTCTATTAAATAATCATATTAATTACTAATAATATTATTTAATTATTTTTTTGGATTAAAATAGTTTTTAATGAATTAAGAAAAATATATTTTTATTAATGTTTATTTTTAAAAAAACAAACTTTTATAAAATAAGAAATTTTTATAAAACACCAAACTTTTATAATACGAAATATTTTATAATTGGTGTATTTAAAAAGTAAAATTTTTATTAAAAAATAATTAAAAATTGTGAGTTATTATAAGAAAGTTTTTAAAAATGACATTTTATTAATATGTTTGTTTTGAAACAAAATGTTTTTTTAGAAAAAATAAAAGTTTAAAAAATTGATATCATTGTTTTATTAATGATAGTCATTACTTATACGTAATTTCAATCATATTTTATCTCAGTATATCATTTTAGTAAATATTTTATTTATTCAACCCATGTAATACACGTGTTTACTAAAGGTATTCATAAATATTCAATTAGTGTATAATGATGTATGTAACGAGCTTTGATGTTTACTACTAATATCGAACATATAGGTTTTAAAACCTAGTGAAATATATGAAATATGATTTTATCTTTTTGAACACTCAAAAGTCAAAATATTAAAACCTAGTGAATTAATTATTATGCAGAATTTTATATGATTTATATTCTAATTAATCAAAGCTATGAAAATAAACCAAAACGTGATCAGGGTATATATAAATAAAGTTATGTTATTATTAAAGAATTGTTATATTTAATTAGGATGACGTCTCCTGATGCATTGTCTAATGATGTCCGAGAAGCGCTATTTCTTTTATGTATTAGGTATACATTCTGTTTAGTTATATATGTATAAATAAATATGAATTAGCTATAGAATTGATCTTGTAACGATAATATGATATTTATTATATTTAAATACGTGATTTTGTATGTTTATTATTATGAAACAAATGTATTTTGTTCATGCTATGTTTTAAAGGTAGAGAATTGATCGCGTAATGATAATATGATGTTTATGATGCTTAAATACGTGATTTTACATGTTTATTATTATGAAACAAGTTTATTTTGTTTATGTTATGTTTTACAAGTGTTTGGAATTAAAAAGAACATATTTAAGAGTCAATGGAACTAAAAAGATAAAGTTTAGGGACTAGAAATATAAATAACAAAACATATGAAGAAGAAGAAAAAATAGCCAACCGCCGTATGATATACTGGGATGGGCGTATAATACGCCGTCGCCGTATATGCCGCCGTATGTATGGACGTATTTTGAAAAAAATTCAGAAGATGGGTGTATGAGGCGGCGTATCATATGTCTGTTTGGTGTATGATACGTCGGTGTCTGTTTCAACTTTGGATTTTGAGGAATTTTAAGTCGATATATTTAAATATTTGAAAAGGCTATTCGAATCATAACTTTTTACCAGACAAAATTGACGAACTTTAAGCAATTTTTGGTGTTCCAAAGCTTCTCAAATCATCCACAATCATCATTCAAACAAGGATTGAAGACACAATGAGGATGATGCATGGCAAATCTTTTTCTAATTGCTTTCGGATAGACGATTCTTGTTAAGTGAAATTGCTGGTTTGTTTTAATTAGGGCTTTATGTTGAAAAATAAGATTACTGAATGTAATTAAGTTTTGGTTGATTTAAAAAGTTTGTTTATAAATAAAGTTGTGTTTGATTACTAGTTTCTGGTTTTATTGCATTGTTAACTCATTAAGACTAGTAGACAATTTGATATAGCTAAATTGATAACATTGTGTACGAATGAATCTTAAAAGTTTGTTATTTTGTTATCACTTTAATCATATGTTAAGATCTTAAAGTATTATTTGTGCAAATTCTAATAAAATATGTTAATGGTTGATCTTGTAGAATTTCAAACCCGAAAATGATAGTTTTCTTATTATCTAGTAAAATCATTTCCAACGTTTGTTGCTTTTTGCAAGTACGTGTCTTTAAACATTCAAAGTTTTAATCTTTAAATTCAAGGCCTTTGTTTTTAAGTGTTTGATTCTAAATTAATTTAACACTTTTACACTAATTTCATGTGAAGACGATCTTACTTATCTTTGAATAAAGGTAGCTAGTACCAGATCAAGAATGTATTCAACCAATTAAACATGACTATCTTCTTTTTTTTTTTTTTTTAACGTCAAATGTACAACCTTGATTCGAATAATAGACTTATCTTAATCAGGTCCGTCTATCCATTTTCCATTGAGACCGCACCCCAACCCCATAAGAAGAAAACCCACAACTACAAAAACCCTTGGCTCAACCAAAAGTATTTTTGTTCGAAGCGAGACTCAAACCTAATATCCCCTATATTTTTTATTGTCTTGAGAAAACCCAACTTAACACTGAGCATTAAACATGATTATCTCTATTAGAGTTCGTGATTTGAATCTAGTTTTTATTGATTTTCAGTTTTTAACCTCTATAAAGTTATTTTTCTAACACAGTTCGTGTTTTATTTAATATTATTCATTATCAAGGTATTAGTGGGTTTACTGGTAATGAATTGTCATGTTTACTATAAGAAAACCTGCCTTCATATCAACATCACCCAAAAGTTCGTTTAGTGAGATGCATATATTTTATATATTTTAAGGTTTTCAAACAATGCACTTCAAGAAAATTGATTATTGTTTTAATACTATTTTTTATACACATTCATATGTTGACTTTTTTTTTTTGGAGAGCTATAAATTATTTTTTAATTTTACGCACTTATAAGACTTGATTTTTAACATGCTCAGGGGTGTTTGAGTAGTATTTACAAAACAGATTTTGCGTTGCAAAACACCAATTATTTAAATCATTTTACAACCTGATTCTTGAAAATAAGAAAACACATAAATTCTTTTAATGGTATACTAAATATTAACTCTTAATCTTTTATATTTCCATTCTACATATGCCACAATAAGACAGATTAACAAAACAAAGTAATAATAATAAATACTAAATTAAGACCATAAGTATTGTCACATATACTATTCTTTTTCTTAAGGTATTGTTGGGATTTCATTTTCCATAACAATTATATAATAACAGTTATATTATAAGTCTCCTGAAAATAATTTTAATGTATGGCGGCCAATGTAATAAGCTTTGATAATTATTCATAAACAATGCACCACCAATGAGATATTCATTAGTTTATTACTAAAAATAATTACATTACAACTTAATTCTTTGATTTCATGACATTACTATATTTAAACCTTAAAAATTCACACGTTAAGGACAAAGAATTTTGTCATTCTAGAAAGATACTCTAAGAATATCCATGGGTGGCTCAAATGGACCCATTCATTCACAACCCCTTATATAAAATACAATTTAGGTAAAATTTTAGGTTATCGGGTTTTAAAAGTAAAGTTGCATGCACACATACGTAAGTGAGTGGAAAAGAATGTAATACCCTTCAAAGGTTGTTGCGTCAATTGGAAGAGTATAACTGTATAAGCAAATAGAGTTGCTAGTAAGCTACACAATATTAGTTTGTTAAAAGTTTGAATCAAGTAAAATTTAAAGCTTGAATCGAGTAAAAGTTAAACGGCTCGAGCCTGAGTCCAAATCTCTGCTGTATCCCATTTTAACAATCCAAGCTTAGGCTTAGCTTGAGTGTTACACCCTTTTGTTCTATATAATTACTATATTTGTTTATATTTTTGTTTTTCTAACAAAAGACTATTATATGTATTTGCTTACTGCTTTTTTTTATTGTTACGTCTATTTATGATATGTTATTTGTATAACATCCTCAACCTATATAAATATATGTAGCTCTCATCAATCAAGGTGGATAGTATCTTAAACGTGGGGTAAACACGGTTATTCATAGAACATTATACCTCATGTTAAAAGCCAACTCTTGACACTAGAGGAAAGATTTAACCTTTTATAATATAAACACCTACAGAGCCGGCCCTGAGGAGGGGCGGGATGAACTCTCGTCCAGGGCCCACTTGTTCAGGGGCACAAATTTTTTCATATTGTTTCTTATATTATATATATATATATATATATATATATATATATATATATATATATATAATAAAACAATAGTTATAAACTATAATCCAATCAAAAATTTAACCCAATTATGTTTTAAACCAAATTTAATTTTTTGAGCCTATTTTACTAACCCAATTACTCAATTAAAATTCTTTTTAGAAAACAAAATATTTAATCTCTTGGGTTATGATCTATTATTACTTGTTTAATTATTTAGATGTTCAATTGAGCATCCCAAAAAATAGATGATTTTGATATGTTTATTGTAATACCTAAACGACACTAGTTATCGGTTAACTATTACGGTATGTCATTATAATAATATGATTTTACTATGTTTATTTCTAAAACATTTGTTTTTATTCAAAAAAATTAGTTTATATAATTTAATTTGTTAGGGCCAGTGGTCTTTTTTTTTCGGTTCGTTCAGGGCACTAAAATCCTTATGACCGGTCCTGAACACCTAAATATTATAATTTTTCATAATAAAACAAATAGCGAAAGTTATTGTCCTTACAATTTACCCACTCTACAATTTGTTACCATAATTTTTATTTTATACAAATGTTTTTATCAGGTTTTAAATATTGGAAAAAACATACAATTTGTTTTTAGTATATTTAATTATTTAGAGTGTCTTTAAAATACTTTAACAATTACATAAATATTTTTAAAATAATTAAAATTATTTAACGTGATATATTAAAACTTTAATAATTACCTTTATCAACTTTTTCTTTCCCTTTTAGCACTTTTTATATTGATCTAATTAATAGTTACATAATATATTATAATTTCTTTTAACTTTAAAGTTTCACATTTAATAATTTTTCATATACTTGGACGTTTTTTTATTTTTATTTTTAAATTTTGAGTTGTGTTTTCTTTTATAGGTTTCGATACATGCGGTAGCAAAATGCTTATTATTATGTACGTTTTCGTTTAAAACCGAGCCATTTTCATGCTTCTCACCGCAAATTATAGAACGACATCACTTTCACTTGATTTTCGAGTACAATGTTATGGCATGCTTTTTAGCTGCGTATCGATATTCATTTCCAAGCTGCCGTTTTATGTACTTCATCATTAATGTCACCGCCGCTACACTTCTAGTATGAATAAAACATCAAGTTTTAAAATATGTCTATCCTGAAAATTGCATAACAAAAAAGAAAATGAATGAATGAAAATTATAGTTTAAGCAATGTATCCGACTTTACATGCATTATGCATACTTATAGGTTAATGTTTTAAGCCTGTGTACTGTTATTCCACTACATGTATTAATTCAAAGTCATTTAGGAATACTATTATGCAGTCGGAATTTATAAACAAGTATAAAATGAAAAAAGTTTTTAGCATATAATATACAGCTTAATGTAGCATCTTTATTTGTTTAAGAATATATGCAGCTCAATGTCCGTCGCCTGAAGCTCGATTTTGTTGTCTTACTTTTTCTGTATCAACTATGTTGTAGCATTATACATACTGTATAATATTATGTTGTAGAGTACACCACCATACATGTAATCAATCAACGTCTCACTTCCTTTGGATGATCTCATCATCTGATGAGGCACGGGTGGGTAGTCGGGTACTGCTTAAGCAGGAACAAAGCCCAACCATAAGTTGGCCCAATATTTGTGAGCCCAAGTTAGGCCGGCCCATTCAGGTTCAGGCCCACAAGTAAAACAGAGAGCACTTCCTCAACAATAAACATGTTAAGTTTTTCTCAATTTTCTCTCTCTCGCTATATACTGAGATATACATCATATGCACACATGTGATTATCAGATGGTACTGGCTTGAGCGTTGAAGTGTCCTCATGCCACCATAACACTTGCTTTATTACCACCTCTTTAGTCTTTACTTGCCTTATCATCTTGGGAACTTTTTGATAGACACTTGTTTCAGATGCATCAACTAAATCAGAGATCAGTAAGGAGTTGGAGAGAATAGTAGTAGTGTAGTACTTGAAAAGATTTTATTTCACTATTATATAGTAACATAAATGTGTTTTTAGTTTAGTAACTTTGGTTTCAAGTTTAGTATTTGAGAAAACTTGGGGATTGTAATATTTTTGAGCTTTTAAATATTTTGGTCGGGAACGCTAGTGTTATTTGTATGAAGTAAGGACACTACCTGATCTATTTTGTATGAAAACAAGTGTTACTTGACTAAAAACAAAGGGTATGGCCGTATGGCAACTGATCATTTCAAGAAATGATCTGAACGATTTGTACCAAGCATAACTACTCTATTGGCTGCTAACATTTACATTTCCAGATAGTAACTCGAACCACATTCCATAGCCATACAAATAACAGCTCATAAGAACACCATATATGTACCTTGATAAGCACCTGCCATGGAACTCATGGATCAATGAAAGATTCTGCAGAGGGATGGACTCAACCATGTGATTATGGCTTTGGTACCCACGGTGATGCTGTTAGTTTTTAAATTCTCAGTGCCCCGTGCTTCTGAATATAAAGTAGCCGAACTAAGCACACTGCCTTAAAATATGTGGTTTGAGTTGCTAAATGGAAATGCAAAAGATGATAGTCAATAGAGTAGTTGCACTTGGTGCAAATGATTTGGTCGGTTCTTCAAATGATCAGTTGGTGTACTCTGTTTTTTAATCAAATGATGCGTGTTTTCATACAATAAAACCAGATACAAACATGCATTTAGGTATTTACCCTCTAGAACTGTCACCATCTCAGTGTAAACACCATGCTGCACCACGTTAAGCATCCGTCATGGAGGTCATATATCCATCAACGATTTTGTCATGTGGTTATGGCCTTGGTAAGTTGGTAGTGGTGATGGCATTTTCCAAATTCTCAGTGCCATGTGCTTCTGAACTACCATAGAAACTAAGAGAAAAAAAATTATATAAGAAACAAACAAGAGAAGGAGCATTATATATATTCAAGAAATATAAGTCAGTGTAAAAGTTTCAAAAATCAATAACAGAAAGCATTATAACCAACTAAAAGTCACAACTCATAGGCCATAACATTAGCAACTAAAAGAGAATGTGCATGCATAATGTTTATAGAAAAAGTATTATGCTAAATAAAATCCTTTTTTATTATTTTTTAAAAATTGTTAAGCAATAAAAGGCGGCTGAAGTAGAGACCAGAAGACTAGCTACTATGTATCTGATCAAAGATCATACCAACATTAATGCACTAAACACCACTAGTTAACAGTTATGAAACAGCATGATAGCTACACAGCTCAAAGTTTAAACAAAAATCACATATACAAAACAACATGTACACATTTGCACAAACTCTCCATGTCGGGATCTGTCATACTTGTAGAAACATCACTACAAAATATACAAAAACATGAACAATTGTGTCTTGTCACAGAGATAATAAAGTGTTACTAGAAACGTAGTCTAAGGAATGTTATTGACTGCTATTCAATAAAGAACAGGGCTGGAGTTGCAACTATTGTTGTTGAAAAACAAACATTTCATAAAAATACATTAGAACAATGAGAGATAAAAACCCAAACGAAAAACAATACCAAATATGATTATTAACTTCATTTTGAGGGAAATACTCAACCGAAAATCAGAAGCACTATTGACATACCATGTATACATTTGAGGTACATATTCTACCTATTAAAAACCAAATCAAGATGCAAAAAAGAAACAATCATAGGAAAAGGAGTCACGCTATAAGCAAAATTTAGCTAGCTGCTGCAATTGTTGAGGCCCCTTCGGATCATAGATTAGGATCAATATTATGTGGATGAACATCGCTGTGAGTATGCACAGATTGTGCAGTGACTCGATGGAAGAACAGAGTCAATTGGGAACACACAATTCACACACAATACAATCTATTTTCCACACATTCAAATGACAATCTGTTGGGTATTTATACCCTTACAATAGGCGGTTACAAACTAACAAAACTAACATAACTAACCCTAAAGTTTATGCTAATTACGATTAGTTTGACTTTCCTAATTTTGACTTGATTAATGGTTGATCTTGATTAAAGGCTTCCAACAGCAATGAACATAACTAATTATATCAAGAGATGTGATGCTATCAAAGGATGAAATAAAGACCATATATATTAAGAATGAAAGATCAAACATTAAAAATGGAACATATACCTGATGCACATCTCCCCCTAGCAACCAATGACAGCATAATAGCAGGTGGGACTAGAATTTGCAACGGGAACTATGGTTCTGCAGCATAAGCCAACCCATGCATAAGCAGTTACGCACACTAATAATAGCAGCCTTGATGTCGTGTGTTATGTTTGGAATAGGAAATCAGATTGTAGACACTCACATGCACGTGGATGGGTGATTGCGTGCTGGTGTTGATTCTTGAATCATTGGCTCTCTGTGGTCCAGAATAAGAACATAAAAAGAATATAAATTACACAAGGAACACAATTAAATAATATAACTAATGTTTTAGACTTTTAGTCACATTTGTTGCGTGCAGAACATCATGAATACTTGTTGAAAAGAATTCAAACAATCCTAAATTCAGCACTAATGGTTTATGATGTATCATTGTGAAGCAATCAAGTATTCAAACTAAACAGTAAGTACCCTACCTAAATTATTTTGAATGAATAACAGAACTTGCCTTGCTTACACGCTTGCTTTTTGAGCTTCGTGTTCCAAATGTTATTCTTGTACCTCTTAAGTGTGATGGTCAAGCTACGATCCATATTGCTAAAAACCCAGTATTTCATGAACATACTAAACATATTGAGCTTGATTGTTATTTTGTTCGTGAGAAAGTAGTCAAGTACAAGAGAGGTTGATCCAATTATTGCATACTTCTTTCAATTCTCATCTTACTGATGTGTTCACTAAGAGCTAGCTTATCAAGTTCCCATCATCACAATCTTGTTGGCAAGTTGGGTTTAGCAACACCTCCAACTTAAAGGGGGCTGTCGAAATGATGTGTTATATTCCGTGGCACATATGCTGATGTGTCATATTTCATGGCACATATGCTGATGTGTCATATTTCATGGCACATATGCTGATGTGTCATACACCATGGTTGTATATGTGGATTTTATTGTTGTAAATAATTAGTTAGATTGGTTAGAAGTTTGAATAAATTTTCATATTTTATTTTAAAATATCGTTTTATACTTAATAAATTTTCATTATATTTAATATTGTATTTGTTCAACCCGTGTAATACACGAGTTTTCTAAAGATAGTCAATTATATTAGACAAACTTTATTCTTTACTAAATATTTTTTCACGCCTGTGTTCATTAATTAAAGTTCCTTAGATTCATAACAAAATTGCTATTTACAAAACGTAGGAGTAAGCATAGACCAAACCACTACCTAAAACACTTTGGTTTCATTTATCATTAATTCGGTTAGTTGGTTGAAGGATCTTTTTTTATTCAAATCGGTTATGGAACCGATTCCAAAATGAACGTAACAACTTTTCATTGATTTAGTTTCATCTTCCTCCAACTGGGTCCCGAACCGGTTCCTCCTACGAACCGGTTGTGACTATATCTCCCACAAACCGAACCGGTTTATGCCATCCTTTTTTTATTGTTTGTGGGCCTGAGCCCATTTAGCGCAACAAAATACAATCAAAGAGCAGTTCAAATTTCTATACTTATTATTCAGTATAGTATTTAAATAAGCCTGCTAAGAAACAAAAAGCAAAATATGGCCCGATAAAAAACGAAACAGTTAAACAAAAACAGAAACAAATCAAATTTGGAAAAAACACTGGTTATATATAAACAAAAACAAGCAATTCATGCATACTAATATTGTAATAGCAAAGCTATTATATGGGACATAGGTGTAACCATACATATGGCCATATGGGATGTGTTAAAAACATCATGCTAGCTTATTTAATACATTTATGCATGTCGAACATAGGTATGTATGATCGTACATATAGGACACATTAAAAATAGAATAAAGACGCCAATGATGCGACCAAAATGCATAAGGAGCCAATTCGTCCCAAGCGAGAAAGAACGCCATAAACAGAAGCGGGGTCAAGCCTTGCAATGGAAACAACAAGCTCGGCAGCAGATGCCAAGCCATAGACAAGGATGCTGGTGACGGAGAACATGGTTAGTTGAGGGTGGGTTTCGAAAGGGAATCCATGTTGGCTTTGTGACTTGATTTCTATAAAAGAAAGAAAAACATCGATGATAAAGGTAAGTGTGGAAGGGGGCATGATGGCAGCTTCTTCCCCAAATGCTACTCGCGGGTAGTAGCGAGTCCAGAGGTGGCGTCGAGGCGTCACTAGACCATCGCGTATTGTTGCCACATATGCAAGGCATTGGAAAATACCAAATAGGCGGTGGTGAAAAGTGTTTGATTGGTTGGTGGAATGTTGTTGTTAACTGCTGAGACTGGAATATGAGTATTTGTGGTGTGGGCTGAGTGAATCATCCTTTATATTTGAGAGAGTGATTTGGTGGAAGTTGTGAGAATGAAATCCAAAAGGTTTGGTTATATAGACTCTTCAACGGAGCATAATGCTAACACCATTTTCACTATAAAAGTTGAGAAGTGGGCTTGGAAATTTCCTTTACTATTAAAAAAGTATATATTACCAATCTTCATATCATCAAGTCAAGCCCACTATCATGTGAACCAGCATAAGTATACTATTATATGAGTGAGTAATATAGGACATCAAAATAAACTATAAAGTTAACAGGAGTTTGTGAGGGAACCATGTAGGCTCTGGTTGTTGATTTCTCTCCCCCTTTCTGATGGCCAATTTTATTAAAATAACCCCGGATAAGGTAGACACTAGATAATGATATATTTATTAAGTTAAAGGGGCTGGAACGGGAATGCAAGCTGGCTCAGATTTTTCTTTTTCAAATAACTAATTTACTTATATGTTAAAAATACAACGAAAGGAATAGTAAAATTTGGAATACTAACCGTCCGATTTTGGATCAATGGTTGTGTTTTTTTAATAGTATAATGGTTATAGCACAGTAAAGTTCTTCTCCAGGTTGCTTACACGTGTTGATACCTGTCATTTTTAGAGATACGTGTCATCTTCAAAACAAGACATGTCCAACAATACCACAAGATCTTTCTATCCTTTCATTGGTATCTTCCACATTTTCTTGGTAGCAAAGAAAGTCAAATCATCTCAATTCGGTAACTAAGCTTGACAAATCTTTATGTTCCAAAATCTGACTTTTATCGACCGGTTTCATTGCGTTCGGCGGTTTCGAGGGTTTCATGGTGACCCTTGAAAGATTAATCGATTGTGTCCGCTATCCGAGTCGCCGTGGGATGATGTCCGGTGGCGACTATGGCGGTGGTGGCCAGTCGGGTCACGATGATGGTTTGTGATGCTTGCGACGCTGGTGGGGGGTAACCTTCGTGGTTGGCAATGGTTTCTGCGATATTTCAGATGGCAATGCCGGTGGTGGCCGGTGCGGTCATGCATCATGATTGTCTGTAGCCGATGCGGTCCTGATGTGGTGACGCCCGCCGATAGTGAATTCGGTGGTGGCTGATTCGATCACGATGATGGTTTGTGTTGGTTGCAGCGCCGGTAGGGAGTAACCTTGGTGGTTTGCGATGGTTGCACTGGTGGTGGAGACGAAGTTAGCTTCGGGTGAGGTTAGCTGTCGTGCTTCTGTTTTCTTTGTGACGGTGGCAACAACGGGAGAGTCGGTTGCCCCTCTAGCTCCGCTTTGTGGTTGAGGTGGAGCAGGCGGTGATCTAGCCGTTGGTGGTGGCGACAGTGGTGGTGCAAACACTTTTGTTGCCCCTTCGCGTCCGTGTCTCTTCGATACCCTTTTTGGATATTCTGATCTAACCCATTAGACGGTTTTTCACTGTGGCCTGTTGTTATAGGTGATGGCACCTGTTTCCAAGGATGATGAGTGGTCGCCCTTGCTGTAACCAGTGATTTCGTTAGTTCTTCTGGCAGTTGCCTATATGGGTTCCTTTTTTGTTGGATGTTAATTGGTTTGTTAGGTTGATTATGATGAGTATTATCTTATTTGAGACTTTGATAATGCTCTTGTTATTTCTTTGTTCTATGATGTTGTTACTGTGTTGATGGGAATATAACTTTGGTAATGCTCTGATTTGTTTTAATTAAAAGTTTGACCGTGTTGTTGGGATGATTCATTTGTCGGGTATCTTATCTAAGACTTGGTTTTGGTCGATTTTCCATATGAGACTAAATGCTTTCTGTTTATGATTAGATTATGCTTAGATTAGCTTTAGTAAACCCGTATTACATGGGTTAAATAAATATAATAAAAATTTAATAGTTATAAAACGATATTATAAGATAAAATATGATAAGTAACTACCATAAATAATAAAATAATAATATCAACTTTTTAAGCTTTTGTTTTTAAACTATTTTTTTATTTTTTCCAAAAAAAATTAAAAATTTTGTTTCAAAACAAACATTTTAAAAAATTTAATTTTTTAAAACATTTTTATTATAACTCCTAATTTTAATTAATTTTTATTTATAAAACTTTTACTTAAAATCATAAAAAAGTTTGTTGTTTTAGAAAAATTTTAATTTTATAGATATTAATTTCTTTAGAAACAATATTAATAAGAAGATTTATTTCTTAATTTATTATTAGTAATTAATGTAATATTAATAGCAGAGAGAAGATGGAAAATTTTTGGTGAGTTGAAATGTGGTGGTGACATATGTACACCATAGTTACTCTTTTATTAGAGTAGGAAGATTCTGTGGACCATGATGACACGACCATGGGCGGACCTACATAGGTGGGAGGGGTAGCCTCCGGTACCCGTCAACTTTTTACGCGTAGTGTTAAAAATTAAAAAAAATTACGTTTTTATGTAGAAGAAATTTTTTTAAGGTTTTACGTTACCCCTGAGAAAATTTTACGTTGCCCCTAAAAAAAATTTAAACTTTCAACTTTATAGACATTTTTAAATTTTATAAAAATTAGTCTAGTATTTTATAAAAATATTAACTTTTATAAAAACATTATAAAACCCAATTACCCAATTAACATTAAAAGCTCAATTCATTATAAAACCCAATTAATTTTAAAAAGCCCAATTTATTTATAAAGCCCACTTTATTAGAAAACACAAAAACCCATTTAACACTAAAACAACACAATCGGCCCCCCACCCCCCAAACCGAGCTGCTTCCCTGCTGCGCATTATTTGATTAATGGTTATTTGATTTAATGGCTTAAAAGCTTTTAAAATCATAACTTTTGAAGAGTAGGAGATTGAATAATGGTTATTTGATTTAATTTTTAGGTTTTATTGGCAATTAAGAATTTGTATTGAAATTAGGGATTTGTAATGTTATTGTGAATTTGATTTAGTTTTTAGGTTTTATTGGCAATTAGGAGATTGATTAATGATTATTGAGTTTATATTTGGAAGATGAAATTAGGGATTGGAGATGTATTTGATTTAAAATTTTATGAATTTAAATTGTATTATTTGGTTAATAACTAACTAAACAACTAACAACCCAAAATACCAAATAACATTAATAACTTAATAAGTTAATAACTAAACAAATAACATGACCAAAATTATAATAAACCCAAAATTTAAATAACTAAACAACTAACAAACCCAAAATACCAAATAACAATAAAAACATTAATAATTTAATAACTAACAAACTCAAAATATCAAATAACATGACAAAAATTATAATAAGTCCAAAATTTAAATAACTTAAAAACATAACAAGTTTACAAGCTCAAATACCTATTACCCAAACTAAACAACTTAAAAAAAAAAACTAGTTATACCCATAACCCTCACCGCCTCACCCTGTCGCTGATCACCCAACAAGCTTTGTCTCTGTCGCCAACCAACCATCACCTGACCAGAGTGACCGCCCCCGCCATCCGCCGTTCTACTGCGGCGGCGGTATTTATATAAATGTACGGTAAAAAAAAAAAATTTTACGTTACCCCTGAACTTTTCTTCTAGATCCGCCACTGGACACCATACAATGGTGTCCAGTGTTCGTTGCTTTGACGTGGCTTCCGTTTATGGTTAGCAGCCACAACGAAATACCGGTTTTGAGCCCGAGTATGACAGTAATTATGATGGAACAGTTGTTGATACGTGGCTTCCAATGTCCATCACAAGCGCAACGCGCGTTGGTGGACCTCACTAGTTTCATTAAAATAAGTTAAATAACCCCAGACAAAGCAGGCACATATACTGATATACAACCTAAGAACGTTAATGAGACAATCTATAGGATGTAATCGATGTAAACAAAACACTTATTTTGACTTATATTGGCTCAAAGCTTTAGAAGCTTACAACTTACTTTCATTGTTGGGAGGATTGATGCAACCGAAGAACATTATTAAAACTGTTTTCAGTATTAGCTTTAACATTGGAGATCGTGATTTGTTGTCGGTATGGGTCCTCTGAACACAAGAAAACTATCGTGCATTACAAAGTATTCCACTATATTAGCAGTAAAGAACCACATAGATGTATCTACTATAAGTATGGTGGTACTACTCAAATTACACACTTCCCCATGGAGCTTGGCAGAATGTGAAGTGACAACTCTCACCTTCCATAGGTATTGTGCTATTATCCACGTTGTCAATTTGGAGAGAAAGTACTCTTCTTAATGGTTTGTCTCTTTAAACTTTTGTCTATCTTAATTTCATTGAGATCAAGTCTTACGGATTGATTTCAACTGCCAGTCACAGTTGCTAGCCTACTTATGAATGGCTGGCTTGCGGAGCAAGGAGCTCAACATGCCATTTCTGTTGTACAAACAAACATACTTACAAAAAGTCTGAAGGGGTGAGATAAAAGCGAGCATTGTAGGAAAAAATTAATATCAAAGCCTGGATAATCTACCCCCGGACCTTTGCCAAGTGGGCTTCGGCCCTAAACATTAGGAGGTTTTAATGTTAAGGATCCCAATAAACTCAAACAATCGTGCATTCCACACCTTCTTACTTGTTTGATGAATATTATGATTAAATTGGTCATCATATCTAGTCAATTCAATTATACTAAAATATCTAACAAGTCTTAGCTAAACGACATAGAATGAAAAGGTTACTTTGAGAGTCACCACTGGCTCTTAAAAGCTTTCTTTTTTATGCATTTTCTATAATGTAAATCCCACTCATTTGCGTTGTTGAATCATGGAGTCCAACATGGTCTACTTAGGAAAGAAGAGTGTTTACTGTATTCATCTGGGCTTCGTTACTCTATGTCCAAGGTGGTTATTATGACCATCAAGAACCCAAATTGGTGTTTTAAGCAGCACCATCTAGGCATCTACTAACCACTCATATAAAGTAAGTTGTTAACCATGGCTCTTTGGGTTTATCAGCTATGGTTAGCGATAAACAAGTAAAGTTCGGGTGGGAGGAAGAACAATAAACTCAAAGAACAATAAATAGATCACTAAGTAGAATGAATCAAGGTAAAATTAGTATACTTGAGACAGTGTCAGAGTCCTGGCATGTACAATATGACTGTCAAAGAGTACTACAAACAAAATCTAAGCCACAAAATGGGAAAATATGCATAATCTCATTCAAGATAATTAACAGTGAAAATAGCTTTTCACTATCATCATACTTGATTTACATATATTTAGAGCTTATGCAGTTATATCCTGCATTTATTTGGTTTCTTAAACAGGCCAGCCAGATACGTTGCAACTTTAATCAACCGAAGAAACGCATCAAACATAGAACAAAGATGACAAAGATATAACCAGAACGCATAAAAAACCAATCCTACCTAAGCGAGCAATATAGGCATAATTACGCGCAGGATCATTACGCCCACCAGAAACCACAAGTTCTGCAGCAGAAACTAAGCCATACAAAATAAGACTGGTAACGGCAACCATGACGGTCTGCGGGTGTGTTTCAAACGGAAATTCAGGATTCCCTTGTGATTTTATGTCAAGCAAAGCAATGAAAGTGGTGGTAATAAAGCCAAGTGTTGATGGGGGCATGACTACTTCCTCAAGTGCTCGGGCTCGGGGAGGGTGATAGTTGGCCCAGAGGTGACCCAGAGGCGCCACGATCTCATGGCCAATTGCTGCTGCATTAAACATGCAGGCAACAATTTGGATGAACAAAAAAGTGCGGATGATGTTCTCATAGTTGCTTATTCTTGTAGGTTCTCGGTTGACAGATATATCTAGTTCGGCAACCGGAATATCAACCGAGTTAATCATCTATTTACTTTGGAAGAGAAAGTGCTGGATATTAAGTGAGTGAAACATCCAGTTGGTTTTATAGTGAAAAAAAAAAGTATCAACATGATCGATACTTTCAGAGGCAAATATGTGGTCATTGAAATTGCCTTCATTATTACCTTTGTTGGTACGTTTTATGCCTCGGAGAGTCTAGTTTTGTCTTTTGGTGTCAGGATTTCATCTTCTTGTTGTAATAAGTCAAATAACCTTGTACGAATGGAAAACATACAAACTTCTCCAAGATAATACCAAAGTTGTGAACACGTGGAAATGTGTAAGTAGTTGGACGGAAGTTTTCTGATAGATTTGTAGCAATAGTGGTTTTGAGAGATTAGCATCTTTCAAAACCACCGCTACAGCAAATCTATTAGAAAAATTTTGTCCAAAGACTTGTTCACACATATCTGAAGCAACACTTAACCTTGAGTGCATCCAACGTGCTTTGCGTTGCCAGCTTTGCTTTGTCCAACCCCTTTGATTCTTTTTCATACGAACCCACCACCTTTGGATCTGTTTGGTTCAATAAGGTTAATAGGAATGTTATAGGGCCCTGATAAGATAGATAGTCATCCTGATTCATATATACGATCCTTATCATCTTGGGAACTTTTTGATAGACACTTGTTTCAGATGCATCAACTAAATCAGAGATCAGTAAGAAGTTGGAGAGAGTAGTAGTTTGGAAAGTTTTTATTTTCACTATTTTATAGTAACATAAATGTGATTTTAGTTTAGTAACTTTGGTTTCAAGTTTAGTATTTAAGAAAACTTGGGGATAGAAGAGTTACCAGCCTTTTGTTTTTTTCTTTTCGGACAGTCCCTCTTCAGGTGTTTCTATGAATTACATACATAACACCTTCTCTTGAACTTGGACTTCGACCTTGAGGGTGGTTTAGACCTTTGGTTTCTATGTTCGGGTCTACCCCTCACATAAAGACCACTATCGGACTCATCTGCTACATCACGCCTTCTCTTTTGTAGTTCCTTTGAATTGACCGCCGCCAACACTTCTTCCATTGAGAGTGTTTCCCTCGCAAACATTAAAGTATCAACAAAATGCTCATAGGAACTTGGTAATGATGTTAAGAATATTATAGCCTGATCTTCATCATCAAGATCGACATCAATGTTTTCAAGATCAATCACTAACTTGTTGAAGTCATCCGTATGGTCTTCTAGAGTTTTGCCTGCTGCCATTTGAAACGTGTATAGCCTTTTCTTTAGGTAGAGCCTGTTCGCCAATGATTTCGTCATATACAACCCTTCTAGCTTTGACCAGATTCCTGCCGCCGTGGTCTCTTTCGACACCTCCCTGAGCACCTTATCCCCCAGACTCAAGATTATCGCACTGTGGGCTTTGTCGAGGATATCTTTCTTCTCCTTCTCACTGAGATTGGCTGGTAACCTGGCTTCTCCGGCTAGGGCTTCATGGACACCTTGATGAACCAGTAATGCCTTCATCTTCACGCGCCATAAACCGAAATCGTTCTTTCCATCAAATTTCTCTAATTCGAACTTGGTCGACACCATCTTTGCCTCTGAATCAAGCGCATATCGATTCTTCTTCTTGTAATCGAGCCAACCTAGGCTCTGATACCAATTGTTAATTCTAAACAATAACACCAAGAAGAAGAAATTGAAAACATGAATAATTTGACTCCAATTGAACAAGAACTCTATGATCGTTTTATTGAATGTTCATTCAATCTCTGTACATCAACTATGCAGTATATATTCCCCCAATTTTAGATCCCGCCTTCTATACGGATGTTAACAACCATTAACAAACAAACTAAGAAACATTACACTATACACCCTTTTAGAAAGAACAAATGACTAGTTGACCCTTGCACTATACTTAACAGGAACTCTTTGATAGACACTTGTTTCAGATGCATAGTAGTGTAGTACTTGAAAAGATTTTATTTTCACTATTTTATAGTAACATAAATGTGTTTTTAGTTTAGTAACTTTGGTTTCAAGTTTAGTATTTGAGAAAACTTGGGGATTGTAATATTTTTGAGCTTTTAAATATTTTGGTCGGGAACGCTAGTGTTATTTGTATGAAGTAAGGACACCACCTGATCTATTTTGTATGAAAACAAGTGTTACTTGACTAAAAACAAAGGGTATGGCCGTATGGCAACTGATCATTTCAAGAAATGATCTGAACGATTTGTACCAAGCATAACTACTCTATTGGCTATTGACTGCTAACATTTACATTTCCAGATAGCAACTCGAACCACATTCCATAGCCATACAAATAACAGCTCATAAAAACACCATATATGTACCTTGGTAAGCACCTGCCATGGAACTCATTGATATATGAAAGATTCTGCAGAAGGATGGACTCAACCATGTGATTATGGCTTTGGTGCCGGTGGTGATGGTGTCAGTTTTTACATTATCAGTGCCCCGTGCTTCTGAATATAAAGTAGCCGAACAAAGCACACTGCCTTAAAATGTGGTTTGAGTTGCTAAATGGAAATGCCAAAGATGATAGTCAATAGAGTAGTTGCACTTGGTGCAAAGGATTTGGTTGGTTCTTCAAATGATCAGTTGATGTACTCTGTTTTTTAATCAAATGACGCGTGTTTTCATACAATAAAAACCAGATACAAACAGGCATTTAGGTATTTACCCTCTAAAAATGTCACCATCTCAGTGTAAACACCATGCTGCACCACGTTAAGCATCTGTCATGGAGGTGATATATCCATCAACGATTTTGTCATGTGGTTATGGCCTTGGTAAGTTGGTGGTGGTGATGCCATTTTCCAAATTCTCAGTGCCATGTGCTTCTGAACTACCTTAGAAATTAAGGAAAAAAAATTATATAAGAAACAAACAAGAGAAGGAGCATTATATATATTCAAGAAATATAAGACGGTGTAAAAGTTTCAAAAATCAGGAACAGAAATGAGCATTATAACCTACTAAAAGTTACAACTCATAGGCCATAACATAGCAACTAAAAGAGAATGTGCATGCATAATGTTTATAGAAAAAGTATTATGCTAAATAAAATGCTTTCTATTATTTTTTTTTTTATTGTTAAGCAATAATAGATGGCTGAAGTAGAGACTAGCAAAATTAGCTACTATGTATCTGATCAAAGATCATACCAACATTAATGCACTAAACACCACTAGTTAACAGTTATGAAACAGCATGATAGCTACACAGATCAAAGTTTAAACACGAAATCACAGATACAAAACAACATGTACACATTTGCACAAACTCTCCATGTTGGGATCCGTCATACTTGTAGAAACATCACTACAAAATATACAAAAACATGAACAATTGTGTCTTGTCACAGAGATAGTAATGTGTACTAGAAACATAGTCTAAGGAATGTTATTGACTGCTATTCAATAAAGAACAGGGCTGGAGTTGCAACTATTGTTGTTGAAAAACAAACATTTCATAAAAATACATTAGAACAATAAGAGATAAAAACCCAAACGGAAAACAACTCAAAATATTACTAACTTCATTTTGAGGGCAATACTCAACCGAAAATAAGAAGCACTATGACATACCATGTAAACATTTGAGGTACATATTCTGCCTATTAAAAACCAAATCAAGATGTAAAAAAGAAACAATCATAGGAAAAGGAGTCACGCTATAAGCAAAATTTAGCTAGCTGCTTCAATGCACATAACTAATTATATCAAGAGATGTGATGCTGCCAAAGGATGAAATAAAGACCATATATATATTAAGAATGAAAGATCAAACATTAAAAATGGAAGATCCCCCTAGCAACCAATGACAGCATAACTGCAGATGGGACTAGAATTTGCAATGGGAACTATGGTTCTGCGGCATAAGCCAAGCCATGCATAAGCAGTTACACACACTAATAATAGCAGCCTTGACGTCCTGTGTTATGTTTGAAATAGGAAATCAGATTGTAGACATTCACATGCACGTGGATGAATGATTGTCGTGCTGGTTTTGATTCTTGAATCATTGGCTCTCTGTGGTCCAGAATAAGAACATAAACAGAATATAAATTACACAAGGAACACAATCAAATAATAGAACTAATGTTTTAGTCACATTTGTTGCGTGCAGAACATCATGCATACTCGTTGAAAAGAATTCAAACAATCCTAAATTCAGCACTAATGGTTTATGATGTATCATTGTGAAGCAATGAAGTAGTCAAACTAAACAGTAAGTACACTACCTAAATTATTTTGAATGAATCACAGTGTTCCTAACTAAAAGCAAAGAGTATCACATCATGTTAATTGAAGAAACTGAATGATTTGAGCCTACAAGGCAATTGCTACTCTACTAACCATCAACTATTGCATTTCAAGTTTGCAAAACAACCACAATCTCTATTTATACTCTTATATGAGCTTATAAACTAATAACAAATAAAAACATTGAGATGCAGACCCTCTAAAGTTGCAATGATCTTAATAAAATTATCATATACACACCTTCAGAAATATGCGTGGTTGTTCTCAGTGGTCAGTGATCAATGTGTCTAAAATGTAACAAAACAGTAATAAATTTCACCGTAAGAATTCTTTTTATTACTTTCCGGATTGCATGAAAGGTTTAGGATGCACAATTATGGATCAAAGTAGAAAAACTGAAGTGTTAATTGGCTTATGGCTTAAAGTAAAGGCCTAAAAAATCAATTAAGGCCATCTGGCATGTGCTCCAGTTATTTTATACTAACCAAACCACTCTCATAGTATCTTACATCACTTATCTAAATGAATGAATCACAAAATTATGTAATTGGACTTCTTTGTGTGGATCTTCCGTTGCATAGATCACCAACTTTACATCCTTAACCTTTTTTCTCCAATAAGCTACAGAGAACTGCTATATTCTATGAATTACCAAAGAAACCAGTTATTAGAGCATGATTTATCTCATTAAAATCCTAAATTGCATCAATAACCGTCAAGCTGCTCGTGGTTTACAATCATAACAAAGGTGAACAGGATGTTATAAAAAATCAACCACTCAAACTCCTACTGCTCACAAGACAAAAACCAAAAGCCACCATCCACATATAAAAGCCCCAAATGAAGCCATAATCTCATATATAACATCTTTGCCCTAAATTGATCAGTCCAAATAACACACAAACATCCAACACTGTGCACTTATAAGAAACTCATTGATTCACAATCAAAACCTACATGAAAATGGATGCTACAAGAACAACCAGCAATGTAAATTTATTCTCCTTACGCAACAAACAAAAACAACATATTATTATCACTTATTTGTATAACTTACGCAGTTATAATCATATCAAACTGATTAACTGCACACTGCAGGTATGAAGCAGCAATCAAGCAACATAGTTCAAAAACAGAACAAAGATGCCAAAGAGACGACCACAATACACAAACAACCGATCCTCCCCCATCGAGCGATGATGGCGTAAACAGAAGCACGATCAACAGCGAGAAACTCAGCGGCAGAAGCAAAGGCTTACAAGAGAAGACTAATAGCACAGAGTCTAATGACCTGAGGATGAGTTCGAAAAGGGAATCCACTTTGCTCCTGAGACTTGATTTCTACAAAAGCAAGAAGAACATTGATGATAAAGGTAAGTGATGATTTGGGCAAGACATCACGATCTTCCATCAATGCTATTAGCCGGTGCCATTGAGCACAAAGGTGCCGGAGAGGAGACAGTAGACCGCCGACTATTGTTATTGATGCTAAATTGAGGAGATGACCGACGTATTGGAACGTGAGATTGAGGGTTTGATGGTTGATTTCTGAGGGTTTAGGGTCGACTACGACTACTTGCTCTACTACCAGAATATCTGATGTCGATCCAGTCATCCTGTTGAAGGTCGGATCGGTTTGGTTTGGTTGATAATTTTATTTTGAGCTTTTATAGGACGGACCTAGGCCGCCACGTCTGGTTTTAGACCACTTTTTCATAAGCCGATTGATCACAATAATAATTAAAAAAAAAGGCAACATGACTTTAGGATGCCGGTATAATTTTGTCCCAACGGGTGCCGGGATGCCAACGTGGGTAATTCCAACCCGTATCCAATTAAAAAATGTGCCATATCCCACCAAAACCCGTTGAGTGCGTATAAGATGTCTACCCGTTGAGTATCGGGTATACCTGTTAGTGCGGTCCAGATTGAAAAATATATAAATGACCTGATTAAAATGATACATATCTTTTAAAGCAGGGGTCGTTTATTTAATTATTTGCTATTAAAAATTAAAAACTATTACTTTAAAATACATGCATAGTTTAATTCAATAATAAAAAAAAAAAGGCACCATGACTTTACGTTATGGAAGACAGAGATTCTTCTTATTCTTTTCTTTAAAAGTTGGGTCCACCCTTAATTAAAATGGACCGACGTGATCCAAATAAAAAAATATTTCATAACCCACCAAAACCCGTTGAATACGTATCGGATGTCTACCCGTTAGGTATCGGGTATACCCATGGTTAATCGAGTATACCCGTTAAAATAATAAAATTATCCGGTGAGTATACCAATCGGATATTTATACATCATATAAAACTATATTTGTATATACGTATAAACAGTATTTCTGTTAATTCTTAACATTGTTTTTATATTCCACCACTACTACTATCAAAGTTTATGAGTTTTATTACAAATTTGTAATATACCATATGGGAACCCAAACTGATTTTTTTACCCACCTCTAATCATACCTATTGAGTGAGCAACACGTCTTTGATGGGCACATATTCATTCAATAGTTATCTGATGGTTTCTTTTTTGGGTTCTAACCCTTGGGTCTATTTTTGTTGTCATCATCTGATGGTCAGATCTGGTCTTCATCATTGGTTTGAGTGTCTAGTCTGTGTCTTCTTCATATCATCATATAATGTAGGTTGCATATCATCTTATTATCATGAAGGCTAAGCTTATCATCATCTCTATCTCGTCATTGACAGCACTCAAATTTACCATCCGATTATCTTTTTTTATCTCGAGTCGTGGTCTTCGTCTTTAAGATTTCATCACACTTTCCATTAATTTCTTGTGAATACGACATTATTTACGCTTACATAATAAAGGTAGCTAAGACCGCTTATTTAGCTGGTTTTTTATCGAGTCTCGACAACAAGATCACCTAAGAATTTTTTACTTTCAATTTTGGTCCCCTGTACTTTTCATATTTTACAAAATTTTCGTTTCACGTTTCTGTATAAATTTTATGAGTTAACACACCGAAAAATGGGCATGTGGTTCAATGTATTTACGTTTATATTTTATCCGTTTAACTATCCCGTCACAAAATGCTAGTCCTAGAACAAGTTACTTATTGTTTTATATGTTTTATGTTTTGCCTACATGATTAAAATGAGGTCTACTTTTTATTTGGTTTTAATTTTTCATTTTTATTTCTTTTTTAACATGAGCTTTTTTGATATTGGTGGTCACTCGAAATGGTATGACATTAATGCTACTTGAAATGGTTTTACATTCCCCGCTGCAACATGGGAGGCTTAATACTAGTTCTAATAATTTATTAAGAGTTAATACATTATAATATTTTAATTATATAATATATTAAAATATAATTTTATAATTTTTAATCTTTTATTGTATGTCATTTATAGTTTCTTAAGTGTTTATTATTTTTTAAAGTTAATTTCAGTTTTACTACCTAAGGTTTAATTAAAGTAATCATTTTCTTCAAAAGATTAAAAACATTAATTTACCTATAAAAGTTTCATATGTTGTTTCAATTTCACTTCAAAAGTTTCATTCTTTTGGATAAAATTAAAACAACTAATGAAACTTTTGGATTAAAATTGAAACAATTTATGAAACTTTTGGAGGTAAATTAATATTTCTAATCATTTGGAGGAAAATAATTATTTTTAACAAAACTCAAGAAGTAAAATTGAACTTAACTCTCTTTTTTATTTTACCAATGGTTGAAAATATCTAACATATAAAATTAAAAAAAAATAATTATTTCAAAAAGTTAAATTTGTTCAACTCATGTAATACATGAGTTTTAACCTAGTAAATCACTAAATAAAACTTTTAAAGAAAAAAAAAAGTAAAAGTTAAAACTTGAATCATGTAGTTTGCCTTTTCAATTGGTTCGACCGATAACCGGCCCGTTCAAATAAAAATAGTTCAAATAGACTTAACAACGTACACCAACCATGTAATCGGTTTTTAATCCCACACTTTACACACAATACAACAACGTGGAATGAAGCTTCAAAGATAAAACAAAGATGCCAATGACGCCACCAAAACACACAAAGAAGCAATCCTTCCGATACCAGCAATAACACCTAGCTTCTTGATCCCCAAATGCTCCGGGTGCATTATAGTTAGCCCAGAGGCGACCGAGAGGTGTCACTAGACCACCACATGTTGCTGCTAGATTACAGATGCTGCCGAGGCACTGGAAGAAACACGTGGTGAAAAATGTGACACGGTTGGCTTCTGCGACTGGTGTGTCGACGATAACATCGCCCTTGGCCTGAATGCCTGATCATCAGACGTTGACTTCAAGCATATAAGTTTAAAATCACATGTCGCTGTCACTGTGAGTGATCACTAGCATGTGCATTGACATTGTAATTTTTTTCGATCTCCACTTCAACCGACCAGTTGATTTTTTCAGCCATTTACATATTAAATGTTTGATAAATATAAGAAAAAGGTATCCATGCATTCTGAACACTTTACCTCGTGATATTAGTGAGAGTGTTCTTTATGCAGAATCAGCCAAACAACTTTGGACAGAATTGAATGATCGATATGATCAATCAAATGGTGCAAAGCTCTATCAATTGTAAATGAATCTTTGTGAAATTACTCAAGGAAATGATGATATAGCTACTTATTTCACCAAAGTGAAACGTAACCGGAGGTCTACTCGTTCAACTGTTCCACCAGCTTATCTCAATGATTATATTTGCATCTCACTTTCGACTACTACAAATCCATCTTTCTGTTCTCATGATATTTTTCATGCTTGTGTTGCCACTTCATCTTTGTATATTGATGATTTGTCCTTATCTAATCAACGTAATTTGACTAATGTACATGGTTTTACAGAACCCACATCTTACAAAGAAGCTGCTATGCAGCAGTTTGGCAGGCAGCCATGGATAAGGAATTTTTGGCTTTACAAGACAATCATACTTGGGATATTGTTGATCTTCCATCGGGAAAGAAAGCTATAAAGTGCAAATGGGTCTACAAAGTTAAATGTAGTGCAGATGACAGTGTTGAACGATGCAAAGGCCCGCTTGTTGTTCGGGGAGATACACAAAAGGCTGGAATTGATTATAATGAAACTTTTTCACCCGTGATTAAGATGACAACTATTCGAAGTGTTATAATTATTGCTACTAAGTTCAAGTGGCCAAATGCATTAACTTGATGTAAATAATGCATTTTTGCATGATGATCTCGATAAGGACATATATATGTCTCCACCGGCCTCCTAGTCTATCTTTATTTTCTTCTCAAGTTTTTAAACCAAAAAATATCTTTATGGCCTTAAACAAGCATCTCAGCAATGGTATGGAAAGTTATCCATTGCTCTTAAATCCAAAGGATATGTTTGATCTCCTAATGATTATTCCTTGTTCTCAAATACCATGGGTGATCGAATCTGTTGTTCAACTTGCTGTATATGTTGATGACATTTTATTGACCGGCAATGATGAGAATGAAATGTATCCTTTGAAGTCTTTTCTTCATTCTACTTTTAAGGTTAAAAATTTGGGTTTTCTTAACTATTTTTTAGGCATTGAGATTTTAAAGGAGCAAAATCGTGTGATTATGACTTAGCGTAAGTTTGCTTCTGATCAATCACTAGCTACATGTTCTCTTCCCTTGCACATTCAGCTGCATGCCAATGAAGGCTCTATGTTACCTGATCCTTTGCAGTATCAACGTTTAGTCAGTAAACTGAATTACTTGATTCATACTCAACCGGATTTAGCTTTTGCAATACAGTTCCTTAGTAAGTTCATGTAGGATCCTCGTCTTCCTCATTGGGAAGTTGCATGTCATACTCTTTGTTATATCAAAGGAACTTTATCTCAAGGGTTATTTTGTAATAATCAACCCATTTTTGACCTTTCTTCTTATTGTGATTTTGACTGGGCATCCCGTCCTAATACTCGAATGTCTGTTAGCGGATTCTTTATCTCACTTGGTGGGTGTCTTATTTCTTCGAAGTCTAAGAAATAGCCAACTATTTCTCTTAGTTCTGCAGAGGCCGAATATAGTTCTATGCGATGAGTTACAACAGAACTTGCCTTGCTTACACGTTTGCTTTTTGAGCTTCGTGTTCCAAATGTTATTCCTGTACCTCTTAAGTGTGATGGTCAAGCTACGATCCATATTGCTAAAAACCCAGTATTTCATTAACATACTAAGCATATTGAGCTTGATTGTCATTTTGTTCGTGAGAAAAGAGAGGTTGATCCAATTGTTGCATACTTCTTTCAATTCTCAACTTGCGGATGTGTTCACTAAGAGCTAGCTTATCAAGTTCCCATCATCACAATCTTGTTGGCAAGTTGGGTTTAACAACACCTCCAACTTAAGGGGGTTTGTTGGAATGATGTGTCATATTCCGTGGCATATATGCTGATGTGTCATACATCGTGGCTGTATATGTGGATTTCATTGTTGTAAATAATTAGTTAGATTGGTTAAAAGTTTGAATAAATTTTCATATTTTTTTTTTAGAATATCATTTTATACTTAATAAAATTTTATTATATTTAATATTTTATTTGTTCAACCCGTGTAATACACGAGTTTACTAAAGATAGTCAATTATGTTAGACAAACTTTATTTTTTACTAAATATTTTTTTCACGCCTGTGTTCATTAATTAAAATTCCTTAGATTCATAACAAAATTGCTCTTTACAAAACGTAGGAGTAAGCATAGACCAAACCACAACCTAAAACAGTTTGGTTTTAGTTATCATTGATTCGGTTAGTTGGTTGAATGATCTTTTTTTTATTCAAACCGGTTATGGAACCGATTCCAAAATGAACCTAACCGCTTTTCATTGGTTAACTTTCATCTTCCTCAAACTGGGTCCCGAACCGGTTCCACCTACTAACCGGTTTTGACTATATCTCCCACAAACCGAACCGGTTCTTCGGTGCTATCCTTTTTTATTGTTTATGGGCCTGAGCCCATTTAGCCCAACAAAAACCAATCAAAGAACAGTTCAAATTTCTATACTTATATTCAGTATAGTATTTAAATAAGCCTGCTAAGCAACAAAAAGCAAAATATGGCCCTGAGCCCATTTAGCCCAACAAAAACCAATCAAAGAACAGTTTAAATTTCTATACTTATATTCAGTATAGTATTTAAATAAGCCTGCTAAGCAACAAAAAGCAAAATATGGCCCGACAAAAAACGAAACAATTAAACAAAAACAAAAACAAATCAAATTTGGAAAAAACACCGTTTATATTTAAACAAAAACAAGCAATTCATGCATACTAATATTGTAATAGCAAAGCTATTATATGGGACATAGGTGTAACCATACATATGGGACGTGTTAAAAACATCATGCTAGCTTATTTAATACATTTATGCATGTCGAACATAGGTATGTATGATCGTACATATAGGACACATTAAAAATAGAATAAAGACGCCAATGATGCAACCAAAATGCACAAGGAGCCAATTCGTCCCAAGCGAGAAACAACGCCATAAACGGAAGCGGGATCAAGCCTTGCAATGGAAACAACAAGCTCGGCAGCAGATGCCAAGCCATAGGCGAGGATGCTGATGACGGAGAACATGGTTAGTTGAGGGTGGGTTTGGAAAGGGAATCCATGTTGGCTTTGTGACTTGATTTCAATAAAAGCAAGAAAAACATCGATGATAAAGGTAAGTGTGGAAGGGGGCATGATGACAGCTTCTTCCCCCAATGCTACTCGCGGGTAGTGGCGAGTCCAGAGGCGGCGTAGAGGTGTCACTAGACCACCACGTATTGTTGCCACATATGCAAGGCATTGGAAAAATACCAAATAGGCGGTGGTGAAAAACGTTTGATTGGTTAATAGAATGTTGTTGTTAACTGCTGAGACCGGAATATGAGTATTTGTGGTGTGGGCTGAGTGAATCATCCTTGATATTTGAGAGAGTGATTTGGTGGAAGCTGTGAGAATGAAATCCAAAAGGTTCGGTTATATAGACTTTTCAACGGAGCATAATGCTAACACATTTTCACTATAAAAGTTGAAGAGTGGAGGGCATGGAAATTTCCCTATTATTATAAAAGTATATGTTACCAATCTTCATATCATCAAGTCAAGCCCACTAATGTGGGTGCCAGGAAAAGTTTGGATACTATTAAGTGACGAGGAGTAAGACATTAAAATAAACTATAAAGTTAAAAGAGTTTGTTAGGTTACCATGTTGGCTGTGGTTGTTTTTTTCTCTTTTTGATTAATTTTATTAAAATAACTCCAGATAAGGCAGGACACTAGATTTTTTTTGAACGGCAAATCTATTATGCTACTATTTATAAATTACATCAAGTTACATCATGTGTTGTTTTAAACTTAAGATCTTTTCTTTAAAAGACAAAACCTCTAACAAATAATATATCTCGCATTAACAGATAGGACACTAGATATATAATATATTATAAAGTTAAAAGGGGCTGAAATACATTGTGGCTCAGGTTTTTCTTTTTCAAATAACTAATTTCATTAAAATAAGTTAAATAACCCCAGACAAAGCAGGGTACATGCTCTGATATACAACTAACTTACAAAATTAAATTAAAAAGTAAAATGTTATTTTCGTCCTGACGTTTTGTTGAATTTATTATTTTAATCCATTTTTTTATTTTAATCCTTGTAACTTACCAAATGTTGTTATTTTCATCCACTCCATTAACACGGTTAAAACCCCCGTTAAAGGTATCTTAGTCTTTTTTAACACCCTAGTTAGCCAATTTAAACATATTAATCAATTAACTAAAACAAAAAAACACATGAAGCGACTAGTGAAACCGGACGTTTTAATTTAAAAGTTTCGATTAACGTTAATCCATGCTGTTTGATTAAGGTATCAATTAATCTTCACTGTTTTCCCACTTTAGTCGTATCTCCCGCAATCGAATAACAATGGTTCTTTGCCTAATCGAAATACAAGATCAATCTCAAAGTAGACCTCAATCTAACAAAACGTGACAACATTAGACTTGAATAGAACAATACGTGATAACATCACACCTCAATCAAACAAAGAATGACAACAACAGACCTCAATCTCCTAGTAGACCTCAATCGAATAACATGGATTAGAGTTAATTAAAGCTTTTAAATCGAAGCGTCCGGTCTCACTAGTTGTTTCATGTGTTTTTTAGTTTTAACTAAATATTAATTGGTTAATTTGTTTTAATTGAATAATTAGGGAGTTAAAAAAAACTATAATATCCTCAATTTTAATAGAGGTTTTAACGGTGTTAGTGAAATGGATGTAAATGGTAACATTTGATAAAAACAATGATTAAAATGATAGAAAAAATTCTTGGATTAAAATGACAAATTCAACGAAACATTAATGACGAAAATTACACTTTATTTTAAAATAAAGTATAAAGTTAGAGGAGTTTGGAAAGAGAATATTAAGAGCTTTGTTTTTTTCCTTAATGCCCTAATTAATTAAAATAACCCTAGGCAATAAAATAACCCTAGGCAAAGCAGGGCATATACACAGCAACTCACATAACTTTACATACTAAGCAGTAACCCAATCCTTCTCGTAAATCTTTAAATTTGGTCTAACTTTTAACAATATGTATCCAAGAGATCTAATATCCTTTACAACCTTTTCCTCCTTCACTGTTGTGTTTGAGAAACGAACCTTATTTCTTGTCTTTCAAATACACCAATATACTATCACAATTATCCCTTAAATTTTCTTCTTTTTAGCATTCTTCATATCCAAAGTTTTATGTGTGTCTAGAAGGTTTCTAATTGAAAAAACATCTGTCGCTGGCGTTTCGCACCAACAACTAATGTTTTGCCACATAACAGTCGCCACATAACATTATGTAAGCAAATTCTCTGTCCTCTCTATGGCCTCACCCCATATGAAACAAAGAGATTATCTGAATATGTTACGTTTGACAAGGGTGTCCAATGTTAAGATTCTGTTCATCTGACTTCTCAACAGAAAATAATACATTTCTTCGGTACATATTTGTTCCATTGGATTATGAATTTGTTGTTTATTTCCTACTTCTTGTGCAACAACCTTTTGGCCGATTTAACCGAGAACTTTTCTGCGCTATCTCCTGACCATTGCTAAGTGCCCGCATCCTCAGAGCACCGCATTTGATCCAGCACCAATAAACATTGTCTTAGTTCCGATCGCTCCATTGGATCCACCAGCTCTCTTTTCCACCTCTATTTCCAAACTAGATTTCTATCCTATGACATAAACACATTCGCTAGTCTTGCATTTTTTATTAGACTCTAATGCTAATAAATTAGAAAAGATCTCATTGAATGGTTCGTTTGTAGCCCAACAGTTTAACCTAAACCTTATATTTTCTACATTTTCAAGCTTTCCTTGGATAAACTTTTGCATCTAGGAACCAATAATCACATACAACAGGAATTGAATAATTTAAATTTCAAAATTATTTGTAGATTATGAGCAATTGTAATTTACCTATTCTGTTTCTGTAATTTCTCAATTTTGACTTTCCTTGTATTTTGACTTTTCTTGTATGTTGGATGTTGTATCTTTGTGGCAATTTAAGCCACTGCATAGTCTTTTCATGTTAAGGTTTTAGTCCTAAATTTTCTGAAATTACATTTCAAGTATTAACTCGTTATTTATGTCATAATATTTTTTACTCTTATAATGAATTGATTGCACAGACATTACATTTGATAAAGTTCAAATAAGAGATCATAATCAAGACAAAACAGAGTATCTTAAAAAATTTTACTACCTTGCAGGAATCAGGCATAAACACACAACCAAACGGCCTTTCGTCTAGCGGTTGCCAAGTGGCTAAAATGAGTCCCGTGGTGAACAATGGTGCAGAATTAAGAGTAGATTACTGTTAAAAAAAGTATAATTACAAGTATTAAGAGTAGATTACTGTTAAAAGAAGTAAATCAATGGTGAAAAGTTATTGTTATGTTGCTACAAAGTACTTATTATATATGAGGCAGAGAGTTCAAAAGCACAACCACGTCATTCCAACTCCTAATGTTAGCAAGAGTGACAGTGCTAATGCCCATATCCTAGAGGTCATGAGTTCGAATCTTGGTTGAGTTTTAAAGGTCCTTATCGGTTGGTAGGGTATTGGCGGGACCGAGGCCGGCTCTATAATGTAATTTGTGACGCATTGGGCTTGGGGCCCCCAAAAATAAAGGCCCTCATATTTAAAAAAAATTATACCGGGTTTTGATATTATATGAGTCAATGAAATTTGAAACAAAAATAACACTTGATAGTTGAGTTCTAATAAAAAGTTGAACGACTTGATAGGTTATTGAAAAAACATAGTTACACAAATCACAAAGCAAACGCCTTCCTCACCGATTGATCTGATCGACATCGACTAACCCTTTTTTGCCTTTTTTTTGTTCAAAAATATCAACTATCAAGGACTCGAAGTTAGTACACCAAATTTTCTTTGATTTATTGCTTTTGATCAATGAAATCTGATTAGATTGCTTTTGTTTAGATTGTGTTTTTCAAAATGACCTCATTTTTTAATTCGATTGGGGCCCCAGAAAACGTTGAGCGGGCCCTGGGTGGGACCCATGGTTACTGCATAAGTGGGTTCCCTGGGTTAACCAAAATAAAAAAATACAGCGATCCACGAAATCGTGTGTAACCTCGTATGCCTTGAGAAGGCTGCTAGATCCAAATAACATTCCAAACATCATTATTGAACATATACTTATCTTCCATGAGAAAGGGAAGAACGATTTTTTACTTCACATTATTTTGTATTTTATTTTAGATAACAAACAGTTTTATTGCAAATTAAGTAAGCTGATAAGACATGTGAAAAGTACATATCAAAAGTAGAACAAAGACGCCAAAGATGCCACCAAAATAAACAAAGAACCGATCTTTCCCAAGTGAGCAATAATGGCGTAAATAGAAGAGCGATCGACACTTGCAGCAGAAATGACAAGTTCGGCCGCAGAAGCCAGACCATACATGAGGAGACTAGTAACCGAGAACATGATGGGTTGTGGGTGAGTTTGAAAAGGGAATCCGGGTAGACCTTGCGACTTAATTTCTACAAAAGCAAGGAGACTGTTGATGATAAAACCAAATGTAGAATGAGGCATAACCACACCTCCTTCCCCGAATGCTACCCGAGGGTAATAGTAAGCCCATACATGGCGTAGAGGCGCCACTAGACCACCTGGTATAGTTGCTAGAGTATACGCGATGGTGAAAAACGTCAAAATATTGGTTTTTGCGGGTTGTGGATCGACGGCAACTACCCTCTCGGATGCTGGAATATCAACACATGTGTTGGAATGAATCATTATTTTGTGTTTTGGTGGAGGTTTGGAGATTAAAATAGAAAAGAGTTGGTTTTTATAGGCTCTTAAAGTAAAGATTTGAGGAAATTTCCAAATGGTTGTTTTCTAATCCTTTGACCGTTGCATATGCAAGTATGCAACCGACCGAAGTGCCAAACTCAGCATTATCAAAATCAGACTAATAATATACTATTTAGTCAAATTTGCCCCTCCTATTTTACCCATTAGCAATCTGGCAGAGACTTTACTCAATATTACACCCATCTATATGCAATATTTATTATACATGCTGTTAAAACACAACCTCTAATTGTCATATGACATGATGTCACCCAAATGGCTAAATATTTGTGTTTCAACGGACCACCATGTTGAAGAAATGATTGCACAGGTCAGCTCGTAGAGTCGTGTGAACTAAATCTAGTCTTTCCCGAGCCTTATCTAAATTAACCTGAAACAAAAGATAACTCATACTTATCAATTATCTCACACACTTATAAGTGTGTAAGTGCGTACGTATAGAAGTAGTCTGGATAACAAGATGTTTTTAGGTTAGTTGGATGTCAAATGGTTTGGACCGCATATAGATAACTCAAACTTTGAGCTTCAGTTTGAATATACGTCTCAAAGGCGGCTCTGAGGAGGGGCGGGATGGACTTGCGTCCAGGGCTCACTTGTTCAGTGGGCACATTTTTTAAATTATATATATATTTTTAGAGTAAAATGCCATTTTCGTCCCTGACGTTTTGTTAAATTTGTCATTTCAATCCAAAATTATTTTTTTGCTATTTCAGTCACTGTAGTTTACCAAATATTGTCATTTTCATCCACTCCACTAACACCATTAAAACTTCGTTAAATATGAGGATATTTTAGTCTTTTCGAACACCCTAATTATCCTATTAAAACAAATTAATCAATTAATATTCAATTAAAATTAAAAAACACATGAAACGACTCATGAGAACGGTCGCTTCAATTAATTCTAACACATGTTGTTCGATTAATATATGCTGTGAGATTTCAATCAAATAAAACATGTCAACAACAAACCTCAATCCCACAATAGACCTCAAATAAATAACGGTACACGTTCGGACAAAACGTGAAGATTAATAGAAATCTCACGGTAGACCTCAATCGAACAACATGGGTTAGAGTTAATCGAAGCTTTTAAATCGAAGCGTCTTGTCTCATTAGTCGTTTCATGTGTTTTTTAGTTTTAACTGAATATTAATTGATTAATTTGTTTTAATAGAATAATTAGGGTGTTCAAAAAGACTAAAAATACCCTCATATTTAACGGAGTTTTAACGGTGTTAGTGGAGTGGATGAAAATGACAACATTTGGTAAACTACAGTGACTGAAACGGCAAAAAAATAGTTTTTGGATTGAAATGACAAATTCAAAAAAACGTCAGGGACGAAAATAGCATTTTACTCATATTTTTATAAAAAAATAGTTATAAACTATAATTCAATAAAAAAAACTTAACCCGATTATATTTTAAACCAAATTTAATTTTTTGGATCCATTTTATTAACCCAAGTACTCAATTAAAAGCCTATTTTCTAGAAAAAAATATTTAAATATCATAGATCATGGTCCATTATTACTTGTTTAATTATTTAGATGGTCAATTGCGCAGACTAAAAAACAGATGATTTTGCTATGTTTATTATAATACCTAAACCTCACGAGTTATCGGTGAATTATTATGCTATATCATTGTAATACTATGATTTTGTTATGCTAATTTTAAAACGTTTGTTTTTGTTCGAAAAAGTTAGTTTATATAACTCAATTCGTTAGGGCCAAGGGGTTTTTTTTTCCGGCTTGTCCTGGGCACTCAAATCCTCAGGACCGGACCTGATACGTCTTATCTTCGAACCCAGTTCACACCCCAAGTTTAAGACCGTTAATGATAGTTTTGGAACTATTGCTATGATTTATTTAAATATTATGAATAGGAGTAAAATGTTATTTTCGTTCCTGACGTTTTGTTGAATTTGCCATTTCAATCCAAAAATTATTTTTTTGCTATTTCAGTCACTGTAGTTTACCAAATGTTGCCAATTTCATCCACTCCACTAACATCGTTAAAACTTCGTTAAAACTCCGTTAAATATGAGGGTATTTTAGTCTTGTTGAACACCCTAATTATTCTGTTAAAACAAATTAATCAATTAATATTCAGTTAAAACTAAAAAACACATGAAACGACTAATGAGACAAGACGCTTCGATTTAAAAGCTTCGATTAACTCTAACCCATGTTGTTCGATTGAGGTCTACCGTGAGATTTCTATTAATCTTCACGTTTTATTCGAACGTGTACCGTTATTTGATTGAGGTCTATTGTGGGATTGAGGTTTGTTGTTGACATGCTTTATTTGATTGAGGTATTTGATTGAAATCTCACAGCATATATTAATCGAACAACATGTGTTAGAATTAATTGAAGTGACCGTTCTCACGAGTCGTTTCATGTGTTTTTTAATTTTAATTGAATATTAATTGATTAATTTGTTTTAATAGGATAATTAGGGTGTTCAAAAAGACTAAATTACCCTCATAATTAACGGAGTTTTAACGGTGTTAGTCGAGTGGATGAAAATGACAATATTTGGTAAACTACAGTGACTGAAATGACAAAAAAATAGTTTTTGGATTGAAATGACAAATTTAACAAAACGTCAGGGACGAAAATGACATTTTACTCTATGAATAGAAGAGCAAAATACTAATAATCGTAAAATTGAGGGTTAAATATGTAGTTTTTATAATAAAAGGATGGAAGTTCTAAACGGCGGGTGATGTTTTATAATTAAAATATATGTAAAGAAAAAGACACAACCACCGACAACTAAATATAATCACATCTATTGAACTTCAAACCAGAAATAATATATGACAAAGGCAAGCAAGAATGAAGACCCCACAAATAGTTGTTCATAAAGATATCTACATTAAAATGTACAAATATTAAAATACCCGATACTGTTTTCACTACTTTTATATTTACACAAAAATATCTTTAGTGTTTATACCAAAATACTGTACTATTATATTGTGACAGGATGAAAATATTAAATTACTAAAAGTTTAATATTAAGGTTATTTTGCTTCTATCATTATCCTGAATTAATAAACTTATATAAATATATAATAACTAGATACGTAACAATTATAATACGCCCCCCAAGCGAAATAGGCACAAAAACGTGCAGCTTGTACCGAAGAACATCAAAATGAACAGATGATAATCCTTTGGTCAATAAATTAGCCACTTGAGATGTGATACAAATATAAACGACAAAAAATATACACTAAAACCATATTTCAAATAAATTGAAGTACAGGTCAATTTCAAGATAATTCGTGCACTGATAAAACATAGGATGACTACTAAATATGTGGCATCAAAATTGTTACACCAAAGAACAAGTGGACTAGAGACAGTAATATGGAGCTTAGATATGATAGAGAAAAACCAAAGAACTTGTCGTAGTATGTGCAAAGGATCTATAAGAAGGAGCAACAATATAGTCATCTTGAAACTCCAACTGGTATGGTTGGGTCTAAGATATATCCAATTACATGCAGTGGAATAGCAATAATCAAAATACCCAGCCCAGTCGACATCAAAAGTAAACAAGTATCTCAGTACTGGTAGATCATTGAATAGTCAAACCATGAGATATAGTACCCTTAAAGTAACTCAAAATATGTTTAACTGCACCTTCGTATCGATCAGTGAATGGGTTTCCGTAGGAGCTAAGAAACCTTACTAACTGCTCACGCAATCTGAAAACTATTCAAGACAATATATGGTGGTGCACCAACAGCTCGATATAACAAAGGTCCTCTAAAAAAATGTCAGAATACCAGGAAAGCAACACTATTGAGATAAATGTAATTTATCATCAAAAAATATAGCATGTACTCCAGGCAGAGATGCATAAACAAACCAGTTTTAAAACTGGATCTGAGGACTTGATATGTTCTCGAAACTAATTCCTACCCGTTCTAAGTGGAACCTATTTGTACTCGAAAATACCTGACAGTTTTAACCCGGTTCCCCTTCAAAATTTCCCAATCGATTCTTACCAGTTCCAACCCTAGCTAATAGGGTTTTTTTTAAATTTTCGAATATAGTCGTTATATGGCAGTTTTTGACCTTTTTTGCATTTTTTTTTTTTGCCATTTTGCCCCTCCAAGTTCGTCGAATTGGTTAAGTACCCAACTTGAAAATGCAAACCGAATGCCAAAAATGCAAAAAATACTTTATTTCACTCTTGTATTTTACATTTCTACTTTTATTGTGGCTCAATTGCAATCGCCCGTTGGTTAGGTTCAACAATCGAGCCTACCGTTGTTCGGGTTCTTCAAAGTAAAAGAAAACTGGAAGTTTGGTGCAATTAGGATTTAAACTTAGCTATATAAATAGAGGGGTTAGGTTAACATTTGTCAGGAGTTTTTGATTAAGTTTTAAATATAAAAACATTGTTTTTGAAACATTTGGTTTTAAAATGTCGTCTTTGTTTATCAATTGTTTATTGAATCATTTGATCGCTTTTGTAACTGCATCAAAATATAACTTTTAGTGTAAATTATTAAAAAATAAATGAAAATTGAATTTTATGTTTTTTAATAGTGTATTTTTAGTTTTTATTTTTTTAAAAGAAATTTACCCTACTAGGTTGGAACCAATTTCTGAACCCTACCCGCACCCAACCCTATCCTACCTGGTTTCACATGTGTAGGGTTCTTCCCCTAGCTAAACTGGTTCCAGTTCCTACCCGGTTCTAGACTTGGGCAAAAAAACCGGGTACGGACCCGACCCGGCGAACCCGACCCGGACCCGGGTCCGGGTACAACCCGGTATAGGGTGTACCCGGTTTGGAACCGAAAATACCCGGTGGGTAGGAACCGGTTATGGTTTTTTATATTTTTCTAGAACCCGAACCGTACCCGACCCGACCCAACCCGGACCCGACCCGATCGTACCCGGGTCCAACCCGGTTTTTACCGTTTTTCGGGTTTTTTTAAAAAACTAGCCGTTGGATCTCATTTTTGACCGTTTTTTTTTTGTTGCCCCCTAAGGTAGTATAAATAGGTGTGGGTTGGTTTGATTGAGTACCCAACTCTCAAACGCAAAAACATACACAAAAAACGCAAAAAATACTCTAGTTTACTCTCGTTTTACATTTTCACTCTCTCGGTTTACACTTTTCACTGTCTTGAATCTTGTTATGGCTCAATCACAATCTTCCGTTGGTCAAAGTTCGTCCAACGCTCCAACCGTCGTTCGTGTTCTTCCACACAATCGTAACATGGATGTATGGTGCAATTGGGATATGGTTGAGTTGAGTGACGGGTCTGTAAAGGCTCGTTGCAAGTTTTGTGGAGCTTTGCTTGCTAAAGATTCTAACACGACTTTAAGCAAACACATTAGCAAGAAGTTTTGTAAGTCGTTGAAAAGTAATCCGGATTCGCAACAAACACAATTAGGTGGAGACGGTGGAATCTTTAATTACGACGTTAATAGGGTTCGAGATCGAATGGCGAAGTTCGTGATTCAAGAAGCTTTGCCTTTTAGTCACTTCGACAATCCTCGTTTGACCAACTTAATTCGAGAGACGCTTCAACCTCGTTACAACCATGTAAGTCGTACTACCCTTAGACGTTATTGTTTAAAATTATGAAAGCAAGCAAAAAATGATTTAATTGTATTATTTGAAAATTTAAATACCGGTGTAAACTTAACTAGTGACGTTTGGTCGGCTCCACATGGTTTACCCGAATCGTACCTTTGCGTCACCGCTCATTGGGTAGATCCCAAATCATGGCAATTGATGAAACGTACGATTGCGTTTGATCTTTTTCCGTGTCCACACACCGGAGAATTTTTGTTTTACTTTTTGGATAATGTAATAACTACTTTTAATTTACAAAATAAAATTTTTTCAATGGCATTTGATAACGCTTCCAACAACACAACCGCGGTTGAAAAATTAAAATTAAAATATCTTCCGATTGCAAACGGTGATTTTTTCCATACTCGTTGTGTTGCACATATTATTAATTTAGCAGTGCAAGACGGTCTATCCGTGCAATTTGTTGATAACTTTATTAAAGCTTTTCGATTTACGTTACATGACGTTTATAAAAAAAGTAGAAGAAGATATCAAGATTATAAAAAACTTTGTAAGGATACGGACTCTGTATTTTTAGGTCCTAATTGGGATGTACCTACTCGGTGAAATTCGACTTGTCACATGTTTAATTGTGCTTTAAAACAAAAGGGAACTTTGAAAGCTTTTCATAATAGTCTTTCGGATAATGGTGAAGCCGACCCATTTCCGAATGCGGGTTGGAAAAATGTTCAAAGTCTATCCGATTTTCTTGAGGTGTTTAAAAACTCAACAACAAAATTATCAGGAGTTTATTATCCCACTAGTTATTCGGTGGTTCAAGAATTATATTTCATGGCTTTGAATTTTAAAAATTTTCAATATAAAAATGATATGTTTACACAAATGATAGAACCAATGAAAGAAAAGTTTAAAAAATATTTTGAGGAGTTACCACCCGTTTTTACTTGTGCCACCGCTTTAAATCCGTTTTTAAATGTTGCTGGGGTTGAATGTTTGATAGACGAGATAAATGACAATTTAGATATGCATGACGAAAACCCCAATTTTTCAAGGGATGCAAAAAAAAGTTTTAATGCAAGCTTGAAAACAATATATAATTTTTATTTAAATAGATATGGGCCTAACGTAAATATAACCACACCAAGAGAATCAACCTCAAATGCTAGTATCTCGATGAAAGACCCGGTTATAACCATGTTAAATGTTGTTCGGGATGTGACGGCTAAACGACAAAGGGGTAACACCCCAACAAGCGAGCTCGGTAGATATAGTGCTACGGATTTTATTTCCACTATGATTACCGAAGATTATCGTGCATTCGATATTTTGGCTTGGTGGAAAGGAAAGGAATCTCAATTTTCGATTCTTTCCGCTATGGCCCGTGATTTACTAAGCGTCCAAGCTTCTACGGTAGCTTCGGAATCTGCGTTTTCTCTTAGTGGCAGGGTAATCTCATTACGGAGAACAAGACTAACTCCAGAAGCGGTTGAGATGTGCATTTGTTTAAAGGATCACTTAGACGCGATGGATCGTATACAAGACCAAACAAGCCTCGAAGATGAAATTGCACTCGAAGCTAAAGTACACGATGAAAAGGTAGAAGAAGGAGTATCTTCTGGCATATCGGACGAAGAATTAGCATTTGATCAAGCGTCTCGTAGTAAATAAACATTAGACGATAACTTAAATAAAAGTTTTATGTTATTTTTTATTGATCGATTTATGTATTTTTAAGTTGTTTAAATAAATAAATGAAAAATTAATGTTTATTTAATATTGTTAAATAAAAACAACATTAATATTATTAATAATAATAACAATAATAATATTATTAATAATAACAGCAACAACAAAAACAAACAAAAACAAAAACAACAATAATATTATTAATAATAATAACAATAATACTTATTATGATTTATAATAATAATAACAAAAACAACAACAACAAGTCAATAATAATAATAATAATAATAATAATAATAATAATAATAATAATAATAATAATAATAATAATAATAATGATTTATATTAGTAAAAACAAAAATAAAAATAAAAAAAATTCAAAAACCCGACCCGGACCCGACCCTAACCGGGTATGTCGGGTAGGGTAATAGCTTGGGTGAACCCGACCCGGGTTCGAACCCGGTTCCACCCGTACCCGGGTACGAAAAAAACCAGTTGGGCCGAACCTGGTTTCGGGTATTGGGCCGGACCCGGTTTGCCCACCTCTACCCGGTTCCACCTAAAAACCGGTCTAAAAAACCCGATATCAACCGGTTCACATTCCTACTGATTCTAGCTCAATACCAGGTTTGTGCATTTCATTCTTGGCTCATTTCGTTTAATTTAGCCCAAAAGATGGCCTATGCTAAAATTGAACTTCCAGCCCACATATAAAATATGCTAATCTGAATTTTCTTTGACGTGAGCCCACCTTATATGTTTGTTGATTTAATTCATTCAACATCATTCTTGATTTTAATTGAAGCCCACAAGACAATTCAATGAGTTTCTGTTCATTCAATACTCTGCAAACAAGTAAAAGTAAAACCAAGTTCAAATAATAATTTCAAAGAATAAGTAAGTCCATGTTAGTTATTTGATTTCATAATGTTTAATTTACTTCATTCTGCAGTTTTGCTTGTTTCATTCATTATTCATAAAGACCCACACAATGTATAAAAACTAATAAAAACAATATATTTTATAATAAAATTAATGCATTTTTTAAATAATTAATCTTCAATATAGCATATGTAAAATGCACCAATGACGACATAGACAAAAAAAATAAAAAAATAAAAAAGAACCACGATCCATATAGCCATAAGTGAAGACATAAAAAGGTGATCTACAAAATCAAAAGAATGCACATCTAAGAGGCTCATGGTTCACATCCACAATACATATGATATTGGTTGCATATGAGTTGAATATTGAATCCACTTTCTATGGACAAACAACAAAATGAGCCATGATAGTTGAACGTATACTTAATTTTCATGAGAAAAGAAACACGCATGAGAAAAGAAACACAAAAAGGCCAGTTATATAACCTCTTCTAGTAATTTTAGAATATTATACATGTTGAACTTATGTTGTTTTAATATCTAAACGCTTCACATGGTTTTTTATTTTAAAGAGAACAAACATGGTATGTTGTAACATAAGTAAGCTGATAAGAGATGTGATAAGTAGTATCAAAAATAGAACAAAGACGCCAAAGATGCCACCACAATGCACAAAGAACCAATCTTTCCCAAGTGAGCAATAATGGCATAAAGGGAAGAACGATCGACGCCTGCAATAGAAATGGCAAGTTCGGCAACACAAGCCAGACCATACATGAGGAGACTAGTAACCGACAACATGATTCGTTGTGGGTGAGTTTGAAACGGGAATCCAGGTTGACCCTGCGACTTGATTTCTACAAAAGCAAGGAGAGCATTAATGATAAAACCAAGTGTAGAATGAGGCATAACGACACCTTCAACCCCTAATGCTAATCGTGGGTAATAGCTAGCCCATACGAGGCGCAAAGGCGCCACTAGACCGCCTTGTATTGTTGCTAGAGTATATGTGACGGTAAAGAACGCCATAATATTGGTTTTTGCGGGTTGTGGATCGACGATGACAACCTGCTCAGTTCTCGGAATATCAATATCTGTGTTGGAATGAATCATTATGTTGTGTTTTAAAGAAGCGTTTGGTGGAGGTTGAGAGATAAGATTTGGTTTTTATAGGCTCTTAAAGTAAAGATTTGGAAATTTCCAAATTAATTGCTGTTTTCTAATCCTTTGACTCGTTGCATAGACCGACCGAAGTACCGAATCGGACTAATAATATACTATTTAGTCAAATTTGCCCCTACTATTATACTCATTAGCAATCTAGCATATAGAGATGGTCCATATAAAGAGAAGATTTTAGCATGTGAAAGAGGGAAAAAGAAAGACACATAATAAGAGAAGATTTTAGTTGTAGGTTCTATTGGGTCAAATGGCTAGGACCGCATACATTATACTAATACTTATTTGTAAAGGTAGGTGGACGAGGGAGTGGACCACACGAGTTTTGTTTTAGTATTTAGTATAATCACTGTCAAAACATGACAAGAACTTTTCTTTACATCAAGTTGGTAAACCTTTTTTGTTTCCAAAACAAGGTTGTGGGTTCGAAACCCCAATGCTACAATCAATTGTTTGTTTGTTTTTTTTTTTTTTTTTTCAACCCATCCGTGAATTTATCAAATTATCCCTCTTTTTGTCTGTGCCTTTCTATTTCTACCGTAACAGTGGACTTGACGTTTTCATTCATTTCTTGAACATAGTTAACATGACGTTTTGGCGTATATTTTGTTTATAAATGAGCCGGGTCAAATATAAAACGTTTTCGTGCTTAGTTTTAAGTATGTTTTGAGTTGGTTTATGTTTCAACGTAAATTTTATTTGAAAATACGGCAAATCAAATATAATTCATTTTCATTTAACGGTATAAATCTGAGTTACTTTATATTTTAACGTAAATTTAGTTTGGATATGAGTAGGGGTGATTATAATTTATATTTTATTACGCCGCATACGACGCCATAACATGTGTTTTTTATGTATGTCTTGAGTCGATCTACGTTTTGATACAAAATTTTTGAAAATGGGTTAAAATCAAATATAATACGTTTTTATTCAACGGTATATATTAGAGTTATTCTACGTTTTGACGTAAATATAGTTTAGAAACGAGTCGGATCAATTGTAGTCTATATTTTATCACGCCACGAAGCGGGTAAAATAACTAGTTATATATAAACCTAAGCTTAAGCGTTAAGCCTCGTTTGCACATACGTAATTAATAATCCATTTCACACGTCTTGTTCAAAGTCACAAATTCTAGACCACAAATGATACTATTCGGACTATTGTCATGATTTATTTAAACTAGAAATATTCCCCACGCGCGTTGTGCGGGGAAATTTCATCGTTAATACTGTAACAACAGGAAACCGACTGCTCAGTGCACCCCCAGTCGCTGACGTTTCCCGTTACCAATACTCATCATCACTACCATTCTCACCCTCTCCTTCCTCAACCCTCACTGGCCCCGGCTCATGCTTCACAATCTTATAAGGAGAAAATAGTGGTACATGCACAAATAAGTTATACATATTGCTGATTTACTTGTAAATTAATATACCTAAAGGCACCGCAAAAAGGATGATCTCTTTCATAGGGTAGTATTTTGTGAATTCATAAATTTTAGCGGTCAATATGTAAACTATAATGAACTTTTAATATGTAGTATAATGAAGAAAGTGTTGAAAAGTAATTATCATAGAAAGTTAAATTTAGAATCTAAGTTGTAAATGTATGTATGTATAAGCATTGTTGTTGGGACCGGATCGGACCGCCTGGTCCGGTTCGCATCGAATCGTTTTGGGCCTGTCGAACCAGCCGGTTCATTGAGTGTTGAACCATAAATTAGTGTGTTAGATATAAAAATATAGTTAACTTTTATATATAACTATAAAATACATATATAAATTACTTATATTTAATTATATATATAACTATATATATATAATATACTATATATATAATTATGATGACATCCGGCTCTTAAATCCGGTCCGACCTGTCCAACCACCAAACTAGTAAGCCGTCCGGTTCGACGTCCGATCCGGTTCTGAAAACATTGTGCGTAAGGGTTAGGTATGTTAATAACTAAAGTTGTAACTATCATATATGGTATAAATACATGCCAAGAGTATGTAAACATTGTAACAATCAATACACATTCAATCATATATATTATCACGATACTATCAAGTTTCATACACAAATTCTTCATTTCAAGATTATCAATCAAGAGCCTAATCGATTTTAAGGGTCAAAATAAAGTATAGGATCATGTACCATAATGTAAAGAAGAAAAACCATGTGAACAAAATGAAATAACTTGAAACTCACATGTAACTAAACTTCATAAATTATATAGATAGATAATATTATCAATAGACTATAAAAATATAAAATTGTAACTTAGAATAGGAAATTGCGATCTTGGACGACATGCAGGTGATGCATAATTAATAATGTAAGAAAAAAGGGACGATTACCGAACCTAATCACATTTATTGTACCTTCAACCAAAAAGTAACATATAAGAAAGGCACACACGAGCTGCAAGACCCCACAATAGTTATTCCTTTTTTAAGTGTGACAGATAGTTTGCTTATGTCACTTGATAATTTTCAACACAACCTACGCGTAAAATAAAGGTCTTGTGAGGTCCATCTAATCGGTTTAAAAAACAGACCCGAGTTAATCTATTTTATTAAATAGATCAACCCTGGCCTGTTTAATAAAACATGCCAACTCATTAACCTGTTTAACCTGCTTTTAAGTGCCTACCAAGCTGAATTATACCCCCAACCTCCAGTGGATGATCCAGGAGGTGACGATGATGATATTGATTGGAACTGGGCTTTCGATCACTTCTTCAGAAAAGTCGTGCCGGAAGACGGACTTCCACCGGAAGACGAATACGTGTTTGGAAGTTGAGTACCCGCCAGAAGACGAGCCTTGTCCGAAAAAAGAGTACACCACTCCGTGATTCATGGCAAGACGAATATGTGCCAGATGATCATTATCATAACCTACGGAAAGTCATAGGAGATGCTTAAGTCTGATGAGTTATTTGATGCTTTATGCATAATGCTTGATGCGGTGTAGCTAAGCGAACCACCCCTCACTATTTTTACTTGTTGCATCATAGTTTTAAGTACTCACATCAATCATGTCTCCATTGGCAGAGCATAGTTGGGCCCCGGGGGGGGGGGGCTCTTTTTTTCGTCGGTAGTGTAAATTTTAATATAAAACTCGAGTTCGCCCCCCCCCCCTCACAATTTCGCCCCCGCCCCCACTACGGGAGTGTTCAAGCTCCGCCACTGCGTGTCTCTTTTTTATATTAAATTATAAAATTGATTTTTTCTAATTTGACATTTTCAAATGACATGCTGTAAATGAAGGGGTGTACATTTTGCTTATCCTCACTTGATATTGCTACCCGATGAGTGAATTGAATTGACGGGTGACGTTGCTCGATACCATTATTCAAGATTTAGATATAAGAAACTTTTAATGATGTCAATGAGGCCATTTATAAGTTTAACCAAGAAGATGAAATTGCTACCAGATTACCATTTCTATTTCCATAAATATTCTCTTCGTATGATCCATAAATACTGTTCCATCATTCTAATATACAAAATGTTGCATTTTTGGCATATCACAGGCTCGGATTGGGTCATAAACGGCTTAAGCTACAACGAGTTATTTATAAAGTATAAATTCAGTTTGATCAATATAGGTTTTGGTTGAAACAAGTGGCTTTAGCCAAAAAGAAAAAAAAAAACCTTGTTAAATAATTATCATCCAACTATATTAGACAAACTTTATTTTTTCTAAATATTGTTACGCCTGTGTGCAATAATTAAACTGATCCAAAAGTGAACCTAACCGGTTTTCATCGGTTAGGGTTTCATGTTCCTCAAACCACTTGTTGAACCAAACAGTTTCCTTCACAGACCGGGTCTTAACCACATTGACCACAAACTGACCAGTTTCGAATCAAACCGATTCTGGGCCCAATCCATGTGGAGGATGCCACTTTGTATATTTTTAAATGGGTCTGACCCAATTCAGCCCAACAAAAATCAAATCAAAAGCAGTTTTATACTATTAAATAAGCCCGCTAAGTAACAAAAAGCAAAAGATATTTTATATATATATAAAAACAACTATGTCCAACAAAAACAAATCTTTATATGGGACATAGGTAAGTATAACCACACATAGGACCTTTTAAGAAGATTATGCTAGCTTATTTAGTATATTGCTTACATGTGAAACATGTATGATCATACACATAAGACACATTAAAAATAGAATAAAGATGCCAAAGATGCGACCAAAATGCACAAGGAGCCAATTCGTCCCAAGCGAGAAACAACGCCATAAACAGAAGTGGGATCAAGCTGTGCAATGGAAACAAAAAGCTCAACAGCGGAAGCCAAGCCGTACACAAGGACGTTGGTGACGGAGAACATGGTTAGTTGAGGGTGGGTTTGGAAAGGGAATCCATGTTGGCTTTGTGACTTGATTTCTATAAAAGCAAGAAAAACATTGATGATAAAGGTAAGTGTGGAAGAGGGCATGATGACACCTTCTTCCCCAAATGCTACTCGAGGGCAATAGTTAGTCCAAAGGTGGCGAATAGGCATCAGTAAACCACCACTTATTGTTGCAATGTAGGCAGCACATTGGAAAAAAACCAAATAGGGAGTGGTGAAGAGCGTTTGGTTGGTTAGTGGCATGTTGTCGGTTACTACAAAGACCGGTGTAGGCCGAGTGAATCCTCTTTTTTTCTTTTTGAAAGAGAGAATGATTTGATGGAAGCTGAGAAATTGAATTGAAATGTTTGGTTTTATAGGCATAACGCTAGCACATTTTCACTTTAAACGAAAAGAGAAGGGCTTGGAAATTTCCCTTGCTATTAAAAATATATATCCGATCCCTGCCCACTATCAAGCGACCCATCAAAAATTAGGAGACTATTAAATGAGTAAGTAGTACATTAATATATAAAGTTATAAATTATAAAGTAGTAGTAATTTGGAAATGGAGTCTAGGCTAGCTGCGCCTTTTTATTTTAAATGGTAAATTAATAGTGTTTTACAACTTTTTATTGTAGTGATATACAAGTGTTTAGCTTAATTTTTTTATGTCTAACAGACTAACACTTATGATTTTTTTTTCCTTTCTAATTTATTCATTTTGACTATTTCATTTATGGGAAAAGAGAGTGATGGTTTGGAGGCGGCTGCTATCATCGCCGTTTGATGGTCCCTGTTCTTGTGGGGTTCATCGTTAGGGTTGGTGCCTAGGGTGTGGCGTTGGTTTGGTGGCGGCAATGGTGTGGTGGTCGTTCTGTTTGATGTTCATTGTAGCTGTCAACTTTGTGATTAAGGCTCAAGCGATTTTACTCCTTTGGTTGCGATGGTCCAATGGTGGTGGTGATACAGAAGCTATTGTTTTTGTTTTTTCCACCAACAAAAACATAATAGATTATCATTGTTTTTTTTTTAAGTTAAACCTTATTTGTTACCATCCTTAATCTTGATAACTACTCCATATGTACCACTACGACTAACTTATCTCTCTAATAAAACAAAATAAAATTTGTCACTTGTTATCATATCATAACTCTTTTGTTACATGTTACTATTATAGCAAATCAATTTACTGTAATGATGATATTAAATGCTAATGATATATATATATTTTCTAATTTATAAAACATAATTTTCCATAAATAAATACAAAACATGTTTCTTTTAATTTAAATAACGTAATTTTTTTAAAAACAAAATTTTATGAAATATTAAAAAAATTAATACAAAAACTTTCTAAAAAAATGACATAGTTTAAAAAAGAATTATAACAAAAGCTTTTCAAGATGAAAGTTTGAAAAATGTTATTATTGTTTTATTGATTATACGTAATTTCAATCGTATCTTATATTAAAATTTATTTTATAATTTATACATATTGATTGCTAACTATTGATTTAATATTTTTATTTAATCCAAACCCGTATGATACATGTATTTTTAAACTAGTTAAGTGTATTTCATAGATAAAATAAAAGTTTTTCCTTGATACCACAAGACTTTTTTTTGTTATTTTTTTCTTCTCAGTCGGGAAGGAAAAAAGTTGCAATTACGTGAAGACCGGAGCAAAGAAACAATCAAAATCAAAACGCCGGAGATAAAGAAATGGCGACGGTGAGCGGCGGAGCAGCGGCGGAGGCGCCGAAGATAGTATGGAACGAGAGAGATAAAAAGTTTGAAACAGAGGACAAGAAAGCATACTTGCAGTACGAGTTGAGAAATGGTGGAAAAGTGATGGATATTATTCACACCTTCGTTCCTTCGAGCAAGAGAGGTTTAGGGTTAGCTTCACATCTATCTGTTGCTGCTTTTAATCATGCTCAATCCAACTCCTTATCCGTTATTCCCACCTGTTCGTACATCTCTGTAAGTTCGATCCCCATCGTTGTTCGTAAATTTTGATCAATTTTTAGGGTTTTGTTTATCATTAGTTAATTATATGAATGTTTTGTTTCTCTTAGTTGTAATTAAAAAAGGAATTCAAGTAAGTTTTGGTTAGAAGTAAAAAAATATAGGTCAGATTATTATGTATTATTTGACCTAGGAAAGAGTAGCCATTTGTTCTTCAGAATTCTGAGATTGTTACGATTAGATTAGCTTCGTTGTGTATGACTTAAGTTTTTAAAGAGGTCTACTTGATTGATTTGTGAAGATTACATGTTAGAAGTGTTTTATATGAGGGTTAATTTGGGTGATTTTGTTTGGGAATCTTTTGTATTAGCCAATTATGGATAACATTTTCAGAAAAAAGATCAAGAAGAGTGAGTTGTTAGGTGATAAAATGATCTTGCCTATGGTTCTTGAAACTTTAAGACTCTCTTGGATTAACCAACTATGGTTAACAATCGTTGAATTGAGATTAAGTATAAGCAGGACGAGGTTTTAACGGATAGGATGTGTCTTCAGGTTCTTGAACTTGAAGACGCATGGATTGACCAACCAGGGATAACAATCATCGATGGAGGTTGAGTAGAGCGAGCTATTATTAGATAGAATGTGTCTAATGGTTCTTGAACTTGAAGACTCTTGGATTGACCAACTAGAGACTAAGAAGAGTGTGTTGTTAGGTGATAATATGATCTTCTTTAGGTTGAAGACTCTCTTGGATTGACCAACCAGGGATTACAAACAATCATTGATAAAGATTAAGTGGAGCGAGTTATTAATGTATAGAATGTGTCTTCTGGTTCTTGAATTGACCAGCTGGGGATAAGAACCATTGAAATAGATCAAGTAGAGTGAGGATTTATCGCCTAGAACGTGTCTTTTGGTTCTTGAACTTGAACCTCAAGAATGGTTGTTAGGCTTTGTATCTTTTTTATCTTTTCAACTTGAACCTCAGTGATCTGTAATGCACCTTTTCTGTGACTGAATATTGTTTGGTTTTTGTTGTTTTGTATATTGCAGGACACTTTTCTACCCAGAAATCCAGCTTGGAAATCGGTCTTGTTCTCTGAAGATCTCAAATCTAGCATTTGAAGCTTACAGATGATCTGTTGTTTTGGCATTGCTCGGTTAATGTTACACATAATAAACATACTTTTGCTGCATGATACTCTGTTGAATAAGCCAATGCCCATATGTTTGTAGAACATTTGAAGTGTAACCTTGCTCAAGGATATTGTGTACAATAGTGCATTTTACAGTTTTTGACAGAAAAATAAAAATGATTTATGCTTTGTAAAACTGAAGTTTGATTGTGAAAATTATCTGCATCAATTCATATATGTTTTCAGAGTGTTACAAAAGATTCAAAATTATGAATTCAGTTAATAGAACAAACCTATCGCAATATCATGTGCTAAAAATCATAAATATGATAATTTACACATATTACCATCAACGAATGTTAAATGCGATAAATATACAACAATGGTGTTGAGTTCTTTCAAACTAAAACAATTACATCAAGTTTGATAAACTTTATTTTAATATATTAAATTTTATGTATATTTTCCTCTCAAGTATATTAAATAATACTGTTACAAATATTATAAGTTATATAATTAGTACGTATCAAAACTCTACTTTTCAATAATATTGATCAAGTTTTGAGAAAACCCAAGTACCCAACCCATATTACAACTCGTCAGAATCTATGATAATTACCTCTTCCTTATCCTAGTATACGAAATTATGAACATAAATACCAAGACTCGTTCTCAGTTCAGTTGGAGCTTATTTTACTTAAGTTGCTCGACTTGGTTCTTGTTGTATATTGGTAGATTTATACTTTGAGACATAGTTTTATATTGTTACACCAACTCTAACGCAGCCACATGTAGGGGCTTGTTAGGAGTGAAGGAGAACGTCATAATGGATGTGGAGAGAGGGAGAAGTTGCGCCAACGCAACCACCCAAAGATCGGTGACCATAGCATTGGTATTATTAACTTGTTTATTGAATCATTCCTAGACGCATACAATATCATCAAAAATAAGAAGAAAGAAAAAACAAGTTCATCGAGTCGCATGTTAGCTGGACTTGGGGACATAATAAGGTAACACCTCTCAAGCCCCCCACTCGCATCTCAAAGAAGATTATGAAGGAGTCACATTACATGAGAATACGACTACCAAAGAGACATCCCAAGCCATGACATGTAGGATACTAGGAACCTAAGGAGATGAGGTGACATTCCAACAAGACCTAGTCAATGTGCTTAATGATGAAAAGGTACAAACAACAATATAAGGACACAAGACGGCACAAAGAACACGTTGTGACATGAATTCAACCACAGAATGAATCCAGAAAAAAAAAACAAAAAAAAAAAAAACAAACAAACAAACAGATCTAGAGAAGTTTGAACATCTTTCACACTTAAAGTATTAAAGACTAATAAGATAAAAACATGAGTAGCACGATGGAACAAGCTGACTCATTGGTGGATATCAAATATTATCCTAAAGCAAAACGAAGACTAGGGGTCAACTCCTAAAACATAACAACATAACGGTAACACAGGCTAGCACCTATGATAAAAAGAATAAGATTCACTGTATTGAGGAGTAAAGACTCATGCCCAACCACATGCTTCTCAAAAATAACACTATAGATACCACAGTTGAGACACATTATAAATTCTAAATTGCCACACTCCGTATCTATTAATTGTTTTCATTCTACACATACGCATGTTTCTTCTCACGTTAATATTTATTCTCACACTAAAGGATGGTCGCTGATGAAATCTCTCTTATCCATGACAAGGCTCACAGGTTATTTTTGTTTTGCGGACCTATCTCTAGCCTGATCACGATGTTCGCCATCTCCTTGCACTAATACCAGACGAAAGCTTATGAGTTGATACTTGAAAGTCTTGTAGTAACACATGACACATCTAACTTGACCCCAAGTTCCATTCTTCAAGATAATCATAAACATAAACCCTTATTCAACTATATTAGGATCACTAAAACAATTTACTAACACTAGAGTATTATAAACCAGCAAACCAGGCAGAAAGTTATCATCTTGTATACAGAGATTTTCTGATCTGATGAAACATTACAAACACACTAAATCCTACAACATAATTATAAAAAAACAAAAGAAACTGATATCATTTTTACCATCTAAACTGCATGAATAGGATTGTGCTTCGAGTCAATGTTAGAAGTCCTTTGACCCGGATTACTTGCATGGAATGCAGATTGCCGGCTCAGCCCTCCAACTAGCTTCAGTGAAGTTGGTGCACCGTCACCTATTGACTCTCCTAAAGTCAACTTCGACATGCCCACAAGATCATCCACATTAATGGGGCTCTTTGAATGAACTGCTGTTGGCTTAAGAACCTCATGAGACTCAGTTTTGACCGATGTAGACTGATCTTGAACCGACCCTGGTCCAGGCCAGTAGGGGATAGGAACTGGTAAGAGTGGAGAGACGTATGCTGGAAACATGACCGGATACAAGCATTGTGGGCCCTCAAGATTTACAGGTGCAGGGGCCGGGTCAACAGGAAAGTCAACTGTGGTTGAGTTTGCAGAATCCATTGACTCGCCTTCGTCTTCTTCCTCTTCTAGTGTTGGTATGGTCAACGGGTTGTTTATGGATTGAGTCTCGGGTTGTGATGGGTTCCCACCAGGGTGATCATGAGAAGACATCATATGAGTGTCTGGAGACTACAAATTCAAGAAACAGCAATTTCATAAGTACGAAATTAAAGGTGAAATTTTTTACTTTTTTGTTTATATTTTAACTCAAAATCATAAGTAAACGCTGATTACCAGCAATTTCAACCAAACTGCTTCTGAATTGGTCAATTTGGGGTAAAGTTTTGTCCCAAATGGGTCAACAAAAGATTTAATTAAAAGAGTGACATGTTGAAAGTCATGAGTATACTTTTAATGCTAACAACCACAATTCAAGACGACCCGTTTGACCTGCTAGCCCGACCCACCTGACAAGCGATACTTACATCATCAGCTACAATATCAAAGAGGCTGGACCGTCTTTTTCTCCTAGAAATATTGCTTTGCCTGATGAAATACTTTTGGGCATGGCTCGCAACTTGTGTTGGTGTTCTTGAAATCACATAGTTTCTTGCAATTCCTCGCCAATCGCCTTTTCCAAGCTTTTGTAAACCTAATAAAAACATCCTATGTTCTTCCTCAGTCCATGGAACACCTGCAAACCAAATACCAACATCCCATTTATGAAACAGAAACAACAGTATAACACACGTTTCTGCGTCATTTCCTCACCAAACATTAGCTATTGAGCTAGTTTCTTGAACAAATTCAATATATAGGGTGCGCAACAAGATTAACATTTTAATTACTAACCAAATCAGTAAATATATGCTTGAAAACAGACAATAATCAGTTGTAATCACATCCAACATCTGATTGCATTTGAATATGTTTATCGGAACCAAGAACAAGAAAATCAATATAATTGCAATAAAAAAGATGTTCCACAAATGCAGGTATCACAGAAATGCATCTGTCAAAAGTCAGTTAGCAAAAGCTTAAATGATCAAACATTAAACTTTATTGTAATTACATACAAGTTCATAATCATAACCTCTTTTAGCGCTGTGAGACTAATGATTCAATCATCAACATACAATTATCTTGATCAGACACCAATTTGACCACTGAAATGCAATCAATCTAACCTCAAATTCAAAGATACTTATGAATTATCAGACCACAATATTAAGATAAAACTGGGAGAAAACCTACAAACTTTGGATCAAAACAATCAACTCTTAAGCTTTAGCAAACTAGATGATAATCAAACCAAAGTTCAAACCTTTTTTCCTTTCACGGGTCGAAGACGACCCGGCAACAAAATCCTCCGACCCGTATCCGTCTGCGGCGGCGTTATGATCCGGAGTATCTCCCGGCGACTCAAGTTCGGCGGCGCCACCGCCGGACAACCCATTTAAGAAGCTGCTGCTTCCGGATCCGGTGTAGTGACTCAAGTTCCCCATACTCGCACTCTTTCGGATCGACCCATCAGTAATCCGGACCCCAAATAGCTTCACACCTCGATTAGGGCAAGTTCTTGAATTGTGCCCATTGTTACTGCAATGAGAGCATCGCCTCGTCATAACTAATTAAGCGATTATCTCCTCTGTTTTTCGATTCGATCGATGAACAAGATACCCAATGATTATTGAATCAAATTGTGATGTGTGATCAAAAGGGGGTGTGCGAATTGAGGAATTGGGGCTAAAGATTCATGCTTTTGGTGGGTTTGATTAGATGAGATTGGATTCGGGTTGAAGTTGGTGGGAGTTTTATATAAATTGGATTGAATCGAGTGTTTTATAGAGAGTTGAAGAGGTAGAAGAACATACGCCAAAGAAAGAGCAACATGATCCATTTGCAAATGAATGTGTAATATAGGATGAACCAAGTATAAGTTTTGTTGTCTCCTTGTACTTCTAGTGGTTGCCAAATGAAGTCCTTGTATTAACTTGGATTGATAATTATTTGCTACATTGAAAGCTACAAGTTTTTTGTGTTATGTTAACATGCTATATTGTATTTATTTTGATGTAATATAAGGGTGTATTATCTTGGAATATCAAAGGTTTGAAGATAAAACTGCTAAATATTATGTTATCAAAATATTATGTTTGATTTTTTGTTAGTGACAAAAAAAATCTTATTTTACGTCAAATATGTTTTTGAAGCTGACATTGTTTACATATGAAACGAGCAGAAATAATTAGCAATGTTGTTAGGGTAATCTATTAGGATGTAACAATAGGGATTGAAGTGAACTTTTTATAAGATATGGGTTATGGATTAATGTTTATTTCTTGTTATTTGATACATGTGATATGAGTAGCATAACTTAGCAAGTCTTTTGAATAATATATGGGAAAGAATTTATTGTTATTAAGTTAGTTTTAACACAAGACAGGAGGATATATGTTAAAGGATTAGCAAATACTGGCTAAAATCAAGTGCCTTTCTTTCTATGCCTATGTTACATGGTATGAAATCAGTTAACTTGTTTGTCATAAATCATCTTCTATTAAATAACTTATATAGTTTTTAAAGTATATCTTTTTAATCGAATATTGCTTGCTTATTGTTTCACAGATTATCTAATATTTTTATATGTTATCTTTATTCATAAGTTGGTGGATAGTGTGTATGTTCAAATTCGTTATAGATTTGTTTCTTGTGATATAATAGGAAACAATTTATTCATTCATAGAGGTATTTATCATATAAATTTCTAAAACCATTTGTGATAGTTTCCTTCATTAAAAACATTAAACGAAAAGGATGTGGTCAAAAGTGAACATATGGTAAGTTGCAAGGGCTAAGTGTGAGCGCTTCAGTACTACCGTCCACCGTTACGCGCTTAAGTTCGATGTATTTGCACGTAGTTAATACGGATATGAAATCAAATGATGGTCAAAAGAAATTCGAGACATGTCTTTCAAGACTATAAGAATGCTTCGCGATACGATGGTGTGACATTTTACGTCCGATACGTGTTTTTGGTATTTTATTATTCTTGTAGTATTTTTATAAAAGTTTATTTTGTTTTTTCTAAACTAAAATTTAAAAACACCAAATAAATGAGTTTTGTAGGATTACTTGTATATTTACGTGTTAAGTTATTATACCTTATATAATATAGGTTGGTTCAGCAAAAAGTTTACAGCGAAACGTTTAAAAAAACGCAAGTTACAATTGTAGATTCAAAAAGTTTTTAAATATGATATATTAAAAGATATAGTTGAAATCTTAAAACAAATTTAGTTTTTTTTTATTTATGGGTAGATATTATAAAATTTTATGTAAGTGTTAGTATGTATTGTGTAACTAATTGTAAGAGATAAATTGTAAATGATGTTATAAGTATTATTTTACATTCAAAAGTGATTATATCTTATACATTAAATAGAGTATCTATTTTTAATTTTATAATATTTTAAAATACCCCTCTCACATGTTTTATAAATAGTATAGTTTAAAAAACATAACGTTTTTATATTCATTGACGTTAATATTATTTCTTTGATTGGATAAAAGTTTTATATCAATAATCTTATAACAACACACTCGATCTTGTTACATGTAAGGGTGAGTCTCAAAACAACGGGTAAGATTTTTAATTTGTAGTCTTAAAATCACGAGTTTAATTGATCTTATGCATCTACTGATCTAAGCAAATACGTCATTTACGCTCTCGTTACATTTGTTGAAGCTAAAGTATAAGCTTCATTGGTATCAAAATATAAATATCTTTGTTAGGGTTGAATTAGTCAACAGATAAATTACTTTTCACTATTGTAACGATAACGAAAAATAATAAACGCGTCCATTATAATAAATAAATGAATATAATAAATTTGAAATCAGTTGTTATTATGCAAATATACATTTTTAACATATTGACGTATTAACTTGAGGGTGTACGTATCCTGCATGAATAAATAGCTTTTCGTATTTGATTGGAAGAGGTGACGATTTATTGCGGGACCTTGGTTTGGAAAAGCAAAAGATCGAATTAAAACTAACGATATTAACTCTCAGTAAGTAAATGATTATTGAATAAAAATAAGATTAAAGTTAGAACTATTTTTAACATTTATTAAATTGAGATTAATCTCAATCAATAAATAAAAGTTGTACGTAATTATTAAAATCTAATAACCATTTCTCTAGAGCAAAGTAATTTTAAACGTGGCTATTCAAAATATTTTTATAAATAATTCTTATTTTATAGTATATTTTTTTTGTAATTAATTCAAAAATGTGCCAAAATGTTTCATACGCGTTGTGGATGCATGCATCTATATCACTATATGCATGAGCACCACGTTTTTGGGTCATTGAGGTGTGTGTTTGTCGACACGTGGGATTTTAATATCCGCTGTTAGCATCTCTCATAAAAAAAAAAGTAATCGGTGTGAAATAAAAGATTAATATAAATAAAAAATTAAAAACAACACAATATATCTTAACTCGTGAAACAAACTTCATCTTCATTGACGGAAATATGCTTTTGGATCGATTAATTTTAACTTTTTTTTACGGTAACAACAATTCATGTGAAGTTGACATATCAGTAATTGGGAGAAGATGAAATATTAAAAAAGATGAGGGAACTATGTTTAGAATAAATCATAATTTTTTTTATCATTCACTTAAAGTTATGTACAATAATGTTATGTATAGACATTAAATACGTGCCAATAAATTATTCGGACAAACCAACAGGTGAACTTGCATTAGCTTGAGCTTCAATTGAAATTTATACAATTCAAGTGGACTTGTTTTGCAAACTATATGCATTGATAAAAATCGAATTTTTTTTCTAGCAAGCTTCAATCTATTTGCGGATGATTTAGATTGACAAGAGTTGGCAATTTGTGTAGTACAAACTATAAAGAGGTTTTTATATATTTCCCCTTACTAATACCATAAATTACATATTTTCCAAAACTAAAAAATTAATTACATTTCTTTTCTAAAACATATATATTACATATTTATTCATTTTATTAAACTTAATATATTAAATAACTATTTTACCTTGTTTTTACTAAAAAAATTTTACGTACTAATGTTTTATTAATATAATTGTTTAAAAATTTTAACAATTATGTTTTGTATTTGAAGTTATAATTTTAGTTATCAGTTGTTGTTTTGTAATAAAATTTTAAACGAGATGAAATTTTGTTGTTTCTATTTATATAGAAGACTCGAACCTGAAAAATTATGTATTTGATAGTCGTTGAAAGTGAAATGTGTAAAAATACTTTAGTGAAAATACGAGCAATATAATCATTTAATAAATATTTTCAATAAAATGTGTAAATATGTAACATGTATGTTTTAAGAAGAAGAAATATGTAATTGATTTTTTTTATTTGGATAAATATGTAATTAATGATTTTAAAAATAAAAAATATATAAATACCCCAATTATAAAACCTATATTATATGATAACTGATTTATCTGAAGTTAAAATATCAATAACTGGAAGGAAATAAAAGAGTACAAATATGTTGGAAATATATTTATGGTAAACCGCGGTAGTGGGGATCTATTTGTTTGACATAACACATGAGATCTTATCATTTACAATTATATCATAAAAGTTTTATCCAGTTCTATTTTGACACCTGGCTGCTTCTTTTTTTTCAATCGTCAAAACAGCTATTTATCTTCACCTTATCTTTTCCTTCACAGTTTTATGTTTCACACATGTATATGCTATAATTAAGTTTTTATTTTATGAGGATTCCTTTTCTCTTTTTCTTATTATATTGCAATTCAAAGATAAACTTCATTATATATTATTACTTTTAAAGATTAAAGATTTAAATGAATAAATCTTGATAAACATAAAACATTTTAACTGAAAAGAAAGATTTACATATTTAAAAAGTACTTAAAATTAAAAGATTTTGTTCTTTTTATATATAGAATAGAATGTGTATAATACAAAAACAAAACAATAATTGGTGGCCCTATGTGTTTGGGATAATGTAAAGAATAACAATATCCAAGAAAGCTTTAAAGATTCCTCCATACGTCCAAGTGAAAGTTGTAGTTTTAATTTACATTTATGATTGTTTTCTTTTATTATGTCCAAGAAAAAAATCTTTAATTGTTGACCCAACCACAAAAATCATTATCAAATTTAAAAATTCAATAAATACCAAATAATTTTATGGAATTTTTAGAAGTAAAATGTGGATTATGTAAAAACATGCTCATAAATACAAACATTACTAGTTAAAACTTAATAGCCATATAATGCAATACAATATTCAAGTTTTATTTTTAATTTTAAAAACAACTATATAACTTTTTTCTAAAAACGATTTCACACATGTGTTGTGAAAAGTAAATGAGGCTAGTTAAACTGATAACTGCAAGTACCATCAGTTAGGACATAAGCAAATGGTTAGTGCCTTATCGAACCGGTCAAGTTTAAACATGTTAAAACAATAACTACTCAAAACCGACGATGATTGTGTCCTCCCTTTGTTAACATACTGGTTTTCAAAACCGAAACAAGTGGTTGACCAAGTAAACTGCCGGTTTAGGTATCGGTCCTTGTAAACAATAGATGAGATGCTCAGTAACAACAATATCATTATATCAATACTAAACAATCAATATCTATCACTAAGTTTACAAAATATTGATAAAATTCAAACAAACAGGCTATTTGAAAAATTATCTGCAAGAAAAGACGCACCACCCATATGGCCATATACCCCACATGGCCCAAGTGCCAAATACCCTAATCGGCCCAAGTCCATCACAAGTCACAACTCACAACTGTCCTCGAAGTTAGAAGCTTCACACAAACATTTCAATTATGATTTTCAAGCTTCCAAATAGAAAATCAACTTAACAATATAAAGTCCATATTAAGTTTAGCTTTCAAATAAATACAATATGCGCTCGCATCGTCTTGATATCATAAGATACAAAATTTGCTAGAAAAATGTCACCCGAAACCAAAAGTTATTAACTGTAATATGCTTTAAGATCGTTATGGGTGTGGTAAAAGTTAGTCTTTGGGTCTGCAAAATCTTGAAATGGGCCATCTTTGGGTGCGCCCTTCTTAATCCTCTTGAGGGTGAGTTGAAAGAGGCTTCACCTATCAGTCCCTCGAGACCCTGTTGTTCTTAATAATCTCGCTTGCATCAGCTGACCTCCATATGGGCCCACCGATCATATTTATTTGCACAGGAAGGCTTTCATCTCTGTTGCTGAGGATCACACACACATGGGAGTACATATAAATCAAAGATCATATTTTTGTCAAGTAAGATTATCTTAAGAAGAAGTCAAAGAAAATAGTCATTAACTCCACAGCACACACTAATATACTATTAAACCTCAACCAAACAAAACACATAATTCGGTCTAAACATCCAAACCCAATTCATAACCCACGGAGATTTCAAATTATTTTGAATATTGTTTTATTTTTGGAATAGAATAAGTTTGTTGCAATCATCCGTAATTATTGTTTCTTTCTAATTCTTTAGGACATTAGTTTTGTATATATATCTTTCTTATTTTATTGTCATAATCAATTGGTTGGAACATTCATATGGTATCAGCCTGGTAAAAAAGATCACCACCACCAACTAAAGTTTGTTTTCCGGCCACTTTTCCACTCTCAAAATGTCGACCAACAACAACAGTTCCTCCACTGTTTCTTCCATCCCCATGAGCTCTTCTGTTTCTTCTATTCCCACCACCTCATCCCTCACTTTAGTCAACTTTCCTCCATCTCTCAAACTTAATTCTACAAACTATTTAAGTTGGAAGACTCAAATTGAGGCCCTTCTTCAAGGATTGGATCTCTACAAATACATAGATGGTTCGTATACAGCACCCCTCCCTTCGGTTGATGCCGCCGGTGTCTCTACTCCACACTCTGACTACACAAATTGGTTTCGCCAAGATCGCCTTCTTTTCGGTGCTCTTGTCGGTAGCCTTTCTCCTACCATCGTACCCCTTATCACCAATGTGACATCATCCTTAGAGGCTTGGAAAATTCTTTCCAACACCTATGCCTCTCCATCCCGTGGCCACATCAAACAGTTACAACACCGGTTAAAGCAACTATCCAAGACACCCGATCAACCGATCATCGAATATATGCAGTCCGTTAAAACCATTGTTGATGAACTTTCTATTCTAGGCAAGAAGATTGACCCTGAAGACATCACTGATACCATTCTTCTTGGCCTTGATCAAAAGTCTTACAAGCCCGTTATTGATGCTGTTCATGCACGGGACAACCCCATTTCTTTTCATGAATTACATGAGAAGTTGATAAATCACGAACTTTCACTTGTTCAAAACACCACTCCCGCCGCTGCACTACACCAACCTGTCACCGCTTTTGCTGCCCACACTCGGTCTTCTTCTAAACCATGGACCAACCAAACCTACTCACAAGGTCAAGGACTTTTACCCACTCCTCAACACCCACCCACATCTAGACCATTTTTAGGGAAATATCAATGGTGTTTCAATAAAGGACATTCCCTAACTTCATGCCATGTATTCAAGAAACAACATCCACATATAGTACCACCTACTTTTCAACGGGGTCATAATCAACCACAGGCACACATGACGAGTGTTACAGGTAACAACACCTCCAACCCTACGTGGTTATTTGATAGTGGAGCTTCTCACCATATCACTAATGATCTCAACGCCTTATCACTTCACACCCCGTATGATGGAAACGTGGAATTAATCATCGGTGATGGTTCGTCTCTTACTATAACTCATATTGGTTCTATTAATATTTCTTTCTCAAATGTCTCTTTCAAATTACAAAATGTGCTTTGCGTTCCATCCCTCTCACGCAATATAATTTCTATCTCTCATTTATGTCTTGATAACAACATACTAATTGAATTTTTTTCTTTTAATTTTGTTATCAAGGACCTACAATCCCACCTCCCACTCCTTCGGGGAACCGCTAGTCGTGGCGTCTACGAGCTTCGTCCATCTACCCAGTCACCTCAAGTTTTTCATATGCGGACTAATAAAGCTTCTTTTTGGCACCATCGCCTAGGGCATCCACATTCAAAAGTCTTGCAACATCTATCATCTCATGTCTCTTTTATTTCAAATTTACAAGATCATTGTAATTCATGTTGCCTTAATAAAAGTCATAAACTTCCTTTTCATATTTCTTCGCTTACTTCTAATGCCCCATTACAAATATTATTTTCTGATGTCTGGTCATCCCCGGTCACATCTTTTGATGGCTTCAAATATTACATCATTTTTGTGGATCATTTCACTAAATATATCTGGCTTTATCCCCTAAAACACAAATCGGACTCTCTTGACACCTTTACTAGGCTCCAACGTCTTGTTGAAAATTACTTTCAATCCAAAACAAAAACTCTTTATTCCGAAAATGGGGGAGAATACATTAAAATGTCTTCGCACCTTGCATCTTGTGGCATCTCTCACCTCACCTCCCCGCCACATACACCCGAACACAACGGCTATGCAGAACGACGCCATCGTCACATAGTCGAAACAGGTCTCGCTTTACTATCACATGCAAAATTACCTCTCAACTTTTGGACCTTTTCTTTTTCTACCGCCACTTACCTTATTAACCGATTACCTACCAATACACTTAATAATGATTCACCATTCTACCGATTATTCCAACAACAACCCAAGTATGATAAACTTCGTTGTTTCGGTTGTTTATGCTACCCATGGTTACGCCCCTACACTTCCCACAAACTTCAACCTCGTTCCAAACTATGTATTTTTGTTGGTTATTCTTCATCTCAAAGTGCCTATCATCTACTTGATCCCTTAACAAATCGTATTTACACTTCTCGTCATGTCCATTTTGTTGAACATATTTTCCCCTATGAATCCCTTATAAATAAAACCACCCCACCTACACCACACCCTGACTCCTTCTTACCCTTCACTGTTCAATTTTTTAATCCCAACACAACTACAACCTCTTCGCAGCCACCTTTCACACCCAACATTAACAATTCTTCATCTCTCCCGGACACACCGTCTTCTTCTCCTTCCACCCCCCAAAACTCTCCTACCAATCTCATTATCCCTCATCCGGTCACCCGCACCACTCGCAAGCCTAACCCAAAATATCATAATCCCAACTTCATCCTCTACACCACCACAACTCTGCCCTTCACCGAACCATCTAACATCACTCAAGCCCTTAAACAACCACAATGGCGCAAAGCTATGGAGGATGAGTTCGATGCTCTTCGTCGTAATGAAACATGGACCCTAGTTCCACCAACTTCGGCATAAAATCTAGTGGGTTGTAAATGGGTATTCCGGACTAAGTTTAAACCGGATGGCTCGGTTGAACGCCTCAAAGCTCGTCTCGTAGCCAAAGGATTCCACCAACGCCCTAGTCTCGACTATGTTGAGACTTTTAGCCCTGTAATCAAACCTTCCACTTTACGTCTCATTCTTTCTTTAGCGACATCTCATAATTGGTGTCTACGTCAACTAGACATAAACAATGCCTTTCTTCAAGGTACCTTAACAGACTCTGTCTACATGTCCCAACCACCTGGCTTTATCGACCTTTCTTTTCCTACTCACGTATGCAAGCTCAATAAGGCTATCTATGGACTTCGCCAAGCATCAAGAGCTTGGTATGATGAATTAAAGAATCACCTCATTTTAAATAACTTTAACCTCACTGTTTCAGATCCTTCTCTTTTTGTTAACAAAAATACTTCTTCTCCTATCTACATTCTAGTCTACGTTGACGACATAATCATCACAGGTCCTAACAACTCTCTTATCAACAATTTTATTCATTCCCTTGCCACTCGTTTTTCTCTCAAAGATCTAGGCAACTTATCTTATTTTCTTGGTGTCGAAGTAATGCCTCACCCCTCCGGCATATTTCTCTCTCAAAGCAAATACATTCTTGATCTTCTTAATCGAGCCAATATGAGTGAATGTAAACCGGCAACTACACCTATGTCTGCCTCGGATCCGTTAACCAAGCTTGATGGAACGCCTCTCTCTTCGCCCACAGAATACCGCGCCTTTGTAGGTGCTTTACAATATTTGTCATTAACCCGCCCCGATGTTGCTTTCACAATCAATAAATTGTCACAATTTATGCACTCTCCCAACCAGCACTCATTGGACTGCTTTGAAACGATTACTTCGTTACTTGCGTGGTACAATGCACCATGGCCTTTTGCTTCGTCGTAATTCACCACTGCAGCTACATGCTTTTACTGACGCCGATTGGGCGGGCGACAAGCTCACATACCGTAGTACCACCGGATATATTGTTTATTTGGGTTCAAACCCCATATCTTGGAGCTCCAAAAGACAACCCACTTTAGCTCGTTCTTCCACGGAGGCGGAATTTCGGGCCGTGGCATCCACCACCACCGAAGTATTGTAGTTGATATCCTTACTACATGAGCTAGGTTATCTGTCCCTTACAACTCCGGCTATTTATTGTGATAACCTAAGTGCAACACACTATTCAGCTAATCCGGTCTTTCATTCGCGCATGAAGCACTAAGCGCTTGATTTTCATTTCGTCCGTGAAAAGGTTCAAGATGGTACTATACAGGTTACTCACATTTCAGGAGATGATCAACTTGCTGACGTGCTCACCAAACCTCTACTCAAACCCCACTATCAATTGCTTATGTCCAAGATTGGCCTTCTCTCAAGGGCGTCCATCTTGCGGGGGGATATTAAACCTCAACCAAACAAAACACATAATTCGGTCTAAACATCCAAACCCAATTCATAACCCACGGAGATTTCAAATTATTTTGAATATTGTTTTATTTTTGGAATAGAATAAGTTTGTTGCAATCATCCGTAATTATTGTTTCTTTCTAATTCTTTAGGACATTAGTTTTGTATATATATCTTTCTTATTTTATTGTAATAATCAATTGGTTGGAACATTCATATATACTACAACAATGCTGAAGGATACAAATAGACTGAAGCTCAGCAATAATATTTTTAATGTTCTCTTGCACCAGTCTTTGAAATAAGCCCAGCCTTAATGCACTAGTAATATAGGCGAAGAAAGAATCTGTTCCGGTTTTATTATGCAAGATTTACAGATTGGGCAAAACATCACAACACTAAATGCATTCTTCACATAGAGGCATGTCCACACGAATTCAACACACTTTGAAAACGGTATTCGCAGCTTCCTAAGTCATGTGTAGCCCTACAATCCTCAACTTTAGCTTCAATGAACATATGTATCAGATCAATAGATGCTAAATGCTCCAATCCTTCCTGAAATCAAAGCCACCAGCATCATAATCTTCCACACACTACTGCGAATAGAGAGACGCCTTCTACAACATATCGCAGGTTCTCATTGCAATAGGATAATTAAGCTAAAAAAACGCATAGTGTCATTCAGATTGACAAAGCTTGTTTTAATCAGACGTGTTACTTTGTAAATGCATTACGACATTACTCTTAAAATCATCATATATACGCATGACATGTTACGACACTACTCTTTAAAATAATCATAATATACACTCCATATGATTTTTACCCACAACTTAAGTCAGGAGGACGAACTTTACCAATAGAAAATGATCTTGATAATAGAAGAAACAAGACGACTCTAAAGAATAAACAAAGAAAATATCCAAGTTCAAGAAAGGCTCTGTTGGATTTATTACTGCCAAAAGGATGACTAATATTATATTGTCGTCATTCAAATATTCATCTCACTTGAAAGAGAACATGAAATGTCAAAATGGCCTCTAAACTATTGTTTCAACTTCCAAAGGTAGGATGTTGGTGTTTCGTTTAATTATAGAGTATTCACGAATCACGAACCTAAAATCATATGTGATTTGTCAAATCAACAAACTTAGACATGAGCTTATTTAAAAATTAAGCATTGATCCTAATTTACACCGGATGCATGTGCATAAATAAAACATAAAAGATGTATTTTGACTCTAATTCGGTTTGATTATTGTTAACCTATTAGAAATTTATGCATGTGATAAGGAAGTATATATTCTATATTGTTTCAACTTTCAAATGTGACACACGTATGTATGTGTGTGACCAACTTGGTTATGTCAACCACTTTTTTAAACTACCTACCTAATGTTTTACATTCAACAACTTAGTTCATGTATACCAAAATATTTTACTTTCATGACATTAAGTTAGAAAACTACCATATTTTAAAAACAAAGTGTAACTGAAAGGATTACTTCTAATAAATTTGGTAAACATTTTACTTTGTTTTATTTATCATCTTCCGTATATACTATAATCTAGTTTTTAGTAATGTAGATGACACAAAAATCAGCATAGTTGCATAACCAATACATGTATGTTTGTTAAATTTTAATAATTATGCGGGTTTTGGAATTGAGTTATGACTTTGTAAGTGTTGTTTTTTGTGTGACTTAAGAACATAGGTTTGAAAGCGCTCATAACACAAGGGTTTATATGGACTTTACAAATATGATTGATTTTTAAAAGTATTGTGAAAATTGCCTATGTTTGTACGACATGAGAGGATTCATGTCTTTTTACCTATTCATCTTTGAACTCTACATGACTATCTATATATGTAACACTCTTCTCTGGTTAAAAACAATATTAAACATCTATTTTTTTAATAACAACTCCTAATTTATTCATATTAACCACCTATTCATACATCTACACATTACAGTATTTAAACCCTAATCTTTTGAGTAAAGAAGACTCGAGATGTATCTTACCATCAAATTGTTCTTTTGGAGACCATTGATCACTCATTTAACACATGCTTTTTCACAATAAAAATCAAAGAAACAACAAAGAGTTTAACCTATAATGCTTTGAAATGCAGCTATAAATATATAATGGAAGCGTCATCGCCATGTTTGTACATCAATCGAGTACTTTTATGTGTTAAAGGCGGCGATGACGTTCTAGTGGATAGTGGGATGATTGTGTATTTTATATCTGAATCGACTTATTTAATGGTTTAGTTTTTCCTTTTTAATTTGGTTTCACTATGCTTCTAACATGCATGTGAAATTTCAATTTGGGTGTGGTGAGTAGTTGTTTGACCGTGTAGGTAGCCAACATGAGGTGATAGTTGGTGTGATGGTGTCAAGTGGTGTTTTGACATGTCAAAGGTTGCAATGGTTCACATTATAAAATATAAACTATTAAATGATTATGATCTCGATGAAACATCTTTAGCCACGAGATACTATTTCAAGTAATCTTCGTTAAGATGATGTTTTTTTCAATTTTAGGAATCGTAATTATTCTCTTATCAAAGGGTAAGAAGATGTTCATTTAGTTTTCACTTGGGTGTTCGATTCATATAACCTTTAAGAAAATGAAATTTGTCAAATTAAAATTCCAAAAGTTAGATTTGGAGGTGACATTTGAAAAAAAAAAATATTAAATAAACAAAATGTGTGATGGAGGTGGTTGATGAAATAATCATGAGTGGTTTGTAAATTTGTAAGAAGGTTAGAGTGTGATGAAGGTGGTAGGGATATTGATAATATTGGTAAGAGTGGTGAGGTGACGACGAGAGTGATCCCAAAGATGAAGATGGTTGCGTCACAACAATGATCCTTCATCTTTTAGTGTGTGTCCTAGTTTGTTTGTAGCTTGCGCATTTGACTAAAAAGATATAAAGTACTTTTCATTGGGTGTAAATGATATTCTAATCAAGGGCAACTCCTAGTGTATGCTAAGAAAATAAGGACTTTACGCCATTTAACTTGCTTGTGATTTCATACAAACACACAATTTATACATCATGCTACAAAGCTTACACATTCTAAATGCTTGGGTGGGGAAGGACGGGCATTTCCATAATCTAAGTAAAAGGTCGTAAGATAACATGACGTTTTTATGAATAAAAGAAAAAACTAAAGAAAAGAATAAAAGAAAAATTAACTACTTTTTTCTCCAAGACTAGAATAATAATTATCTCATCTAAAAATATGAACTTCCATCTCAATAATACACTTAATTATCTAACTATTTATTATATTATTTTCCATGCTAAAACTTCATTTTATAAACAAGTATAGTCTCCTACCTAAACAAAAACTAAACAATAAATATTAATAAGACAAAATTACAAAAAACGTCCTTTAGGTTTATATAAAATTACAGGTATCATCTTTTATCTTTCAAAAATACTCTAATCATCATTTATCTATGTTTTTTATAATAGATTTCGTCCTTTAGACTAACTGCTGTTAAGTTACTCTGTTAAGTCAAGGGTAATTTGGTCTTTTTACCTCTAAAGGACTATTTATGTAATTAAACATAAAGGACGTTTTTTGCAACTATTTTATCTTTTAATTAATTTATGCATTTTTGCAATTATACATATACATATGATTTTTATATATAACATAACATATATTATTTAATTATTTTCATCAACATTTAAATATAAATATAAATTATATAAATAGTATTATTATTTTTATACTTACGGCCTTAGCCCTATTTACTTTACCTTTAATATTTTTTACAAGATGTTTTTATATAATTATAGATTATTACCTTAAACTTGTTTTTTTAATCTAAGATATAATATGATTAACAGAGAGGATCACATATGATTAGTTTTTTAAATTAAGTTTTAGAGTTAAATTCGATTTTGCTCCCTGAGGTTTGATGAAAATATGTATTTTCCTCCAAAAGATTAAAAATATCAATTTACCTCCAAAGGTTTCATAAATTGTTTCAATTCTATCCAAAAGTTTTATAAGTTGTTACAACAAGAATACAAAAAATGAAACTTTTGGACTGAAATTGATACAAATGATGAAACTTTTGGATTGAAATTGATGTTTTGAAACTTTTGAAGGAAAATGGAGACTTTTGTCAAACCTTAGGGAGCAAAATTGAAATTAACTCTAAGTTTTAACTAAATTTCATGAACCGTTCCTCCCATGTTTTTTTAACTAAAAATATAATCTGTTTTTAGTAAAAGCGAAAAAAATAAAACTAAACGGAAAATAGACGTAAAAACATTAAACTACGCACGTAAATCATTAAAAACAATAACTAAGTCGATCTAGGACCTGCGCTTTTTGACGTGGCTGGTAAACTGAAAAAATAGGCATAAAAATGTGAAATCACGCACACACATGTTGCGGCTTGTTAACTCCGAAGTGTAAAACGAAAAGTTCGTAAAAAATTAAAAGTATAAGCGACCAAAGTTGAAAGTGAAAAATTATAAGGGTACAATTGTAAACGATGTAAAAGTATTAGAGTTAAAAATAAAAAAATTATAGATAAAAAAAACAAAAGTGGATACAACCACTTAATGTAAGGTACAAATCATGATACACAATGTATTTGATAATTAGTAATATATATAATATTTTTTAAATTAATATAAAGTTGTTTAGTGTCTAAATTTATATTTAACATAATAATATTAATACAAATTTAATAATATAAATTCAAATTAGTTAATAAATAATTATTAACTAATTATAATTTATATTATTAAAAGTTATGATAAAATTTATTAATTTGTATAATATATGTTACTTGTATATATTTATCAAAATAAAATAATTTAAAAAAATATATGTATAACAAATTTTGAAATAAAAGCTAATTACGAAAAACGTACTTTAAATTAGGTTTAAAGTTTCAAAAATAGTCCTTTAAGGGTAGAAAGACTAAAATGCCTTTGATTTAACGGAGAAAATTAACGCCCATTAGTCTAAAGGACGTAATCTGTTATGAAAAATATACATAAAAGATAATTAGAGTACTTTTTAAAGATAAATGATAATACCTGTAATTTTATATAAACATAAAGTACGTTTTCCGTAATTTTTTCTATTAATAATAACCCCCGTCGGTCATGCTTTTTGTATATTAGCCAGAGCCACACCCAACAACAACCTTCACCTCTCCCCGTCACCTCCTCTTTCTCTACGTTCAGTTCTAGGGTTCTTCCATTTCTCATTCTCCGGCCATCGGAATACCACCATCTCACCGGAATAACAACCTCTCCGTCAACAACACCACCGTAAACAACTTACCATGGCGACGGTGCCGTCGAAGCACCACCAACCACTGCATAACTTCTCATTCCCCTTCCTAAAGTGGGGACAGAGCAACAACCACTGCCGCCGGCGCCACCGCACCTCTCCTTTCACCGACGGCTCCGACTCCGACCTCAACAACCGCCGAAAGCCTCACCAGTGCCGTGACGACGCCACAATTGACGGAGATACCGGTGGCGTGTTGGTGGACGGCGGCGACGGCAACGGGAAATTGATCGAGGTTGATGTGGCTACGGCGGCTAATGGAGACGTGAAGCCGTGGAATCTGAGGCCGAGGAGGTTCGTGATCGATGCGGTTGAAGGTGGCGCGGCGGTGGCCGGGGTGGCGAGTGTGAAGGTAGGGCGGGCGGTGAGAGGCGGAGCCGCGGCGGCGACGGAGGAGGAGGAGGAGGAGCAGGGGAAGAAGAAGAAGAGGAGGTTATGGATCTCGTTGTCGAAGGAGGAGATTGAAGAAGATATATATGCGTTTACTGGCTCGAGACCTTCTCGAAGACCTAAGAAGAGGAGCAAAATCGCACAGAAACAACTCGATGTATGCTGTTGATGCTTTAGGTTTGATTTGATTGTTCATCTGTATGATTGAATTCTTATTTATGCTTCATATTGTTCATATTGCAGAATGTTTTCCCTGGATTATACTTGGTTGGGGTTTCTGCAGATTCATATCGAGTTTAATCTCTCAAGGTATAATTTGTTGTTCATGTGTTGGTGTGTTACTATCTAAATGTAGTTTCTGTATATTCATATTGTTGAATGTTTATGATTCTTTCATGGAGTTCATAATATCTGTTCATGTTTGTTCTCATGTCATCTTGTTAGGGCTTATTTTGATATATGCTTTCATCTGTTGCAGAGGCTGAGGTTACAAAGCAATGAAATCAATGGAATCACGATGTACTTGAAGGAGAAGGCTTTTCATCCTTTTGGTGAGGGCTTAATTTGAGTTATAATGCACTGATTATTTAGAAGTGACTGTTGATTTGAAGTATAAACAATATAGTTTCTGCTGTAGCTAGCTTTTGTGGTAGGTTTAAGATTTGGATATTAGGATATATGATAGGATATGAATGTGTAGATGGTTCAAACTAGTAGTTTATCGATGCTGTGATGTTCATACATGATTTTCAAAGTCTCTTAATTTGGTTTAGTCGTTTAGGTTAAGAATTATGCATTTATCTTTTGTGAACGTGAGTAACCCCGAGAGGGGTTTGTGTTGGGTATGGAACTTGTTTTGGCTCCTGTCACAAAGATAGAAACTTAATTGAAATGTCTAAGCAAAGATGGTGGATGTTGCAAATTGTTTAAAGGTGGTGTTTTTAATTATATTTCCTGAGTTTTCTATTACTATTTTTATGAATAATATCTTCCTAACACTCTGTTTGCCTGCAACAAAGTTTTACAAAAAAGCAAGAATTTTTATATATTTTGTAAGATTTGATAGTAACCGCCATGTCATATGCGTTAAAACCTAAATCATGGAATCAAACATCAGCTTTTGTAGTCCCGTCTCTTGCTTGAAGTTTGCGATGGTAAGAGTGATTTGTTTTTGATGTTCTTGTTAACCTTTGCTTTATGTGATATGCCTTAATGAGTGGTACAAGTTTCTTAGGTATGTTGGGTCAGTGGGGTTGCAAGAGGTAGATTGCACCATGATAGAAAACTTAAATAAACAATGTATTCAAAAGGGAATTTGTCGGATGCTATATTTTTATGTTTCTATCATCTTTATGCACATTCAAGTTGATGGTGTGATCAGATCACTGGACGCATGTTGCAAAATGGTTTTTGTACATGGAATCTTGGTTTTAAGGTCAGGTCAGTGATTCTTATAAGAAACATTCCTACTTGACTCTGACTCGATGTCCTCTATTTGATCATAAAAGGATTTAGAAGATATGGTCATTTTCACTATGAAAGAGTCGGATCATATAAAAACATTCAAAGAGATTATTAGACATGTAATGTTTGTGGGTTATATCGAAAATGGCTTGAATCGCTCCAGATCTTCTGCTACATGGTAATCAAATGAGAGATTTAGTATTGCCTGAGAAGATAATAACTTGATCGGATAATTAATTACAAAGCTATAAAATAAGGTATTTTATAGACACATTTAAATTTATAACGAAGTTTAAACTTTTATTTCTTGCATTTCTTTTATTAAATGAAAATAAGTATAAATAAGTAAATTAAATAATTAAATAAGTAAAATATAAATTTATATCTATATTATATAATACAAGACGGTTTTTTAGGGACACAAGTCAATTTCTTGTGAAGTGTAAACTTTTGTTTCTTGTGTCGTTAATATTAAATAAAAATGATTATAAGTAACTAAACTAAATAATTAAATATTCAAAATATAAATCATCGTATTCTAATAAATAATTAAAACATATTTAATTATAATATCTCAATCATATCTTATTTTAAAATATAATTTTATAATTTTTTATTTTCATTATTTATTATTTATAATTTTTAGACTTTTATCATTTATTATTTTAATTACTAACTAGATTATAACCTCGTGTATCACACGGGTTAAATAAGAAAAAAAATACTAGATATTTATTAGCGAAGAGTTAGGAAACTGTAAAACGTTACATATAAAGGTACTTTGATTAACTGTTAAAACATTTTTAATATTCTTAAAATTTTTGTTTTAAAAAGTTATTGCTTTGAAAAAAATTTCGTTTTGTTTATCAATATTTTATTCTTTAAAAACTACAGGCTTGTTTTGTAAAAAATATTTTTTATGTAAAACTTTTATTTTTTAAAAAGATTGATTATAAAATATTTCATAATTTAAAAAGGTTTTGTTGTTTTAGAAAAAAATTATAGTTTTAGACAAATTTGAATTTAAAAAAGTATATTTTTAATCAAAATACTTAGTTTTTATTTAATAAAAAATTATTTTTTAACAAGTTAATGATTAAAAAAGGATATGGATTTATAATATAGAGAGAGAAAAAGAAAAAATTGAAATATTAGTTATTTGACTTTTTAAAATGTAATAAATAGTTTGGGCGGGAAAATTAAGATGAGAAGGCTTGTGGTAATGTCATGTGGAAACACATGTAAAACATTATTAGGTTAGATGACATGTAGCCTATAAAATATTTATAAAATAAAATGTTTTTTATATGATAAAGAACTTTTTTCTCTAAGTAGGCCAAATCCATAAGAGTGAATAATCTAGTCAGAAGATGAGGACCTAGGCCCGAGTGCCCGACTGCCCGAGGAGTTTGCTGGTCGGCCCAAAGCTTAACCCATACAAATCCGAATCTTCGTTGTTAAAGGGTGGCAAGTCAATTTAATGGGCCTAAAGACGGTCAGCCCATTCTAATCAACCCATGTTTCTCTCTTTATTCAACGGCCTAGACCTTGATAGCCTAATTCTGTTGATCCAATTGAATATGCGAATACCCCGTCGTTAATCCTATTGGGCCAATTCATTTTTTCTTTTTTGTCACTGTAAAATTTTTAGAAGTCAAGTCGAAAGTCAAAACTCAAAATTATGTTTTGCTTAAAATGTGATGTAAAATTTGAAGTAAATTTTGCACTTTTTCATTGATTAATATCACAAATTACGTCCCAGTTATACAGATTGTGGTTACTTGTGTCAATTTATGGCGTATGAAATTTGATAACTACACATGCACATACATTTTTATTATGCCTGGCAAAACGGGCCGGTCGGGTCCGGCAGGTTAATGGGTTAGGACGGTTTCGGGTCACGATGGGTCATATAAAGAACGAGTCACTTTGGTTCCGGTTAGGATGGGTTTTGTTAAAGTTAAGTACGGGTCAGGACGGGTAGAAGCAGACATTACAGATGTATGTAATCATATAAGCTTCCGTGTTACGATCTCCACACCATTTCTATTATGATTATGCCTTCCATACACTCCTCCAATGAATTTTGTTCAACTTTTAATAATATCCAGTGGCCTAATACTGAAGGTGGGATAGAACTATTCCAAAAATTACAAAAAACTCATGATTAATCATGTTTCTTTAATCTCAGCAAAATTGCAACAATAGAACATATATATATTAAGAACAACGACCTGCATCATCAGCTCAATTCGTAAGCTTCTAAAACTTAGATTTAGAACCCATAGATTCTTTATCAAATTAAATGGAATCGTTGCAGCAGAAATTTGTTGATCTGAACTAGTAAGGAATCCAGATGAAGAACATGAATTCTGGTCTTGACGAGATATAAGAACACAACAAATCTTGAAGGAACCCAAATGAACGCAAAGACAAGGAAGAAGATGGGAAATGATAACTGAAGCAGAAGCTGCGATCCGACAAAATTTGATAAAATTCATCCTCGACCAGATGTAAACTCAATTGGAACTTGGAGCACCACCGATTGGCACTTGGATAGCAACTGGAATTTGCATTGACCTAGGATTTGGAAAAATTCAATTGGAACTTGAACCAGCAATTAGGGTTAGCATCAACCTGGAATCCAAATACTGGCCCATTTGACCCGTTACTTATGTTCTCTCAACCCAGCGTGACCCGTGTTTTTTTTCTTCTATTTGATAATATACCCAGTTAAACCCTTTGAAAATAATACACTGCCCAAAACAACCCACAATCTTATATAAATTGCCCAAATGAACCCATTTATAATTGGATGGGTTAGAATTGTCACGTCTAATTTTTATCACAGTTTGCTATATATTTAGGTTTGTTATATATTTAGGGGTATAAACAAGTTGGATTGGACTAATAAGTTAAGTTAAAGTTTGGCTTATTTAACCTATAACTTTGAGCTCGGTTTGATTGGTCAATTGTTGTGTGTGTAGAGCTATTATTTCCATTTTATATATAGTTATTTTGTATATGTGTAATTATAGTTATAAATAATTATATCTCTCTACTCTAATAAAATAATAAATGAGAGGGACACGTGGCAGTATCATATTTTTTTTCACCAAAATTTTGCTACCTCTCTCTCTTAATTAATAGTGCTATAATTACTAATAATATCATTTATTTTTTTATAGACTAAAAACCCTTGTAATAAATTAAAGAAAAGTTTTTTTTATTAATGTTATTTATAAAGAAATGAAGCTTTATAAAATAAGAATTTTTTTAAAACATCAAAATATTTTAAAATTGGTGTTTTTAAAAAATAAAATATTTATAAATAAAAAAATGTTTAATATTTTTAAACAAAAAATTTTAAAAAAGTTAATATCATTGTTTTATTACTTATATCATTACTAATACGTAATTTCAATTATATCTTATCTTATAATATTGTTTTATAATTAATAAAATTTTATTTTATTTAATTTTTTTATCTATTTAAACCGTGTACTACACGGGTTACTTGAGCTAGTTTATTATATATTTTCTTTTGTGGTAACATATGTAATAACTTTTATTGTTTTATTATTTATATAATTTACATTCTAGAATATGCTGTCCTCGAGGGACGAATCATTCCATTCACTTGTGAAACTGCTATGAAAATAGCTTTCTCTAAATCCACAACTAACTCTCTTTCGGGTAGGGTAACAAGAAAGTAAAAGCATATTCCAGGTCTAATTCTTGGTTCAAGTTTGTTTATTGAATGAGACTCAAATTTGACTCGAGCTCGGCTTAAGTTGATTCAGGCTAGCTTCTTACATGTTAAGTCTGAATAACTCTTATCACTAACATGATTACACCCCTTGCCTTTATATTAATAATGACATGCTTACTAAATCTACCCAAAATATTAGAAAATGTACGTAATGATATTACAAATTATTGTGTTTTGCTTTAATAAACTTAAAGAAAGTAAAAGCAGATCTATAATGATAATGTTGGTTAGCAGTTCAACTCCAATCATGCTTATGAAGCTTTGTCCCAAGTCTGCCTCCACAAAATTACCAAAATGCACCTCAATTTGTGTAGGAGTATCAAGGTCTAAATAGTCCATTTACATGCATGATCTCATATTCTTAATGCTACTGCAACTAATTAATCATGATTAGGAATCCCCCACACGTGCTAATTTAATTTAAACCTCCAAGTTGGGGGACTTGATCAGATATGATGTGTAATCACATGTTTAACAGCTAAGCCCGATCACATGGCCCAGATATGAATCGGCCCATTCGTTTTTTTTTTTTTTTTTTGTTTTTTTTTCAGATTCTATTATCAACAGGTCAACCTTCTCATTTAAAACCCTAACGGTTTTCTTTCTAAAATGTTTTTTTATATATATAATAAAAAAGTTATTCAAGTATAACTAATAATTGGTTTTCATGATCTGGATTCAAAGGAGTAATAGTATTCACAAATAACTATTCAGTAAATAAGACAGTATGCTTTTAATAAAAAGTTGGATATTCTGTTCAATATAATATTTGGGATGATATAATTGAACAAAAAATTTTATGCTCTATGACCATTTTTGTCATTGAGATTAGTGGTGAGTAAAGTCAATTCAATTTGGTTATGGGTTTAAGATTCAAATTGGGCGTGTAAGATTTTAGACTTTAAAACGATCGGTTAAGATAAAAACACCGTCTTGCATTTTGGTTATAGGGAAAGTCCGTTCAGTTAATAAGTCTGAATATAGTATAGTTATTTTAACATTATGTTGTGTAAAGGACTCGATAAACAAACTTAAGAGATATTTCGAAATGTCTGAATATGCTAGGAAAATGAAAAAAAATGTTTATTATTTAGATTTATACATTGTAAAAATGAATTAATGTCCTGTAAACGTTAAAATAATTGTAAAAAAAATGAAATACCGAGCTGGCTTTTCACAACTTTCGACATTACAATCTAGAAATAATTAACTTAATCATAGGTGCCAGTTGCACATGCTTCAGTGCACGTGTGGGTTCCCTGAAATGACCTGCCCAGTTATTATTAATTTTAATATTGTATTCGTTAAAATATACTCTTACGGATTTAGTTAATTACAATAATCGATTTTCCTAGATATTCATGTTTTAGTATTTATAAAGCATCTATCGTAAAGAAAAATCTTGTAAATCATGCTTTAGCAAAGCAATATACGCCTTTTAAGTCATGAAAAGATACGAGTTTTTTTTATTGTATTAAAATTTTAAAAGATTTATGAAGTCTTATTGATATTTAATAACGAATATTTCAATGAATTTACGTTTCTCAATCGGAAAATTGGATCACTGACGCGCCATCAACCCACCCGATCATCTCCAATACTCGAGTACGTGACTTGAGACCATTTTTAAAAGAAAACTCACCACAATTGAAAGAAAACCCCTAACCCAAACTGAAAATCTTTTTTTTTTATCACACATGTGACTTGCACCCAAAATCTTCCACTATTTTAGTAAGATCTTGGGATACCACAACTCAACCACTTGCGTTAAGGATTATTGGTATTAATTTTAATGAATTTACTTGTTAGTTACAAAACTTATTAGATTATATATCAAGTCAAAAATGAATTTTTAGGAATGAAGGAAAACAATATCACTCATGAGTTATAAAAAAAATATATTTGATAAAAATATGTCTACATTTAAAAGGATTATAATTACACTCATGTTGGGTAAGTATACATAAATACTTTTCGCTCATCAAAAATAATTAAAGAAAAGTTTAAATAAAAAGATAAGTGTAAAAAGTAATCTCAAGTATTCATCTCTTTAATCAATAGTTAAAATCAAATTATAAGGAGAAGTTTATTATATGTGTATTTTATGAATAGATACTTTTGTTGATTTTTTACAAGTTACCTTATTTTTTTAAAATGTTTATAACTTTTATGTACGGCATTATTTTTTTAATAAAAATTACACCATAAAAATTAACGTTATTTTATCTTTAATACAAGTATAATATTGTTATATAAAAAAATAAAAAAAAATTATATTTTTAAGCTCATATAATGAATTGCACTAAAAACACAATGACTAGATATGAGCTTAGAAATATAATTTTTTTATTACACACAACTTAATACACTATTAAACCGTTAATCAGAGTCTATTTATACCTTAGCAGGATGAAATAATTCAAAGTTATGAGTTAACATCAAACTCATGGTCTCACTGATAATGATAATCTGTAACTAAGTAAACAATAACATGATTACGTACATTTTAATTATAAAGTTGCATATAGAAGAAACTATGTGCTATAAACATGTCTTTTTTTCTAATCTAATCGTTGTTTTAAGTTCAGATTAAAGTTAATATAATAACATTACTACCATTATTCTGCCAGTAGTTCTTTTATTTAAATATCCAAGCTACAAATTTATTGGTTTAATTACATTACATTTTATGGGTGGAGGTTGAGCATAGATGTAATTAGGTAGGAGTTAGAGTGATGTGATCATCTCAACCAAAAGTCATGAGTTCGAGTCTTGATGAAGACGTACAACTCCTTAATTACCTAGCTAGGTGTTATTCAGTCTATTCTAGTTAATCTAGAAGTTTTGTTAAAAGAAATTACATTCCATCATTCTCCCTCAATGGCGTGTAATATATTGTTTTATAAATACTCAACTCAAAGTTTTATTGTCAATATATTATGCATTATTGGCATTTATGTTCAGAATTTATTAACCCATTATTATTTGGAAATATGCAGCTGCAAGAGGATCCAATGTCGATTAAACAATAATTATATAATAAAAATTAGACACTTCGAAATGAAAAGGAAGCATTCATAGATTCTTCATTTTGGGAATAACCATATAGATCAATAGGAAATTTTTTTATGTACAGTTTACTTTTTTTTAACGGTCAATGAATAATTTTTAAGCCTGGTTATCCGGGTAAACCTATTGGCGAAAGGCAACTCACACCCATGAACACAGACAGCGCCGGTGACCGTCCCGCCCACCATTCCAGGGGAAACCACCGCCTAAAGGCCCACCGTGATAAAAACTTTGGCCCACTTGAAACATATTGCACAAAATGAGACTTGAACCAATGACTTCTATTTTGAAAAGTTATGAGTGTCTCCTACCAAACCAATTAGGTTCATAACCCAATAATTTAGTGGAAATATATTAGTAAACTGTCCCTAAGACAGTTTGAAATGAAAAGGAAACATATTCTTATGGTTAAACTATAAAATGATATAAATTTCAAAAAATTCATGAAGGAATGCCTATATCGGTCTCAAGCATTATTCAAGAGATAAAAAGTAATGTCTGGATTGTGGATGAAAAACCGAGCTAAATTGGAGGGCTATTCTTGGGAGGCTTGGAGTAGTTTTAACATCCAATGTTTATTATAAATTCATGTTTTTCCTAATTTAATGTTTTTTTCCTTTTTGTATTTTCTTTTCTAGCTCCTTGCTAGTTTTTATGAAATCTCCGCCGTTCAAAAAAGAAGAAAAGTAATATTCCAATTGTGTCAAGCTTGTTATAATAGACTAGTACATGCATTGAGTCAGAGAATGGAAGGGGAGAGTCGTTGTACATAGATTGGTATAAATGGGTACATCTCTCATGTCAATTAATTATTATAAGCGTAAATGTTGAAAAATAAACTATAGAATTAAATTCTTTTAATGGCCTTAACCCTGAAATTCTGTTAGCAACGGTCCTCGCCTTAACTAATTTTGTCTTATTCAATAATATATGAAAATTGTGAGAACTGATTGTGTAGATAGACATTTTGATGCTTAGAGCAAGAATTAATATATTTAAAATATAAAAGTTAAACCTTTCTTACATAGTAAACTAATTAAATAAGTATTTAACCCTTATAATTTTTTTATACACAGTTCAAAGTTCCCTGTGCAGCTATTTACAAACTTGATAATGTGATTAATTTGTTTAGAAAAATAAGTTGTTATCGTTACTCAACCACTTTGGCCTTGGCTTATTGCTATCTTAGTAAGCAATGATGTTACCAAATAGACTTATTTGTTACAAATCTAATTATCTTGATGTATAGGTAAAAACTACTTGGTGAAACTAGGAATTTACAAGTATAGTGTGTCAAAACGGTTTTTCTGAATAAGAGAAAAATAGCTCAAAGAGAAACATAGTTGAAAAACGTTCTAAAAGATTAAGCTATGAAAGTGATGAGAGTCTATAGCTTTTATGTGACATTAATCACCCAAAAATAAAACAAGTTGATTTTATTGAAAGTGTGAAGTGTTAGAACCTCTTAGTGAGAAAGAAATCGATCTTGCACAACTTGTCTTCATGAAATAAAAAAATTATGGGGATATTTAAAAGAATTTGTAATCATATCCTTTTGACAATGGATTTGGAACCAAGGTATCATATTATTGCAATCCTAGTCCACATAATAATTATTGCGAACTGACCAAAGTAAGAAAGAAAAATATACCGATAAAGACGTTTTCTTAGTAATATAATCATAGTTCTTGAAATTATAAGCGGTAAGATGGCACCCCAAATACGACTAGTGGAGGGTGTCTAGAGTCAATTTTGGCTAAACCTTAAAAAATCTTGTTGCCATGATGTTATTTTAAATCATATTAGCCATCATCCTAACATAAAAATTCTTGTTCATAAGAATTCATGTGTTGTGACAAGTTCATTAGAAAAATAATAGATTACTCCAATAAGATGTCCTTATACAGTACTCAAGGTAATGTCAAGATTGCATAAACAATATATATTTTACTATGAATCGAAATGAAGTTTACTCTATAGAATGTAAAGGAAAAAACTTGTTAATCCAATAGGAATTATTGTAATTTATATTAATATTGTAGCTTGGCCTAAACTATAGTTATATTTTGAAGACATGTCAAATAATTTATATGATTAGAGAATAGATAGCATGATTAGCCAACTTAATATATTATTAGATTTAGGGACAAGTTGGAGCACCTAATGATGAAAAGATTTAAGGTTGTTCGTTTATTAATTTATTTAGTAATAGTAACAAGGGGTAGTTTTGACCATTGACCAAACTAACGTTCGCACGTGCGAGGCAAAAACAATGCTTTGCTGTTAGTGTGCTGTTTGAGATTAGTGGTATGGTTAGCCACGTACGATTCACATGACTACTAATCATGGTGCCCCATGCAACTTGGCATTCTAATGTCATTATTAATATTATTATTTGTAAATCTTTAGTTAAAAGAATCTTAATTTTTAATCCTCTTCTCACGTTCGTGGAGGTTGCAAAACATAAATTTGAATCCTCTTCTAACGCCCATATAAATTGTAAATGCTCTTTGTTTTAGAAGAAATATGTTTTTTAAAAGAAATAACTATGTGTCCTCATGTAAACATCCTTGTGCTCCTATACGTCAAACGTTTAAATTCTACAAGTTACATGTATTGATGGTTAATAAGAGTAGCTAGTTGTTTTGAAGAAGAAAATAGCTTTGTTCATTAATATATTCAACTGTGTAGCGAATTAAAATTCTACTATATAAATATTTTGAATTTGAAATCTTTGTAATTTTCTTTTAACAAATGACTATCACTACCTGTCACATGTTCAAAATAATGTCACGCCAAAATATACATTTTCTTTATCCTTTTTTCCTACCCATATCCTCACAATGCAACTGATGAATCTAATAGAAGGAGGCGTATGAGTCGCCAAAGGCGGTCGAAAATGATGTTATCGTGCTAATTACCAATTTAATACTCAATAAAGACGACGAAGGCATTGACACCTACACGACTCGAAAACAAGGATGGTGATGGACCGATAGTATTTGGTTTTGACAAGTAATGCATTGACAATGCTCCATCGTGGAATAGACGGCAAGGTGTAGTTTGTGTGGATGTGAGACTATGTTAGAGGTGACACTAGTGTCGAAATCGAAGGTGTGTAGGCTAACGCTGACACCTACGAGCCTTTGCGTATCTTGATGGCTTCATTTTGAAGGTGTGTTATCTCTTTGATTGTTGATTCCATCTATGTGTGACTTTATGTGTGAGTGGTGTGGATTTTAATTTGTATTATAAAAGGTATATATTGGTGGGGAACATAACATCTAACTACAATTAAATCGAATGACCAATTTCAAATGAGTCTTTTTCATGTAACACATCACTTGTTGCAAATGTGGATGAGTAGGGATATATTAAGAATAGGATATTTTTAGAGTACGTTAAAACACAAAATAAAAGTGACAATGGATTAAATAGGATATTTTAGAGCTCTAAAACGAAAAAATGATATGTGAAAGATCTAGAATTTTTATAAAAAAGGCTTATGTTTTATCACAAATTGTCCAACGATAACACTTTAAAAATCCTAAAAATCGTCATTGTTTATAACGATAACACTTGAAAAATGGCCTGAGTTCTCACCTTCCCTTAGGCATAGAAACTATTGAGTCATCCCTACACCATCTATACAATATTTAGTTGAGTATCAAACCTTCTTAACACAAGTAGTTAAACCACTTTAGGCAAGATTTAATCGTTTCACTCGTGTATAACTATTTTTCACTGTATTCAGGTAAGATTTAATCGTTTAACTCGTGTATAACTATTTTTTTTTACTGTTTTTAGTTTGGTATCGATAAGATAAAACCATGATATAAAACTACCACCATGTGAAAAAGACGTGTGACCAAAAATATCATGTGTTAGAGCCATAATAATGTACGCACAAAAACTATACATGTGGGAACCAACCTCTTTATGATTCAATGATGAAGACATGAATGGACCTAACTCATAACTCCCTTCTCGTTTCAAATTATTGGAACCTTGCACCCCAATTATTGCTTTTATATTTTCAGACCCCACCAAATGATCTTGATTTGAATACACAATAACATATTATTAATCACAAATAATTTCTATTTTAGTAGGCGAGAAATTTATCTTCCTCCCGGAATAGAAAATTATATATATTTTTTAACAACCAAAGAATATTATAAGGTCGGTCATCTGGATAAATTTATTGGAGAAATACTACCCATGCACGCGAACACAAACAACGCTGGTGACACGGTCCACCCACCTTTTTAAAGGAAAGCCATCACCAAATGCTTATTGTAGTAAAACTCCTGTTTCATTTAAAGCATATTGTATTAAGTGATACTTGAACTTATCAGCTTTATTTTAAAGAACGATAAAAAATCTTATTTGATATTAGTTTTTTTTAATTTTAAAGCCGAATAATTAATTATAAAGTAAGAGATTTTTATCCCTCGGATTTTCCTTTTTCCAAATTCATGCGAGTTATCAATAAAAAAGACTAAACCAATATTTGTCAATATATAATATTAACATGATTTTTGAATTGAATAAAACAAAAAAAGAAAAAGAAAAGGAAAAAGACAAAGGACAAAATGGTAAATAGACATGGAACAAGTTGATTGGAGGAATATTTGATATGAAACTTCACCCTCATGGGATTGGCCCAAGTTCACGTGAGTTCACATGGGGTGGGAACGAAGTGGCCTCGTACGGACCTATGAGAAAAACCACTGTTTGGTGGGGACCCACACGAGATATAATTGAGGTTAGATGGAACACGTGGGACTCTAAGCACGCAACGCTGGGGACACCTAATCATCGTCCGACATCATGTCGGACCACACAACCGTCTCTCTCACGCATCTTTTTGAGCCTTCCTTTCACTTATTTTTTCTTTAAAGACCTTTTTTTTAATTATTATTATAATAAGAATGCGAACTCACATCTGCTAGATTGAGGTATATTATTTATTTGTTTGAAGAAAGCAACGTTTCATTGGCAAGGGTCTAGGTAGCAAGGTTCGAAGAACAGTAGCCCTGGATGGGGATGAGCTATGAAATTTGATGGTAAAAACTTTTATTTTGATAAATATTGTTTTAACAAGAACCCATCAAAATTTAATTTTTGTGAAATTTTACATATGAAATTCAGGGTAAAAATAACACGATTTTAAGATGATGACTACATTTGGCAGTTTTATCTTATCTCTTCAAAAATTGAATTTTGGATATTTGATCATTCTTTTTATCCGGTTCACGAAAAACACACAGAATAATTTTAAGTTGTATTTGATGGATGTATTCGGTAGAACCACTTGAATAATTTTTAATTTGAAAGTGCACACACAACTATTAGATTATCATGGTTGTTTAATCGAATTTCATTATTTAAAATTATAAATAGGTTAGGGTTATAGTAAAAAAAAAAAAAAAAAAGGTATTCAATTTAAAAAACCTAAGAAAAATTATGTGCTTTACATGTGTCATTCTGTTGTTTTATAGAGTAGTGTATTTTAGTTATTGTGTTAAATACGTCAGATTATTATATATTATACATTTATTGTATCAATTATGAATTCATTATGTTATATATTTTATATTATTTGTTATATATATATATATATATATATATATATTCATCATTTTGTTTTATATTTTGGATCATTTTATGTTTTATTTTTATCATTGTTTTTATAAATAATATAAACTTGTTATCTTTCATTGTGTTTAACAATTAGAAATATACAATGATGTACTTTTAGCAATGTATTTTACAGAATTATAATGTTCAAGATAACACAATTACATATTGTGTTATTTTGTCATCGTTTTTAATGTATTTGTTAATTAATTGCTAATTTATTATTGTGTTTTACATATTAGACATTCACAACAATATAATTTCACCATTATATTTTTTTAAAATTTATCATTTTAGAAAGTCATAATAGTATTCAGAAAAACAAAAATAAGTAACAAAAAAAACACAATGAACAATACTAAATGATGAGATATAACCTTAAAAACATAAATAAAAAGTTATTACCTTTTATATAATAATACTGTACTTGTTTTAAAGATAAAAAATGCGCGTTTTTATTGTGTAACTTTTATTAAAAGATAATATAATACATAAAAGTTATGAACTGTATTTGGAGTTGCAACAGGTTAGCAAATGAGTTACGGTCTCTGATGAAAGTCCACATATCAACACACGAAGCCTTGTACATTTACATGGTGTCTTCGTTAGAATTATCTTTTAAGAATTATTATATAGGTTTATGGTTGGTTTTGATAGATTAAGGAGTTGAATCACCAAAATACTATAATAATGGCCTGGATAAAGGTTGGTGAAAATTTGGGGTAGTGTTTTTCACAAGTCTGAGTCTAGCTTAACTAAGGTTTGGTTCAGCTTGGTTTATAAACGAGTCGAGCCGATCTGATTCGGTTTGTAAACGAGCCAACCGAAAGTCAACTTGGTTTATAAATGATTCGAGCCAAGCTGGCTCATGAGTCGATATTGAGAGAGTTTTCTGGAGCTTATTTAGAGAGAGGTTCAAGCTATGGTTTATTTTGAAAATTCGTAGATATACTGTTGACCATTGAACAACATATATTATTATATATTTTAGTTGAAATTATTGAAATTAGAATATAAACTAAAATTTATATTACTATTGTTATGATAAAATGATGAGTAAGCTAAAAAAAATATATCACTCACAAACAATTAACTATATATATATGTGCATATATATATATAAAGAAAGTTAAACTATTCAATTTAAAAAAGAGCCAGCTTGAATTTAAACGAGCCTAGGAGACTTGATTTTAAGAAGGTTTCGAAAATATGATGTTACGGTTTTTAATAATTAAAGGAAGTTAATGAATTTATTCCTTAAAACTTTATTAAAATAAAAAAAGATTGTGTATTTAATCTCACCTATAATTAAAATATGTATTTTAGGTTGAGTCAATTGTTTTTTTATTATTTATAATAAGTTTTTTTAATGTAATTTCATGTTACATACTCAAGTTATGAAGATTATTAGATCGTCAATGATCTAATTTGTCTTTAAAAAAAGCGATGGAAATGTGTACGTGGAGAGCACGCGCGCCGAAGTAAAGTGGGAATATCAAATGGGATATAATAGAGGAGTAGTTCAAATGATTATACAAAGAGTTGGTGTCTGCTAACTGACAGACATGATGACACGCACGGCTTTTGTGTATGTCCATGATGTCATATCACGCGCCCTTTTTCTTTGTGTAACTTTAATCCCATATTTCATCTTCAAATTTAACCACAAATTACTTTCACAATAAAAAATTATTAAAAAAAAATTAATATTCAAACTCAACACTCATCCATGAATATATATATGTATTCAAATAAGCTATTTGTTTCTTAAAAGAAAAGTAATATAGAGTTAATAACTTCAAAAAAATAGAAAAAAAGATAAGAAGCGTATGACTTATCTTTCGATTTATCCAATATCTATGAGAAGTCGAATCGCTTTACAAACTAATATGCATATTTTTACCTACACTTTATGCATGAAATTGTTTACCGCGCATGATTTCTTATTCCTGTTCACTTCAAACAACCTTTATAATACGTATATTATACATTTAAAACTCAAATTAAATTTTTTCATTAAAAAATTTTAAATCTATAGACATAGTCGACTATAAATCCTTTTCTTAAATTGACTTGCATAGCTCCCTGTGATTTGCAAAGTTTACTCTATTTTATATATGATCTTTGCATACATACTTAAATTCAAATCTCTATAATAAAAAGAGAAATGAGAAATGTTCAAATAGAAAGAACTTTAAAACTTAAAAATATAAAAAAGTAATCTAAACAATTAATAGTTGAGATTAAATTGTAGGAAAAAGTTTGTTGTAATGGTTTTTTTTTTACAGGAATAGCCAATTTTGTTGATTTTTTACAAGTTCACTATTTTTATTAAATGTTCATAACTTTTATGTATGACGCTATTTTTCATAAAAATTACACAATAAAAACGAGCATTTTTTTATCTTTAAAACGAGTATATAATTGTTATATAAAAAATAAAGAAAAAGGTTAAATTTTTAGCTTATATATCGTCATTGTGTCATTAGTGTAGTTCATTATGTCTTTTTGTTAATTATTGTGTTTAACTGAATACTATTGTGTTTTTTTTAAATAATGAATTTTAAAAACATAAGAGTGGAATAACATTGTTTTGTATCTCTAATATGTAAAACACACTAATAAATTAACAAGTATAATCTAATGCATTAAAAACAATGACAAAATAACATAATATTTCATTGTGTTTTTTGGTCGTCATTGTGTTTTGATCGTCATTGTGTTTTGATCGTTATTGTGTTATCTTGAACATCATAAGTTTTGAAAAATACATTAATGAAATAACAATCATTGTGTACTTCTAATTGTAAAACACAATGATATATAACAAGTTTTATATAATTTATAAAAAATTAATAACAAAAATAACATATTGTGTTATCTTTAAAACTATAAGTTTTGAAAAATACATTGGTGAAAGTATATAATTGTATACTTAATTTTAAACATAATGATAGATAACAAGTTAAATCTACATAAACAATGATAAAAATAACCTAAAATTATATAAAACGTAAAACACATTGATGAATACATATAACAAATGATGTAAAAATATATGACACAATAAACTAATATTTGACACTATGAACTTATAAGACACAATAAGCTGATTTATTTGACACAATTACTAAAATGTCATACTTTTTAAAACAATAGAATGATATTAATCAAGTCTACAATCCTTCTTAAACTTTTTAGATTAAAATATTTTTTCAATATAACAGTATCTTAATAATAATTAATATTTATTTATATACTAATTTGTTTAATCACTTAATATAGATAAAAGTAACAAATATCTATTGCCAGACTAATGATCAAATCATTTTACAATTTTCGAAAAATAACTTTTCAAATTTTGGAAAACCCTTTTACGTCTCATATTTTAGGTAAATAACCTAACAAGGGATTTTCTTTTTCCTTTATATACGTGTGTCTCATATTATAATTTTTTTTATCTTGTAATTATTCGAAAAAGCAGGCGTATATTAATTTTAAACGAAAAGGTGAAACTGAAAACTTGCAAAATAAATGTGTAAACGACATGCTTTATTTCGCCCCAACTTTCTATGCAAAGACCATGCGTCCTATTTAGAAATACTTTTAATCAAATACTATTTACTTTAGGTCCTTTAGGAGTCCTTAAAAACATTTTGGAGGTAAAATGGTATACACAATAATCAAATGATTATAGGTATAAATTTAAAAAAAAATTCCCAAAATATTTTCTCCTTTATTAAATCCTTCAAAGTGTCCCTCAACTAATTTATTCTCAAAATGTCTCGTCTAGATAAAATGTCGACGCCTCCTTAAACAGGTGGCGGGAGTTTATATAGCGGGTCATTCAAAATCGTACGCGTGTCTTTTGTGGTGGCGGTGCCTCCACCGCTCTGGAGGGCGCATCCACAAAACACGTGTACGATTTTGAGTGGCTAGACGTCGGGTCCTATCTAAGGAGGCGTCAGCGCCTTGTCTGGAGATGACATATTGAGGAAAAAAAAAAGGTATTAGGGGGAAGGGATAATTTTTCATTAAATCTTATAAAATGCAAGTGTGATGATTTACAAGTATAGAAGGTTCAAAATAAAGATTGTGTGTTTACTGATAAAAGAATATTTAAGAAACATATAAAGTATTGTTTTTTCATTAAGGTTGACGATTCAAGTCTTATAATAAAGACCTATGTAAATTTAAATGTATGAGTTGATAAATATATGTTTATTCTTCTACAAAAATTACTATATTAACTTTTATTTACATAAAAAATGACGTTAGAACAATAATATGTAAACATACAATACCTTTGAATCTTTTAGATCTCATAATAATAATAGTAATATAATATATAATAAAAAAAAGAAAAAGAAAAAAAAGGGCCCACGTGTATATAAACAAGATATGCTGGGACACGTGAGATCTAGGAGGGGGAGGTTCCTACCCACGTGAACACCACTCTCCTCGGTCGTCTTTGGACCCCCACGCATGGCTCGGCTCCGGCTTCAGCTATCCGCTTGGAGTTTGTATGTGGCTTGACATTTTTACCCCTGTAAAGACATTTCGTAGTTGACAATTCTACCCTTTACCACCCCACTTTGGGTGGATTTTCACATGTACATGACTTGAAAAGCTAATCCTCATGTTGCAACTGGCCTAAAAAAATTAAACAATTTAAAAGTATTATTAATGTCTTTATCCCCAAAAGCTTATTGTTTACTTTCCCAACAAAATAAAGAACAGGTTTGTTTTTTCTTTTTGGTATAATTTTGTGTTTTATTGGAACGAAAGAATTGAGATATGGCAAACTGTAATGAAAATGAGACGTGTGCAGGCAGCGAGCTAATGTGGAGGCTCTAAGAGAGTGGCACACCACTCCCGTAGTCCCGCCAAGACATTAAGCGCTTGGTGCTTGTGAAGATTTTAATTAGTGTGAGTAGTTTTTCTCTTTTTTTAAGTATATAAATTGAATTCAAACGTTAGTGAAGTGAAAGGGATGAGATCATTTTCTTGATTTATTGATGTCTATGTTGAGTGGAGATGGGTTGAAGTTATCACATTGCTTAACAAATTTATATAATGTTAAATATTGATGTAAAAATGATTTGTAAGGATGTATTGATGACGAGGTCCTTGTTTTTGCCGAAATGAATTTAATTTAATTAGAGCATTTAAAGCGTAAGTGATTTTTTAAAATTTTTGATAACTTTAAGGTTACAAAACAAAACATATGCAAATGACTTGTATGAGTACAAAATTTGGGTGAAAGTTTGTTGTTACATACAGTGTACATGCTTTTTTGTATTCTTTAATAACATATAAAATTTGATGTGGCATTCCACGTGTACATAAAGTCTACATTATGTGAAGAATTAAACTTGAATTGGTGAATTACCTTGATTAACCTAAAAAAAAGTATTGCACTAAATGGATATTGGATATAGTTAGGTACCCATTTTTACGGTTGTTATAATTTTAACATGATCTTTATAAAATTACATGTAGCATATTTTGCAAGCATATTAATAACATATATGATTATTTCTGATCAACTTTTATTTTAGCAGGTTGTAGGTTGTTTTCACTATTTTGAACACTTTAAAATGATGTTACCATTGATTGACATGAATTAATAAAACACATTTTTAAATCAATCACCTTTCTATAAAACGTTACCCATATATATAATTTACGTATAATTATTGGAAATTTATATTTTTTAAAACTACAAAAGAAATCATAATAGAAAGTGTTACATTATTCGTTAAAAATAATAACTCACCAAATAGCCAGATGAAGGAGTACAAACATGCTATATATCAATAGGAAAATTAATAAAACTAAAATTACACCATAATGTAATGTTCAAATTAACTAACTTTGCCTAGCTCCTTGCTAGCTTGTTTTATATATAATATGATCATCCATGTGAAAAACTATACAATCATACGTATCACTACATATGAACAAACAAATGAACAATATTCACTTATTGGTTTCACAATAAATAGACATAGATCCATCTTGCTGTTCAAAAAAAAAAAGGTAAAAAAAACTCACTTAGAAATGACAAACTACTAAAATAAAACAAGTAAGGTTTAAACTTTCAGTAAAACATAAGTTTGTTAGAATATTGATTAAAAGTAAATATAAACAATTATTACTTATATCATTTATGTTAATTGATACGATATTGTAAGTACCCAATTTGACTTTGTTTTTGATTTATGTCGCTGTTTGAAAAAAAGAACGTTACGAAAAGAATTAAAATGTTCATTACTATGATTTATACCTAAAATTATGTTTTATGACGAAATATGTATGCGTCGATTTATGTTTGCAGCGGAGTAATTTTTCAACGCAAGTGTGCCCCTTATAATAGCTTCTTACGTGTTCACGTGCTCTTATAGAAATGCATTTATTTATAATTTATAAATATTTATATTTACATAAGTTTTTAAAATTAAAAATAATTTTAAATAAAGTTTTATTAATAATATCTTCTTCATTTCAAAAAGTACTAGACATGCTAGCGCAAATGGATGACATTTGCTACGTAAACGGAATATGTGTAGCGACCTCATGCGAATTTTGTACATATAAACCGGTTTAAAATATAAACTGGACAAAAAAGTCATTGTTTTGTACATATAAACTGGTTTAAAACATAACTGATCTATTTATAATCTATAAGAATTCTTTTATTACTTTTTTTAAAAGTCGAACTGAATCAACCAGTTAACCAAGAAGCATAAATGTCAATGATCGCCTACAAACAAGCAAACGAACAGGACAAATAAATCTACAGTTGAGATGAATAAAAAATATTTATGAGTATTTCCTCACTTTGCTAACCTCTTGAGACTATTGTTGGGGTAGTACCATAAAACACCTTATCTGGTCACTATTTTTTTTTCAAAGCATTGCCATTTATATAATATTACACAACTTTAAAACATAAAGTCTTGTTTTTTACGGTTATTCGTCTGAACAACAAAGTAGCACAACAACATGTAATGTTTGAGCTTTTCCTCAACCGAGAAAAGGACCAATTATATTATCCACACATTAAAAAGAATTTGAAAGTGACACCTTCTTAAGTTTTAAGTGTTTTCTCAAACTCTCCTATTGATTTTTCATCCCTTTATACGTCTAATGTATATAATAATTTAAATATTGATATTATAATTGATTATTTTTATCTTTATATCAATTCCTAAAGCTTGTTAAAATAAATAAATTACCGGTGATGTTTACACCATAAATTTAATTAACACACTTGTTTCTCAATAAATATATTAATTTTCTGGAGTGACTTAAACGTATCCACAATTATTTTTAAAGTTCTTACCCTGAGTATGCTTCAATTATTTCTTGAAGTTCTTAATTTTATCAAAAAATCACTTTAATATAAGTTCTGAACGTAGTCTTTTAAAATAATATAAAATAAATTTAACAACATTATCATAACTATAAAAAACATATTATCGAAGTGCCATATATCACGTGAATTATATAGTATAACAGAAATGATAATAACATACATGAATTATATATTGTTGGTGTATATATTTCTTCTATATATTAGTCTACAAGCAGTCGTCATATTAAGATATGCTCGATCCACTTAATTTTTATAACATGATACAGGATCAGTCAAAAAGTAATAGATTAATTATTTTATCTATTTTTTTTTACCATCAATGAAAGATCGATTTAGTCGTACAAAATAGAAAGAAAAAACTAATGGGATGCATGAAACAATCAACATTCAAACAAATAATGCACGCTACACCTGATAGAGTGGGCACAAACTCAAAGAGGATGAAATAATAGACCAAGGATCATATCCGCACGCCTTTGATCTAGAGAACACTTGGCTTTTTCTTATCTTCTTCCCTCCCCAAGAGTAGCCGAAGCAGCCTCATCCTCAAGGGGACTCCGCCCGCCCTCGAGTCAACACCTATTGCAATCCCCCGGTTGGTCCCCCCTGCTCTTTGATGAAGAGAGACGGAGCACCCTTTTTGAGAAAGGCTGCAGCCTCAATCGGTTTTAGACCCACGAAAAGACTTGTGTTTTTAAGTCTTCAGCTATCCTTAAGTAGAGAAATTTTACTTTTTAAATATTTTAAAGTTCCTTGATGTAATAACTAGATAAACCATAAAAAAACATAAAACAAAACGTGACTTCTTCCATTCTTTTTTATGATGCTCGTCTTACATTTTTCTCTAAATTTAATTTTTTTAATTGCTCGTTTGTTAATCACATATACACATTTAATTTATCAAATCTTTATTAATTTAATCATGTGATGTTGTGACATATATATTATATATTTTCAATTTCCATCTCTTAAATTAATTATTTGTATAACATCACTCTAATTATGAACACAGTTATTGGACCACAATGTAATTTTCTCTATAAATTCAATTGAATACTAACAAAAATAAATTAAACTAGGGAGTTTTCACACAAAAACTATTCCAAAAGTTCAAAACAAAGCAAAATAAAAGGCAAAGTGGGGGGTTGGATTGGGTGTGGGTGGGGTCCACAGCAGGTGGAACGGATATTGATTTGTCGGGTTGGATCCAATCATAAAAATGATGAATCTACTCATGATGACACAATGGATGGACTTGATGAGGCTATATGATTTCGGGTCCCACATATGATGTCCCTTGTTACCTGTGGATGCTCATGCTCATGCGTACAACTTCATTGTTTCTTTTTATCAAATTTAGACATAATGTATTTTAGCTTCTATAGTATTTACCCTTTTTTTTTTAATTTTTACGTCTAATTAAGTTATTAACGGGCTATTAGTTCATATAATTATCTTCATTACTTGAGTATAGAAATTTAGAGCGCTAGGCTAACACATACTCAAAAGAAAGCTCGTATATTAGTTCGTCTCTATTAGTCCCGAACCTAATAATACCTGTAGGAGGAAAGTTATCTTAAGTGAGAAAAATTACTAGTACAACTTGAAACCCTTTATGTTTTTGTTTCATATTAGACTTGAGCCCAACACCTCCTCTTATTTTAATAAAATATTAAGTTACCTCACGTTAACCATATGAGCTAAAAATCGTTAGTTTTAATAGTTTATACTAAATTCACTTCTTTCATTTTATCAACTACATCATTGATTACTTTTTCCTCATATGGATGTGTTAAGAGTTCTAATCTTATAACAAACATTATTGTTAGTTTATGAGTAGTTTTAGAAAACACATTGGTTAGGTATTTTACAAATAAGTATAAAACCATACTTAGAAAATTAGGTTTTGAACATAATCAACGTGATGTTGAGATAGGGATAGTAGTTCAAACATACCATTTTGTCTCTGACAAATCCGTGAGCCGCATTGTCTTAGATTTATGGGACGAAAAGATGTCACATGTCGTTTAATGAATATAAGAATACCTTATGTATGAATCTTTTCCTTATGCTGGGCCTTGATTAATATGGAAGAACTTATAAAAATCATAATATTATAATAAATGATAGATAATTTTCGATATGCTAAAACTAATCCAGCCTATTATTAAAACAAAACAAAATAGCCATTGTCTATTGCAATACCACTCTCGTAGTCTCGTCTCAAACAATTTATTTTTCTTCGTAACAAAACACTTAGAGACTGTTTGGTATGAGGTAATGGAATAGACGAAGAAATGAAATGAATGAGGGAATGGAATGGATGAGGGAATGAAATGAATCATTACATTCCATTGTGTTGTTTGGTTACCCAAATGAATGAATCATTACTTTGTATTTTTTGTTAGATATGAAAAAACGAACGAATAAAATATAAAAGTAGTTATGGTGTTGATGGCAAGTGGTGGTGGCGGCCTGCGATGGTTTCTGGCGATGGTGGTTTCCGGCGATAGTGGTAGCTGGTAGTAGTTTTCGGCGGTGGTGGTGGCCGGTGGTGGTTTCCGGCGGCGGTGGTGGCCGGCGACTGTGGTGGCCGGTGGTGGTTTCCGGCGGCGGTGGTGGCCGGTGGTGGTTTCCGGCGGCGGTGGTGGTCGGCGATGGTGGTGGCAGGTGGTCGTTTCCGGCGGCGGTGGTGGCCGGCCGATGGTGGTGGTTTCCGACGACGGTGTAGGCCGGCGATGGCGGTGGCCGGTGGTGGTTTCCGGAGGCGGTGGTGGCGGGCGATGGTGGTTGCCGGCGGCGGTGGTGGCCGGTGGTTGGCGTTGGCGGCGGTGGTGGTCGATGGCAGTGGGTGAGTGGGTGGCGTTGGTGACTAATGATGAAAGAAGGATGGAATAAAAAAAAAAGGGGGGGGATGGATGGAATGAATTTGTGGGAATAGAATCAACTATGTAATGGTTCATTCCATTACCTTCACCAACCAAACATGTCTTTATTCATTCACCCTTAATGGTTCATTACATTACGTCGCTCATTACTGCGTACCAAACGCTATCTTATACATTATATTAAGGAATATAGTCATTAAATCTAAGATTAAAAGTGATTTGACGGTTCAACTATAATTTAATAAAAGTGATTGTAAAGCAGTAATTAAAGTATATACTATTTAAAGATGGAAGTTACTTCTAAAATTAAATTTCTTCTCATCATAAATAATAATTAAAAAACAAATACATTTCGATAACATATATGGTCAAACTTTGCGTTAACTTTACAGCTAAAAATACATATGTTGTCTTCCAAAGAAATTTGTTAAGAAAAATTACATATTAAAAAAAAAAGATAAAAGTAAAATAATAGTATTTATTATTATTTATTCATAGTCAACGGTCAAACGAAATAAAAGCATTTGGTTGCATGCACATATGGTCACAAAAAGTCATGTCTCCTTCACAACAAAACACACATCTCTCTCTCTCACATACACATATACACACACAAACAGCTCGGCTTATACGGCTTGTTCAAGCCGCCAAACAGTCCTCTGTTCTTTCTATATAGCCCATTCATCACCAACTGATTATCATCAAAACGCTCTCAATATCTCTCTTTTGATCTCCCTATCTCAAAACACTTATCATCATAATCATCATCATAATCACAATCATAATCATCATCATCAAGCTTCAGTTGATTACAGAAGAACAAATTTGTTGTGTAAATCATGGTTGAGAAGGACGATTTAGGTCTGAGCCTTAGCTTGAACTTTCCGGCGGCCGCCGATAGAAATCCGGCGTCAATTCCGATGAATTCGTCACCGTCTTTGTTCAATCTTCACCATAGAACGACGAATTGGTCCGATTCCTATCCGTCTTCATCAGGTACTTATGTTCTTACAAATTCAACAATCAAATTGTCAGAATTAAGATCGCGATTTGTGATTTTCAGTTAGGTTAACAGATCTGCAATAATTGAACCGTTTGAATACCTAAACCGATCGATTGTTCGTTAGATCTACAATTAATTCAATCGAAGGTTCCAGATCTTAAAACGTATTACTAATTAGAACTATTGCATGCAGATCGGCACAACGGTGATGCGTTTAGAGTGGATTCGAGGTCGTTTCTGAAGGGGATCGATGTGAATAGGGTTCCGGCGACGGCGGCGGAGGCGGAGGAGGAGGCCGGCATCTCATCGCCCAACAGCACGATCTCGAGCATCAGTGGGAAGAGGAGCGAGCGAGACGTCGTTGCGAATGAGAACGACGCTGAGAGAGCTTCTTCGCGAGGAATTAGCGACGATGAAGATGGCGATAACTCGCGGAAGAAGCTCCGGTTGTCGAAAGATCAATCGGCGGTGCTAGAAGAAAGCTTTAAAGAACACAACACTCTCAACCCCGTAAGTATGATTTTATTATACCTTTAATTTAAATTTATTTCACAGATGAGACTCGAACACAGTATTAACTAGACGATGGACATACATCTTTAGTAACATATGACTGATAATAATAATAATAATAATAATAATAATAATTGTGAATGATATAATCCTATTGTACTGATAATTTATTGGTTTATTTTGACAGAAGCAAAAGCTGGCTCTAGCTAAGAGGCTCGGGTTGAGACCTCGTCAGGTGGAAGTTTGGTTTCAGAACCGAAGGGCAAGGTTAGTAATTTTATTGGTCTTACAAGGGTATTATTGGTATTTTGGCTACTTTATATAATCAATAACGAGTTGCCAATAAGATGATCAATATTGGGTTTTTAATGGAAATTCCAAGTGTGTCCTTGGAAATGAATTAAATTACTAAAGTTGATTACTTTGATGGTGTTGCAGGACGAAATTGAAGCAAACCGAGGTGGATTGTGAGTTCTTAAAGAGATGTTGTGAAAATTTAACAGAAGAGAATCGAAGGTTACAGAAGGAATTACAAGAACTACGGGCTTTAAAGCTTTCACCACCACTGTATATGCAAATGGCTCCTCCGACGACCCTCACCATGTGCCCATCGTGTGAGCGTGTAGGGGTTCCGCCACCGGAGAAGTCGGTGAACCACCAACACAACCGGTCCCACCTTACACCTATGAACCAAAACCAAAACCAACACCAACACCAACACCAGCATCGAGCATTGCCATTCAACCTTTGGCCAGCACCTGCTAACCAGGTTGTTCATCGACAGATGAGCGCACTCCACCCTCGAGCATGATTGATTGAAGCTTCAAATGGGCATTTTGGTCATTTTAGGCCTAAGATATGATTGGGGTTTGGTTGGTTGATTAGGATCTGTAGATTTGGTCTAATTGATCAATTTAGATGTGGGGTTTATCTTTACTTTAAGGGCTAGTTTTGTAATTCAAAGTTTTAGTTTTTTAGTGTTTTACAATATTTTTCTTCCCTAATTTTTAAAAGAAGAAAAAGACAAAGACTCATTGTATGAATGGGAAGACACGTGTTACCAGTGTTGTAAATTCTCTCACTGATTAAGTATTTATTAATTCCTCAATTATTTCAGTCTTAACAAAGTTTAACTTTATATTCAAGTAATATTTACAAAGATAAATATTGAACATTAATATTAATATAAATGATATATGAACGATGATAGTTTTTTTTTTCTTTTGACGACAAATATGCGACACTCATTTATTCGTTTCTCAGCCGAGTGCCCTCTTAGAAGGAGCATGTTGTTGAGAAAATCTCTTGGTTCAACCTTGAACCCATGATCTTTTAATATTTACATGTCATATGTATCTCACTTAACTAGTTAGGTTAAAAATCATTAGTATGAATGATGATAGTTGATGAATAAAGGATTTCTATTAATAATTAGTTGTTGTCACATGCTTCAAAATCATTCAAATATTCTCTTAAATATCTAACTTATATATGAGCGGTGGTTGCTTTTAAACTTATAACGAAAATATTATTGACTAAAATCATTGTTGTAATGATTAATAAAGAAAATATTATTATACTATTCAAACAAAAAAATCATCAATATTTTATAGTAAAAATTCTCATAATGTCGCTTGACAGAAACTAAGGCTGGTCACATTGCTTTCTAAGGGAAAAATATGACTTTAAACCCAATAAATTTTGAAGCCTTTTAAAATTTTAAAGATTACAAAAGAATTAGATGTAAAGTTTGGGTTGGTAAAGTCTCTATTAATAGCAATTTATTTAATACAATTTGCTTTTATTAGCAATACAAAAAAGAAAGAACATGTTTTATTGGTATTTTCTTTGTAACTCCTAAGCAATACATGGTATACTATTTTTCTCCATGTTTGAACTTTTACATTTTTAATTGATATATTATTTCTTATCTTTTAAATCTAAAAACTATTCGCAAGATTAACTTATTTTCTTGTTAGAAAAATAAGTGATGTAATATAAAGGAAAATTCTACTTATCCTATAATTATACATTTGCATCAAATTATCTAGAAATTTAAATTTCATATTCAACCTAGCAAGATTATCGTTTCAAGGCAAACAAAATGATTATTTTGGGAAGGAGGTTGAAGTTGCTTTTAACTTTATCTTTGAGAGAAATAATGTTAGTTGGTGTTAGGCATTTTGGCAATAGATACCATAAGTGAAGGTTTATTTGGTAAGAAGTTTATTGACTTTAGGATTAATTTTCACAATCATAATGGTATTTGATGTTATCTTCAACCTTTTATAATCATTTAAATAAAACTACAACCAAATTACAACTGTAGTTTGTTTATCCACAAATTAAATTTGAATTTTATGCATTTAGCTTAAATAAGAAATAGACATAAGTTATATATCTTAAATGTTATTAATTGTACAGAGTACATATTAATTTTACTGGTTCATCATGTTGGAAAGGATTAATATAAAAATAATTTTTTTTAAAATTTTAATACATCTAAATCAAACAGAAAACAGTTAAATTATTTATCAAAAGATATTGACAATATAGAAAATAAAAACATTGCATGTGTACTATTACATGGTCTTTGTCATTTTCTGGTCACTACAAACAATCATTCCAAGACTGTCTCTTTTTATTTTTGGAAACGCAAAATTTTATTAAACTCAAAAAAAAAAAAAAAATGCACTACCGAGAAGCTAGAAGCACAAAATACAAAAGATCAAACGATTCATCAAAATACAACAATACTAGGACGCACACACCATTGAGACCATGAGCATTTTCCACTAGCCATTCAGTTGCTAACCCACAAAAACAACCACCTTTTGGTTTCTTCGATCACCATTTGGATATTTTTTTTGGGGGGGGGGGGGGGGCTGATTTTTAACTACTTTTTCATTTCTACACTATTATATACACCAACATGAGGCAAATATGACAGCTTCTAAGACTGCCTCTATGTGGATGTATACAAAAGCAAGTTAAATAAAGAAACGAATATTGAAGTTTTTCTTTGTCAAATCAATGATTTGTTTTTGAAAACTGAGGCATAATTTACTTGGACCATTTTTTCTAACCAACCTTTTTGACTTGGAATGAAAAAATGTTTTTGTATTGAAAAGTTATATCGTAACATGGTTTATTGACTTTGAAAATTGATGGTTCGTGGTTGGGCAATTCCCCTCTTTTATACATCTATCTATACTAATAAAATAATATTTTTAAAAGCCACATGACATAATTTTAGACCACCTAAATTTTATTTTTTTGTTTCTCTCTCTTAATAAATATCACATTAATTACTAATTATAATATTTAATTCTTTTTCATATCTATTTTTTTATTAAATTAAAAAAGAGATCTTTCTACAAATGTAATTTTTAAAGAAATAACATTTATAAAATAAATTTTTTTTTAAATATCAAACTTAAAAAACAAAATATTTTAAAACCAGTGTTTTCTAAAAAATAAAATTCTTGTGAAAAAAAAATTAAAATTTAAAGTTTAAAGAAATATTAAACATGACACTTTTTTAAAAATGGTTTTTTTAAACAGTTTGGTTAAGAACCAACTTTTTTTGAGAAAAACAAAAAAAAAATTTAAAAAAATTTAAAAAATGATATTGTCCGTTTATCACTTGTACGTAATGTCAATCATATTTTATATCAAAATATCGTTTTAGAATTCATTAATGTTTATTAATAACTATTAATATTTTATTTATTCAAATCACACGGGATATTAACCTAATAATTATCTATATGAAAAATTAAAACCGGGGTTGGTATCTCACGCGTCGCTAGTTAATTGGCCTACGTTCATCCATTTTGAGTGTTTTCTTTTCTTTTTTACGTTATTCTTATTAAAGAAGTTTGAAGTGTGGTTCTGTTTTATTTACAAGAAGGGATTTTGGTCGAATGGTAACACGGCCTATTTCAGCCCCTTAGTCACTCGGGTTCGATTCTTGCTTTAACAAAGAAACAATCATAAAAGTCGTATATAATTGAAAAAAAAAACATTGCTTCTGATAACAAGTAACTATTCAAAGGTGTTTTTCGATTATTTTTTTAAAGGTTATTTAGTAGCCTCTTAATTTTTATTAAGAAGATAAACTATTAAGAGTTAGTCTTTTAATAACAATTAAAAGACTACATAATATCCTTTAAGAAAATAGTTGGAAAAACGTTTGAATTAATATAATTATAGACAGACAAAAAAATTTGTGCCGAGTCAATTATCATAATCGTTTTTCTTGTCATTCACTCTAGCTAGCTATTTTAGACGATAATTTGAATGTCAAAATTAATTAAAGGAAATATCATGAAATTTGAAACATGCATTTGTTATAAATAACTCTCGTATTTTATGGGTCAACATATAAATTATTAAACTTCTCATCTAGTAATCACATTGAATGATCGATCTTTATAGTCAAAGTTTGGGATTTGGAGATCTTGAGTATGATTTTCAAGTCCATGATGATGTGTTGGGTCTTGGTTTTACCAAGTCATATCGGTTACTCTTTACAGTATAAACTATTAACATTATCACTTTTTTTATTTATTCATTCACTTGTTATTGTTGGCATGTGAATGATGTGAATGATACTCTTGGTCGAATAGTTAATGATGTAGTTATTATGACTTTTAATTTTTTATTTATTTATTTGAATATAGAAAGTAACTAACAAAAATGAAAAATGAAAATAACTTAACGCAAATATTGTTAATTGAAAAAAAAAGACATATGTTTAAAATTTCGTTTCTTAATATAGGACTGTTGACTAAGATGGCTTACATTATTTGAATGTATTAACTTCGTTTCTTAATGCTTAGCTACTTGCTAGCATGTATATTTATGCAGTATTGCCTTTCAAAAAAAAAAAAATTAACTTCGTTTGAAAACTAAATATAGTAAAAAAAATATTAACATAACATAATTATTATTTATCACTTGTTATTTTTAATTTTTTTGTTATGTAGTAACTACTAACTAACATGAAGTTATCATATATATTTGCAGTGGCGGAGCTTGAGCTCTCGTATAAAGGGGGCGGAAACGAAATTAAATTATTTAGGGGGCAAACTTGATATATATAAAAAATTTACACTAACGGACGAAAAATTTACACCATCTGACCGAAAATTAACACTACTGACGAAAAAAAGAGTGGGGGGACCAAAATTATTTTAAAAAATAACACTAATAAAAATATCTATTACTTAGTTTATTTAAAAAAAATATTTTAGATTTAAAAAAATTAAATAATATTATTAGTAATTAATGTAAATATTTAATATGAGAGAGAAACGAAAAAAAATTTATGAGAAAAAAAGTTATGCTACCACCTGTCCCTCTTAGTAATCTTTTAAGTTTTTATTAAAGGAAAAAAAATTAGTCCCTTCCTAAATGGTATCTTAAAGCCAAAAAATTTAGAAAAAAAAATATTAATCCAGAAGGAATGTAGTAAAGCTATACAATATAAAAGATTTTACATGAACCATAATCGAATTTAAATAAAGTACACGTACACATGATATATGATCATGCTATCATTTGAATAAACATTATCTGGTATTTTAGTGCCAATGTTACTAATCATATTTACATGGTATAATAAGTTAGTTTTAATGTTTGATATGAAGTTTAGCGACCTTGGTTGGGTTGCAAGATCTCATATTGAGAGATCTAAAATGATATAATGTATTACCACATAAACACATGGCGTGCACGGTGCTTAGTGATCATGACTCGGATTGCAAGATTTAAGTGCACATAGATTGTTAAGATTCTTTAAGTAGAGCCATAAGAAAGGAACATTTCCAGGTGTAACTTCATTTTACATAGAGACAAAGTTGCATGGGTGTTAAGAAACCATTTATGCACGATGATCAGTTATACGATTAGATGTATACAAATTCTTTTGTTAAATGCCCTAATATGTTGGTAAAAATATATTACTTTATATACTAATTTTTTTGTAGGTTGAAGCTAAATAAAAAAAAGTTTGGCTAGTGAATTTTAACGAAATATGAAATGGGCTTGAGTATAATTTATTTAAGCTGCAAAATAAATGAGGTCCTTGAATCCTTGATTAGTACCCTGATTAGTACACCCTGGTTCAAGAAAATGACTTTAACAGGCTGTTAACTTTCAAATAAAAAGTAGTAGTGGGCTGCTATTGGGCCTCCTTAAACTACATGTATAAAATAAATGGGGTCCTTACAATTGTGAGAACCTTAAGCCCTAAAATTTAATTTTAGAAGAGAGTGGGCCAACTTTGAGTTCATAGTCTAGATTTCTAGGTATGAAAGTATGGAACGAGGTAGAGGTGGGCAAACCGGGTCCGGCCCAATACTCGAAACCGGGTTGAAACCGGGTTCGGCCCAACCGGTTTTTTTCGTACCCGGGTACGGGTGGAACCGGGTTCGAACCCGTGTCGCAAGCTATTACCCTACCCGACATACCCGGTTAGGGTCGGGTCGGGTCCGGGTCGGGTACGGAACCCGGGTATAATCGGGTTTTTGAATTTTTTTTATTTTTTTTTTGTTTTTACTAATAAAAATCATTATTATTATTATTATTATTATTGACTTGTTGTTGTTGTTTTTGTTATTATTATTATAAATCATAATAAGTATTATTGTTATTATTATTAATAATATTATTGTTGTTTTTGTTTTTGTTTGTTTTTGTTGTTGCTGTTATTATTAATAATATTATTATTGTTATTATTATTAATAATATTAATGTTGTTTTTATTTAACAATATTAAATAAACATTAATTTTTCATTTATTTATTTAAACAACTTAAAAATACATAAATCGATCAATAAAAAATAACATAAAACTTTTATTTAAGTTATCGTCTAATGTTTATTTACTACGAGACGCTTGATCAAATGCTAATTCTTCATCCGATATGCCAGAAGATACTCCTTCTTCTACCTCTTCATCGTGTACTTTAGCTTCGAGTGCAATTTCATCTTCGAGGCTTGTTTGGTCTTGTATACGATCCATCGCGTCTAAGTGATCCTTTAAACAAATGCACATCTCAACCGCTTCTGGAGTTAGTCTTGTTCTCCGTAATGAGATTACCCTGCCACTAAGAGAAAACGCAGATTCCGAAGCTACCGTAGAAGCTTGGACGCTTAGTAAATCACGGGCCATATTGAAAATTTTTAAAATTCAAAGCCATGAAATATAATTTTTGAAGCACCGAATAACTAGTGGGATAATAAACTCCCGATAATTTTGTTGTTGAGTTTTTAAACACCTCAAGAAAATCGGATAGACTTTGAACATTTTTCCAACCCGCATCCGGAAATGGGTCGGCTTCACCATTATCCGAAAGACTATTATGAAAAGCTTTCAAAGTTCCCTTTTGTTTTAAAGCACAATTAAACATGTGACAAGTCGAATTTCACCGAGTAGGTACATCCCAATTAGGACCTAAAAATACAGAGTCCGTATCCTTACAAAGTTTTTTATAATCTTGATATCTTCTTCTACTTTTTTTATAAACGTCATGTAACATAAATCGAAAAGCTTTAATAAAGTTATCAACAAATTGCACGGATAGACCGTCTTGCACTGCTAAATTAATAATATGTGCAACACAACGAGTATGGAAAAAATCACCGTTTGCAATCGGAAGATATTTTAATTTTAATTTTTCAACCGCGGTTGTGTTGTTGGAAGCGTTATCAAATGCCATTGAAAAAATTTTATTTTGTAAATTAAAAGTAGTTATTACATTATCCAAAAAGTAAAACAAAAATTCTCCGGTGTGTGGATACGGAAAAAGATCAAACGCAATCGTACGTTTCATCAATTGCCATGATTTGGGATCTACCCAACGAGCGGTGACGCAAAGGTACGATTCGGGTAAACCGTGTGGAGCCGACCAAACGTCACTAGTTAAGTTTACACCGGTATTTAAATTTTCAAATAATACAATTAAATCATTTTTTGCTTGATTCCATAATTTTAAACAATAACGTCTAAGGGTAGTACGACTTACATGGTTGTAACGAGGTTGAAGCGTCTCTCGAATTAAGTTGGTCAAACGAGGATTGTCGAAGTGACTAAAAGGCAAAGCTTCTTGAATCACGAACTTCGCCATTCGATCTCGAACCCTATTAACGTCGTAATTAAAGATTCCACCGTCTCCACCTAATTGTGTTTGTTGCGAATCCGGATTACTTTTCAACGACTTACAAAACTTATTGCTAATGTGTTTGCTTAAAGTCGTGTTAGAATCTTTAGCAAGCAAAGCTCCACAAAACTTGCAACGAGCCTTTACAGACCCGTCACTCAACTCAACCATATCCCAATTGCACCATACATCCATGTTACGATTGTGTGGAAGAACACGAACGACGGTTGGAGCGTTGGACGAACTTTGACCAACGGAAGATTGTGATTGAGCCATAACAAGATTCAAGACAGTGAAAAGTGTAAAACGAAAGAGTGAAAATGTAAAACGAGAGTAAACTAGAGTATTTTTTGCGTTTTTTGCGTATGTTTTTGCGTTTGAGAGTTGGGTACTCAATCAAACCAACCCACACCTATTTATACTACCTTAGGGGGCAAAAAAACAAAAAAAACGGTCAAAAATGAGATCCAACGGCTATATAGCCGTTAAAAACGGCTAGTTTTTAAAAAAAACCCGAAAAAACGTAAAAACCGGGTTGGACCCGGGTACGATCGGGTCGGGTCCGGGTCCGGGTCGGGTCGGGTACGGTTCGGGTTCTAAAAAAATATAAAAACCCATAACCGGTTCCTACCCACCGGGTATTTTCGGTTCCAAACCGGGTACACCCTATACCGGGTTGTACCCGGACCCGGGTCCGGGTCGGGTTCGCCTGGTCGGGTCCGTACCCAGTTTTTTTGCCCAAGTCTAGAACGAGGTTTAATAATATTTATATAATACTAATTATCAACTTTGGTATGCTTACTGGATAGTATTATGTGTTTAGTGGGTTGTGCCTACCTTTGTCTTTTTCTTAAACCCTAGCTTTTTTTTTATTTTAACCTATTATTTTTACATCTTTTACAATTTAACCCTAATACTTTTATTATTTTCATCTTTGATCCCCTATACTTTTCATATTATACAATTTTATATGTTTTGTGTTTCGCTCATGTCGTTCAACGTTTCTACGCTACTTTTCTTTTGATTTTATTCTCTTCGTTTTTTATTTACTTTTTAATATCAATTTTTTGGTGTTGGTGGTCACTTGCGGTTGTGTTCCGTTGGTGGCACTTGACACGGTTTTACGCCCCGTTGCAACGCAGGGGGCTTAATACTACTTATTATTATTTTGTACCTAAATCATATATAAACCTAAATTAGTTGCCCATACAAAGCCAATCTCGATCTGCTGTTTATCATTTATATTTATCATATTAATCTGTTCTAAAAACTTTAGTTACACTATAAGGTAGAAAAAAGTATCATCATCGAAACTTCTATTTCCATACTAGATAACATAGTCCATAACATTCATTATGAATTCTAAATGATTTAAACACAAAAGGGAAGTCTTGGGAACTAAGAAAAACAAAAGGGCTTAGTAATGGTGATGGTGATGGTGATTGTGATTGTAAGGTTGTCAATTGCGAGGTGCGGTGCGGTTCGGTTCTTAGCCTTAATCGAAACCAAAACCAAAACTTTTGGTTACAAGAGAATGATAATCAATTGTTTTGGTTAATTCGGTCATGGTTAATCGATTATTAACACCAGTTCGGTTCAATTAACCAAAATAATTTTAATTAATAAACATTATGATATTAATTAAATGGAATCAACTTATAGTTTTCTTTTATATATCTCTACATTTATTAAACATATTTTTTAATACGAAAAGAACTTTTTATTAATTAAAACTCAATTGTAAAACGGACCACAAGAGGAAAATTTAGAATTGTTTTGTGAAGATGAATTTCACTTGGACTTTTTATTGGGAAAGAGAAAAGAAAAGGAGAAAAAGAAAAAGTGAAAGAGAAAAGAAAAGGGTAATGTAGTAATTGCAGCACGTTTAAAGGGATTGTTTACCACCAAAAATCATGACACAGTTTCTTATATAAAATTTGAATCATCATATCATATGTTCACATAAGTTTCCAACATAATAATAATTAAAACCTAAACATATTACATGAATCATTGTGTCATGTATGACTTTAACTTGTTAAAATGTCATAAATCATAATATACTCTCTAGCATCATCCATACGAGATGCGACTCTACTTATCTTAGGTTTTCGAATGAAAATTTTTTTTGAGCCTATTAATATAAACAAGAATATGACATTCTAATGATTACAAGGTTTCAAGATCTCCGAGTAGCGTCTCCCATTCATGATCATTACTGTGTGATTTCTTCAACCAATATACCTTCACAAATCCGATTCCCACAATCAGAACAACGATTGCCACGAGACCTAATTCAGCAAAAATTCATGATCAGATTATAAACCAAAATTGGTACCGAAACAAAAGCATTTGGAATTAGATTACAATCAAGATGGTTAACCATGTGTTAATTTCTAGAAAGAAAACAACACATTTGACTTTTAAGGTCAAACAAGCATTCAGTGTCAAAATTCAAACGCATTATATATTAAAATTTAAAACTTTAACCTGCAATAGAACCATGATGTGAAGAATGGTAGATAGTAAAACAACAAAACAATAAAGATATATGAAGCAGAAAGTCAAAATTGAACTCTTGATGTTAAAAATCTTGACTTTGACTTCAAAAGTCAAAGACTCACAGCAAAGTCATGGTATCTTCAGGCATTAGTGCATTACCTTCTCCAATGGACAGAAAACCAAACTCTCTCTTGTCTTCTCCAAAATCTTTGAAACCAGAAGAATCCCAACTCAAGTCAAGACCGAAACTATCATCCGAAACATAAGAACTATACGCGAATGGAATAAAGACGGTTTTCACAACCTCACAAGAATTGGGCACATGTAAAGATGACTCCACAACATAAACATGGTGTCTAGAACCACTTAAGCATGGTATTTGTTCAAAAGAGGCCGAAAGATCGGTCGAGCAATTCAAATACGTGTAGTTTTTAACAACATGATAGTACCGAAAGGGAGTAGAATCAAGATTGAGATTCAAGAACACTTCAAAGACACAATCTTTCGGGTCGATTAGGGTGAGTTTCTTGGGATCATAGGATATGGATTTCACACCCAAATAGCCGTAACCTCGAAAATTCAACAGGGTTTGGTTGTGTTTGCAGAATGAATGTACTTTGAATGGAAAATGAATATTATCATGCTTGCATGTATTAGAGGTGGATTTGCCATCAAGAACCTTCATGAATGTGAAGATGAAGAAAGTGAGAAAGAAGTTGAAAGCTTCCATTAGAGATGGTTGAATTGAATTCAATAAAGCTGAAAAAGATGAATTTGAAGAAGAAAAGTTAGCTTCTTGGATATTGAGTAAGAGTTGTTCAAGTGTATATTGTCATTCTTGGGGGATTGTTTAGCTTTAGTTAGGGTGACGGAAGGAGAATCAGGTACAACTTGTAATGCATGAAGTACAAGTGGCGGTATTGGGTTTGCTTGCATAGGAAGCAACAGAAATTGGGGAAAAGAATTTCATGTGAGAATACTTTTTAACCATTTCCCTGATAAATATTTTGCGATAATGATATTTTTTAATTTTAGTGACATATGATGTTTTTTTTTTATCGAAATGGTGTGAGAAAACGTAACTTTGACTAATATGGTTTCCTTATAACTAGATGAATTTCAAGACACGCATCATCATTGAGAAGATTTTATCCTTTGGTTTTAATGAAATGTTGTTTTTATTTTAGTATAAGCTATTGTAATTAATATTTTAATAAAATATTGTATTTATTATTTTTAATATTTTTATTTTTTAGTTTAATAAATTAGTATGCTGATCTGGGAAAAATGAAAAAAAGTGAGATTGAGTCGTTTAAAATTTTAACATATTGAGAAAATAAAAGCATGGTGAGGTAAATGGTTAAAAATGTTGATGGAAATTACATCGTCTTTCTTTGCATTTTCCCCTTACCAGATGATATAGGATGAATTGTGACAACATAAACTAGATGAATTGTGACTGCATAAAATAAAATAAAAACAAAAAAACACACGCTCACAATAACTAATTTTCAATCAAAGTCAAATTACCCTAATCTAAAAGTCAATAAATCAACAAAAACAAACTGTTTGGATGTTATTTCTTACCCACTTTTAGCTAAACGGTTGACCCATCAGAAGATTCGTTCTCAGTCAATCTCATGCTTACTTTAAGCAAGAATCGATCATATTAATCAAAGTCATATAACAAACAAAAACTTAACACTCGTCACCTTAAAATATAATTTAAACTTGTTGCAAACCAATTCATGTTGTTTTAAAAAAATTACCTCCCAAGCATAAACGTTATATATAATAGGTTATTAAATTTTAATAATCTCAACTTTCATATATTAGTCGAGATTAATTTTAATTCTAAAAATATTTATGGACACTTCTAACTTTAACCTTATTTTTCTCCAACGATTACTTATTAATTGAGAGTTAACCCCCATTAGTCTTTTTGATGAAATGTGGCCAACTTTAAGATATTTTTTAACTCCGTCGCGGCCTAGCGTTCATCATGTCTGTTTTTCGGTATCTAGTTTTCATTGTCACCTAAAATCTACCTCCAACGAGTCAAGTGGTTCAGATCAGGAGGTCGAGATTAATGGGTTTCAGGGTGCAATATTTCTAGATAGACGGCCCGATGGTAGATTTCAACTTTCTTTTTAGTGTTTTCGCCACATAAGCAGTCCACGTCATCAAAAAATTAACAGTGTTAACTTTTAGTTAGTAAGGGATCGTTGGAGCAAAATAAGCTTAAAGTTAGTAGTTTCTATTTCTTAAGTTGGGATTAAACTCGGCTTATAGATGAAAACTAAGATTATTAAAATCAAGTAATCATAATATAATGATTATTCCAAACAAAAGTATGACAATAAAACTATGTTTTTTGTTTACCTTTTTGAATTTGAATGGATATATAATGCAACCCAAAAGGTTTTATATGTTTGTGGCACAATGTAAGAATCCAGATATTATTACAATCTCAATGTCGATTACAACAAGAACAAGACTTAAAACATACCTTAAGCAAAAGATTAAATCAATAACAAGAATATGACTATCCTAAGATCATCAACATGACGATCTTAACACAGAATACAAAAGACGAATAGAAAGACGCCATTGATAGAAGATGACGGAACTCTAAGAATGATGCCATCATTTGATGAACCAAAGAACAAAAATTAAAAATAAATTCACACACAACACTAATTAACTCTCTAGAACAATGAACAATAATAAATAATCACTCAGGACTCAATATAGAGAGAACAATAGACATAAAAGACGATATGTGAGATGAAGAAGACAACTTCTTGTAATCGTTCGAGCCCCCTTTGCTCTTCTATTCTACTAAATTTGAGCCACATGCAACAACAATTCTTCTAAGCTCTAATGAACTGCTACAAGTCCCTCAAGTTTCCAGTACAGCAGTATTGGTCCCTCAACATATAATTAAACATACCAAGTTAGACATGAACTACAATATGTTTGCTAGTGAATTTATATTTTTAACAATTTGTCCAATTGTCCTTTGCTTATTTTTGCTGGTTTTGGTATTAGTAAGCGAAAGTTTTTGAATTTGATGTACCGTACAAATGAATAATTAATAACTAACTAGTTTAAAAACTCACGTATTACACGAGTTTAATGAAATACATTAAATTAACAATTATACTAATTAAATTTTAAAAAATATAAAATTAATTTTGAACTAAAATATGATTAAAATTATGTATAGTTAACTGCATTAGGTGATAAAATAATAATAATTTTTAAACTTTCATCATTAAAAAGCTTCATAAAATTTTGTATTAATAAATACATTTTTAATGAAAAGAAACATGTTTTTAATTTACCAAAAAATATGTTTTAATATCTGAAAAGTATATAAATTATATCATTAGCATTTAATGTCGTTAATGGTTGATTTGCTTAAATAGTGACACGTAAAGGGGTGTAAGAAGACGACATGTCACAAAACTTGTTTTGCTTTAGTAGAGAAGATGTAATAAGAGAGTGATATTTCTACTAGCTAAGCTTTTAACCTCACTAATCATTTCAAGTTAAATAAGAGTTAAGACGGTCACAAGATTATAATGAAGAGTTACAAAATCTATAAGGACAAAATAATAAAGAGGTACTTACGGATGGCCAAAAGAACAAAAAATTAGAAATTATAACCCAAACAATTTTTACATGTATTTTTTTCAAAAACTATACCATAAAATTAAGAATTTGTTATATTTACTTAAAGTATAGTATTGATATATATATATATATATATATATATATATATATATATATATATATATAACGATTTTCTCTTTAAACTTGGTTGCTTTTTATGAAAGACAAAGAGTTTTTTTTGAAAAAGCCCCAACGGGAAGCTTTTAAACTTTAGTACTGGTATTTGTCCACGAAAACACAGTTCGAGGTGAATGCAAATTAAATTTGAAAAATAATTACGTAATAATTTTTGTTTCGTATTTGTACCGCATTTAAGAAAATCAAATATCTGTATCTAGCTTTTTAAATAATATAACAATTTACTTCACTAATAAAATGATTTTCGCTTAGTGCCATTTACATCTCACTTGCTCTCTAATAATTAAAACTTCATGATTATCTTTTAATTTAGAAAGATAGAGTGATCAAAGTTATAACTATATGGTTCTTGGTGGTTATTTTGTGTTTAAAATACATAATGTGCTTCGTTATAGATTTAAAAATCTCACAATAATTAACCATAGAGTTTATGTACTAAGTTGCCAGATCGAAACTAAAAATGGGTTCAACGATGGTTAATGAGAAGACTCACTTCTTTTGCTTTATATCCATTTTTTTTTTTATCAAATTAGTACCTCATTAAATTTAATGTCTCATCAAAACATACATATCTAGACAAGTAAAAAGAACAAAAACAATTCATTTGAAAACATCAAGTGAAGTAAATAAAGATATCACAAGATTTGGTCCTGCTTCTAATTATTTTTCTTCGCTATTTATTAATCATGGGGTATGATTGCACGATTTTTTGATCTTCAAGTCAATGCTGTGACAGGTAGCTTAATTATAAGTTATAAGTAAGTCAAAAATGAAATATTGACCAGACTAGGTCAATAACCAAAAGTCAAAACTGTTTGATATATGCATATAGGAAAAGTTCACAAGCGTTTAAAATAAAAGTCCAAGTCAAGGTCACAATTGCATGATGCAAAAACCTGCCTGATTAACTCCGATGCTGAAACATTCACGATCACAATTAAAATAAACAACAAATGATAAAAAATTATATTTGCTTTGATAAGAGATTTATAAAAGTTCAATTATTAACTCTACTAATGCACCATTGGCATTCTGGTGTCTTCTGGTTGAATGATACGAAACTGATTGTTAAAATTTAGGATCTTTAAATCTTAAGTTTAAAACCTGACTTAATAGGATTTTCCTACAGTTTTAAGTTTCTTTTTTTATAATGTTTTTTAATGAGCCAGACTTAAATCATCAAAATCAGTATAAACGGTTAAAAACCTGTCTTAGTAAAACTCACTTGGGTATTGCAAGTAGTTTCAAATACTTAAAAAAAACACTGCTCACTCAAGATTTAGTATTAAGATAAATATTTTTCTTGTCCGTTATTGATTATTCAATTGAATTAAATAGTTCGAATAAAAGGAGGAAAACTTCCTCACTCGACTTCAATTTGCTAACTACCATATTATGGTTATACATCTTTTTTTTACCGTCAAATTTATATTACTCTTACTTATAACAATTTTAAATCATTTAACATCATGTCTGTATTTGAATCAACGACTTTCCTTTTAAGACGTAAGGTCTCTAACAAATGGGCTAGTCTCACATTGAAGATTACAGACAATAAAAGGTTGACAAATCAATAGCATAAACAGACTTCGTAGATATACAGATAAATAAATAATATTTTTATTGTTACCATTTAAGAAAATGACGTAAGGAATATATAACAAAGTTAATGATGGAGTTAATCCTAATTTGTTAGAGATATATTTGAAAGAAAAATTGAGATAAATGAAAAAAAAAGATTGATGAATTTTTTTTTGAACAGCAAAGATTTGAAGATAATTATTTAAATTAGTTTATTATATGTTTTATGTAACACCCGGCCTCTTGTACCACCAATATTGTTATTTTTGCCCACGAGGAACTCACGGATTTGCTTTTAGTTGCCCAGGTGAAAACTTCCCAAGGAAGTCACCCATCCCTGTATTACTCCCACCTGAGCACGCTTAACTGTAGAGTTCTCCTCTCATCCACAGCCAATACGCCCAAAAGGCGTTGGTGATATTAGAGACCAGACATTACTTATGAACCAAGAATCTCTCCTGTCCACAACCGATGTGGGAAGTATGTAGGGTGTCACAATCACCCTCCCTTTGGACTCATCGACCTCAATGAGCCCGAGAACATATTCACCATCCCCGGTGAGGTTTGTCCCACCATCGCGAAGAGCACAAGAGTGGCTATGATACCATTTTGTAACACCCGGCCTCTCGTACCACCAATATTGTCCGCTTTGCCCACGAGGAACTCACGGATTTGCTTTTGGTTGCTCAGGTGAAAACTTCCCAAGGAGGTCACCCATCCCTAGACTACTCCCACTTGAGCACGCTTAACTGTGGAGTTCTCCTCTCATCCACAGCCAATACGCCCAAAACGCGTTGGTGATATTAGAGGCAGTGTATTCCTTATGAACCAGTAATCTCTCTTGTGCACGACCGATGTGGGATATATGCAGGGTGTCACAATCACCCCCCCTTTGGACTCATCGTCCTCGATGAGTCCGAGAACTCACTCACCATCCCTGGTAAGGTTTGTCCCACCATCGCGAACGGCACAAGAGTGGCTCTGATACCATTCTGTAACACCCGGCCTCTCGTAACACCAATATTGTCCGCTTTGCCCACGAGGAGCTCACGGATTTGCTTTTGGTTGCCCAGGTGAAAACTTCCTAGGAAGGTCACCCATCCCTGTATTACTTCCACCTGAGCACGCTTAACTGTGGAGTTCTCCTCTCATCCACAGCCAATACGCCCAAAACGTGTTGGTAATATTAAAGACCAGACATTACTTATGAACCAAGAATCTCTCCTGTACACAACCGATATGGGAAGTATGTAGGGTGTCACATTTTAAGTGTTAAGAGATAATTGTTAGTGTTTATTTTTATTGATATAACGAGTTATATTATGAATTAAAGTTGAAGTAAAATATGAATTTGTCTATTACAAATAAAGGTGTAAGATCTTTGTACTTTATATTGTTTTGTCCTTAACAAATTTCGTTGTTTATCGTGTTTGAACTATTCAATATTTCCAACAGATAATACTATAAAATATTATTTTTTTAATTTTTTTAATGACGTTTGAAATCACCCCTAATACCCGAGTGAAGATTTCTAAGACAAGATATCAACCGTTATATTAATTTTGATAATTTAGATCTAATTAATCCAGGAACATCAGTAAAAAGAAAACTCATCACTATAAGAAACCCCCCCCCCCCTTAAAATTTAAGACATTGAGCATCACACTAGCTTTTCCATCTTCATTCTCATATTTATACTAAAAATATTACTGTTTCTCTTCCTCTTTTTTAATTAAATAATATTTTTTATGTTTTTATCATTATATTTTTTTTATCATACACTCATAACCATTTTCAAAAATATTAAAAGATTTATAGGGGTTGTATCGTGTTTTCTCAAATATGAGTATGAACAATAATATTTTTACTCTACTCCACTCACAATCATGTCTCGTAATATAGGACACACCGTCACATAAAAATAAGGATTTTACTGTGAATTTTCTTAAAGATCATAAGTATAAACCATCACCTAATGTCATTAGACGAAAAGGCTTTGGCATTATTTTTCAGTTACAATTTACATATGATTAACATTACCATGTCATGTTTTACTTCTTTTTTATTTTGTTTTAAAGTTTAAAGTGTTATGTATTTATTTCAATACTAAGTCAGAATATCAAACTTTAAAATTTTTATTCTATTATAATATATGTGGTGATTCCCCAGAAATATCATTAACATAAACTTTCTGATTTTAAACTATCACTCTACACAAACTTATAAAATTCTGTCAAGTTTTCATAAATGGTTCCCAAGTCGAATGAGCATCTAGCCAATGTGTTTGGACGATGATCGATTCGTTTAACATGAGCCAAGTGGTTTACCAAATCGACTGAAGCAAAGACCGCTAGTGCAATAAGATTTGATTTACCATCAAGACTGATGATTTATCTTGCTTCTCGTTAAATCTACAACGAATTATGAAATAAAGTCTTGTATTCTTAACTCAGACGTAGTTTATAACATTATTTTGATATTATTGATTTTCTAAAAAAAAAAACAGAAAATCGAAAACAAACTATTCATTTTTGTAAACTTTAAATCTGCATGCTCCCATAACCCCATTAACATCTACAATATCACAATGGTCTTCCAAATCATGAAGCAACCTGCAAATCTCTCACCGGCGGATATCCACACAACGGCGACGGAGGACCGCCGCACCGCCACCGTGCACACCGCATCTCCGCCGCTTCATTTCCAAACCGCCGTCGACGTTTACGACGGCGTCACCGCATCATCCATAGTCGTCTCCACCGTAATCCTCTTCCTCTTAGGGCTCCGATCTTCATCTTCCGTCATCATCATCATCCTCATCTTCTTCGAATTCGAAACCTCAAGCGGAAAATTGAGGATCGCCTTACTACCTCTCATCGCAAACGCAGCTCTATCGTACGCTTCAGCAGCTTCAATCGCACTGTCAAACGTACCTAACCAAACCCTAGATCCACGGCGTTTCGGATCTCGGATCTCCGCCGCGTACTTCCCCCACGGCCTCTGTCTCACGCCTCTGTAACTCCTTACAGCAGCTCGTTTTTCCACGTCGATTGCTTCAATTTGAGGATAATCGATAGTCTGATTAGAGAAATTACAAAAGCTGATTGAATCAGAGGGTGAAATTGAGGTGCAATTGATGCAATGATCATCAAGAAGGTGTTGTCTGATGAATTCGAGAGCTGCAAGTTCGTCAGGTGTCGCCATGATTAACCAAATTGAGCTTCAAATTAGCAATGAAGAAGATTTACGGATGTAGATGTTTATGGAATGAAGTAAGAAGAGTAGAAATTCTATATGTATTTATAGGGAAACAGTAGCAAAATCGTCATCTCTTGATTTAGAATGTTCCATTTTAAATATTTATCTATACTTGTTGCTTTGAATCGGTAATATAATATCTTAATGTGTTCTTTTTATATTTTAATTCAAGAGTTTAATGCGTTTTACGTCCCTGAGGTTTCATAGAAATTGTCATTTGAATCCAAAAGTTTAAAATGTTACCATTTGCATCCAAAGTTTTCACTAAAATTGTCATTTGCATCCAAGAGTTTCACTAAAATTGTCATTTGAATCCATTTGGCTACATCTAACTAACACAGCTAACTTTTTTCGTTAAGTTTTCAACATGAGAGTTATTTTAATAAAAAAATTAAAAAATAAAAAGCCAACTCACGTGAGGATTTTTATATATTTAGCTTCTTTTGATAATTGCAGTTATGTTTGACTTTATAATATTCTTTTATTGTTTTGTCTTGTTAATGTATTTTGGTTTAGTAATGGTGTTACTTTTGCCCGTTTTATTAAACATAGATTTATTTTGTTTAAAGTTTAATTATAGCTATGATAATTGATATTTTATGATTATTATTCATGGTAGTTAATTTCATATTATTAATTGTTCTTATATTTTTATGATAATCTGTCTTTTATGATTATAATTCAAATAATTTATGTTATTTGACTTGTTTGTTTATTTATATATTTTTTTGTTTTGTATGTTTTATAAAGTTGAAAATGAATCACTTTTAGTTAGTTAAACATATATTTTATTTTATCTAATAGGACGTCCAGAGATAAATTTCTTGATAAAATAAAATAACTGCTGACCTATCATTTCTCGTAAATTAAAATCGCAATGATGATTACCAAAATACACTGAACGCCTAAAACTTATCACGTAGAGCTTATATTTATTATTTTGTAATTGTTTTGACTAAAATACCTTTAATGTAGGAAACTTAACGGAAAAACTTAACGGCGTTAACTAGAAGTAGTTAAGTGGATTCAAATGGCAATTTTTGTGAAACCTTTGGATGCAAATGGCAACCTTTTAAACTTTTGGATTCAAATGACAATTTATTTGAAACCTCAGGGACGTAAAATGCATTTAACTCTTAATTCAATGAAGTGGTACTACACGTATATATATAAACTTACTAACTCTTAATAATTGATGTTGAAATTTTGTCGATGATAATGTCAACGTTCCCTATTGTAAGAGCAATCTCATGACATAACCATTCTAGAATTGTACTTAAATTTCATTCTTTTGCTTTTACACGAAACGTATTCTTCTCTTATTTTGCTCATAATTATCGTAGAGATCAAAACAAAGTAGAAATCAAAAGTAATTATACAATGATTATGCATTTATGCAAGTTGATTGGGTTTGCCAACGAAAGTGCAAGTCTAGAGACTTATTGTACAAGCGAGAAGTATAGTTATTATTGGTTAGTGGTTGATGTGAGATACTCAAGACTTCATTAAAACAAAAAAAGATTTTGGGTTTTAGTCCCATCTATTACAACAACAACAAAAAAAAAGAAAAGGTTTGAAGCTTAGGTCAGAGGATTTTCTCACATAATGTGAGTATTCTCCTGAGGGTGATCTCGGATGGGCTAATAGCTCGTCAGTGATCCTTATCTGTTCAAATAAAAAGTTATTATCGACCAGAGGTCATATTTTAAATTATCAAAATGCAATTCTAATTTATAACAAAATCGTCACTGCTTGCTTAGGAAGGCTCCATTTGAAATAATTATTTATTTACATTAATATTTGTTTCATTGAATCAATAAAATAAAGTGCATATTATGATTTGAATATGTCTATATATCTGTATGGGTCGTATAAGCCTATATGAGCATATATATCTCTAACAATCCTTAAAAATTTACTTGTTTTCAATAACGTAGACCCTATGTGCTTCGTATAGCCATATACGCCTCGTTTAGGGGTGTCGATTTATCGGAATGCGTGTTTTAATATTATGACCCTTAAATATGCCCAGTGAACTGCAATTCATGATTGAAAAAGCCAAATAACATAGATTCAAAGTTGAAATGTCATTAGGTGTTTTGAGAAGCATATTATAAAATGCTAACAATATTGGGGTTGCAGTGTACCTCAAAATAATGCAATTTATATTGTCCTTGAGCTTGGTCAGATTACACCCATATGTATATTATATCTATAAAAACTAAATGAATTTGGCCCTTATAATTTATTATTACACGAAATTAAGAAAATCTTTTTGGCGTGGGATCACGCCAGAGAAGTCACCGCTTTAGGATTCGGTATTGTAAACGGGCAACCCTTGTGGCGTAGGTGGCGATTTTGCATATGAGGGTGCCACTGCGTTCATAAACCAGAAACCCTATCCACCCCCACTCATGTTTTCCGGTAATAAATGTTTTTCCCCTGAAAAAGGGCGGTGCATTGATAAACATTTTTTAAAAAAAAAAGTACAAACAATGACCAATTGACCACTACTAATCTGAGACATAAACCCAAGGTAAATAGCCCAAAAAGAAAAACTAAATAAAGGATATTGGGCTAATAAGAACAACATGAGACCAAGCCCAACAACATTTTTACAAAAGAATCATATAGATGACCGTATTCTTTCCTAATTCATAGACCATAACCTACCCAAGAAGAAAATCCATATCAAGCCCATTGGATCAATCCGATGAGATGCACACACATTAGACCAGACACCATATATAGCATTATTCATGGGCGATTAATCCATCACAATCACCAAAATATAGCAACCCATAGAAGTAGCATTTGTTATACCCCGGGGCCTGGTCCATATAAATACCGCACCATAATTTTGAGGACTTTGATAACCTTCTACTGAACAAGTCTTGGGCTCTATATCACACCAACTATTTTCCAGCCCAATTAACCAATCGATGTTCTTCACCGCCCAATTATTCATCCAAATAAGGCCCAGTTTTCATTCCAGACCCAATAGGCCAATATCAATTTACAACCCCAAATTTCCCCAACACAATATTAATTTTTCATATTAACAGTAATAAACTTGTATATTACACGAGTTGAATAAAAAATATTAAAAAAAATAAAATTTTATTAATTTTAAAATAATATTCTAATATAAGATATGATTAAAATTTTTCTTAGTACAGATAAAATAAAAACTTTGTTTCAAAACATATATTTAAAAAAATCATTTTTAAAAACTTTATTATTATAACTATCAATTTTAATTATTTTTAGTTTATAAAATTTTTCCTTTTAAAAACATCAATTGTAAATTATTTGTATTTTAAAAAAAAGTTTAATGTTTTAGAAAATTTTCTTACTTTATAAAAATTTATTTTCTTTAGAAATAAACTGATAAAAAAGATTTATTTTTTAATTTATTAAAAAATAATTATAATCTAAAAATAATTTGGTGTAGTGTAGGAGTAGAGTAGATTTGTCATTCAAAAAAAATATAAAAATAATTAAATGATATTATTAATAATTAATATGATTATTAAAATATAAAACAATTACTCTTAATAATAGATGTTATAATGTTTCTTCGTTTGTGAATCCTTAGCGGTACGTATGAATGAGGACTCAACAGATGACATAAAAACGATGACGTCAGCCCACCGTCATAACCAACTTACATCATAATTCACGTGTAAAATACAATAAATAAAACTTCCATGAAACATCGGTTTTGTTTTTCCTCACTCCAATCAAACGTTGGAAACATCTGATTAATTTACACTTATTTTTCCAAACCATCATCATCCTCCTCAGGTGCACGAACCTTTCACCATTCTCACACCTATTTAAATCATTTCATTCTTCTTTCTTCATTCTTCAACCAATAATCTCCAATTGACCTCAAAACACACAACTTCGTTGCTAATTCTTGCTTATACCATGATGGCGAATAACGGGTTCGATTCCGAATTCGCTCTCATCGAGTCTATTCGTCGTCATTTGTTAGACGATTCCTACAGTGATAGCCTCCTGCAGATGTACTGTAAAAGCAGTAATAGTAATAATAACTTGTTTCCTAGCTTTTGGGACACTTGGGGTGAATTACCATTCAAACAGAATGATTCCGATGATATGTTGATCGCAAGGTTTCTTAACGAAGCGATTACACCGTCCAAAACCGTTAGATCCTCGCCGGAGGTTTTTGAGGGTTCGCCGGAAAACTCGAGTGATCAAGAAAAGGGGAGGCATTACAGGGGTGTGCGACGGCGGCCGTGGGGGAAGTTCGCAGCGGAGATACGGGATCCGTCAAAGAATGGTAGCAGGGTGTGGTTGGGAACGTTTGAGACGGCAGAGGACGCCGCGTTGGCGTATGATAGGGCGGCGTATCGGATGCGTGGGTCTCGAGCTTTACTGAACTTTCCGCTGCTGGTGAATTCTGGTGCGGCGGAGCCGGTGAGGATAACCTTGAAACGGAGGGTGATATCGACGGTGAGTTCGTCGGAGGAACGGTTGAAGAAGAGAATGAAGGTAGAAGAAGAGTACAACAACCACTAGCATAGTCTAGCGTTAAAATATATGTTTTTCATTTTTAAATAAGTATTTGTGTTAAAGCATCACTTAAAACATTGGAGTAGATTAGGATTTAGGACATTGTAATAGATTAAGGTTGTTTAGCTTTTATTTTATCGAGTGTAACGACTTTTCATGTGCATAAAGGGCGTATTTATTATTTTTGGTAATTTATGCATCAAACATATAAAATCTGAAACTCGTGATATAAAATAATATCACTCAAATAAACTAAAATCACACCAATACGTAAATTTGCATACCACTAGTAAATAGTAGCATATTTGAGCATGTTTAGCATTATTATCATGAACTAATAAACTATAAACAAACTCAACTTTTAAGAGAAAATTTTTAGATGGGAGGCTCAGGTTTAAATCCAAAAAATAAATAGAATGGTTTGAAGTAGTTTAGAAGTAACAGTACGGTATATTTATCGTTCAAAAAGGGAATGTTTCTTCACTACAATCGTTCACAGGCTAAGTTTGAATCAAATTAGACACAACTTGGGGTCAAGCTTAATATTATAGAACCTACCTCGGCTTAAATTATTCTTACCGCGCTGAATTTATGTTTAAACTAGGCTTGTATTGATTATTTTAAAAAAGTAAATAGCAAATCCTAATGACGTCACTCATCTGAACTTGAAGCGTTTAAAAAAAGAGTTGTGTTATACAAACACCGATTTTTGTTATTGAGACACCCTATTGTTTCTATCTCTCTCTATGTATCTATATGTATGTATAGAAAGAGATAAAGAGGATGAAAATAAATTAGGTGTATCAATAACATACCCAAAAAAAAAATAAGTTAAGTTACGAATCGAGGTTTTAAACCAAAGGATCTCAACCCGTTAAGTTAAAAATTAAAATCCACATGGACTTGAATGGTAATTTACTCCTATGTTCACTTAGATTGTTAATGCTTTTAAAATAAATTTAAAAATATATAGTTATCCTATATTTAAACGTTAGAAAACTTATAAACAATAAGAGAAATATATGAAAGTAAGTTAGTAACGAAAAGTCTGAACGCAAAATGTTGGAAGACTTAAAAGATTTGAGACTCAGGTCAACTTGTCAACTAAAAAGCACTTTCTATTTACAACGTTTTTTCTTTCTTATTTCCAACTGAATATGCTTTTTCTTTGTTTGTTGGTTAGAAAATAATTTCAGGATGATTTTTATCTACTTGTATTTAACAAATAAAGAAAAAGTCATTTCTTTGTGTGTGATACCCTTTCATCATGTCAGAATAATTTTACACGCGGTTGATGACATACGATGTTATAGTCACTTGTTTACTTTTACTCGCGTACCATTTTTGAGTTTGATAATAACACGTAAACCATGAGTTACAAGGGTTAAAGAATATACACGTGAATAAGTTAATAGTGTAATATCATCCTTACTCCTTACGAAGTAAAAGTTTTCTTTCAATGATGGCCGAAACAAAAGCAAGGAAAGCTTTGCGTTCTTTTTAAGTAAACGTATTCAAGAAGATGCAATGATTTGATTTATTACGCAATATGTACCGCCTTAGGGTACAACTTGCACTCAAATACTCGTTGGTTCGCGACAATTCGCATAAAATTTGTTCATCTTTCCATAAACTCAATTTTAAAGCTGACAAGTTGTTTGGCATTAAATACATATTTACTTTTTCTGATATTAAAACTGGACAAGTCGACAAGATAATGAGCCGAACGACACTTGATGCAGCAGACAAATAGATAAAAGATCACTTGTCAGTTCTTGGCAGTTAAAAAACACTGTGATAAGCCTGTGCGATAATTGGCAGAATTATGACAAGTGTTTTGAAACCTTTCTCAAATAACTCAAGTTGTTTCATGCTTTTAACACTTCGCTGTTGCCTGTTGAATAATGGTCAAATTCAATACCTGGATACTGTTTAAGTTTGATTTCTGTTCATTTCATTTGCCTTTGTACAACGGTTTACGCTTCTCAACGAATGCGGCCAATCCTTCTAACCGATCATCTGTGTGCAAGATTTGTTCATAGCAGTCTTCCTCCACATCCAATCCGTAGGCCATGGTTACTTCTAGACCCTCGTTAATGGCTCGTTTAGCCATCCTGACTGCTACAGGGCCCTGATAACACGAACCCTTAATCCAGATAATAAAAATTCCATATGCAAATTCTGGTTAATGAAGAGACATTTTGGTTTAGACTTGGTAAAAAGGTAAAGCTGGATAAAATTGGGTAACTTGTTAAAAAGAACAATGGTTAAATGGACATTGCGAGTTGGCACTTTTGCAAGTCTAATTGGCTGGGTCGAGTTGGGTTGACTTTTTTGGCTTTCTCTCTTTCCCTTTTTTCAATATTTATTTCCATTACAACTATGTGACAAGATAGTCGGGTTGGGTAGCAGGTAGGTAATTCATTGACACGTATACAAAACGGGTTACATTAGGTTGGGTTGACTTCTTGTCCAAAAATTAACTCATTACAAAATTATCGTTTCAACAAAACAATCCAACTTTTTGAGGAAAAAAAAAAGAGACTGATTTAGGAGGTTTTATGCATTAAAATACAATCGAGGGAATTTCGACCTGCTTGACTCCCATTTAATTTGTTTCTCATTTTTAAGTTATTTTTCTGGTTTAAACCTAACCTAAATTGATCCAATTATCCTAAGTGATCGAAACTATCACTTCTAATTAGGCCTTACGCTGCTAAAACTAATCAGTCAAATCGTCTATTTCACTTACCAAAATGATTATTTAATAGATCATCACATATTAGAAAGTACCTTTTGATTGATATCACGAGCAACTTCAAGTGCCTTTGAATAAGCCTCACCAGCAGGAGTACAGTAGTTGATGAGACCTATATTATTCTTTTGTTTGGTTTCAAAATACAAACAAGATATACAAAGAACAAAGTGGTATGGTTAAAATACCAATTGACAATGCATCTCTGGCACTAATCTTCCTGCCAGTGAAAATAAGTTCTTTTGCTATTGATTTTCCAACCAACCTAGGTAACCGTTGTGTCCCTCCTGCCCTGTAGACAGCAACAGTTAATATGACGAACATATTTTTAAGCAAATTATTCTTCTTAACTTAAGAAGTCAAGCTGATGATTATCTTTTTGTATTTATGGGACAATATACAACAATATCGAGACCCATTTCAAAGCATATAAACTATATGGAAATATGGTCAGCAGGATGTCAAACTGATAAATCATCCATAATAAGCAATAGAATTGAGTGTCTGATACTAATTTCTTTTAATAAAAAACACATATCTGGTTGCTAACACTAGGCTTTGCTTTAAGTGAGACATACCCTGGTATTACAGCAAGTCCAGTTTCTGGCAAGGCTAGCTTGGCATCTTCTCCTGAAAAAACAGCAATCTTTTTTTTGTCTTTTTCTCCAAAATGCTGTGAAGGAAGTTGAGGCACAATATCCTTCTTAAAATATTAATTACACATGTACTTAATATTCATTACCACATATCCGGAGATCACAGGATAATGCCATTTCCAGTCCCCCACCCAATGCTGCTCCTTCTATAACTGCAATAGTTGGAATTTTGAGTGCCTGAACATAAAGAAATTTAAGTTAAATCCTGATTTGTTAACTAAATAAAGAACTAAATGTTCCAAATACATAAAAACCTAAAAATGAATGATGAAACATACCTCTAAGAATGTAAATGTTGACCTCAGTGAGTTTACCGTAGCTCGAACCTCAGATACATTCATGGTCAGTCTTTCCTACCAAGAGATAGATAATTAACAAACAAATCAATTCACAAATTTGGTGGGATGCATTGTAATTATCTCATTTTGGTTTCTCTTTTTTTCCTTTTGTTTCAGGTTTGATCGTCCCAATACTAATTTCCAATCTTTTGTCTCGATTTACAAGTACAGCTTTAATACCATGATACAAGGAATCGCACCTCAACTTAACTCTTTACCAATGATTATCAAGCATAGGTGAAAGGTTCATCACATGTCAGGAAATCAATTTGATTTTGCATGAAGGAGATCAACAAGCCTATTATATCAAGAAGACAACTAGTAGAAAGCTATTGCCATATTGGGTACACAAAAGAAAACATATGTAATGTTTTATTCTTACCTATGCATATGACGAGGTGCAGAGTGCTATAGGGGGTTTTTGCAAAGAAACAAAACCTAAAATGTACGTTAACATGATTACATATGTATGCCTCCCTACTCCCTAGTAGCATGCGTGAATCATCAATCATATGCAGCCAGACACGGTGTCCTTATCACAAGTGAAAGTCACCAAGGGTGGGTCAACTTCAAGCACTTATCCTTTTGTTTTAGTTATAAATGAGCTCAAATTGCATACAAAATAATATCCATGGTCATGCTCTTTTGGTCGTATGATATTGGTTAATAACACTAGGAAATCTCTTTACACAATGCACAATCACTTGTTTTGACAAAATTCAAACTTGAAATTATCTACTAATTTCTAATAACTGATCTGTCAGTTCTTTATCCCGCATCAGTAAAGCAACTACAATCTAGAAGTTAAGTAAAACTTCACCCTGGGAAAAAAAAAAAAGCAGTTCCAAAATCTACCTTCAAATCAGCACCTGCACAGAACACTCTAGCCACTGAGCTGCATATCATCAACACATTTGCCTCCGGATCCGTGCTTATAGCTTCAAAGCTATTCAGTAATCCCCTCAACATATCCTTCCCAAGAGCATTCTTAGCTTCAGGTCTATCCATGTTAATTTGAATAATCCCTATTAAAAAAAACAGCACCAGCTATTTTATTGTGTACCCAAAGTTTCATACAGATGATTACAAAGTGAATCATAAAAAGGCATATAAGTTGCAATTTAGACATGTGGAAAGTGGAAACCACACTCTGATTAGTTCCTCCATTTTCATGTAAACCATTACAACATCACCATACAGATTACACAAACAATTAGACTTCAATTCCTTCAAATCAATGGATTATAAAGTCAAAACTAACTACGAGATCACTGACGATAATCAAAAGACCGTTTAAATTATCGTTAAAACTCTAGCCCTAATGAAATGAAACCACCGTCTCCGACTAATTTAGGGCAAAATATTATAGCTGCGGTTTTCCGACATACACAGGGGGAAAAACTAGCAGATATATAGATATATAAGAAGCATATGACGGAAAAAGTTACCGGAATCGGCATCGGAATGTGTAATAACTTTGACGGATTCGAAAGTGGACTGAAGAAGTGTTCGGATACTCTGGAAGTGCGATCGGGAGGGAAATAAGTGTGGTTTTGAAGTGTTTAGAGCTTGATTGCACAATCGTTTGCGTATGATCGAATAAACCACCATTTTTGGTTCAGATTTGCATTAGTAGAGAAGATGATGACGGATCAGAGGGATAAGTCGCAGGGGAAAAGTTCCGGGTCAAAGAAAAGTCAAAAGATGAGGAATGAGGATAGGTATGCGATTATTCTTTTTAGTTTGAGAAATTGAATTTTAAAAATTCAGTCTATTATTAATTCGCTAATAGTAACCTATATTGTTTTTTTATTAAGGCATCTTATACTATGATGTATTAGTATAGAAACAACCAATATAGTTGCTAATCTAATATTTTCTTAATGCATATAGAACGTTGAGATTGATTTACATTCACGAGATATGATATACACACGGGTTGTTAAAGTTCGCAGTATCTGTTATTAATCACATATTAAATATGCTAATAAGCTGGTTACCTCCAAAATGATTAAAGATATCAAGGTAGTGGCGAAGCTTAATAGGGGCCGGGGGGGGGGGGGGGGGGGGGGTTTCGCCAGTAGTGTTAAATTTTAGTCCGATAGTGTAAATTTTTGGCCAGGTAGTGTAAATTTTTGTATAAATATCGAGTTCGCCGCCCCTAAGAAAAATTAATTTCGACCCCGCCCCCCCTACGAAGGAGTTCAAGCTCCGCCACTGTATCAAGGTGAACGACATCATATAGGTAAAGAGTAGGACGAAAGCTTTATTCACTAGAATGGTCTAGTTTATATAAATTTAATCTTTTTATGTTTCAGTGATGAGCTTAAAAATATACGTTTTAGGTGTGTGATTGCGGTAGCAGAGGGTGTTGCCTGATTAATACCAGACTTAATAATAATGATGTATAAATAATAACTAACTTTCTGCATTTAATGTAATTTAAAAATATGGCATGACAGGAATGTTTATCCAACAATAACCATTTAACAAATAGAATAATAATTATTACTGTCAAAATGGTGTGATTGTATTGAATTAAACAACAATACAACAAAAAAGTTTAACACAAGACTAATCAAAGAGAAGTTGATGATTAAACCAAATGAAAAAATATCAAAAAAAATAATCTAAACTTTATTCAACCCAAAAACAAAATTGATTACAAACCAACATTATCTTCAAATCGATGAAGATAACAATGATATGTCTTCAAAGATGATAGGATGAAGATAACATTATGAGCCAAAGAAGAACAAATGTCTCTCTGGTGTTCTCTCTTCTTTTTTTTTTTTAATGCATTAGCAACTTAAGGCAATCAAAAAAACTAAGCCAAATAAATGATCCAGCCAACAGCCCACTAAGTTTTATCAGTCCAAGTGTCCAACTACATCTTTAGCCCGTAGAAACAATCCAACCCAATGCCATATTAACAAGCATAAATTTATTATCACACATTAAAAATATTACAATACCAATATGTTTGTTATTGAATTAAATTAGCTATATGTTTCAACAAAAACAATACAATAATCAATACAAGATGGAAGTAATCGAAGGTATATACACCATGATGATCTGAACAGCGAGTTTAAAACCCTAGATGGAAACTATGAAGAAGATGAATAGACGGAGTCATGGATATAGCAACTAGTGTATGGGGTAAAATCTTAAAAAATGACCAATGGTGTCATAAACTCCAACCTTAGATCATATGTAATGGTTAATGCCCATTAAAGGGCATTTTTTGTCACGCTAGCGCCAACTCAACATCATTATTTTAGCCAAAAGCATGCGTTAGTTAATGCCCCTTTAGTCATTACATATTTATGAGATTTATGAGAAGTTATGACGTTATAATAAAAACGCCTCACTTATAGCGCCCCTATAATACTTACGGGGGTGGTATAAGAGTGTTTTAAAGTGCTATTACACCCCTTGATGCCCTATTACGTTTGGTCTTAGTCATCTCTCTCTTATATATCGGATTGCTACAACGGCTACAAACATATAACCACACAGAATTACGGGAAGTCAGGATATCGGTTCAGAGTTCAAATCCATTCCAAGCCTACTAGATTTAATCAAGCCTAGTCCAAGCCCAATACAAACCTACTTTATTTGATCCAGTTAAAGTCCAATAAGCTTTAATTTCTATCGCTATAAGTCCAGCAACACTCCAGCCCACATCTATGTTGAAAAATGAAACCATAAAACAAACAATTAGAAGTTTAGAAGTTAGAACCATAGACAAAGTTTGTGTTAGCCATTTACAATTGATATATATAACAATTACGTATTTTGTAAATAATCTTTCGAGCAATAAATTCCAACCCTTTGTATAAAATAAATTAGAAATTTGAGTAGTATGTATATAAAGTCTGTCATGTTTTTTTTTTATCAAATATTATATATATACAATGACTACTCATCCGGTATATACTAAATAGAAAATAATAAATAATAGAGTACATTACATGGATGGTCCCTGTGGTTATGTTAAAATTTTAAATTTGGTCCTTAAATTTTAAAATCTTTGAATATAGTTCTTAACATTTCTTTCTTTTTCATATATGGTCTATAGTTCTATTAGTAACCGTTAGTGATGTTAAATATTGTAAAAATTACCATTTTACTCGCATTAGCCATTTATTTAATTTACCTTTTAAACTATTGTATTATTTTTATTTAAGAAAAATTTATATTTTTATATTATTTTTATAATTTCATTATTAATAAGATTTTTATTTAATAAAATATGTTTTAAATATACAAATAAAAAACTTGTTAAAAACATGTTTTTTAAAATGTTTATTTTTTTAACCGTACATTTTTTATATGTTATTCAAAAAAAATTTGATTTTTTAAACTGGTTGGTTTTCTAAAGTTTTTTTTTTAAAGCCATACATTTTTTAAAACATCTTTTCTTAAACAAATTCTTAGTTTTTTAAACATTTTTTAAAAAAACAATTCAGTTTTAAACGTCTTTATAAAAGAAGACATGTTATAAAGGTTTAAAAAAACCCGCATATTGATTTTAAAAAAATTATAAACCACATTTAAAAGAAGACATTTTTTACAATATATTTTTATTTGTGTATTAAATAATAAACATATTTATAATAAAAAGATTATAATAAAATAAAATTACATTAATGATCCTTACTAGTAAAATAGTTATTTTGATAAATTTAACATTACTAACTGAACTAACAGAGTAGGAATCATTGATAAAAAGATAACTATAACATTAAGGACTATATTTATAATTTTAAAACTTTAAATAACAAATTCAAAATTTTAGTTAAATCACAGAAACCATTCGTGTAATTTACTCTAAATAATTATATCTAGGGGTGGGGCAACTTCCCTTTAGGAACATATCTCTTCAAGAGTCTAGAGTTTCTATAGAAAAATTATATTATACATATTTAAAAAAAAAAGCATTTATATACTTTGTTAAACATTCAAACTTATTAGGCCATTAACAAACTCATTAAAATTTTAATTTTTTTAAGCCTAACAAACAATAGAGTTTATTAAAATTCTAATTATTTTAGTCCACTACCATTTACTTATTACTATAATTTAAACCCATTTAAAAATCAAAAAAATAACTTGCTATTTGAGATGGAGTTGGTAAAAGAACGATTGAAACACAAGAGTTCAGAGTAATCGATTGATCGAACTAGGTGCTATAGCAGAGCCTAAAATTTTTTATTTGAGTTATTACTTTATGTAACAAGGGGCACGTTTTTCAATACCTGTCTAGAACCTAAATTTTTTTGATAATTCTCGGAAACGACCAGATAATATCCATACTTCACATATAAAATCATCAATAGATAGTTCACGAAATTGTTTAACAATAATATAGTATAAAATGTTATCAAACAATTATAGATTTGCGGGATCCTATTCATCTAAAGATGTTATTATCGTAAAGAACAAATAGGTGTTTGGTTAAAACTTACCTAACGATAAGCACTACGAATAATACGAAAAGATGAAAAAATGTGATGCCTATCTTTAACACGTGAATAACTATTCTATATAAACAATATGTTTATTAATCATTAGAGAATGAAAATGACTTATTTATTCGATGAAAGACACATAAAAGTATAAAACTAGATCACCAACCGATATATATGTGTGTATGTACATAATATAGACTAGCAACTCAGAAACTCTTTACTCACACCTGATCCTACGGGTGGATAAAAACATTCGAGATCGAACCAACTTGTCAACAAGGTAATCGGTTCGGTTTCAAGTTTATCAATGCAGTCCTATCTTATCATTCAGAACTGGTGAAATCTGAGACTGACCGAAGACCAAGTTACACTTTATTTTCCGTATGAATCTTATTAAAGCATTGATTTAACCCACCTAACTCGAACTGGGCTCGGCCAATGTTAAACTGGTCTGATCCTCCGTCAAATATCTTGATGTTAGATGTTAAGATGGTATAGTCTTATCTGGTTTTATGTTTTTAAGAGTGGAATGTTTTTTTATGAATAAATATAAATAAAAGAAAAACTCATCATGCACTTATAACAAGACTAGGTTTATCATTTTAAAGTCTATGTTTATCCTTTACGCAGTACGTATATGAGTCGAATACAAAATTAAACAAAAAACTTTTAAGATGTTGACAATTCCATATGAAAACACAATATCGAAAAAATAAAGAAAAATCTCTAAAGTGGAAGTCATAAAATATTTACACGCTTTGTCAACTTCTTAATTTTAACGATTAGAAAAATAAATAAACGAGTGGTTGAAAGAGTGGTTAATGTGTCTTTTTTTTTGTTTACATGGTATATAATGCTTGATAACAACTACTAAATAAAATTTAAAACTTATTGTGTTTAGTATTACATTTTGGTATTGCTTAATGACGTTCATATACGCGTTATGATTACATCACAAAAGAAAATTTATATATCGAATAGTCCACTTTAAGAATTTCTATTTATGGGAACGGATTTTTTATATAACAAAGGAAAGTTCATAATTTAATTAATTAATTCCATCAAAAAATACAATAACTTAATCTCACTACTCTAATAAAATGGTAATTAATAGGGACGTTTATCAACACCACATTCATTGTTATTAAATTTTTCGTACATTAAATAATCATATTAATTACTAATATTATTATCTAATTCTTTTTTAAAATAAAATAGTTTTTATAATAAATTAAAAAAGAGATTTTTTTATTAGTGTTATTTATAAACAAATAAATTTTTATAAAATAAAATTTTTTTCTTAAACATCAAACTTTTTAAAAAATAAAAAATATTTTAAAATTAGTGTTTTTAAAAAGTAAAATTTCTATAAACAAAAAATAATTAAAATTAGGAGTTGTAATAAGAAAATTTTTAAAAATAATATTTTTTAAAACATTTGTTTTGAAATGAATTTTTCATTCTATTTATAACGAGAAAGATTTCAATAAAATTTTATCTTATAATATCATTTTATATTTAATAACCTTTTTATTTTATTTAATATTTTTTTATTCAGCTCGTGTAATATACGGGTTTACTAAAATTAGTTTCAAAATATATTGCTCAATTATTTCTTACTCAAGGACTTTTAATATTTATTAATTTCAATTTACCACTTTTGTAAACATAAGAACTTTCTCTCATTACGCCTATATTTGTATGAACTTTATAAAAAAAACACGTTAAATGATATGATAGAATCATGAGCGAAACCAGAGGGGCTAAAAGTTGTTGGACCATCCGATCAACCAAATTGTCTGTTAATATAAAGTTTAAATGATGTCAATTTCTTGTAATTATGTCAAATAATTGAACCGTATGTGAAAGTACATTGTGTTTGTTACAATCCACTCGTCTGAAATAAATCAACGTACTATAGCTCGGAAACTTTTAATCCACTTGTGGACCCCTTCTTCGTTACAAAAATAATATCACTCTCCCAAATGGGATGTTTTTTTATATTTATGTTTTTAGACAATTTTAGTTGTCATGTTACGCAAGAAAAACAAAAAGTCAAATATAGGAGTCGAGATTTCCATCTATATTATGTTGGTCAAGTTCAGACGAGTAACCTTCAAATTCCCATTTTATTTCAATTCTGCCATTTGACTCGTCAATCCTTCATCCGGTCTTCATTTACCAAAACTTTTGTATCTTTCAATTACTCCCCTCCTTGATGTTGTTTTTGACAAAATCACCCCCTCTATGTTTTCTGCTACTTTGTGAAGATTACATGGCTACTCCGTAGGTTTATAACTTTATTTTCTTTGCCTTTAAAGCTATATAGTATGCAACAATTTTGTTTCAGAACATTTTTCTTGGTATTGTAGCGTATTTACATAGAATTTGTATTTATTTATAGCTATCGAGATAACATTTACAACTCATTTGTTTATTTTATTCTTTCGTTTTCTAAAGCTGTATATATCACAAAAACAACGACAAGCGTAGGTTAAACTAGCAATAGTTTGGTCATTATCATCAAATAAAAATCGTTGAAGCAAGTTCTTGTCACTCTGGTTCTAAGTAGATACTCCCGGGTATCAAGTGAAAGGAATATAAGACTTCTCTGGTTCAGATCTGTTTTAATGGTATTGGAATTTTTCATCACCTGTACAATAGAAACCTTGTTAGATGATCCATGAGCTTGAAGTCATGTAGATGCTCTGACATTGGGGGGTGTGTGTGTGTGTGGATTTTACTGTAACAGGTCTAAAAAGTAGGTATACTGCATAACTATCAAACTAGCAAGAACATGAACATTATCATTAAGTTAGAATTGACCAATTATGGACCAAAATAACAGGAGTATATAACACCAGGACCATATAAGTCATATTAGTTGCATAGTTTCCAATACGTATTTTTAGTGGATAACGTCGTAATGACAAAAATAAAAGTTCTTTCTTTATACATATCAAGGAAGTTACTTTGAGCATTCCAAGTTCTTTGGTGGCAAATTCAATCCTCTAAAAAACTAAACTTACATTTCTACCCCCTCAAGTTTCTCTATATATACCCTACCAATTCCCGTGGTATCCCACTTGATCTCTCTTCATACCATTTAACATCTGACCGTTGACTTTCCTTCCCTCCATTTTTTCTCTCAAAAAATCACGATGCAGATCGGAGCAACACTTCCGGTGAACAACTTCCACGTGTTTCCGGCTAGAATCTCCGGCGGTGGATGTAATTATGGATCACTTTTAAACCCTTTAGGCAGATCTTGTTATACGAAGAAGATGATGATGATGAAAACAACCACCAGATCAACACTGCAACATCTCGCTAATCTCGAAAAACTATTGGGTTCAGAGCCTCATGTGATCTTGAACGAGCCGGAGGTTGATCGGAGTGGAATCTCCGGCGATAGTCCGGTGGATAACAGAGAAAAAGGGCTGCTGGAAGGACTGAATTTGCCTCGAATTTGGCCGGAGAACACCGCGGCGGAGGAGATGTCGCCGCGGCATCTCAACCGCCTGCGGCGGTTGCTATCGAAAACCGGCATCGAATACTCTCCCCGAAACAGTTTAGCTTCACGGTGGAGGGAGTATCATGGCAGCAATAACTGGTCCGGTTTACTTGATCCCCTTGATGAGAATCTCCGGCGAGAGATGATCCGGTACGGTGAGTTTATTCAGGCGGCTTATCATTGCTTTCATTCCGACCCCGCCACGTCAGCGGATGAGGCTCCGTCGGCTAGACACGTGGCGTTGCCCGATAGGTCCTACCGGGTGACGAAGAACCTTTACGCGACTGCTTCGGTTGGCTTGCCGAAATGGGTGGATAAGCTCGCGCCAGGGCTTGACTGGATGAGCCAGCGGACTAGTTGCATCGGGTATGTGGCGGTTTGTGATGATCAAAGAGAGATCTCACGTATGGGACGGAGGGATATTGTGATATCCCTCCGTGGGACCGCCACTTGTTTGGAATGGGCTGAGAATATGAGGGATTTGCTAGTTCAAGTCCCTGGCCCGAAGAATCCTAGTTACGGGCAACCTAAAGTGGAGTGCGGGTTTCTAAGCTTGTATAAAACAGCTGGAGCCCATGTCTCGAGCCTGGCTGAGTCGGTAGTGGAAGAAATCAAACGATTGACTCAGTTATACAAAGGCGAAACACTTAGTATTACAGTCACCGGACATAGTCTTGGTGCAGCATTGGCACTACTGGTGGCTGATGACTTAAGCACATGTGCAAAAGACATGCCACCAATAACCGTCTACACGTTTGGCGGACCTCGTGTTGGGAACCATGGGTTCGCCAAACGTCTGAGTTCACAAAACGTGAAAGTCCTACGCATTGTGAACTCTCAAGATCTTATAACTCGGGTTCCAGGAATGTTTGTAAGTGAAGAACTTGATAAAAAGCTAAGAGAGTCAAAGGTTGCTAACAAAGTACTCAACATACTAGATAACAACATGCCATGGGCGTATGCGCATGTCGGCACGGAGCTGAGAGTGGACACAAAAAACTCTCCGTATCTAAAACCGGATGCTGATGTGGCGTGTTGTCATGACTTGGAAGCGTATCTGCATCTGGTGGATGGTTTTCTGGCGTCAAATTGTCCGTTTAGGGCTAATGCTAAGAGAAGCTTGGTTAAGTTGGTCCATGAACAGAATTCGAATATGAAAAAGCTATACACGAGTAAGGCACCAGAATTGAAGTTAAACCTTGAAAGAGAGGTGCAAGTGCAACTTCCAAGTTGTTTGCCGAGCCCTTCTCAATAAAACCTTAAACAAAAACTTGTAGGATGTATCATAAATGATGTTTTATTCTTTTTTTTCTTTTTCAATAAGTGCGAATTGTTCTTCTTGTATATGTCATTGGATTCTTTTATAAGTTATTAATGTTACATTCTTTAGTCTCAATTTATATAAGAAGAAGGGTCTCGAACCAGTTTGTATCATAACCATATGTGATTGAGTAGTTGGCATGAATGATCGATAACGATGACCCCGGCCTCTAAGCTTCTAGCTAAGCTTAAAGCTTCCATGGGTGTTGCATCCACCAAGAAATCTCCGGATGGTGGTGTGGCTTGACTTCTAATCAAGCGGCGAGGCTTTCTTCCAAGTAGCTTCTATATGGACAAGCTTGTACAATTAGGGGTTGTTTGGTAGCTTTTTAATGATCATTAAAAGACTACCTCTTAATGGTTTATAGATTCTTAATAGTTAAAAGCTAATCTTAATGCTGAATGATTAAGTGGTTAAATCTTAATGACACCTCTTAATCATTTATCATTAAGGTTACTCTTTAATCATTTATGATTAAAGTTACTTCTTAACAATTAAAAAGTTATGCACCAATAAAAAGTTATGAACTAATTAAAAGACTACCAAACAATCTCTTACTGTTCCTTCCCTCCTATCTAATTTGTTCGATTGTGAATATTTGTTATGCAAATTTGATTACTAAAATGATGGGTACGTTGTGAGGATCATCAATTAAAATATGTATTAGAATATTGTTAGGTTTATTTTTTTAATAAATGGTGTGATTATCCACTCAATGCAACATAATAGGGAGGATGGTAAGAGAGATTTCTCAATATAAGAGTTTGCACGCATGTTAAGTGCGAATTCTATATAGAAAATCGCACTTACCAAGTGCGATATCTCAGTAAACAATAAAAGGTCAAGAAGAAGTTGTCACAAAACAACAGAATAAAAGGAAGAAGTGATACTTACTAAGTGCGACATCTAATAAATATAAAAGATGTTTCTAACAAGGATACAATGGTGTGAAGATGTGACACTTAATAAGTGCGACAACCCCTCTTGTAACATGATTTTCGAAAGATTTTCTCGTGTTGCATGACTATAAAGTGATACTATTTCCAAAGAAAATTTGTCTAGTGTGTATGTTTAATGCATAAACCTCTAAAAGAATTTGATTGTTATGAAATAATACAATTTTTAAATTGCATATGCTGTTCCCGTATGTTTACTAGTCTTAAATATTTTAGGCATAAAAAAAATGTCTACTTGCAAGTGAAGTTATACTGTTGAAGCCCACCTTGCGACCTTAACTCGATTTGACAAGTCATTTCATTACACCCAGATACTATCATGTATAAGATAATCTAAGACGACGCTTATATATGAAAGAATCCATGGCTAATGTAAAAGAGAGAGAGAGAGAATCAGAGACAATAAAAAATTCACTAAAGAAATGAAGTTGTGTGACAGTCAATAAAAAATAATTAAACAGATGAAGTTGTGTATGAAGGGAGGGGAGAGAAAGAAAAAAAAAAAAAAAAAAAGAGGAGGAGGGGGGGTGGGGGGACACCTGTAGAATTAAAGGGGGCATGGTCACTTGTGGAGATGGTTTAATGGTATTATACTCACAGGGCCGGCCCAACTAAAGCCCAGATGAAGCAATAGACTTGGGGCTCCTAAAAATTAAAGGCTTCATTTTTTTAATTTATATATACATGTGTGTGTATATATTTGGGCTTGTTTTAAACACTATATGAGCTTCTTCTCATGGGCAAATAGAATATTAAGCCCAAAAAACTTACAGAAGCGGGAATTCGTAATATTTGGAGAACTAAGAGACGAGCATATGATCGGACTTTGTGATTTAAACGATCAGGAAGAGACGAACAGATTTAACTACTCATTTTCTTATCTTGATTTCTTATTATCTAATCGATTCGATTTTGGAGATTCATTGAAACAATGATCTAATCTTATTACGATTTCAAAGCCGTAGAGGAAGGAGGTATCCGAATCAGGCTGTCAGGCGGTGCCAATAAGGTGCAACGAGCAGAGAGTTGTTGTCCGGAATCCCAATGCGGTGGTGGCGTGGTGCGGTGGAGGCGTGGTGCGGTGGAGAGTTGTTCTCCACAAATTCTACTATGAGATTCCACCGAGTCATTGACTTCTTAGTTCTTACGCTTCTACTTCTCTAATCTCTTTTAAGGTTAGTTTGTCTTTGACTTTTATAATCCTTAATTTTGTCTTCTTGTTTCAATCTTGGTATTTATGGTTAGGCTTATTGATGTGAAACTAAGTTGCAATATGATTTTGTCTTCTTTTTTTCTTTCTATGGTTTTTGCAATACTGATTTAGGATTATACTTAAATAGTTAATCTTTTAATATTTGACATTCAACTTGCAACTGTAATTTTTCAACAGTTTCATTGGATCTTTCAATGATACAATACCAAACACAATTATCAAGTGATAATAGATATCAGAAGTTAAGAACATCTTGAGCATGAGCTCATTTTTTTTAGTATACTCTAGATTCTTTTATTTACTAGTATACTATTTTAAACTTGTTTGTATATTATTTTATACTTGCTTGTTTGATTATCTTGAAGCGATTACCCACATTTGTTTTAGACTTACATTGTGTGGTAGAGCTTATAAAGAGTAATTTAAATGTCAAACTGAAATCAAAATGATAAATGTGGTGTATCTAAATGGGGAAAAAAGTTACACAAGAAGGGCCCCAAAATTTTAGTTTGCTTGGGGCCTTCAAATCCATCGAGCCGGCCCTGTATACTCATAGCTGGTTAGAGTTTTAATAATACATTTTACTAAGTTTGATGGTATTAGTAGTCAATACGAGTAGGTTAGGTGCTCGTGTAAAAACTATCGAGATAGATAGGTGGTCTAACTATCACACCATATCTCTAGTGCTAATGGTTTCTTGGTCTAGTGTTATGTGATGTTTATCCTAACTAAATCAATGCATGTGTTATATTCATAAATTGAACAAGTGAATTTTAAAAGAATATTTTAAAAGGTATATATTTACCATTTAAAAAATAAAGAACAACATAGAAGTACTATTTTGTTTTGTCTGGTTTCCTGCATTAATCTTCTAATGTGTTTGCTTAGTAATCTAGGTGGTCTAACTATCAAATCATATCTCATTCCAGGTTTAATGGTTTCTTGGTTTAGTGTTATGTGATGTTTATCCTAACTAAATCAATGTATGTTAAAATTTCATAAAGTGAACAAGTGAATTTTAAAAGGTATATATTTACCGTTAAAAAAATAAAGAACAACATAGAAGTATTATTTTGTTTTGTCTGGTTTCCTACATTAATCTTCTTAACTTAAAATAGTTTTCTTTACAATTAACAAGTCACAATCTATTTAGCACCCATATTCCTGTCAAGTTCAGAGATTGAAAGAAGTAAATCAAACACAGATAATGTCAACTTGAATTCCCCTTAAACACACATAATGTTGATAAAACAAATACAAGGGAAAAGGTAGCAAAACAGTATATAACACAATACCCATTAAACAAACTTATCCTACTTTTTTGTACAAAGGTTCCCTGAATTCAGTTTTGCATTGAAAAGAATGGAAATGTTTTCGACTAAGGGTAAGTATTGGTGACCAATGCCCTCGTCACCCCAAGTGTGGAAACAAACATGCATATCACAGAGGCATTGACCACCGAATAACGCTTACCCTATTCAAGAAGAGCAGCAACCTGACTTTTGGTTAACTGGTTGACCTCGGATTTGGACCGTTGGCGGTTTAGCATTGTTCATTGCCGGCTGGCTTGCCATCCTGGATTACCAGACAAATTAGTTTTTATCAAATGTTACTTTAAGTTATAGAGTTGATGACACATTTAAGCTTAAAGTACCTGTTTTTAATTTCAGCAGTCATAGCCATAAAAGCTTCTTCTACATTGGTGGAATTCTTGGCACTTGTTTCTAGAAATGGGATCCCAATCTCATCAGCAAATGCCTGCATACCAAACCTAGTTCTTTACTATCTCCACTTTAAAACTTAACATATTGGCTGAAGTTAGCATTATAAGTAATTGATTTTAGTATAACTCACTTCCATTTATTTCGATTATTACCTTTCCTGTTTCATAGGACACAACTTTCTGAGATGTCAGATCACATTTGTTTCCAACAAGAAGCTTGTTTACATTTTCACTGGCATAGCGATCGATTTCACTCAACCATTGTTTCACATTGTTGAAGCTCTCTTGATCTGTCACGTCATAAACGACCTTCATGGAAAAAAAAACATATTAAAATATTTCCTATCACCCCTATTTTTCAAACAGATTTTTAGCAACAACAATGAAAGGAAAATGAGATGATGAATTATTTACAATGATGCCATGAGCACCACGATAGTAACTGCTGGTGATTGTCCTGAAACGTTCTTGCCCAGCTGTATCCCACTGTATTGACAAGAATGATGATAATAAATAATTTAGCATAAAGCTAATGAGTGCTTAACACAGAAACATAAGTTTTCATAAGTAATGAGGAACATAAACTTAATGTGGAATTTATGCAATGGTGTAGCTTAAATATTAGAGTTAGAAGCTTACAATTTGAAGCTTAATTGTTTTGCCATCCTGTTCCACAGTGCGAATTTTCTATAAAAAAGAAACCAAATCTTGTAAAAAAGATGCTTATGTAAATAATAATCAGGTTGAACAAAAAAGGTCAATCAAGAGTTGCTTACAAAATCAACACCAATGGTGCTAATGTAACTTTCCAAGTATGAATCATCCTGCAGGACAACAGTAAAAAGATGTTACCAAATTGTTCAATACAAATCCAGGTTCAATACAAATCCAGAGGCCGATTTGTCTTTGAAGTTTTATTTCTTTAAATAGAAACAAGTCTTCTAGGTGTATATTTTTTAGCTTTGAAGTTTCTCACAAATCCTAGTCACAAACATGCATGCAAACTATTTCTATAAAGTAAACCATATGCAAAAATTAGCAACTACCCAAACTTATATATAACCAGAAAACATATATTCATTACATATTTACATGCTTTAATTATTCGTTACATTCTGGTCTATGTGGAAATGATTTATGAGCACCCATGCATGAATTTCATTCACATTTTCAATGGTGAAAAATCAGTAACATTTTGTTTAAGTAGTAATAACATGTGTAAATATAAGAAACAGACTGATTAACTGTCAGAGAAAAGAGACCAGAAAGAACTTACAGCAAAACGCAGTAGAAGGCATGATTTTCCAACTCCCGAATCTCCAATGAGTAATAGTTTGAACAAATAGTCGCTACAAGAGCAAGGAAACTATTAATTTTGACAAGACAAAAACTAATGCAACATGCAATATATCAAAAAATTACGAACACAACAGATTTACTATTGTTCATGTTATAATATACAAAAGATACAAGAACATATATCATTAACTCTTAAATGTCTGTAGGCGATGCTCCATGAAAAAACAAAAACTAGAATTACATAATTACTATTGTATGGTCATATACATCCAAGAATGCTTCTAAGCATGAAAAAGAGTCCATGCTTTTTAGGGCTAGTGTAACTGTTTCAGACTTGCTCAGATGATTTTAGGCCGGAACTTGGCCTGAAAATACGCATGAGTGTCTGAAAATGAGGCTTTTAAAGCAAGGCAACAAGGCTGTGGCCGTAGGCTTTTGACAACAGAGCCCGAAAGGATGAGTTATCCAACATTTTTCATAAACCTCACAACCTATTAAAACACTAAATTAAATCTCACATCATATTAACCGGCAACAAGAGTGAATGTAACTAAACATATCATCAACCCTCACATGTTAATGAAAAATCTACAAGTTCAAGATCAGCCCCGAAACCTGCAACTCTAAAATCCAATTGAAGCATTAAGAATCATATGTAGATGCAAGTGAATATCTGTTATAACCAACCAGTCACACAGACCATCACCACTACCCATCCAAGGTTATTATTCCTTCAAGTATATCCAGGTCAGTTTGATTTCAAATATTTCAACTACAAGAAAACAATTCTCAAATCTCGCACTTTAAAGTCCAGATCAAAATCCAAACATCAACAATAGCCCTCCAGAAGTCCAGAAAAATCCAGAACACCTTAGATTATATATCAGAAGGCAGTTTCAATCATTCAAAAGACCTAATCTTATAGCGTGAAACCGATCAACATATCGTACGAAAAACAATACCTGAGTTGATCTTAATAAAAAAAAAATCCCAAATTTAAGATAACAACAGAACCCTAAATCATCATCATGGACAGTTAACAGTAAGCAACTAATCAAAGTAAAATTGAGCGTCTAGAGCAATCAACAAGCATAGATCTAGTAGAACCACATCATCACATCAAACATGAATGAAAGTAAAATTGAAATTGAGTTCACAATCGGTTTGACTAGAGTAAGAAGAACATACTATTCGGGATTCATCTCCGTGTATAGAGTTGAGATCGAGTAAATGAATGATAGTCGGAGATCTTCCCGTGGCCGGCGATAAACGGAATAATCGCCGGAGTTAAAGTAAACGATTTGATTAGAAGAATAGTGAAACAAATATGATATAGCCTATAGGTCTTAAAGAATGTAGGTAAGGTGGGGGTGACGTATTGAATCGCAACAAATCAAGCCTTTGACACGCGTTTTTCGCATTACCGTAACTACAACCTAAACAACCTCATCTTGACATTATATTATTATTAAATTAAGTTTAATTTGTATTTGTTAAGATTTGTTAAAAATAATTATTTTCTTTCAAAAGATTAAAAACATCAATTTAATTTTAAAAGTTTCATAAATTGTTTTAAATTTAGTTCAAAATTTTCATTAGTTGTTTTAATTTTATCCAAAATAATAAAACTTTTGGAGAGAAATTGAAACAAAATATGGAATTTTTGGAGGTAAATTGATATTTTTAATCGTTTGAAGAAAAATAATTATTTTAATTAAACATTATAAAGTAAAACTGAAATTAACTCATTATTATTTTAACGACTCCAATATATTCATACTCTACTTTCGCTTAAATCCATTTTACGTTTAAATTGAGGCACGCACCTAATATATTTTCTTCACATTAAACAACATATATTAAACTAAAGCTTAGCCTTGATGTTTGAGCTAAAGTGATTAATTTAATAATTTTCGTTATCTGGTCTTTTGTTTAAAATTTAGCTTGATCTTATAAAGTATGCATGTAGAATCGCATGTTTCTATGTTTGGTTTTATATTTACGTGTGAAATAGTATATTATCATAGTATTGAAATAAGAAAAAATTGTTTGCCTGTTAGTCGATTTGATTAATGCATTTACAATATGCTTAAGAGAAAAGAGGATAAAAAGAGTTATGGATTCTTAATAATACTCGCAATAACCACTGGACCTGATTGGGATAATGGTCAAGTTGCTTTAATTGGGATAGTGGTCATTTTGCTTTAATTGAATGGTTGTTTGGAAGTTTGAGAAATTGGTATTGGTATGTGTAAAGTGGTGTTATATTTATGAAAATGGTATCCTTGACTGCTTTGTAAAGGTTCATTTGTACTTTTTATAATTTTCTACTCAAACACGTAATTTGATTCGAGTATTGTCATGTTGACAGAGAACATAGAATGTAGCATACCTAGATCTCGTTTAGATAATAGAATATATGAATAAAATGATACAAACTTTACCCCTCATGTTCAAAAAAATTACTGACATAAACTTACAACAAAACACACAAACAAATCTCATAACGATATTCATTTATAAGAAAAGATAATGGTACAAGTATACATAAATTTCTCTACGACTATAATATGTATAACTATGAAGCTAAGAATAAAGACATAACTGTAACTAAACGCATGCCTATTACAAACCTAGAGAGCATCTAGCCTCTTGCAACTAGAGGATTGTGCCCATTCTTAACAAGCCTATTAGGCTTGAACTATGTCTAATAATCTTTGTCCAAGGACTTCAATTTAGGTTGTTGGGTTTTAATTATTGGTCTTGGTTTTTTTTTTTTTTTTTTTTTTTTTTTTTTTTTTTTTGTTGTAAAGTATACTTTATAAAGGGTCTTGACGGGTTAAGTTGAAATTGAGGGAGGAAACAAGGATCGAGATGGATCATCAAAATAAAGTAGATGGGTCAGGACGGGTCGATGTTATTAGAAAAATAACTATACCATCCCCACCTCTATCAACAAACTACAATCTTCTACGATCTCGACCTCGTAGTAACAAATTCCCCCACCAACTTCCCCCCTCCAAGTCCTTCATTCATTCATACATATTACAAATCCTTGATAGCGGTGCAACAAGTTCACAATGTAATACATTCGGAAGTCTTCCTTCAACCTTGATCCGATGTTCATCAACAAAAATAATTTTATGCACAAACTCATTGGCAACCTTTTATCAAAAACGATACTTTATTTAGCCATAGCTGGGGAAAAGATATCTAATGTTATCAAGCATCACTCATTCTTTTGAGTTGTTTTCTTAAACACGTTAAATGGTTATTTGTCTTATGAGACCAGACTTTTGAAGAAGGCCACTACGATCACGTTGGATCTAATCACTTAACCAGATTAATCCCACGCTCGTTTCAATGCTTGAAGAGAATGAATTGTATTTTGGATCAATAATATGGTTCTTGATGTGAATATGAATTGCATTTTGGATTGTATGCACCAAAAATATTGGTTGATGTTGCGAATTTCTTCTCAAAAGATCATTATTGCCCAAACAAAAGATCCCTCAATTACGTACCCTACCAAGAAGGACATTATGGTGTCAAACGGACATTGTCGGATATTTAATGGACGGTACTGTTGCCGACATTGGTAGAGGATCCAAAAATGAAAGTTATAGAGCTTTTTCATTACATTAATTTAAATTATTTAAACAACTTTCCTCTGTGAGAGGAAGTTACTGTAGCCGTTAGTACAACCTTTTAAATCAGAGTGTACAACATTTTTATGCGTGTGTTGTGTGAAGACCATTCTGCCTTCTTCGTCTACCTGTGTACCCCCCACCACCGCCACCGCCACCGCCACCGCCACATCAGTACAGTTATTAAAGCATATGGTACAAACTGATTATGCACAATCCATCTTTTAATCTTTCCCAACGTCATTCCTGTGAAAGATTGCCATCTCCGGTCTTATAACAGAAGCATGTCTCCACCCTCTATTTCTAACAAACATGCATCATAATTCTGAAACCTCCATACCATTTCTGAAAAACCCAAACCCTCATTGAAGAAAAAGGTCTGAAAATGAGACCCGGATCTCACATATGACGTTGCAAATGACTCATTTGCTCGCATACCGGTTATGGTGAGGGGTTTGGCTTTCAGATCCGATAAGGTCTTTGGTGTTCTAACTCACACTTCGATGGTGTGGTGGTATGATAGAGTGGTGGCGATGGCGGTGCTAGTGTGGTGGTGGCGGTATTCGTGTGGCGGCGGCAGTGGTGTGGTGGTGGGGGGCGGTAATGGTGGTTTAGGGTTGGATGGAGAGAGCGGAGAAATAAAAAAAGAATAGCTTGAGAGAGAGAGAAACATTTTCTTTTTGTCAAGTAGCTAAAAGACCACCATCTTTTAGATAATTTTAATTCTAGATAATTACATGAATATAACATTTCTAACTTTCTCTTGACCAACATATTTTTAGGGCATGTTTGGCAATGATTTTTGAGAAGTTACTTTTGACTTATTAACTTTTAAGAAGTTAATAAATTAAAAAAAGTGTTTGTTAAACTCAAAATTACTTTTCATATAAGGTAAAAAGTAGGTTTTGAAAAGTAAATAAGATGTTACTTATTGACTTTTCAAAATAACTTTTTGTTTAATTTCTCATTATATCACTCTACTACCTTCTATTAACTCCCCTAATATTTAAATTATGTTTTTTTTGGTCATTTTATAACGTTTTAGTTTATAAGCTAATCCAAATATTTTTTTAAAAAATACATTTAAAAAGTTATAAGTTAATAAATTTTTTTTATTAAAAATACTTTTCAACCAAAATAAATAATCCCAAATATGCCCTTACAGGCCATTTTCTAATTTGTCTCCCTCCAAACACAGCACTGACCGGCGATACCACCGGCGCCGTCCCCCTCGCCCTTTTTCCACCGGCGAAACAACCTCCTCCCCGACTCCTTCCACCGTCGTCTACCTCATCCCCCCCCCCCCACACATTCCGACGATCACCCAACATTTTCTCATCACACTTCCGTCTGCCGAGATCTCAGCACCCTATCAAACTCCCCACACATCTCCAACCCTCAGTAACCTAAACTAAGCACCAACAACCAATAACAAAAATCATCGTCGCTCGCATCGACAGCATTGCGTCCGTCATCTTCTTCGAAAACTATGGCTGTTGATACAGACTTTAAATCGCTTTTAAACAGTTTGAAGGTCGAAGATCCATGGCTTCCACCTAGACCTTGGGAATCCATACCTACCGAAAGCGGACCCTACGTCACTTCAACGTCACTCTCACCTCCTTCTACTTCTAAACGCCTCTACAACACCTCAACGGTTTCTGTAAGATTCCTATTACGCTAACCCCTTTAAAGGCTCGAATAGTACTTAAATTTGTAATTGACTTGATTATTGCTTAGGTTCAGACTTATTTTAATTTGATGTGTAAATGAAAATTGGAATGCACGTGTTTCATATATAGTTGCAACTGTTAGATTTATGATTGATTCAAGCATAGATGAGATAGTTTTTTACATGTCTTAGTTATGTCTTAGGGGATTAGTGTGTTTTTTCCTATCCTTTTAGTAGGCTTTGCATACTATCACTATGCCTAATGTCACCACTATGTGTTGATTCTTGATCATTGTATATGATATATAGATGACTTATGAAATATGAAGATATGTACTTTTTAATGTGCATTAAGTAGGGATGACATATGATTTCGTGTATAATACTGTTCACGTTGTGTTTCCTGTCACCTAATGTATATTGAACTTTCACTAGGTGCTGAATTTTTGCATATGGTTATTGTCTGCATGCTTGCTGTCTGTATTTGGTACACGATTTGCTTGTGATGGTCTACTATATGGTGATGGTCTACTATATGGTGATTGTGCATTTTATTGTTTATATTCTTCTTTGATTGCTTTAGAGCCGGGGGTCTCTCTGGAAGCAACCTCTTTATCCGTTGTGGTAGGGGTAAGGTTGCCTACATATCACCCTTCCCAGACCTCGTCAATGGCTTGGCTATTGATGAGATTTATTGGGCTTGGTTATGGTTATGGTATGATTGATGCAAGCATTTCAGTTATTGAAACTATTTTAATCTTTTTAAATTGGAATAATGTAGTAATTCATGAATTCATATATTCGTACACTTGAATACAGGAGGCTAGTTTAGTGAGGTTGGCAATGAATGCTCTGCAAGGCTTAGAGTCTTCTCTTATAAGTATTGAAAAACTATGCACAATCTTCCATTCTGATCCAACAGACAGAACGTTTCACCGAATTCCTAGTATGTGGACCAAATCTGTGAGTACTCTCGCTCTCGAGAAGATACTTAGGTCCATAGGTTGCATGGGATGTGGAGTTTTCTTTCTGTATAAATTTGTTAATCATTTCACAAGCCTAAATCCTGATGATGCCACTTTGAGAAACAATGAGAACGCTGAATCAGCAGCAAGCAATCATCCTCCATACAGTCTGGTCAATCAGGCTTTTGCGGTTGCTGTTAATGATGTTTTGGAAGGTTACATTGCTGCGTTGGATACTTTATATTCATCTGTTGGTTTAAGGCGATTATCAAATAATGATAACATGTCAAGTGGCTTTCTTTCAAGGGTTGGGCACTCTGAAATTACATTGTTGGAGGTTTATCTTCATACTAAAGAGTTAAGGAACCAAATCGAGGTTATTGGGAGCATCTGCAACGTGCATAATTTAGCTAGTGGCTTCTCAGTTTCGCCCCTTGAGGATTTAGTTACTCAAACAAAATTTACTGACTTTCCTAGAGGTGGAAATCTTCTCACTTTCTTGTATAAGGAGCTCCAGGTCAGCAATTCTTATAATCATATTGTTATTTTCCATCCATGTATAAATCATATGAAGTTGCTTAACTCTTCATATAATGATTCAAAATACGAGTTCGAAGATATTGGAAATGTGGTTAGGATAAAAATTATGCAACAAGCTCTGTATTTTGGTTCTGAAAGATTGTATTGTGAGATTTTTTATTTGGTGTGAACATATCAGGTTGCTGATCCAGTTCATTCTGCTCTCCTTAGAACCCTATTCATCCGTTCATGCGAACCATATTTCGACTTTATTAGATCTTGGATTTTCAAGGCCAAAATTGTTGATCCTTTTAATGAGTTCATAGTGGCAGAGGATGAGAGTAACACAGTCACCATTAGGGTAAATACTGAACTATATTATATATTCAAAGTTGTTATATTGAGAAGTTAGAATCAAACTTATAATGTTGATTTTCATTCCAGGAGCAAGATGGAGTTTTCGTTCCTTGTTTTCTGAGGGAATTCTTGATTCCACTTTTTAGGGCTGGTCAGCAGCTTCAAGTGTTAATAAAATTGCTAGAATTTTCTGATGGTGTTGGCAGTTGGAATCAAACTTATGAGGATTTTCTCCCTTATTGGAGTAAAATGTCAAGCTCTCGTTTATCTCACGCATTTCATATGGATTTCAGTAAGGAAGGAATTGAAACGATGGTACTTAAAAGGAGGGATTACTACAAAATCATGATGGAAAAACTAAAAAATCATTTGCCAAACCTAGAATTCAAATATCATCAGGTGATTTCATCAAAAGCGACACTTATATACAATTAGTTTTTGCTATGTATTTCATGTGTATTATGCAAAATAGATTCTTTCATCCTTTCATATATATATATATATATATATATTTATATGTCACCTAAATGTTAGTTTGTTAAAAGCAACTGCCAATGGTGTTTTTTCTTATTCATAAACAGACACTTAATTTCCCGGTTGAAGTTTAATAATATAGTTCAGGCAATGTTTTAGAAACTGATGACTATACATCATTAAGGTCCAAAAGTTGTTGTCACATGCTTATTCGATTTGATAAGTTTGTTGGTCAACTGTATCATTGACTTTATCTTTTAGTTCTTTGACTACCCGGATATATGGTTCAACAGGTAATTTCATATTCTACATTACCAACTTCTGGTAGAGGGAGTCTGGAAGTTCCATCTACAGCTAATGATAGATCAGTCTCTCCTGCAGCAAAGAATATGAATCAAAATTCGTAAGATCTATCTGCTTATGTTTCTATCTCAGAAAAATACATCATGATTATTAAGTTATTCTATGCGACAAATATCACAATCCTTCATAGGCTTCATTATAAACAGCTGACAATATAATTGATACTTTGAATGCCTAACAGTTATTTTGCACAAAGAAATATATGGGAATTTACTCACTAATTATATTCTTAACTTTATGCATGCTTTATGTGTGGTTGTCACTAATACATACTCTTAAAAAATATAATCTATGTGGATCTTTCCATTTTATCCTTTATCTTCTCAAATTCTTTTATCAATTCTCTGAAATGTTGATCATCCTTCTGGCCAACAGGCCTCCTGGTACAGTGGAATGTGATGCATCAAGCATGACAGATGAAGGCTCTTATCTTGAGGATTCATCTGAATGTTCATCTGTTGAAAACTATGTTGAAGAAGAGAAGTTGGTTGGGATTTCTCATGATTCAGATGTTTTAGAGAGAAAATACTTGTCTGCTTTGGAAATTAAATCAGAAACCTCTTTTGATATTCTGCTAAAAAAGCCTTCTCAAGATGAAAGTCCATCCGCTATGATAATTGAATCACATGAACTATCAAATTATGCTGATTTACCTGGTTATGCTATGAGTTTGAGAAGCTTGAAATTATGCGAGGTTGAATGTGATAACCTAATTCTGGGGAAAAACAAACTTCGGGAAAGATGTTCCAAAGTCAAATTACCTTCTTTTAACTTTGACTCAGTTAAGAATCCACTTACTGAATGTGCAGATAGGTTAGGCAGTTCTTATGGAGCTATTAGTGCTGATAATATGAGAAACTACCATAATAAAGGTCATGGTGGTGATGCAATCACTGTAGAAAAGAATTCATTCGACACGCATCCATCTATTGGTTTGACAAATAATCACCAAGAACAAGAACTATTACCAAATGTATCTGGTGGTGGTGGTTGGGAAAGTCTTCTTGATGGCACTGGCAATAAAAATGATATCCACCCTGGCAAGCATAAGACGAGTGTGAAGGCACTTATTGCGATACCGTTGGATTTTGTTCTTGAGAAATGCTTGTTGGAAGAGATTCAACTACAGTATCCTTTATTTCTCTGTTTGCACATTAGAATTTTTACAAACTAGATGATAATGTGTATCCTCATTCCTTAATTAATGTGACTAGGTATATGTATGTCAGTAAATTAACAATTAAGCTACTTGAAGAAGGTTTTGCTTTACAACAGCATTTGCTTGCTTTGAAGCGGTACCACATGATGGAATTAGCTGACTGGGCAGATCTGTTTATCCTCTCACTCCGGCAACATGTAACTATGTTCTTCCTCAGTTTCTTCTAGAAGATGACGACATTATGCTTTATAGATAATCCTATACTAAATTTTACCTTTTTTAGAAATGGTATGCAGCTGAGGCAGATAAAAGGATATCTGAAATTCAGAGCCTTCTAGAACTTTCTGTTAAGAGATCTTCATGTGAAAAAGACCAGTATAAGGATCACTTATTTGTGTACATGAAAGAACAAGACTCCTCATCTCTTCCTAGTTTTTCAACTGGCATATTATACAACATCCCTTTTTCTTTATGAAAAATTTCACATACTAAAAATAAAATATTGAGTGATTCATTAACGGTATGTTGGCAGGTATACAGTCATTCAATGGTTTAGGCCTGGGTTACAGAGTAGACTGGCCTGTGAGCATTGTTTTGACACCTGATGCATTAAAGATATATGCTCAAATTTTCAGTTTTTTAATGCAAATCAAACTAGCATCATCTTCTTTGACTGAAGTTTGGTGCTCATTTAAGGTATTTTACTGCAAGCAAGTAGAATTTGTTAGTCATGGTTATAATCTGACCTTATGCTTTGTTGATATACAGGAATTCATCCATTTCACCAACCAGGATCGTTCTTCTAATGTACATAAATCAAAGTCGCGCAATTTTAATATCATGGTGAAATTGAGGTATTTTTGAAGTAGCATCACATGACTAGAATGTGTTTTAGTAATAGTTAGTTACCAAGTTATCCCATTACAAAGCTAACTCTTAAGATAATTACATCTTTCCTGGGCTGACTAATGATAATAACACTAGTGTATTGCTATTCTAATTTCTATTACATATACTTAATACTTTTATCCTGTTCATAATTTATATAATGTGTCATACATTCGACTACAAATCTCAATTTTTCTAATGTATCTATTTTCAGGCATCAGATTTTTCATTTTGTATCAACGTTGCAGCAATATGTTCAGTCTCAGTTATCACATGTATCCTGGTGCAGATTTCAACAGTCTCTCAAGCATAAGGTTAGGAAACAATAACAATCACACTTATTTAAGGCTCATTGCATGTTAAAGGGATACATTTTTTAGTAATCTGTCAAATAATGTGTCTACAATATAACGATTGTATTGATTTTTAATTGACATTATTATTCATAACCCAAGCTTGCTTTATGATTTTTGTTCCATTAGGTTAAAGATTTGACTGATCTTGATTATGTGCATATGGATTATCTCAATGATTCACGATGCATGTAAGTTCTCTCTTTCTTTATGTTCTTATATCTCTCCATACATACATGTCGTCTACACAGGACAAATATTCTAGAATAAATTGGTCGGTACATTTTCCAGCCATCACTATCTTCTCGATGTCAAGTTGTAAAATCCTGATGTTATCGGGTTTATAGATACTGGTTTCTATATTGTTTGCAGATGTTTCTTATCGAACGATATGAAACAAATAGCCGACATTATTCAAAGAATTTTGCAATGTGCATTGGACTTCAGATCTGTTGCTGGACTAAATGGAGGTCTGCTGGATGTCTCTCAGGTCATATTTATAATGCCTACTTAATTCTTCTTTTACTTTTTTAATTCCTTTATTAATAGTAGTTTCATTAATATTTTGTATTATTTTGTTGATGCAGGTTCTCACCATTAAAGAAACATTTGACCAGAGCATGAAACAACTGTATGCATGTTATCTCATCTCTCCTAAGAATGTGGAATTTAGTCTTCCAAGGTTCTGGGAGTATCTTGATTACAATCACCATTACTCTGATCTCATCAATAAAGAAATGGGCCACCATATTTTCTCCATCTAAATCTCTCTGGCACAAGGCCCAGGCCCACTGGATCTGCTAGGCCTGTTTTATGAGACCATCTTGGTGCAAAATGGCTGTTTTTCTTGAGTTGTATTACTTGTAAATTATATTAAAAAAAAAAGTAAATGCATTGCTTGCAACTTGATTGTTAGAGGACCAACATTTAATTGCAAGAGGTATATAATGAAACTTTTGTATCATTTTGTATTATGGGTGATCATAAACCTCAAGAAATCGGTGTATCACTCAAATTAAAGCATGTTAGCTGGTTGAAATGTATATGGTTGGTTTTTACGGCTTTATGGTTTTCCAGTTTGGGAATTGAAATGAATACATGCGTTATTCTTATTTTTGGAATGTGTAGTCATGTATATGTATTTTATTCACTAATTCTTCTTTGATTATGTTGTCTAAAGAAAAAGAATAATATTTACTTTAAAACCGTCAAAACCTTCTAACTGGTTTGATATGCCGTTTTCTCAGATTTTCTTTTAGCAAGTTGATTTAGAATTAGATTGAAAACGCCCTTTTCTTTTAATTAAAAATTCAATTATTATAAGTATTTAAAATACAAACAAAATAAAAATATATGTTGACAATTGGAAGGACCTTATCATCGTGTGACTTCGCGAAACTGCTAGGTAAGTTCACGTCTTCAAATATCTGCTATAAATACGAGGCCGTTGCCTTCACCAAAAAGTTATCGAATTTAATAACCAAAAGTTTCTTCAGAGTCTTCGTTTACAATGGAATCATTCTCATCTTTCTTCGGTTCACAATCGCAATCGGCTCATCGAAACAGTTGGACTTATGATTCTCTCAAGAATTTCCGTCAGATATCTCCTATAGTTCAAACTCATCTCAAACAGGTTCGTCTAATTTGCCCTAATTTATGTGAATTTTGCCTAGTTGTTTGGGAACTCTAAATTATTCATATGCTTTTGTTTGTTTGATTCGTATTTTGCTTCAATATACATACTGATTCTGCAACGAACCATCAAATTGATTAATACTTGAAACGGCGTATCCTTGTTGTTTGATCTGTGAATTTTGTGTATGTTTATGTTATTTAATCTCTTGATTTGCGAAATCAGATATGGTTCAGTTTTTTTGTGGTTGATATTGTGGTGAAATCTGATAGGATTATTATTCTTCGAGCTCTACATGAGGAATTGAGGATGTGAGTTGACTTTTTTTTTTGGACGTAAGCTTCTATAATCTATACTACACAAAATCAATCACACATATAAAAATATGTAGACTTTTTTAGTGATTAGAAAAAGATTTCATATTCTACAGGTCAACTGAACCTAAAAAATTGTGTATCTCGTGCTAGTAATCCTATGGCAAGGAGATTTCATTGATCATTGTTATAATATGATCACTAATTACACAAGGATATCAATCACAAAAGAAAACGAGATGAATTTTAACATAATTTGCGAACACAGAAGTTAAACAAGCATTAAGAAAGTTAGGTTGTTGACTGTTATGTTAAATCAAACGGATGGAATTTTCTTGTAACTTAGTGTTAGGCAATGTTACTTCGTAATAGCACATGATATTACAATTTCTGACGTTTTATATTTATCTTGACCTGGTCCAGTGGCTTTAGCCTGATTCTGTGTTGTAGCTACCTAGTCTTGCTTTTCGCCTGGTCTTAAATGTTTCTTTGTATCTTCCGTCCGGAATTGTAATCAATGTACTTTCTCAACTGAGATTAAGGCTTATATATACATTTGCTGATGATGCTTCTTTGGAATCGAAAAAAAATTAACAAAATAATTTCAGGTTTTTCTGCTTTGACAAGTTCCATCTTCATTGAATTATGGTTTGTAATAAGGGTCTCCCTGTGATGTAATTGCAGGTTTATCTGTCTCTTTGTTGTGCCCTTGTCGCATCTGCTGTTGGGGCTTATCTTCACATCTTATGGAACATCGGTGGTCTCCTGACCACCTTCGCGACCTTGGGATGCATGTCATGGCTACTGGCCACTCCTCCATACGAGGAGGTAGGCTTAGATGTCTTTTACTTAACCTTATTATCTTCTTGATTGTTATTCTTCATGAATTATGAGTTGTTTGAATCATCATGTCTTGACAATACAGCAAAAAAGGGTTTCACTTTTGATGGCTTCAGCCCTTTTCCAAGGAGCATCAATTGGTCCTTTAATTGAATTGGCCATTGATTTTGATCCAAGGTATATATTTTTCTTCTTGTTTTTCTTCTTGGTATGTTAAATATATACATCTTTATGCTGGGTAGGCGAACATTTTTTTATGTAAATTTGTTGATTTTGCAGCATTTTGGTGAGTGCGTTCATGGGGACTGCGATCGTGTTTGCTTGTTTCTCCGGAGCTGCCATGTTGGCAAGACGTAGGGAATACCTTTATCTAGGTGGCCTTTTGTCCTCTGGCGTCTCAATGCTCTTCTGGTTGCATTTTGCTTCATCCATCTTTGGTGGTTCTGTGGCTATGTTCAAATTTGAGGTAACGCGAATCCTAATTATTCTTTTTAAAATGATTAGTTATTATACTACAAAAATAATATACATTTAACCTGTAACTAACATCTCATAAAGGCAGTGGCTTATGAAGTTGCAGTTTCATAGGATGATAACTAACTGTTTTGATCAACTTTTCAGCTGTATTTCGGGCTTCTGGTGTTTGTTGGGTACATGGTGTTTGATACACAGGAGATTATTGAGAAGGCTCACCTTGGAGATCTGGATTATGTGAAGCATGCACTCACACTCTTTACTGACTTTGTTGCGGTCTTTGTTCGTATCCTTATTATCATGGTAGGTTTATGCTTAATTTGCGTGTTTCTTCTCCCGCGGGTTGTTTAAGACAGAACTAAACTTGTTATTTATCACGTGTAATGCAGTTGAAAAATTCGGCTGAAAGGGAGGAGAGGAAGAAGAAGAGGAGGGACTAGACTCTACTAAAAGCATGAATGATAATAATAATAAGAAGAATAATAATGCCCTGTAACTTACTATAATGTGTCCTCAGGTACATAAACTTGTATGCATATGTATTATTTTAATTAGAGCCTAAATGCAGAGTTTGAATGTTCATTTAGTACAATCAACTGTCATGTGAAAAAACGTGTTTGGGATTGCTTGTTAACATTGTTTATTGTGTTATCAAAGAAATTGTTTGGATAATTCATTAGACCCCTAAAAGGATTATACTTGTTTCTGGCAGGTGTTTGTAAGTAATGGCTGAATAACGTTTCAAGTTACGGCATACAGAATACTTTTAACAGAGCAATTAATTAAGCAATCAAACCAATCAAGAAAAAGTTACGTTTTTGTTAAAATGAATATAATGTGTTTACTTATCATCTGATATCATATCTGTTTTAAAGTTATAAGCTTTATTAAGCTAAACAGTGAACACATGACCCTTTACGCGTCGCAAATGTATCGAGTTTTGAATTTCTATAGATTAAGGTCCTCTTGTGGTATTTTATACATTATTTGTGACTTATGTGGTTCATCTAGACCATAACCACCTAAAGAAACCACCTACAAAGACGATGAAAAGTTGAAACATATAGCTTTCCTTTGACCCACAAACAAGAAGATCATTTATGCTTTTTTAAGACCTAAAGTATATCTCATGTTCATTTAACTTCAAAATGCACAAGAAAACAAAACAAAAAGAGAATATTTGAAACAAAACAAAAAGAGAATATTTGAATGAGGGTTTGATTGGAATGATGAAATTGAAGAAAATAAATGAGAGGTTATGTGGTAGTGGAAAATCCTTCAACTTGAGGAAGGATTTAAAGAGAAAATAGTTAAAAATCAAAATTCAAAGGGAATTATTAGATATATTGCCGTTCACATATTAAGTTGAGCCATGTCATCTCATGCTTGTCTAGGCTTAATTTGTAACAAGTCGAGCTTGTTTGTGTAACTATTTTGAGCTAGTTTTTCTAGGCTAGCTTTGAGCGACAAACTATTTGAACATTTTCAAATTTAGTATTTGATAAATAATAAGCAACTAGCATCGGGCATTTGGCCAAATTTTAATACGTCAATTAAAAAATATATAATATTGATACTTTTACGTGGTGATGTTTAAACAGACCAAAACATTCATCACACAAAATAAATATGTACATAGATAATAAATTAAAACTAATATAATTTGTGCTGAGCCAAGTTAGCTTGGTTTGTTAACAACTAAGACAAATTAGCTTGGTTTGTTAAAAATTGAGCCAAGCTGGCTCGATCGTGAACATTACAATTTTAGAAGATTTATGTTGAGCTATGATCTGTTTGAACAAAATTATCAAAGAATATGGAAGAGATATAGTTTTTAATTTGCCAACGTTTATAAACTTGAGCTCTTCATATGTTTCTGACATTTTTGAAATTGTAACCTTATCGATTTTTCTTAACCTTTTAAATCAAGAAAAAAGTATTATTTTGTCTAATCATTTAAATGATGAGTAAATTATTTTTATAAATGAGTTAACAAAAATGAAGTCCTTAGTTTATCATAATAATAAAGAGAGATTTTACAAAAATAAAAAAAACCCAAAAAAACTGATGTAATATTTTACCAACATAGTAACATTAAAGATGGTGTAACAGTAAAAACCTGACACTTTTTTACAAAAGATTTTAAATTTAAATCTTGCTTCTAGTGATCTCATGCATAACTTTTTAAAGACCACATGTGACATGTCTAGCGCAAACTTATATACATCTAATAAAGAAATAATATTAGTTAGCAAGTTATTAACACATCCATAAGTTTTTCCAGATAATGTGTTATCATGCTTAAAGAAAGGTTCTTTAAAAATCTTTCATATAAAAATATACACGGGGAAGCTGTCACTAGTTCATTGGTTATACCGAAGATTATGTCCTCTGCCCACACCGGAACATAAAGATTTTGGTGTTTTTCTATTTTTAATTTTAATCCAATAAATTTAAGTGAGATTCTCAGTGTCTCACTCACCATCTCTTTTCAATAATGATAACATAAATAAAAATATTAAAACTAAAAAAAGAATATTGTCATAAAATGATAACAAGGGTACTTATTCGTTTGTTCTTAAGTCTTAACGTTAATACATGCTCATGAGTCGTGTCTCTATGTAGAAATTGGATTTGATACGATCATCATTGTACTTTTAATATTTTATTAAACAAAACTACACATATATTATATCTTTAAATCTTATTTAGAGATTGATTTCTTGAAGGATATTCTAACTTTATACATACATATTACAAAGACACTGTTGACCCTTGATGATATTTGAGGTAAAACATTTTATTCTAAACTTCAATTATTGAGATCTACGTTTTAGTATACCATGTTACTTGCCATAAATAGATCGTAACACAAAGGAATATTTTATCGGAATATTAAAAAGATGATCCCATGAATGAATAGAAAATCAATATCGAAGAGGATTATGGGGCAATTGGATTATTTAAAACGAAAAGAATCCTAAACATTCATACATACATACATATTCATAGGGAACTATCAAATTAAAATTAAAATTAAAAAATCCAAAAGTATGTAAGAAAAAATATGCATGACTAACTATACACTAGGGGAGGGATCAAAAGAAAACCAAAATAAAATTGTGTAAAACAAAAAACCAAATCTCCACCTTTGATTTATCAAGATCAATGGCTTATATTTGTTTGAGTTTTTGAACATGTGTTCCAACAAAAGTACAACTTTTTGTTATTTTATTCAAAAAAATATGAGTCATTGATCTTGATAAATCAAAGGTGAAGATTTGATTTATTGGTTTACATAATTTTTTTTGGTTTTCATTTGAACCCAATCCCTATACACTAAAGTTTTCTTAACTAAACTGAAGGATGAGGGGAGCAATAGGGAATTAAATGGAATTGTTCATTATTATTTTTTTGTTGTTTATAAAAAGTTATTAGTCAGTTTCATTAAACACGAACGAGTATTAGGTCCAATGGCATCCGAACATGTAATAAGCGTTTTATTTTTTAGAGGTTGAAAGTTCAAATCATACAATATGCAAGTTAAATGGATTTAGGAGTAAATTAAGAACCGTTAAATAAATGGGTCAGGTTATAATAAAAAAACATTTAATCTAAAAAACTTAAAAAATAATTATGTGCTTGACACGTGTGATTCTATTGTTAAAAAGAAGAGCAGTTATTGTGTCAAATACATCAGTTTATTGCGTCAAATATCAGTTTATTATGTCATATATTTAGCATCATTTATTATATGATTTTTTCATTATGTTTTACATTTTATATCATTTTGTGCTATTTTTGTTATTTTTTCTAAAGATTATATAAACTTGTTATCTATCATTGTGTTTTACAATTAGAAGTACACAACGATATATTTCACCAATCTATTTTACAAAACTTATAGTGTTAAAGATAATATAACATGATATTTTTGTCATTGTTTTTTATAGATTATATAAACTTGTTATTATCTATCATTATGTTTTACAATTGCAAGTAAACAATGATGTTATTTCACCAATTTATTTTTCAAAACTCATGGTGTTTAAAATAACACAATGAAAATCAGTTATTTTGTCATTTTTTGTAATGTATCATATTAATTAGTTGTGACTTTATAATTGTATTTTACATATTAGATATGCATAATCAGATTATTCCACCATTATATATTTTAAAATTCATTATATTTAAAAACATAATAATGTTTCAGAAAAACACAGTAACTAATAAAAGTCATAATAAATTGCACTAAAGACACAATATCGAAAATAAATCTTATGAGCTTAAAAACTTAAAAATTTATTATCTTTTTGAATAATAATATTGGGCTCGTTTCAAAGATAAAAAACGTTCATATTTAAGATACAATTTTATAAAAAAAATAATATTGTATATAAAAGTTATAAACACTTAAAAAAATAGGAGAACTTGAAAAAAGTATATAAAAGTGGTTATACCCGAAATACCATTCTAACAAACTTCTTACCTGCAATTTGATCTTATCATATTAATGGTTGAGATTATTTCATATATTTTTTAGTTTTAAAAGACTTTTTATTTTAATCATTTTCTAAAAAAATTAGTTTCATCAAACGTTTTAAACAAAAATAATTTGTATACACTTTATTACTTTTATAAAAAAAGACTATATTGTAAATCAAGAATTTTTATTAACTTGATTATAGTATTACTATAGTTTTAAAAAATGCTTTTTAAAAGAGTTAACACTCGGCGTGTATTTCGTGGCCTGTCTAATTATCTTTTAACCTAGCTATATTAAAATTTTTAACCATTGTTGGAGCTTATCATAAGTTCATGATGCCCCATATCCATATCTAGCTACTGATTTTGATACACAACCCTCATTTTCACACATCATTTGTGGATTTGTAAAATTTTCATAGCTGGTCTAATCAAAACGTCCTCCCTATACACGGCGCATCTAACCCACACAACGAAGTTGCTATCCTATTTGCCTACGTTGCTAGAATTTTACTTTTTTACTCAGACGTTCATGATTACCCATCATACTATATTACATGTTTTATGTTGTGGTTGATTGAATTATATATTCTTTTAAGAATAACCGTACCATTTAATATATTGAACTATAAAAGTCAATACAAGCGGATGTACAAATATGCTGCTGAGTTTTTAAAAAAAAGTTGTGATCCTCCTGCTAGCAAATAATTAGTATAGGTTATAATTAAAAAAATATAGGCATGAGGGTTCAGATGACATCAATATTAATTATGTTTGAAAACTAGTACATCAACATTATAAAATTTAAAAAATATAAAGTTTGAACCCTATTTTGAATACTAATTATGTATCAGTAGCTTTTGTGTTATGGATGTCACACTAACATAAAATAAATTTAACGATACTTATGTCTTTATGTTCAAAATATCATTCTTTGTCTAATTCAAAATATCATCCAACCTTATAGTTAGAGGTGGGTAAAAAAACCGGTTTGTAACCTGACACCCGTTTGGCCCGAAATCGGTTTCAAACCGACCCTAACCAACGGTTTGTATACCGGTTTGGTAGTCCGGCATCCAAAACCGGTTTGTAAACCAGTTAAAAAAAAACCGGTTAAACCGGGATAAAAACTAATTAAAAAAATCGGTTTACAAACCGGTCCAAACCGATTTGAGCGGTTTAAGAATTCTTGATGAAAAACCGGTTTAAAATCGAATTGGTTATAAAAAATTGTTTGTACATATTAAAAAACCTGGTCCGGTTTAAAAACCGAATCGGTTTGAAAAAAAAAACGGTTTGTACACCTCTACTTGTAGTGTTCTTGATTGCGTTTTTGTATTTTATAACAACATTTTTTCTACTGTTAATTGAACCTTGTTTCTTTCTAATCCATTTGACATGATTTGTTTGGGATACTAATCTAGCCGGTCGAGTTTAAATATGAAATAACATGAAGTTGTGGTTACCGGTTCGGATAAGATTTTGATGTAAAAACTAGTTAAACTAAACAATGCACATCCATGTTGTTAGAGGACGTTTGGTTCACATATCCTTTAATGAATTATAAATTTGTTAAAGCGATTGAAAATTGAGAAATCTAAATTTAAATCTTAAGTTTATTATTAATGGTATTGGTGTAGAAAACATGAATATATATCTGAAATAGATAAAAAGAAAGTAAAATTTGAGTAGTTGGAATATGTCAAATGAATTAAATTAAATTTGAATTTGTGACTCGTGTGGTTGATAAAATAACCTATGGTTGGCTTGTAAAACGGTTAAAGAAGTTTAAAACGATTACAACAATGAAGGAGGTGGTGATGGCAGTAGTTTGTAAGGAAATGTGAAATTCTAATTCATTTTATTACGAGTTGTAACGAATATTAAATTCCATTACTTGAAAAAGAAAGAAAGAATTTGTTTACAATTTTAATACATCTCCCATCAAATGTGTCATCCTTGACTATTATACGAACCAGTAAGGTAATTAATAGAATTAAAAAAAATCATGTTTGGCTGGTAAAGAACATAAATAAAATTAAAAGTAATTTCTTTAAATTCCATCGACCTAAGGGGTTCAAGAATACTTATTTTTATTAGGAAACTTCAAACATTATATAATTCGAACTCACGATTATAAAATTACTAAAAGCAAGCCTGAACGTAACTCAAAATAAGCTAAATTCAAGCTTAATCCAATATGATTTAAATAGACTAATTTGAACTTTACACCCTATCTATTATATTCCATTATACGGTAGTAGTCATGTAACTAACATGATAGGTTTCTTTTCGGTTCGTACATTTTAGAATAGTAGAATGATACCAATTATAATACTGTTATTCAGCGATAAATTAGTTCAATCGATGGACCTTGTGACGACACGTGGATGCAATAAACGGCTCAGATGCGATCTGTAATTAAATATTGTGAAAAGCTTTGTGATGTTCAACACCAAAGACTTTTGTGGGTTATTGGCCCAACGATGTCCCGAATAAGTGCCAAACAATAGTAAAAATAATAAATATAAAACTAATACTATATAATAAGTGCCGGATAAATAAAACTGTTTTTTTATCTTTTCGTTACATATATGTTTTGTCAGGTTAAGATAAGGAAGACAAACGTAACTAAATAAACTAATAAAGTCTCAATTTTTATTTTGAAAATTTTATTTGTGGTAGAGCAATATTTTTTAACCGGATTCACTTAATCTAGAAATATTCTACTGATAACAACTAATTACGATTTTAAATAATTCGATTAAAATGAGACCAGCGGTTATGATAAGTATAATTATACATGTATAATTACGAATTGATTATGATTGTATAATTGATAAGTATTTGATCTGAAATATTAACTAAAAATGATAAAAGTATAACAATACAAATAATAAATGCATAAAGGGAAAAAGAGCTATGAACTTACAAATACGTGAACCCAACAAAATTTGATGATGCCCATTAGCCGTCCAATAACTTTTTTTCAACTCAAGGGTAGTTTAGTCTTTTTGCTTATTTATAATCCATTGGCTAATATTGCTTCATGGACCTTGATTGTGAAGATGAGTCATGGTTTGACAAAGAAAGGGCCATATGGAACAAATCAAAACAGGGGAAGGTGAAGGTTTTATTCAAGTATTTGTTTCTTTATAATACGCTTCAACAAAATAATGGTTTTTAATTAATTAGTTTATAGATAATAAGTTGTTTGATTTGATTTGGTTTATCATGAGAGTGTGAAAGATTATCCTATGATTTAATTAGATTAAGGAGTATTTAAGCCCATGGAAACCAAAACATATTGATTTAATTATGGTTTTGATTAGCTCACTCTTATGAACTAATTTATTACTCGTACATAAAAGTATATCCATTTTAGTGACACATAAACTAAGGGGCTGTTTGATATATCTTACCCGGTCAGAAGGTGGTGACCGGGTAAGTGGAAAAATAGGCATGGGTCAGTGGTGTCGGACCGGGTCAGACGCGAAAGAGTGCAAATCAAACACGTTGACCGGCCAAAATGTCTGACCGGGTCAGTGGGTCAGACATTTTGACCGTGTCAAAAGTAAATCAAACAGCCCCTAAGAATAATGAAATATTAAGTGGCGTGAAGATATACAAACATGATGATCATATAGGCTATTGCAATTCTAACTGTTGATGCTCACTTTTATATACATAAATACGTAATATAAAAGGTGTAACAACTGAACGATCCGATTAGGACTATATTTATAATTTGTTAAAAATTTTGGTAGATGTAAGGAGGTTGAAAAATAAATAACATTGCAAATGATATGAATGTGCAATTAGGTGATTGGACGTTTGATAACTAACAAACTTCATAAACAACCGAGTTTAATTAGACTCATAGGTCTATATGTTATGAATATTTTGTTTAGTACTAGTAATATATAATTACACAATAAATATACTCATAAAATATATTTATGATAATAATAACTAAATTATATATATTATGTTAATATATAAAATTAAGTTTATAAATGTTACAGAGTTTATACTATATAAAACAAAATATTAATAATAACAAGCGGACCTCGAGTTTTAGATTTAAAACGTGAATGAAAGCGTGTTCGAACCCGTAGAACTTAAACAAGTAGAGTTTATGCTTAATCGAGCTTATACTTAACTCACTTCATTAGTATCGTTTGATCGTTTGAACAGATCACAATGTATTTTATTGTTATTATTACAAGGACGTTAAAAACCATGATATTTATATAGAGAGTTTGAACTTTTGAAGGGCCAAATTGACATTTAACCATACATGAAGGATGAATTGCAAAACCAGTTGTGGTTAGAAAGTTGCACCTATGCCTCATGGTTGCACTATATTGGTTGAATCCAAGTATTGACCAAAAGTCAGTGCATGCCACGTAACCATGTGGGCCCCGATCTTGGATTGCTTTTCATCAAATCAACGGCTACGATTGTACATTTAGCAGTGTACATTTATCTATATTAAAGTCAATAAATTCATTTCTAAAATAAGTCAAGATTTCTAAAAGAAATTATCAGCAATTTCAGAAAATGTTGGAAAATATGAATGCGAATTGAATTAAAGAAGAACTTTGGTACGACATGACCCATGCCTTAAAACTTTCTTTTTCATCTCCTAATTTTGTCTTTAAAAATAAAATAAACTATACACACGCGTATATATACTATTAAGTTTTTGTCATATTGAAATATTTGATTGAGTGAGAGGACTTGTGTATATGTTTTTAGTAATTTAGTTGTGCACAGGGTTGTAAAAGAATACAAACAAGGTTTATTAGCATTTATACGTTTAAGTTTAATTGAACAGACGGCTGAATACTTTATAAATGGTCCTATAACTTTTAATTACAAGCTACAACTATATGTTAGTCTATTTATAACAGTGCATTTAGAAAACAGGTGTGAAAGAGGCATCATCCCTAAACAGATTGCAACGAACATGTATGATAGTGGGTCAAACTTCTACAATGGTGTTGTGCGTTCAACCTTGTATTAATCAAGCTTTGAAAAAATATATTGACAAAAAGAAGTTAAAGGCCTCAAGTTGAATATAGAATACTCGTTGACTCCGTTCCAAATTACATTCAACACAAAGAATCAAAGTCGATGTTTTTATATCTCTTTTCAATATTGAATTGGTGGTTAAAATCGATATGCACAAGCTTATGAAAGTTGTGGATTCAATCAAGATGATTATACAAGATGCAAGCGGCACTTAGTATATCTAATAAAAGATGAAGATTTGCTTAGGTTGAAATATTCACATGTTACTACTCCCAATATCTATATATTTAGGTAGTTAAGTATCCAAACTTTATTCTAGCGTTGTCAAAGACAAGTTGGATGCAATCACAAAAAGTATCAAGAAAATCCAAATAATTATGTGTCATAACGAATCATTAAGAGTTTGAGCAGATGGTACCCCTTATCAAACTATAACATCATCAAATGGATTGACCCCTAAAATTGTAATAGTCTAGGGTGATCTTTGTGTGTGTGAAATCCTTACTATAGATCTAATGAATCTCGGTTAATTGTTATGACTTTTGAATCAGGCTGGATCTTAGAGATTTTTTATTTGTAATTTTGTGAAAAATTAGTTTGAGTTATTTGTTAAATATGAAGTTAAATTATGACAAAACTTGTTATGTTTAACTTTTGGATTGGGTATTCAATTTCTGATTGCAATCGAAACTATTTTTCTTTCAAATAGTTATCATGTTTAATTTCATTTTCATACGTCATATCTATACTTTTATTGTTGTTTTTATTGGTTCTAAAAAATTTGGGACCCAACATTCGTAAAATGATGGTTATATATTGAAATTAACATAAAAGATAATAGCATCAATGAAATTTTTTTATGATCGAGTCTAGTTTAAATCTTGTCACCTGTTGATTTTTTAAAACATACATCATAGTAATTTAGATTAAAAAAAATAAAAGATATTCTTGATTAATAGTTAGTCGGTAGTCAGTTCCTTCAAAATATGTAAACTATTTATGTTTTGAACTTGGACTAGATGGCGTGTAATGTACTTTCTATTAAAAATACAAATACTGTAGTAAATACATAGAAAATAACATTTTGATTTTGGATCATCTATTTAAATTATTATTTAGTAATTACAAAAGTTACGAATATAAATATATAACAGACAACAAAAAAATATTGTTAAACATTATGATGATTATGGGTAGATGGATATAAGCTTTTTTTTTTTGAATGGCCAACGAATATTTTTAAGCCCGGTCACCCGGGTAAACCCAATGGCGAAAGGCCACCCACGCCCGGGAACACAAACAACACTGGTGACCTGGCCCGCTCACCAATCCAGGAGAAACCCACCACCCGAAGGCCCACTGTGGTAAAACCCCTGGCCCACTTGAAGCATATTGCATCAAGTGAAATTCACCTCCACTTTGGAAAGCCATGAGATGCCTCTTCCCAAATCAATTGATCTAGGGCTCATTGGCCGGATATAAGCTTTTAGCTTTGAAGAGTTTTCAAAGAAAAGAAAAATGTAGGTTTCAAACTAATATTTTACCAACTTTCAAGAAATAAATTGATACTTTATTCATTTAGAAAACGAATGTTATTTTATTAAAAAGTAGCCCTATGTCACATTTTATTTTTGAGTAGTGTGAAATCACATTATACCTTTCTGTTAAAGTTCTCATCGGTTGTAATTACTAACCTTGATCATGTTTTGTAAGAAATATTGTTTTAGAACTTGTATTAAGACTTAAGAGAGATTTTAATTTTTTAAATAGTAATCAAATACTTCTTATAAATTATGCAAATGCTACTTTCTTTTAGTGAAATAATTAGTTGAACCGGTATGTATTTGTATGTATTCATTATACATACTATGATGCAATGGATGTGCTAAATTACGTATAAGCTTTTTAATTTAAAGAGTTAATTTAATAATAATTTTAGGTCATTAATCAAAAAGTTATATTGTTAACTGACTCAAATATTTATTATATAATTTTTTAATGTATTAGAAGTGATATATGTACTATGGCAAATATATTATACATATGCAAAATTTTAAAATTAGTGTTTGTTTTTTATACATAAAGGATGTGATGTACCTCTTGTGGATCAATGTGACAAAAAAAAGCATATCACACCCTTTCACAATACAAAGAACTAACAATATTATAAAATGAGAAAGCATATTTAATCATTATATTTCAAGATAATTTATTTTTTAGCATTATTCAATACATACTAACAATCCATTTGTTTATCACTTGAGATATGATTATTGGGTTTTAAAAAGATTACACAGAAAAGTCAACATTACTTCCAATGCCATTCTAAATCTCCATTATGTCTTTTAACATAAGTTTTCCCAAACTAACTCAAATGCTAATGAAAATCATTTATAATTTTACATCACAATTAACTTACATCAATCTGTCAATCTGTTACGGACTAATATCAATATGTTACAAACGAATGCTTAGAACATTAAATCTTAGAGGAGCCAACCATCACCCAATGTTGATATTAATAATTAATTATAATAATGACATAAAATAAAAATAATTTAATTAATTAATTAAAGCAAAAGAAAAAGAAAGCTGAAACATTTACTTTGTATACAATACAAGAAGAAGAAGAAGCGAGGGTCATACACACACATATACACGCACAAACATACAACCTCTTTCTCTCTTTCTCTCTCTATTCGCCATTTTCACCTTCATTTCCCAACCATTTATTAGATTCCTTCTCATAAGTCTCTTCTATTTCTTCTTCCATTGGATTATTATTACTGTTATTATTATGCAGATGCTTATTATGTTCTTATGAAACAACAATAACCCATCTAATTTCCTTCAATTTCTATTGTTTTCTCAAGAATTTTGCTCTACTTTGTGGGGTTTTAAACAAATTAGCCCCTTTTTCTTCTGGGTTTTGATTTGGGGATTTCTTCAAATCTTTCTTTGAGAGCTTCAACACCCAGTTGAATTTTGTTTATAATTTTTCAGGGTTTTAATTTTTGTTGAAAAATGAGTTTTCTTTACAGAGAATAGTTCATTTCTTTGCTTTTTTTTTTCATTTTAATTTGGATTTTATTAATTTTGGGTAATTTAAGTGAAAAACAAATTGTTCAGAGATGGGAAAGCAAGGACCTTGCTATCACTGTGGTGTTACAAGTGAGTTTATAATTTTGGGGACTTTGATTTGTATAAAAATGGGCTTCTTTTTGTTATTTTCTTGTGTTGTGATTTGTTTTATATGTTCAGTTTTGTGTTTGAGATCATGTTTGACAATACCCATATGTTGGTTTGGTTTAAAATTGTGGTTATTGCCTGGAAAGAATTGGAAACAATTATTGACAACATATGTGATTATTATGCTGATTATTGTATGTTTATGAGATTTATGTATATGATATCTTGAATAATAAAAATTATTGAAGTCTTTGGTGGCTTCAATTGTTTCTCAATGCAGAACACAAGAAATGGTTGAAATTTGAGCTTTATTATATAAAATTGGATGTTTGACTTATAATATCAAATACAGAGTAGCCACTTTTTGATGTCTTCTAGTTTAATCAATGGATTGCTGCTTAATTTAGTTCAAGTTCTCAACTCAATTTTATCTGAATTGGCTTATATGCACACCACCTGTTTGATAATTCGCTTCTGAACGCGCTTCATGTTGACGATTGAACTACCATCGTCTATCTGTGGTTCTGTTAGTTCATTCATGTTCTTATTGTTCTTGATTGCTTTTAGGGTCCAAAGAACCATTAAACACAACTAAAATGGAATCTGTCTAATACAGTTCTGTAATTTGTTCATGCCTTTGTTATTTGTAGCAATTTAACATTCCCTCACTATGAATATGCAATATGATTTTGTTACATTTCTATCTATTTATATAGTCATTCAATTGTAATAGTGAAAAAAAAAATTCATAATATATGGAAAATTTGAAAGGTTTTTGTAATTACAAATTTATGATTCTGTGTTATCTCCTGTTTGGCTCTTGTGGTTTGTTATGGTATTAAACTATTGGTATAGATATAAACCTATGGTATATGATCAAGTTCTCTTTTGACATTTTGGGAAATTGAATTGTGATTACAGGCACCCCGCTTTGGCGAAACGGCCCCCCAGACAAGCCTGTATTGTGCAATGCATGCGGGTCACGTTGGAGAACCAAAGGATCACTTCTAAATTACACACCACTTCATGCTCGAGCCGAGCCTGATGATTTCGAAGATCATAGGGTTTCAAGAGTGAAGACCATTTCCATTAAGAACAAAGAGGCAAAATTACTAAAAAGAAAACAAAACTATGACAATGTAGTAGGCGGCACCGCTAGTGTTATGGTCAGTAGTGGTGGTGGTGGTTTTGGTGGCAGTGGGCTTGCATATGACTACCATAACCAGGCTTTTCGCAAAGCGTTTGATGAAGATACGAGCAATAGATCGAGTTCTGGCTCTGCTATATCTAATTCTGATGGCTATATGCAGCAGCTTGGTAGTGCAGATGCTAGTGATTTGACAGGTATTGCACATTAACTTGGTGCTTGGTTTTGGTTTTTGAAAGTCATATTATTATTATTATTATGTTTTCAAGTTGCTGATAATCAGTTTCTGGTGTTTGGGTATAGTAAACTTCTGATTAGGCTTCAAATAAATGGATTTTGTAGTAGTCACAACAAAACTCTTTCTAATTATCTGATAATTTAGGATTTAAGGGTCATTTTATCTAATTACTACAACTTCTTACATGTTTCTTCAAATCTGATTATTTTGACCCTAAATTATCAGAAAGTCATAATTATAATCACTTTTGAAGCTCATATTACCCTTTTTGATTTATTCAGGTCCAGCTCAGTCATCGGTTGTATGGGAAACAATGGTACCTTCAAAAAAAAGAACATGTGTTAACCGACCAAAACAGTCCTCTGTTGAGAAACTTGCCAAAGATTTACATACCATTTTACATGAACAACAATCTTACTTCTCGGGTTCATCAGAAGAAGATTTGATCTTTGAAAGTGATACCCCAATGGTGTCAGTTGAAATAGGGCATGGAAGTGTTCTTATCCGTCATCCAAATTCAATGGCTCGTGAAGAAGAATCTGAAGCAAGCTCTCTTTCTGTTGATACAAAAAACGAGGCTTATTCACGTGTTACCACCCTTCCTGTATATAATGCTAACAAGGGCGGAAATTTCTCGAGCCTGCCCAAAAAGCCTATTAATCAAGACCATATGAACAAGTATATATATACATGAATTTATTTTTTGACCATTTAGATGATATGATCACCTTTTTGTGAATAAGTGACATTTATTTACTTTGTTGTTATTATAGGGATGATGACGACAAGTTGCAGATACTCTTGAACCATAGTTCTCCACTATGCAACATTGATCTAAATGTAAGTTGAGTTTTCCTTGTAGTTAAATTAATTTGATGCAACTTTTACGGTTGAATTAACCTTTTTGTAGCTTTGCCCTTGGTATAAAAAAGAACAACTTTTCTATTGGAGTGCTTGGTTGTGTGGTTTGAAAGTGATTTTGGTGAAACTAAGTAAATCAAAATCAGATAATCGGCTTTAATATGATGGGTGGTGGTAAGTAGTGTTTGGATCTGAAGTTGTAATAAGAAATGATTGAACGTTTGGTAAACATTTTGCGAAAAGGTTAGAAACGATAGAATGGCCATATTTTACATTTTGCGAAAAGGTTAGATACGTTAGTAAAATGGAAACAAAAGTCTCTCAAGCTTAGATTAAAGAAAAGGGTAAATGAATAAATTTATCTTATCCTCAAACACTCTCGGGGTGTTAGGGATTGCTTATCAAAACTGCGTATGATAACAATGAATTTTGAAGCTGCCTGGGATTGTTTGCCTGATTATCTGTGACTTGTGAGTGTAATAAGCTGTTCTGAATACACAGTTTGAAGATGCTTAGTCCAAATTGCTTATTTTAAGAAGCAATAAGAAGATGTGGAGTTAAATTTTAATAAGCAGTCCCAAATACTTCGCCAGTAGTTTTGTTACTGCTGGTGGCATGAAACTGAATATAAAAAAGTAATTACTAGATAATTAGTTCCAGAACACAAATCCAAACACCCCCTACTATTCTTACCCATGCAAATGTACTCATGGGAAATTTATCTTCATATTTGCAGGATATTATCAACTTTGAAGAGTTTAAAACTCGTATGACAAAAGATGAACAACAACAACTGCTTAAATGTTTACCTCTTGTTGACACTCTTCAAGTCCCTGATAGGTTTTTGCATCTTATATCATAATATCTTGCATCACTTACATGAATATTATAGCTACTCAATAAGTCAATAGAGACAAATCAGAGCTATTTAAGTTCATACATATGATTGTAATAAGCATCTATTTTCAAACTTTGCAGCATCAAAAGCATGTTTAATAGCCCTCAGTTTAAGGAGAACTTATCCTCCTTCCAGAAGCTTCTTGCTGAAGGGGTTTTTGATCTCTCTTCACCAATGTTGAAAAATGAGGGCTGTAAGACATTGAAGAAGCTTGCTCTTTGTAGTTCTACAAAGTCCAATTGGGTGGAGAAATATAACCAGTTCCAGGTTTGAATTTGAACACAAAAATGATACCCTTGTCAAAATAGAATTTTTTGAAAAAATTTACTTATTTAAACTAATCTTATGTTTGTATTTCGTTTAGGATACCACATGTAAATACGATAATGGAGGGTCTGTTGTTGGGGGATCACATAATGTCATGACACCTGGCCATTCAGTAAACGTAAAGAGATCGCGTGATGCCCAGTTTCAACCATATCCAGGTCAGCATAGCATTTTGAGATTAATTTTGGTTGCTTTCTGAGTAAAAGTTAAGGAAGCTGGTTGAAATTAGGTTTATGCATGCGAGTATTATTGATGTATTTCATGGTAAAAGCAGACAATTTAGTTTCTCACCCTAGATTAGAAGCATGATTTTTAAGGTGTAAAACGTTCATACTTAAGTTTTATTCATTTAACCGATTTCCTCCAATGTCAGTTCTTGAGACAGTGCTTTGCACGAGGTAACAATATTTATGTGTCCTTTATGTCATTTCATATTTTTTGGATACAACTACTTTCACCAAACGATTTCATACAACTGACAACTATTACTCACAGCTCATAGCTCCGGCTCCAGCTAATTTTGCCAAAACATTTACATACCCTGTCACGTGTAAACATGACCGATGATGAACATGTTAAATTAAATGCAACCTAAGTTTTAATTTGTTTCTTCTGTTTTCAGCATTAAGAATACTTTATGTGACATCTGAATCTTTCAGGATCAAAGACTGCAATGAAGAGTCCTAAGAGGCCATCAACGAAGGCAAGCTATGAACACAAAGAGCTTATGGAGAATGATGGACCAGGGTTTAGCCCAAGAAGCCTGTTCGCTTTACCACCTGATCATAGCTCCCTAATGCTTGATTCACTAAAATATGCAGATGAAAGTTGTGACCAAGATCTGTTGCTAGATGTGCCATCAAACACTTCTTTCCCTCAAGCAGAACTACTATTTCCAAAATCAAGTTTTTTAGCAGCAGCCCAAGCAAGCACTAGTAGTAGCTCAGTATATCAATATTCCATGGGCCCGTGACATAAACTAGTCGAAATCTCTCTTTCTAGGGTTTATGTAGGTGACTATTCTACTATGATAACGTATGCCAGACCATTGTAAACTCTGTAGCCTCAGTGTACTGAATAACTTGCTACCGTGGCTTTGTTGGTTACATTTGCACAGGATCTTATGGTTTGGGTTCATTGTATTTTGCATACCCAAACTTTTAGTTTGCAGACTAAGTTTTGAACTTTTGATGGTTGCTTTTCTGGTTTTTCTTTCCTTTATATTAATTGTATGTGCTGACAAATATTATATTATAAAAAGTTTAGAAATGCCAAAGATGGTAATCCCTAGAGATTTCTGTATGCAACTTGTGGTTAACTTTGAAAATAAAAAAAGAATGCACAAAAGAATTAATATTTAACCATAAAAGTAAACCATAGTTGGTCTTTTTAGAAATCAGGCTTGGTTAGGAATCAATGGTTTTGTTTTATATATTAAGATGAGTGTGGTTGGGATTTAATAACTGTGTTGGTGTCTTTAGAAGATTTAATCTTCTTTTGTTGTTTGCTTTTTGTACTTTAGTAGTGATTAGGTTATGCCTAATTATTGTGGAGTTGTTATGCTAATTTGGTTTTCCAATAATTAACATTTGCACCCCTTTGATTACTTGTATCTATCAAGTATGTTGTTACTTCTTAACTTACTTTTCCCCAAATCATCCATATATGTAAACTTTATTTTTAATGGTCTTTTTTTATTAAAAAAATGATGCAAGTTTAGAATATTATATTATTATCTAACAGATGAGGTGAGGTAACATCATTGTAATTTTATAATGGAAGTAAGGGAGAAAGATGCCATATCTGAGTGTTTTGACTATGTGGGAAGCATGTGAATTAGGTTTGAAAGGTAGTGCTCCCTTGCATGAATGATGGTGATTAGATCTTTACCTAGAACCATACATGTGTGATAAAAGTGAAGAAAAGCCCAAAAGCATGCATTATATATATTTTCTATTATATCCAAGCCAATCAATGGGCAACTTTACTCAAGAAATAGCTTTTATAGCAACATATGAAGCAATACAGCTAAACATAGCTATATATATATGGTAAAAATATTCAAGAAATTGACATGGTGTGTTTATTTTTATAATGGTTCACCATCAATCCATCATGATGTCAAATCATTGCATAGTTGTACATAGTATTTTACTCTCATCTTTTGCATACAGTACATGAAAGATGCATATCTGTTTCTAGATAAAAATGGACCACTAAATTGGTTTAGGTTTATGGACCTTACACTTTGTGCTCAAGGACTATCAACCTACTTTGAACGGCTTGCCCGAAAGCGCTATAAACCGAACATCGTAGATACCCTATAAAAGGATTCCACTAATACTAAACACCGAAAGGTAATTGATCAGCATACATGGACTAAATGGAAAAGTCCATTATAGCACTCCAAATTGATGCAAAATCAATGTTAACATTTTCTTGCACGCAAACTAATATATATTCATGTCATATCAGGTATGTTAACCCGTAACACATCTAAAGTTTCTCTATTAACACAAAGAAATTTCTATAAAAAGCTCACTTATGGTAGGCAAGGGAAGCAAGATGTTCCTGCACTAAATTACATATATATGTATATCATATGATTATAGAAAATCAAATAACCAAGGATCAATTAAAGACATACTAATGGTCAAGTAGTAAAACTACTTGGGGATTTTCATAACAGAGTGATAATTAGATTTCAGTCACTTGATAATCACCTCTTACCGTTGAACGGACCAATCTTCTACAAATAACAGAGGGTGTGAGTTATGGATATAGTGGATTTTGAGAGGAAAAAACTGTTGTTAATTACTGTTTATCACAATTCAAACTCACAATTGAAATACAGTTTACTCATGTAGTGTTAGGAGTAGGTAACAAGTTATTCTGTGTCATTGATACTTAAGAACCTATCACAAAACAAGAACTTTTATCTAATGCCTCTATGTAAACCTAATACAAAGACAATGATAACTAAATATCCAGCCAAAATATGTTATAAGAGTCTTGAAAAAGACAGTATTTACCTGTTTTTTTGATGAAAGCTTTAATTTTTGAAGACCTTCGGATAACCACCATCCACCGCCTATCACCACCACCACCACCACCATCAATATCTTCATCGCATGATCTGAGATATCATTAAGAACCGTCAACTTCAGTTTTTCCTTTTATACCCACAACCATTAACATTTTGATATAACTTATATGATTGAATTCTATAACATTCTAGAGCTCCTATAAATTATAATCCTCTTTGTCTCTCAGAGACATTTTCACAAACACCTTTGGTGCATTCCGAATTGACGAATCCCTTAAGCATGCTCTAGAACCTTCTGTTAGGGTGTTACCCCAAATCCGATTTTAATCACATTAACCCCAAACCACCACATCATTATCTTCAAACAGAGCAACCTATGACTCACTTCCAAAATATCATCGTTATCTTAATCCATTATTCTGCATTATATGTCTCCCGCTCATAACCATCATCTACCACAACCACCATCACTCTGTAATTTCAATCAACATCTTCAACATTTCCTAAAGAACAAGCTCGTTGTTACTCGGGGATCCGTAAGCTGCCCGACGAATAGACCATAATCATTCCGATTACGCGTGATAGCGAACACAAATAAGTCGTCGGTGTTCATCGTTTCCGATTAGCAGGGTTGTGCAGCTGCTTCAGAGCTCTCTGTTGTGAAGAATAGTTTCCCGCCAAATTTTGTTTCAATGGTGTCTTTAAGTACTGATACTTTCCCGCCATGATACAGTTATTTGAATGGGGGATTTTTTAGTTTACCCCCCTGTATTTATAAGAATGTTTCATATGTATCCTATAGTGTAATAAAATAATCTTTTTAAAAATGATTTATGTATGTTTTAATCATACTCTTAAATCTACGTATTTGTTTATCATGAGATTTGAAATTTTTATCATTTGGAAAAGATATCTTTTATTTTTTTTAATATACCTTGACTGTATTATATTTCTTTGTATTTCTTTTATCTATTTCATGAAACAGGAATTAAAATGTCAAATTTAGTAAATATCTTAACTTTTTTTCCCAAATAAAAGTTTAGTTTCGTAAACTCAAACTACATTTAAGTCTTACCCAAGTAAACATATCAAAATTAATTTTTCATTTATTGTATTGTTAACGTTTGAACGACCTCTTACAAAATCATTAATATCCGAATCTTTGATCATTAAGATGAAAGAAGAAATTGATGTGTATTTTTTCTTTTTCTATAAGACACGCCAAAGTGTGACAATAACCTATTGATTATATTATATTTCTGAGAAAATTGTATAAATGGTATCTGTTGTTTGACCAGATTGTATGATTAGTATCCAAACTTTAAAAATTGCAAAGTTAGTCCAAAATTTTGTATAGTCATTGTAAATTTAGTTCTCAAATTTTATAAAAGTGCAAAGTTAGTCTAAAATTTTATGTGGGGTTGCACTTTTGACCCCTAAAATTAAATTTAAAAGTTAGTTCAAATGTTATGAAATGTATAAAAAATTAATGAATTTAGTGCCAGAGACCAAACATACAATGATTACATAAAAGTTTGGATTATCTTTGTAATTTTTAAAATTTAAGGACCAAATTTGATTAAACACAGTGACCATTTATACAATTTTCTCTATATTTTATCATATTTTTAATCTAATATACATTTTCTCCACAACAAAAGTGGCTAGAAACTTGCTAGTTGGATTGCAATTTAAAAGTTAAACAAATTAATACGACTTTGTCTTAATAAATATACATCAAGACTTCACTAAAAACTTAAATAGAATTATAATATTTTAAAATTTTACTTTAAACATATAACTAGCTTTTATCTGTCGTGGGTTGTAACGGAGCCATACATGGTGTGATAAAAAATAGACTACAATTAATCCGACTCGTTTCGAACTAAATTTACGTTGAAACGTAAGTAATTTAAATTTATACATTCTAATGAAATGTATTATATTTGACGCAACTCAAACAAATTTTACGTCGAAACATAGACATCTTCAAAGCATACATAAAAATTAACACACACGAAGGTGCTATATTTGGCGTGATAAGGCATAGATTGCGATCACACACTCGATTCCAGACTAATTTTTTGTTGAAACATACAGTAACTTGAATTTATATCGTCGACTGAAAACGTATCATATCTGGACTGACTCGTTTTCAAAAAAAATTTTACGTTGAAACATAGACAGCCTCGAATTTGTATCGAAACGCACATAAATATAAGAATGTGAGAAAGTAGTTTTTTAAGTAAAAATATACAGTTGTACACAAGGTAAACCCTAAACTTGTGAAATTTAAGGTGGTCAATGTGATAGTTTATAAACGTTTTAAAATTTAAAGGGTTAAAAATGTAAAATTCAAAAGTTGAGAGGTGTGAGTTGGGTGATGACAAAGATCACCGGCCTTCGTTCTTAAGGTAATATTAATAATAGGACTGATTTATTCAAGCATGAGACTCACCTATAATGCAAGTCGCTAGAAACTTGGAAGGATTATATGTGTACTTTGACGAGCCTTTTGACTTTTGTGTGTACTGTACATTAAATTAAAACCCAATTATGATTTTATCACGAGACGTATTAAATTTTCAATTTAAATTTTTTATTTATTGTGTTTGATTTTTAATAGTACATAATATAATTACAATTGTTTTATGAAGTTGATATTTTACGTAATTATACAGTTAGGGGTGATAATTATTCATATGTCATAGGGATCATACAAGTTTGCGCCATGAATATGTAAATATAGTTTCATACTTAATTGTAAGATTTTATTGCATACACGTCGTGTAATTATCTAGTGACTGATTACCCATCAAGTATTAGTATATATTAATTTGTTGAAAACTAGGACTATCATATGCATTCTTACTATTCTTTAGTATTAAATAACTTTGGTGATAAAAAAAACAAGGTGTGGCAATGTTAATTTATGAAAGAAAGAGAAAATTGCAAAAATAATCACTGTGGTTTGATCATATTGCAAGTTTGTTCCCCAGATTTTAAAAATTATAAATTTAGTCCAAACATTTGGAAGTTTGTTGCAAATTTAGTTTCCACTGTTAGTGTCCGTTAGTTTTTAACGATCTGGGAACTAAATATGCAATATGATCAAACCATAAGGATTAATTGTGCAATTTGTTCTAAAAATTTAAAAGAAACTAAAATCAAACATAAGAATTTTTTAACCTTTATTCTATTTTTTAACGATTATTGGATTTCTTTATTAACGTTTATTTGAATCTTTTAATTTTAATTTTTAATTGATTTTTTAGTTTTTTTTTTTATTTTTTTAGAAAATTGCACAATTGGTCCCTATGGTTTGATCATATTGTATAATTAGTCCCCAAATCGTTAAAAAACTAACGGACACTAACAGTGGGGACTAATTTTGCAACAAACTTTTAAATGTTTGGACTAAATTTGCAATTTTTAAAATCTAGGGACCAAACTTGCAATATGATCAAACCACAGGGACTATTTTTGTAATTTTCTCTAAAAGAAATTTGTGATCTCTATGAAACCGACTACATGAAGGTGTTGGAACAATTTAATGTGGATGGAAATGTTAGTAGGGATGCGAGTTTTCTTTTATTACTTTTATATCCTGAAGAAGGATGACCTTTTTCGTTTATTTGGTTATCGTACAATTAATCTTATACTCTTATCAGATGCATTGATAAGATGGTGGTAGAAGTCCTCACTTACGTAAAAAAAATGGCGATGTCAGTTGTTTTTGTTGTATGGTATGTTTTTATAGCAAGCATAAACATTTTGGATTGGCTTCTTATTCTATATGAGGCCATTTCTTTGGTAGAAGAAATCAAAATTCAAGGCTATGATGTTTAAGGTGGACTTGAAAAACCTTTGATTATTTAAAGTAGAACTTCCTATAGTTGGTTTTCATCAGAATATCAGACGAACTCCTTGTCGACGCTTTAGAAAATGGATGTCTTGCCTCTTCTCGTTCATCTATTATTATCAATGCTTCTCGTGCAAAGGACTTCCAATATTTTAGGGGCCTTTGCCAAGAAGATCGATTATCGCCTTTCTTATATATTTTTGCAATTGAGGTGCTAACTTTTTTCATTACAAAGCCGAGATTATTAGTATTTTTCATGGTATTTCTACTTGTAAATAATGGGCAATATTTTCCCACTTATTCTTGCAGATGATGTCGTCTTTCTTATGGAATGGTCGGTGAATACTGTGAAGAACATTAATCGTATTCTTATGTTTTTTTCACCTAGCTTTCAATTTAAAGGTAAATCTTGCAAAATGTTGCTTGTTTGGTGTTGTTGTGGAAGAAGATTTAGTAGAGTTGTTGGTAAATAGCATTTTCAAAATTCAGTAGGTGGTTGGAAAAAGAGTTGTTGCGCCAAAGGATTTGGGTGTCTTGTAGTTTGTTCGCTAAAGGCCACCAACTCGGGTCTTCTTACCAAGTGATGGTGTTGGTTTACTATTTAGACCATTGGTCTGTAGAGGAAAGTTATCTTTGCTTTCGCGATCCTTGATCTATTTACGATTAGGAAAGACACCACGGAGGTTTAGAAGGCAATTTTCTTTTCATGGACGTCGCTTGATTTAAGACAACATAAAATTGATTTGTAAGTAGGAGTTCAAGATAGGGAGATCACGGTTTAATCCACTACGCGAATAATAAATGCTGGCGGTTATCAAAGCAACGACTTATTGTTTTATTGAAACAATTGGGTCCTGACTAAACTTAATATTTTTCGTGGAGAATCAAGGTGGTAAGACTTCCTGATGTAGTGATGTTGATGCTTTGTCTAGAAGAATCGGTGGACCATTTGATGTTGTTTTGGGTGCCTAGCTTTTTGATAGTGTCTTTTATTTATATATCCCGTTGTTAAAACAAATAATCTCATATCATGTTTCACTTTTTATAAGTATTTAATTAATGTCTTAGCATCCCCGTATTGGTTAATGTAAATTTTTAGAATAACAAAAAGGTATTTCATGTTCATCAAGGCCTAAATAAATGTGGGTTGAATCAATATAACATCATTTAATGTGCTTGATCTTCAACATCTTTAAAGATTCATCGTTCTGTGAGTAATTATAATATTGGCCACATAGGCTAGTAGTTTCGCCTTGACTATTTGTATCATCTAGGGTTTTAAGGTTCTAGTTTTTGTATGCCTCAAAGTCCAATTTTATATAGACTTATAAAGATAAAGAAAAAAGGTGTGTGTGTTTAATGATATTCTTATCCCATGTCAAACTAGAAACATATATAAAAATCAACCATATACCCGCTAGGGATCTTAATAGACAAGGGTTGTAGTTCCCTTTAAAACGTACGTAGACTCCTGAAAGTTAAATTATTCATGTTCTCATAGAAAGATGAAGAAATAGTGTGATTGAGCATTCCCATCCGCATAAAAAATTGTATCTACTAAAGAATGGTAAACAATCTGAGAAAGTTGACTAAAGAAACGAATAAATTTTCTTGGTGAATATATGAATATTGAAGATTCAGGATAAAGAAACCAATTGTGTAAGAAAGTAAATCAAGGAACTTTAATTAAAATACAGAACAAGTTGAAAGCTTCTAATTAGGTAATCGTAAGAGCCATATTATACATTTGTAGACACATTTAATGAGAAAAAAATAAAAAACTATCGACAATCACATAACTGCCTTACATGCAATATTCAAAGCAAGAAATAAAAATCTCGATTTGATTCCCAAAGTTTTTTACTTGTATAAAATTGGTGAAGATTTATTGAAAAAAATCAAAAATTAAATAAAAATCAGTGTTACCGTATTCATTAACCAATGCCTTCGAAATCATAGGATGCACTCACAAGTTGACCCAGATGCAAGACGTGAGGTTCGAACTATTATCTCTGTTTTAATATTACGTAAATGCTCGAACCTTGATTTGGGCTTTTGATCCTTGGCGTGGGCTGGCTGCCCATGTATTGTTTGGAGTGAGAATCTTCAATTGAAAAGTCTTATGTTTTACTAACATGTCCTGTCTCTCTATTTTAATAAAAGAGTAAATAAGAGGACACGTAATAACATCACGTTCATTCTCATCAAAACTTTCCCGCCTCTCATTAAAATATTTTTTTTAAAACATCAACATATTTTAAATTTGGTGTTTTTAAAAAATAAAATATTTATAAATAAAAAAATAATCAAAATTTAGAGTTATAATAATAAAAAGTTTTAAAACGGTTTGTTTTGAAACAAAATTTTTAGTTTTTTTAAACAAAAATTTTAAAAAGTTAATATCAATATTTTATTACTTATATCCTTACTAATACGTAATTTCAGTTATCCTCATACTCTAATAAAAAAGTATCTAAAGTGTACACGTGGCAGCACTACATTCAATCTTACTAAAATTTTCCCGCTTCTCTCTCTTATTAAATACTTATATTAATTATTAATAATATTAATTAACTCCTTTTAGATTAAAAATAGATTTTGATAAATTAAAAAATGATTTTTTTATTAATGTTATTTCTAAAGAAACATATTTTTATAAAATAATTTTTTTTCTAAAACATCAAATTTTTTTCAAACTACAAAATATTTAAAATTGGTTTTTAAAAAATAGTTTTTTCATGAACAAAAAATAATTAAATTTGAGAGTTATATTAAGAAAAGTTTTAAAAATGATTTTTTTAAAACAATTTGTTTGAAACAAAATGTTTATGTTGTTATGGAAAAAATAATAAAGTTTAAAATGTTGATATCATTGTTATATTATTTATAGTCGTTATTAATTATATGTAATTTTAATCATATCTTATATTAAATTATCGTTTTATAACTAATAAAATTTTATTATACTTAATATTTTATTTATTTAACCAGTGTAATACATGGGTTCATTAAAACTAATATTTTATATTAGAGCATTCACACTAGCTTTAAAACTAAAAACACTACTTTTTTACTATCTCTTTCAATTAAATAATACTTTTTAATATCTTTTTCATTACTTTTTCTCTCTTTTTCACTCACAACAACTTTTAAAAATATTAAAAAAATTATGGGGTTGTACCGTGTTTTCTCAAATATGAGAAATCGCGGTACAATCCCCATAAATATTCCCCCTTCACTCACAACCACTAACAACCATCCCTCAAAATATATGACACACACACACATAAAAATAAAAAACTTACTGTAAATGCTTTTAAAATATTATTTTATAACTAATAAAATTTTATTTTATTTAATATTTTATTAATTTAATTTGTATATTACACGTGTTACTAAAGGTAGTAGAAATTATATAAAAAGACTAAATGGAAAATAATTATTACAATTGTTGGTTTCTGCAACACACGTATCGTTGCTCCACCACTACCAAGACCTCTCGTGGTACAACAACAAAGGGCCTCCGAATCATCATCATCATTTTCCCTTACAAACATCCATCATAATTTCTTCCTTCTCGTCGCACCCCTGCAAAATGCTCCTTCATTCCTTCTAAATCTTCATATTCATCACTCATCAGGTAAATTCCTTTTCATTTCACTTTCTAAGGATGATTTTAGGTTTTTGTTGGTTGATTATCCACTATCGAGTATCGATTTATGTGCTTGTGCTAAATAATCCAAAGCTTTTAATTCTGGTGCCCTAATTTCATCTTTATCTCATTTCAATTACGTTCCTGTTGTTGTTTAGGTTTTTGATCGGTTACTAGTTTGGTTGTATGTTAATTTATTATGTACCGACAATTGGAATTTTTCTCTGTGTAGTTTGTAACCCTAGATGTTATGCTTTTGTTTAATGTTCTGTTTGATTGGTGGTTAGTTATTCAGGAATCGAAGGGTGGATTTCTCTGTTGATAATGGTGGTAATATCGATTAAACTGTCTGATGGGACTGTGGTAAGAAGTCGAAATGAAAACGGTAGTTGTTCTGTGAATGGGGCTTCTGTTGTTCCTGTTAAATGGAAGCCTCGAAAGGTGTCTGCTGTTAGGGTTTTTCCACCAGGGTGTGGACCGAATGCTCAGCCGATCAATGCTGTTAGTCGTGAAGCTGAACCACTTTCGTCACCTGTTGCTAATAATCTTGTGGATAATGATGCTGGTACTGATGGTGCTACTAATAATCATGTAGCTAATGATGCTGATACTGATCGTGTAGCTAATGATGCTGGTGCTGATGAACTTGTGGGATTGGTTGTGGAAAGGTTGGTGAATAATGAACTGCAAAATGGGGATATACAGGTGGATAATGGTGGTAGTGGTGTAAAGGAAGCTATACAAAAGATGAAGTTTACTCGAAGAAGAGTTTCTGCAGTTCGGGATTTTCCTCCTTATTGTGGATTAAATGCAGAAGAACCTACAGAAGAAGAACGGATAAGGATTACTGGAAGGAGGAGTTCTGGAACAGTGGCAAATGGGGGTGTTAAAGATGAGTCTGTTAACAAAACTCAATTAAATGAATCAAAAGAGCCTTCTATAACAGATCAAGAAATGCAAACGATAGTGGAATCAGACATAAATGTTGAAGATGAGAAAATCACGACTGGACCAAGTAAAAAGGTGCAAAACATAGGTCAAGCTTGTCAGGAGCTTGTGGTTTACACACGTGACAAAGATTTGAAGATTTCATCTCCAGTTGATGATGCTATTGATGCGGATTATGAAGAGGATGCTCGAGACAACAAACCGTATTCCCTAATTCAAAAGGATATGAATATAAAGAACCGGGAAGTGAGATCCAAGAAAAATGTTAAAAAGAGGCCATTGGATGATACTAAGAGGCGGGTTTATGGGGAAGACAAGATTAAGGTGGTTGTGGGTCTAAAAGCTCCATCATTTTGTGCACCAGGAATTCAAGAAAAAGATGTAGCCGACAAGGCGAAAGGGCATGCATCAACAACACCACAAACATCTCCAAATAAAAAACAAAAAAAACAAGAAAAGGTTGTCGGGGAGTCAACTTCTACCGGGAAGGTTGCTTATACTGGCACACTTGAAATTGTAAAAAAAGATCTAACCAACAAGGGAAAGGGGGATGTTGTAACTACACCAAGAAAATCTGTAAAGAAAGAACAAAAAAATCAAGAAAAGGTTACTTATAATACTGGCACACTTGAAATGGTTGTCAGGAAGGAAGAAGATTTTGCTGCAGATGTTGAAGAAAAGGAGGAAGAATTTCTTAATTTGCAAGGAACAAATGATGTTGATGTGTCATTACCTCCTTTTGGTCCCAAAAGTTCAAATGACGCCCGGAATAAAGTTCGAGAAACTTTACGGCTTTTTCAAGCTCTATGTAGAAAACTTTTGCAGGGTGAAGAGGCGAGACCTGATGATTTAAAATTACCAAAAAGACGAGTTGATCTTGCAGCAAAAGCTATTATGGGTAAAAGAGGCAGATTACTTGATTTAGGTAAAAAAGCACACGGGCCCGTACCAGGGATTGAGGTTGGAGACGAGTTTCAGTACCGAGTTGAGCTTGCTTTGGTGGGTATTCACCGCCCTTATCAGGGTGGTATAGATTATGTTAAACAGGGTAAAGACTTTTTTGCTGTCAGTGTAGTAGCCTCTGGTGGTTATGCTAATGAAGTTGATAAGCCAGACTGCTTGATGTACTCAGGTTCCGGGGGAATCGGAAAAGACAAAAGCTATGAAAACCAAAAACTCGAGAGAGGGAATTTGGCTTTGAAAAATAATATAGAATTGAAGTATCCAGTACGGGTTGTTCGAGGGTATAAAGTCAAATCCTTTGAATCACCAGATTCAAAATCCAAGTTATCAACAACGTACATATATGATGGGTTGTACACAGTGGAGTCTTGCCTAAAGTCGACTGGACCACATGGTAACATGGTTTTCAAATTTGAATTGAAAAGAGTTCCGGGCCAACCACAACTGGCAATAAGAGAAGTGACATCAAAAAAGTTCAAAATACGTGAAGGTGTTTGTGTTAAAGATATAACTAATGGCAAAGAACCATTTCCAATCTGTGCAATTAACACAATTGATGATGAAAAACCACCAGAATTTACTTACATTACAAAGATTATGTATCCTGACTGGTATAAGCCCATTCCCCCTAAAGGGTGTGATTGTGTGGGCCGATGTTCTGACAAAAGATGCCCGTGTGCTTTCAGAAATGGTGGTGAGATTCCATATAATCGTAACGGTGCAATAGTTGAAGCAAAACCATTAGTTTATGAATGTGGCCCATCTTGTGGGTGTCCACCTACGTGTTATAACCGTGTCACCCAACACGGTATGAAAATTCATCTTGAGATTTTTAAAACAGAGTCAAGGGGGTGGGGTGTTAGGTCGTTGAGTTCAATTGCTTCTGGAAGCTTTATATGCGAGTATATTGGTGAACTTCTAGAAGATACAGAAGCTGAGAAGCGCACTAGTAATGATGAGTATTTATTTGATATTGGGCAAAACTACAGTGATTGTTCACTTAACCCTGATTCTGGGGAGGTAGTGAATACAGGTGTTGGATTTACTATTGACGCTGCACTTTATGGCAACGTAGGTCGGTTCATAAATCACAGTTGTTCGCCGAATCTTTATGCGCAGAATGTACTTTATGATCAGGATGACAAGAGGATGCCACACATAATGCTGTTTGCTGCTGAAAATATCCCACCTTTGAAGGAGTTAACTTATCACTATAACTATACAGTGGATACAGTTCATGATGCTGATGGGAATATTAAGGTCAAAAGCTGTTATTGTGGTTCTCCAGAATGCACTGGGAGGATGTATTAGGTATGTTTAAATTAGGTTGCTAAAAGTTTAACAGTATTAAGAAATGCTTTATATTTTCTTTTATCAGGGCATTTTCTGTTTTTATATATATATATATAGTTTGGTGTTGTAGGAAAGGTGCCCATGGTTGCAATCAGTCTGTTGATCCTTTAGGAGATCCCAAATGATGGTCTTTGTATTTGAACTTGTTTACTGCATTACTAGGTGACTATGTTCGTATTCTCTGTTTTTTAAACATGGCTGTGATGTGGGTTTGATAACTCATTTACCGGATTCATATGCGTATTGGTAGGAGTGATCAATTCTTGTAAGATATTAGTTGTGGCATTTAATCCCTTAAGTTTCATGTTTAATTTGTTAGCTTGATGACAAATGGTTAAGTTAAAAGCTTTAACTTTTAGCCAGCTTTTCTCTGTGAATGTGAATACTTGTATATTTTGCTTCTACTCTACCTAGTGTTCTTCTGTTGACTTTTCTTGGTCAATGTTTTCACAGAATAGTTGGTTGTTATCTAATTAGATCAGTGCATAAAGTAGACTTGAACCTAAGACAATAAAGCCTTGTTATTGGACAAGCTTTAAAGCTATGCAGTCAAAAGCACTCAGGCGAAACATCTGAGACAAACATGTAGCACGATCCTTTCTTTGTGGGAGGTGTAGACATACAAGCACGTGCTTTGGCATTCTTCTCTCTTATCCTCTGACACCTACACGGGGATCTTTAGTATCTTTCTACTCTAATAAAAAAGTATTTATGGGAGACACATGGCAGCATCATATTAATTCTCATCAAATTTTTTTCGCTTCTCTCTCCTATTAAATATGTACATTAATTACTAATAATATTATTTAATTATTTTTAAATCTAAAATAGTTTCGTAAGTAAATTAAGAAAGAAATCTTTTTATTAATGTTATTTCTAAATAAACAAATTTTATAATACAAGAAACTTTTCAACAACATCAACTTCTTTAAATATAACGATTTGTTTTGAAACAAAATGTCTAATTTATTTAAAAAGTTAATATAATCTTTTATTACTTATAGTCCTTAATCATATATTATATTATAATAAAATTTAATAATTAATAATTTTTTATTATATTAAATATGTTATTTGATCAAACCTGTGTAATATACGAGTTTACTAAAGCTAGTTTTTTATAATACCTCTCTCATAATATGTAGAAAAATTAGGTTTTTTTAAACTATTATGTGTGGATTTTCTTGCAACCTATGTTAACATATGTTGTAGCCTTAAGACGTCATTATGTCATAAAATCATAACTTAAAAAAAAAAAAAAAAAAATCATCATGCTGCACAATGCAGAGTTTTAGTTCATGAAGAGAATAAATGTCACTTTCTAGTAATGCAAAGATTTAAACATGCTTGTTGGTTTTAGTAAATTATTATTTCTATATAAAAGAGTTCATTGCCTTTTGTATCAAGTTTTCGATTACAATTTAAGAATATATTAATTTTCCAAGCTTATTTTATATATTTTTTATCATTACTTTTACGCATTTGTCAAGTGCTTATGAGTCAGTTCTGACTACCTTGCTTTAAAGGTATACTGTTCAAGATGAATTTGTTCATTGATTTCTTTCTACATAAACATATAGAGCGCAGGACTACAGCAAATAAACATCTGTAGCACAATTCCGTAGAAAACTAGTGTTTCTCTACACAGTACGATATCGTATGCAATCACTTCCAGCATGAACAAATACTCTAACAAAACAACTAATAACGAACAGAATAAAGAGCAATTGCAGTCCAAGATAATGGTAAAACAATAATAATTAACAAACACAATACTCCTGACGTCTTAATTATTAAACAAAAAGATACTGGATTGACAAGTATACTTAAAACTGCCTTCCCTTTTACAATACTGCTACATGCTGCATTTAACCAAATCCATTCTAAACTTTATGGTCTTCAGATCAGTTTTGATGCAGCGGTTGCCATCATATATAGATAACAGAATCACAACTACTCGACCAAAGACATTGTGAAAATGACAGTTGACAGTGGTCAGATTAGTTGTGCCCTCCTCAGGTCTGAAAGGACCCCTCTATCCTCGCTCCCTCTCTCGTTGTAAATAACCTACAAAAAAGGTGTTAAAATTCATTTAAGTTGCAATTTCGATCTAGTTACTTATAAATGGGTTGATTTGGGTCATTTTTTTTTTTATCATTGTCAGGTCAAAAGGATAGAATTCTAAAAGAAAAAAGAAAAAAAAAAAAAAAAAAGGCTAAAGGTCCAAAGTGTATTTTTAGGCATATAACCTGCTAAATTACTTTATTAAAGAAAACAGATTATTAACGTAATAAGATAGTTTTTGTATTTATAGTCTTATCAGTTATATTTAGAAAACATAAAAGGTGGATAAGAAACTGTTTTTTGGGTCAACCGAACCCGCATTAGATAAAACTAAAAAACACTTTTGACCGGTATGCCCATTTTGCTACCTCTAGAATTTTACTTGCTACTGTACCTTATCAATGATTCCATATTCAACAGCCTCACTGGGACTAAAGTATTTTGGACGCCTTATATCTTCTTCAATCTGCTCTGTTGTCTTGCCTATATGATTTGAATAAAGTTTCACCTTCAATCATAAGAATAAAGTTAGTTATATATATAAGTAGTTAAATCAGTTTTTTAGGCAAGGAAGAAAAACACACAAGTCCAAGTATATACCAATTCAGTTTTCACATTCTTAATCTCTCTTCTCATAATCTCAACATCAGTTGCTTGACCTTGAAATCTTGCAATTGGCTGCAAAATAATCAAGAAACGTTATCAAATATCAGTGATGTTGGACAAATGGACTTAGTAGTCAAGCATATGTACAAAATCAACTGTTTTTATTTTTTATTTAAATAGTTTTACCTGCTTTATCATGATGGTTGAAGAGGGCAGGGCTGAGCGGTTTCCCTTTGCACCAGCAGCCAATAGCAAGGCAGCCTCTCCCCACGCATTTCCAACACAAAGTGTAAAAATAGGTGGCTTAACATATCTACACATATGCACAAAAAAAAAAAAAAAAAAAAAAAAAAAAACCTATTTTACTCCATTTTCTTATATCATCATTTAACCATAAAATGTAAAAGAAAAAAAAAATGAGCATCCAATAATTAATTGGCATATTTATCGGTTATATTAAACTTCAAGTATAATAAACAAACAATTGATAATGTAAAAAGCAACTATTGCAATGACTAATGGTATTCACAAATGTAGTAGTGAGAAGAAATAAGATCTGCTACCTCATAACATCATAAATTGCAAAAGCCTCTGTTTCATAGCCCAACTTTTCACCACCCTGGAAAATGTAAAAACAAATAACAGGCTTGATAACATTCAACTTTTTCATTCTTATAGTAATTAAATTAAAAGAGCTGCCCATTGCCATTCCTACACTTGTGCTGAACAAATATTTCAACATGGGCTTGTTGCCTTCTAGTTATTTACTACAAAACATGCAAATGATTAAGCAAAAGATATGAAATGAGAAAAAAAAAAAAAAAAAGACGTTTGACATCAACTTTTGAAATATTAAAACCATAATTTGGTAGAAGAAACTGTTGCTGATCTGTCATATATATAGAAACCGAATTACATATGCACCTAGATAAGAGCATGCAAGTGATGTTCTAATGGCCATAGTCTCCTTTAAGGGTTAACAGTCTTTAAGAATGTGAAAAAAAAATAATAATAACCTACACATATGTGGTCGTTAAGAAAGAGGCTGGCAACAGGTGAACTTTGAATTATAGAAAAATAGACATTCACAACAATAGATAACTTGTTTGCAGTTTGTGCTTTGATTGCCAGTAATAAAGACATGATGTTCCGTAAGCCAATAGCTAGCAGAAATATATAAATATCCATTTTATCTGCAATTACTTGCCAACTTAACTAGTTAAATAGTATCAATGTAACTTCAACTCAAAACATTTTCTTTCAGAGCAAACTAACACAATAAAATCTCAACATATTCATCCTACATTATTGTTTAAGGAATAAAGTTAATCTAGTAAACAGCTTGGAATAAGAAAGCCAATACCTTGGTTGTTCCTGTAGAGTTTATGTAAAGATAAATTGGCTTTTTGTCATCCTCGTATTGTAGGTAAAGAAATTCCGCTAGTATCAGTTCTGTGACAGATGGGACTAGAGACATACCCAAATACACAATTCTATTCTTGTATAAATAAGAAGCTAAATCAGGAGGTGGTTGCTCCCAGGCACTTCCCCTTGAGAAAGGAATCACCTGTCATATTAGTACACAACAATCAAAGTTATATGCTGAGTAATTATCAAACTATGTAGGGTTTCACATAAGTATCACAATACCATGATAACAGTACTTAATACATAAGAAGGCATATACCAATATACCATCTCTAAGTTAATGTGAAGAGTGTGGCATGCTCAAGTGGTATCTACATACCATACATCAAACTTATTAAATTATCATTTCTGGAAGAAAGATACTCTATAGTTCTATAGGAACAAGAAGCATAAAAAAAAACAATTTATAATAGAACTGCAATTTATTTTGTACAGGCTTCTCAAACCTATGAGTACTAAATTACCAATATAGTTCATCAGACTATAGCTCCTTCTGCTTTAATAATAGAACCACAAACTTGTGAAGAACACAAAATTGAAAGGGGGAAACTCAATTCTAACTATCTTAGGTTAAAATTACTTCATTCAATCAGTAATCTAATAACACGAAACTCTCTAACGACAGATTGTACAAACCTAACACGTGAAGATGATGAAAACAAGGAATTCCAATCTACACGAGTCGATAAAAGGGGGAAATACCATGGTAACACCGAGCCGTTTTCCATGGGAGCATGAAGAAGGGTTGAGGGAGGCGGGTCGGATCTTGTAGCCTGAGAAGTCGCTGGAAACACTGCTGCCGACGTATGGAGAGATGAAATTGCTGGATAAGGAGGCTTTGATGGAGGAATAAGAAGATGGAGATGGAGATGATGATGATAACGAAGCGGTTGCTGGTCGAAAACTGTGTCTTGAATTGGTTGTTGATGTTAAGCGTGTGGTGGGGAAGAAGTGAGAAGCCATTGCTGCGACTTCCATAGCTGTTTGGTTGAGGAGAAGAGTGAAAATGGTGAAGAAGATGAGGGAAAGGAGAATGTTTGGGAGAAAAACGATTTGGGCCCGACCCGACAGACCATCAATGCCCAAGTTTTCGGGTCAAATATGAGATGCGTATTCGGCAGTTATGTGTTGGAGCATTCACAGCATTCACAGCCAAGTTTTCGGGTCAAATATGTTACTGTTCATCTTTATATTTGATAAAACATTGTTTATCTTTATTAATATTTTAATATTTATTAAAAGTGATTATGAGTAGAAAATAAATAAAATATAATGATAAAGGTATAAAAAATATTATTTAATTAAAAACAAAGAGAAAAATTAGTGATTTTTAGTGTGATTATTGAGAGTAAATGAAGAGTGGGTTGTGAATGCTCTCGTTTAATCTAAACTTTTTATTTTTATTTTTTTTTAAACCGCTGATGATCTATTTACAATCTATATTTTCTTTTTAGTCCATCTTAAAGGATTTATTATTTTCATCTCCTTAACGTAGATGTAAGTCTAGACAATTTTAGTTTGAAGTGTACAACGTTATAAATTCTGAGATTGTATTTGAATATATTTGTTTTAATAAACAAAGCTTAACCATTTTTTTTTTCATTTTTTTATAAAATAGATAGTGTGATTCTTTATTAAAAATAAGCTAGAGTAATAATGTAAATTTCCCATAATCTTTGACATATACCATCTTTTGTAAAAAAAATTAAATTCGATTTTCCTCTCCAAAGTTTGAGTTTGACAAAACTAAGCATTTTTCTTTAAAAGATTAAAAACATCAATTATTTTTAATTTTTTTATCAGTTGTTTTACTTTTTAGTATAAATGTTGTATTAGTTTTAATTTCAATCAAAAAGTTTAATGAATTGTTTTAATTTCAGTTAAAAAATATGAAAATATATCGAAATTAAAACTAATTGTGAAATTCTTGTACTTGAATCGATGATTTTGAATTTTTGTACAGAAATAATTATTTTTGCCAAAACTATAGAATCAAAATTAAATTTAGTCTTTTAACAAAATATATAGGTATTGGACTATTGGTTAATTAGACTTGTGGTCTGCTGAAATGTTTAACCTAATGGTAAGAGAATAGTAACTGTTTAAAAGTTAGACTTGTGTATGTGTATTTTAACTTGGTACTTAATTTTGTTTGTTTTTTTAAGATTTTTTTAACTGTTTTTTAAGATTCTTATGGAATTTTATGCTTTTCTTTAATTTAACGGCATATGAGAATTTACCTTAACTGGATTCACTTATCCGTTTTTCAGTTAGACCATACTCCCAACCACCAACGGTTTTGGAAGAAGCAGACAATTAAAAAAAAAGCTTTCTATGAGATTTAAACCAATGGTTTTCTATTTTTTTATGAGACTTGTTATTTGATTTCAAGAGTTGAGAGCAGGGGCGACGCCAACGGTGACGGTAAAGGAAGATGGTACTTAGAGATAATCCTACAATAAAAAACGTACCCAAAATAAACAATTAAAAAACGTGCCCAAAGAATCAAAAAGTTGAACAAATCCTACGATATGGGCATAGCATAGAAACCAATCATTATTGTCTATATGACGTATGTATGACAATATTTTTTTATTACTATCACACACCCATTACGAATAATTGAAATATTCACAACAAAAAATAAAATACTTGGAATCAGCTTGAAACGTGTCTAATTTGCTTCCACATCATCAAAACGTTTATATAAAAAAATAATAATCATAAACCATCCCAATAACCATTATCATATTATACCATGTTTTATATTCAATTTAATAAATACCATTATCATATTATACCATGTTTTATATTCAATTTAATAAATACATTGTACAAGTAGTTGAAATCTGTTTTAACCCCACCAGATGTTCTTGTTAGTATTGATTTACTCTCACCAAACTAATGAACAAATTTCCCAATATCTTCACACCCAATCCCCCCTAGGCTTTCATACACACCCTCAATATTCCACCAAATCTCAGCCTCAAGTTATCTTCAACAATCACACACACACACACACACACACACCATGCTCTGAGCGTTTCCCCTTTGAAAAACCATAAAAGATGACGTCATCAATGGCTTTCTTCTCTTCAACAACACCATATCTTCCTTCTTTCTTCTCTTCCTCCAAGACCCACTTCCCAATTAACTCAATTCACTTTATGAAGCCTCAAAGACACCATTTTTTGTCTGTTAGAGCTGCTGAAAACGGGTCTGGAGCTGCCATTGTTGTGGAGGAGAAGAAAGATTCGGAGGCGAAGGCGACGGAGGAGGGGAACGGAGCTCCGGTGGCGGATGCGGCGGAGGAATCGGTGGTGAAGTTTGAAGATCCGAAATGGGTTTCGGGGACGTGGGACTTGAAGCAGTTTCAGAAAGATGGAGCTACTGATTGGGATGCTGTTATTGATGCTGGTGAGATTCTGCACACCATGTGTTTGATGAAATTCCTGTATGATGATATCATTCTTATTTTCTAATGATATATGATAATATTAATATCTTAATGCTTGGAGTTTGGGATTTAGACATCCAATTGATATAATTTAGGTTTGTTTGGGAAGTCTAATTCAATACATTTACATGGACTAATACACACAAACCATTGAATTTGTACTTCTAAAACAAACAAACGTAACCAGTAAAATATTACTCAGAGCAGGGTTTGGGATGGTGAGATAAGGGGAAACATTTCTGTCTCACGAGATAGAGAGGCTGCATCCACGAAGAACCCGATGAATTTCATGCTCAGAATGCTACAAGTTGGACTTGCTGAAGATAATCTTTAATTGTTCTCTTAAATTTTAGTTCATCTCAGATTTCCTATTTTATAAGGTGTATTATTGGTTGTTTCGATCATATCTTATCTAATTGTTCAACTCCTTGAAGATGATTTTAAAATCTAGATTCCTGTTCTAACCTTTTTAGTTGTGTTTTTCATTTATGTAGTACAAAATTAACAAAGTACATCAAGAACCATAGTTTTTAAATTTGCCTTTAATGGAAGGGGGGAAACATTTACATTGATGTTTCTTTATATATGTTCAAGAATTCACCCCTGGTGGTTTACCCAATTGACCATCATCGATAAAGCAAGAAATATGTTTACTACTGTGCTCATTTTTCTTCCACAATGTAGCCTTTGATGAAAGTGTTAAGGACCCAAAGCATGTAAACTGCTAAATTTTGCTTCTTTTTACATTCTTTTACTACCTGATGAAATGAAGATGACAATGCATTTATCTGTGATTGAAGCTTGTATTGACATTCTTGCTACTTTTTTCCAGAGGTTAAAAGGAGGAAATGGCTTGAAGACAATCCGGAGTCTTCCAACAATGACTTCCCTGTAGTTTTTGACACATCTATTATTCCGTGGTGGGCATGGATGAAACGATTCCATCTTCCTGAAGCCGAATTACTCAACGGTTAGCCCATCACACACTCACTGTTTTATATTAGAAGAAAGAAGAAATTTGGAGCTCTTGTTTTCACATTGACTCATAATTTAACATCAGAATATCTTTTAAGGCCCAAAAATGGTCTTTTTAAACATGATGAAACTACAAAAAATCTTGAAATTTTGGGGATATTGAAATTGGAGCCCCAAATGATGTAATTTTGCAGGTCGAGCTGCAATGGTGGGGTTCTTCATGGCTTACTTTGTGGATAGTTTGACTGGGGTGGGTCTAGTTGACCAAATGGGCAATTTCTTCTGCAAAACACTTCTATTCATAGCAGTAGCTGGCGTTCTTTTGATCCGTAAGAATGAGGATATTGATACCCTAAAGAAGTTGATTGATGAGACGACGTTTTATGACAAGCAGTGGCAAGCTACTTGGCAAGACGAGAAAAAAGAATAACGCGTGACAACAGTCAAATGAAGGATAAAGTTTGAATCTTTTATGTTTCTTGTAGATCATCTTTCTTGTAGCTTAAGGTTTGATGATTGAGTGTTGTTTATGTTATGTTATATTCTGATAACAAAATCACAGCAATTGAATGATTAAATATGTTTCATGGGTTCTATTGGTTAATGGTTAACCTAGCTCGGGTCAAATCACAAATGGTGCGAGTAATTGAACCCACCAAGGGTCAGGGCGCGAGTCTTGTTACTATTCTAAGAGACAGGCTAAACATATCTCGGTATCCATACATTCAGCACAACATTATGTACGTTTAACACAAACCCATATTTTAACACGATTAAATTGTTTTAAAGAAACTGAAGATGGATCCAAAGTCCAAACACATCATGTTGATGGGTTGTACTTTGGACAGGAAGTACAACCATTTACTGCATAAGAGTGAAACATATCATGATATGGACCATATGATGCTATAAGTTTTAAATGTTGAGATGTACTAGTTATACAAATGGGTGTCTTGAACATTTATGAGACGAAAAAATCATTTGCTAGGGTGGTTCTACCTATTCACTTCATTGAATAGCCGTCAACATCAAAAAGTAGCAGAAAAAGGAAAATACGAACACGTATTTAAAAGAATAATTTTTGATAAAAAATACAGTTGTTATGTCTCTCAGTTCGTTTTTATGTTTGAACTCAAAGAAACTACCACCTGAATGAGCTCGAGCTCGAAAACTCTAATAGCTTGATAAAAGGTAGAACTTTTTACAAACTCTAGTCATGTTAAAGTACGAATTTAAAACAAATTAAGAGTCAAATTTTAATATAATTTGTACTCTTAATTGTTTAAAAGAAATACTTGTAAATAAACTGTTAGTGTGATCACGTTTTTCTTATTTACGTATCTGTTGAAAATATAAAATGTCAATTAGCAATTCATTGTCAAACAAATTGCATTGTGTTGTTGATTAATTTACTTTATTGTGTTTTTCTTGTTAAGATTAATCATATATCTTTTTAGAAAGTGTTTAACCTTGTTTGTGTTTGTACTTCATGCACATATCTTTGGGCTTAATGAGCTGGAGTTGTTGTTTGCTGGGCCTGGATTGGATTGGACTTAGATTGGATTGAGCTTGATGAACTTATATATAATGGGTTGCATACTATTGAAAGATGCTTAGAAAAGTACACATATCTGATGAGTTTCAACCTTTATGGAGTGAATCAGCACCAGCCTTCATCATCTTATGATCGTCTTCTATCTTCTTCGTATATGTTTAGGGTTTCACCCAACCTTCATCACAAATCCTTTATGTTCATATTTTAAGGTTTAGATCAGTGTCAATTTTTTGAGTCTGTTCTTTTTCTGATTCTGTCTTTTGTATTCAGATCTTCGCAATGTTGATCTGAGTATGTTATATTTCTGATTTAGATTCAGATTCAGATTCTGTTATGTTTCTTTTCTATTTTGTGATTTGATTTGAAATTCTTTGATTTCTTGATGTTAAATTTATGTTTCTGACAGTATCTATAATTAAATCACAGAAATCATTATTGTATGGACTGAATTTTCAGAAACAAATAACAACGATAAAATATAATATAGAAAGTTGATTTGGAACTGATGTTATCTTAAATGAAAACTACCTATAATATTAAAATATACTAATTCTATAATAGAAAGTGGATTTGCGTGATGTAAAGTTTTGTTTTCTTTATTAAATACGAAGGTTAAATCAACCAGCGACAAATGGTGTTACATGCATTGGCATACGGCCAAAAGATAATTTATTTGTGTGTAAACTAAATAAACAGTAAAATGCACGTCTTATATAATTATATGATATTTAAGCTAATATATTAAGATTAAACACTTATGTATATGTATTTACAAAATAACAATATATATATATATATTGATTATGTTTATTGAAATTAATAGCAATAATATATAATCGTATATATACTATGCAACCACATTTTTTCTTTGAGATATCCATACTTGTTTAACTTCCGGTTAATTAAAATTTTGACACCGTATCAGTATTAAACAATAGATTTGATCTGACACACATACATATACATACACATATACAAACATATTTAACTTCTCGTTAGTTAATATTTTGTTATCACATCACTACAATTCACCACTAGATTTGATTTGAAACACACGTATACACATATACATATACACACATGGTGTGTCTAGAGGGTTCATAAGATAATATCAATAGTAGTGCGAAAACCAAATAAAACCACGGAGACAAATGACATAACTTAAAGCTTTTTTGTTCTTTTAAATGTTGAAAGGATATTTAAGTATCTATTACATATATGTTAAACATAAATACAAGAATGAAAAGTGTTACATATATGTAACCCTATAAAGTACAAAAAATTGTTATGTATACGTAAGTGATGTGTGACACCGTGATGTATATATTAAACTTATATTACGGTTTTCATTTGATCCACATCTCCGTCTACATACATATAAAGGGTAATGATAAAAATATCTATTAATTCTATAACCTTATTTATTCTCAAAAGTACAAGTACTGTAAAACCAGTTTAAAACCTTCAGTTATTTATTATTAGAAATTAAGTGAAAATATATGATATTTTTCACCCTCAAACTAATTAATTTACAACCAAACTCATAACATTGTTATTGTTAAAGAAAGCTATAGTAATCACTTGACACTTGGCAGAATAAAATTTGATAGTGATCTACATGTATTTTCAATCTTACACGTCAAAAATCAAGGCTAATATTATATAGTAATTCATCCGAACATAACAATCACAACATATATATTAAAAGTAATTTGTGTGTTAATATATGGAATTATATGGGTATAAGCATGACTTTCGGTTAACGATCAACCCAAAGAACTTATGCAACATTGACCGCTTGGCCAGCATTCTTGTAATAAAGTATCTCTAAGCAACTTCTTAATAACTTTTGTAACGATTATTTATGATTAATCTTTCTACTCTAATAATCTTTCTACTATAATAAAAGGGTAACCAAGGGTGCCACATGTCAACACCACATTCATTCTCATCAAAATTTTCCCGCTTCTCTCTCCTATTAAATAACTACATTAATTACAAATAATATTACTTATTATTATTTAGATCAATAATAGATTTTTAATAAATTAAAAAATAAATCGTTTTATTAATGTTATTTCTATACGAACAAACTTTTACAAAAGAAAATTTTTCTAAAATATCAAACTTTTTTTAAAAATACGAAATACTTTAAAATTAGTTTTTCAAAAAGGAAAACTTTTATAAAAAAATAATTAAAACTAGGAGTTATAGTAAGGAAATTTTTAAAAATTATATTTTTTTAAATGGTTTGTTTTTAAACAAAACGCTTAATTTATAAATTTTTATTATAATTAATATTTTATTTATTTAACCCGTGTAATACACGGGCTTACTAAAACTAGTATCTGTATATCTCTTTCAACAGCTACCTAATTACGACAATGTATTTTAGCATACATAATTTGTATGTCGTTTTGCTAGAAAACACGTATTAGAAAATAATATAAAATTTATTATTCAATAGTATATGAAGAAACCGTTTTCATGTTTTTCTATATATGTTATGTCAATTAGGTTAATTATTGAGCATAGTTCATATCAGGAGTTTCTATGTTCATCTATATCTTGATTGCTTCTTCGAATGGTATAACACACACACACACACACATCTATCTCTCTCTCTCTCTCTCTCTCTCTATACATTTATATGATCTCTCTATATGTATGTGTGTATTTTGGGTCTAATTGTGATGACAAAGGGTGATTGATTGACATGGTAGATGACATGCTGCAAAGAAAAGGTTGTTTTGGTGGCCGTTTACAAAGAGAAACCAGGAAAGAGAAGTTTAACAAGTAGAAACAACGATAATATTAAACACCATCATCATCACCATCACCACCATCTTCACGTTCACCCGGCAAATAACAACAAAGGAAACAGAAGAGCCGAGCTTCTTAGCTACTCGCAACATCTTAGAAAATCTTCGAATTTAAAAGGGCCCACACCTCCTCGTCATCCCAGGTCGTCGGTATCTTCGACCACCAACGATCAAGAAGCCAGCACTCGGGTAATTCATGGCACAAATATGTTTTTTAATTAAATGTAGATTGACTTTTAAAATATTTTAACAAAACTAGGGTAATGCTTGTCATTTTACAAATTTAAATGTGATAACAACTAAGCATGAGCCATTTTTTATTTTACAGCTTCCTTATTAAATAAAAAATTGGCATAAATAAAGTTAATTACCTGGATAAATGTGATACGTATAATACTGTTCAAATTTTATGTGTGATATGCACTTATTTTATGTAATCTGGTGTTAATAATATGTAATCGAGTAGGTACATGACGATCGAAAGAAACAAAAACTAAAGAAGGGATCGAGTCGTCTAGATATGAAGAGCGTCTTCAAGTGTTTTGCTATGTCACAAGCTAAGAAAAAGATGAAAAGGAGGAAGAAGAAGAGTAGTAATTCATCATCAAACAAGGCAAACGTGATGATGAAAAGATTTAGTTCAAAAACGCGGAAAGGAGTTCGTCGGTTTTTCTCAAAATTGAACGCATTTATACAAAAGCACAGGTGAAATGATAAATTTCTGTTTAGTTGAATGTGTAATTTGGTTATATTATTACTACTTTTCGTGATATTACAGTCCAATTCAAATCTTGTTTGAAATTAATGGGATGACAAGTTATTGGTTATTTATAAATAATACGGAAATATGATATTATGTATGAATAATACAGACTCACAGTTAATTACTAAATGAATAAACCAACCTTAAGTACGCCACTAATTTAAGACATTAGCCCTTTAAAGTACTAATAGATGCATGAAATTTTTAGATGAATGAACAATAAGGTAGTCAAACTCCAGTATTTAACAAGAAAAAAACAGATGATAACAAAAGTACATTATGCTCCGATGTTTTTATAACAAACTACCAGCAACCCATTCTACTCAGGCAGCTGCAGCTTCCGTCATTTCCTGTTCAACAATGGCAGGCTCAACAGGATAGTATGAGTAGTGAAGTTCACCAACATCATCGCCCGATAGCTTGGTCCATCCAGTTGGGCCCACATGATAAACTAGAACAAAAACACCAATAGATCATATCAAAGAGATGGATATTAGAAGTTGTAATTCAGGGTTATATTTTCTCTAATCGATTAAACATTCAAACCGGTATAGCTTTGTCCATCTGGATGACACAACATGCACTGGAGGGACCAGACAATAACAAGAAATTATGGTTATGGTTTTGGTCATTATGTCACATTGGGAACCATTTTTGTAAATTTTGACAAACCAAAAAGATGAAATGTAATCACTCCACAAAAATAGCTTAGAATAAAAAGGCTAAATGGGTAAAACTGGTCCAGCGGATGGAAAGTTGTCCAAATTGTATATTGTAAATTGTACATTAAATGCTTAAAGCCTTCTAAATACTTTTAGGGATAATGTATAAGGAGGACAATTGGGATGTTGAAATTTGAAACTACTTTATAGACTGCTTAAGTTGTCAAAAAGAAATTAACTTCATAGAGTAGAGAAAGTGTCTTTTTCAGACATTATAATGCATCATCCAAGCTGTGTAAAACGTGTGTAATTGGCATGTGGAGAGAAAGAGTGTGTACCGCTAGCAACACCACCACTAGCTCCATCACGGAATGTTGCATGATAAATCGCTCTTCTAGCCAATTCAGCAGCTTCATCGATTGTCATCTCATATTTATACCTACCAAATTGAAAAAATCAGACAAAATGAAACCACCATAATCTTGATGCCATGAAAACATATTAAAAAGAAACAAGTCTCCAACAATGATGGCATTTTATACATTGTGAAGCTATTAATCATTCAAATCAATAGCAGATTGTGTACAACATGCGTAATTGTTCCGAATAGGGTGCTCACCCGCTATCTAGTACACCATAAGCATACGGTGAACCAGACCCAACTGAGAACTTTGTTCCCTTCAGGCGTCCTCCTTCGCTGTCTACATAATAAAGACCTGGACCCTACAAAATGTAAAATATGTGAATTCTGAAACTTTAGAACAGCCTTCAACAAGCTAAACAAGAAGCTAAAGTACACAAAAGAATAATTGGATGTTTGTGTGCGTATATACCTTTTCATCCCATCCTGCAATCATTGTCCCAACAGACAAGCCCATTCCACGATAAGAATATAATATATTTGCCAGCAATTTTGAAGCCCCAGTCACCGAAATCCTTCTCTTGTTTGCCAATTCATGCAAACGACACTGATATATAATAAACAAAAACAAGTATTGGTTTAGCCCACAATGTATACATTATTTACATATCCAATATTTTAGCAACTTTCACATTCTAGGGAAAAAAACCACATCAAAAGTTTCCAATTTGAGGTGATGTGGCACAAAAAGAGTATGTTGTATGATATAGTCCGCATATTTCAAGAAGGAAAAAAACATAAATAGAAAGAAACCTAAAAAAAACCTACTATACCTTAATGCCTAGATTTCTGTGCCAGAACTGGCAATCTGCAGCTCCTCCAGCCATTGTACCCAGCATATACGGATTAATTTCAATGATTTTCTTCACAGATTGAGATGCTGAAAAAATAAAATCAGGATGATGATTAGAAAGCTTAGTACTAGATAATTAGAATATGTTGCCTGAGGAATGGAAAGCCTTGTTTTTGGCTGTACGGTATTGTGTACACTGGTTACAATAGAACCTAGTGGCTATTACAGAGAAAACCTTCAACACTTTTATATAAGAATAATCATGCTGAAAACTTAATGTGTCTAATAAGTAACTCAGCTAAAACTTGAGGTGGCAATTTCGACCGGTTTGCTTTTAAATGGATCAAATTGGGTTATGGTTTATTCTTTGACATATCAGATGAAAATAAAAGCAGAAAGGGAAAGGTATATTATAAATGTAATAGTATTTTTTTATCCTTATTGACTAATAACTGTTTATTAAAATGGATAAAATGGAAAAAGAAAATGTTTGTGGGTCAACCCAACCTAATCCGTTTTAACTCTTTAACTAAAAACAGCCCATTCAACCCAGACATGTTTTGACCTATTACCCAACCTGCATGACTGGCCCATTTCCCCACCTACAGCCATATTAGATAATGGCAAAACAAATAGTTATGAGACAGAGAGAGAGAGAGACTGGAGCTTGGGCTTAAGAGAATGTTTGTGCTAGGTTACAACTACATGCCTACAACTATAGGATCTTGACACACTGTAACAATATAGCTATCACCGACCATCAATTTGTCATCACTAATGTAGTTACATATCAGTTTTTGAGAACAGAATTATGATAACATAAAATAGCCTTCTGAGGACTGGGAGGACCTTTCCAGTTTTACTACATCAATTATTTTGGGTTCCATCTTAAACAAGCATGATCTTTTCCCTTTATTTTGTCCTGTATCTTAAAACGTGGGTTACTGGGAGTAGATATACACAACGAGCTGAATATCTTTTTGTAGCAAGAACATTCAAACACTTTTAACATAAATAAGGATAATCAAAGTGATTAAATTGTCCAAACACATGTTGAAAACAATTTAGAACATGCTTTAAGTAGTTAGACCCAATGGTTTTCTCACGAACATCATATAAAAAGCTATGTTAAATCAAGTTTAAAATAGTTACAAAAACTGGAATTAAAAAATATTGAATCTCATAAGCTGCAGTTACACAATGTAATATGGTTATAAAATAAAATATATTTGGTTTAAAATAGAAGTACATACAGATATATCCTCCCATGCTCGCTCGGGAATCAGCAGCAACCATCACACCCTCCTTAAAAATAAAAGCCAGGGTTGTTGTCCCCTTTGCTGGCTTTACCATTTGGATAGAATTCTTCTGGAATTCATCAAACTGAAGCAAGAAATTTGAGGTGTTTTTTTAGCAAGTAATGCATTCCTTAATTTTATAAATTAAAAGAAGGGACATTTATTGTAGGATACAATTAAGTAAAGAAAAACTCACATCTGATGTAACTGGAAGATCAAATGAAGGGGCAGCTGAGAACACATCACATAGCAACTCATTATTCCCCCCACATAGTGGTGCACCCGATTCTAGTCCACTAAAGTCAAGCTTCATGATTTCCGCCTAGAAATAACAATGCATCAATAATCTCTTACTTTCAAGTTCCTTATGTAAGCTACGTACTTTCAATCATAAACAAAAGAAGTTAATCCCATCAACAACTAAACAAAATTCTAGATAATATTTGCTACACTTTGAAAGGAGAAGTGCAGATATTCTCTTGACTTACAGAATCAAACATGGGAAAATACTCATTTTACAGGTATAGTTTTTTTTATACTTTTGCAGCTACAATGGTTTTCTGGTTGGTACAATGGCTAAAAATGTTAGTTATGCTCCAACAATGCATCTTGACAATTATACCCATGAATGATCGTTATCTGTTTCATGAGCCGGGCAGCGGCTACTTTATCCAATGGGATAGAGGTAAGTTTGCATTCATCTCATTCCCCCCAAACCGTACTCAAAGTGTGTGATTTTTGCTACATATGTTTGTCATTGCTCGATATCTGTAACCCTTGTACCACGTTTTAGCTTACGATAACACGTTGAAGTCTCAAAAATCCCAAAATATACATTTACCATAGGCTTTTTTTTTTTTTAATCATTTTTGCTTCAAATTTTGCAAGAACAGGGTTTACTACAGCAAACCGATGAAACTGTTAAACTAACTCAATGATCAAAACTATAAGTCGCCTGTCTATAAGCAATGAATATTCTTATTCCATAAGTCATTAACTACTCGCACCCAAACTACTTGATTTCAAGCCTCTACTTATAGCTGCTACAATCAGAGAAATGTTGTATGCCAGAATCAATTATTCCATTCGAAAAAAAGGAATACATAGAGAACACGAACACAGAAAGTAAATTTCGTACAAAACCCTAAATATTAAGACATGATTCTGATCAAATTCCAAAAAATGCATATAACTATTCGAATAATCAGATTGAAGACCGACTATAACGTAATAATTAATTGGAGATAATACCTTGTGATCGAGAAGAACAAAAGAGATCGTTGATACGTTGATTCAATAGGGAAAACTGAAAAGCTCGAACGAGAGTCTGAGAGTGTTTGAAGAAGTGGTTTCTTGAACAACAATATAACATCAGATCCGATATTTGACCCGGTTAGTATGGATCGGATGATTCCCGGGTTCATTTATATTTCAACACCAGTGGGCGGTGGGATTGTTGGGTTCATTTATATTTCAACCAGGTTAATACATCGTGTATTACACGAGTTGAATAAATAAAACATAAAATAATTAGTAATAAAAATTTATAAATTGTAAAATCATATTTAAAGATAAAATATGATTATAATTGCATATCAATAGTTACTTTAAGTAAATAAATAATAACGTATTTTTCTTAAACTTTTATTTTATAAAAAAAATATGGGTTTTAAATATTTTGTTTTAAGAAAAATAAATTTATTTTAAAAAAAGATTGTTGTATTCTGTATTTTATAAAACTTTTGTTTTTAAAAAGTGTGTTTTTAATAAGAAAATAGGTTTTAATTTATTAAATTATATAATTTTTAATTTGAAAATGGTATGAGTAATATTAGTATTCAATATTATTATTAATAATAATAAAAAATGAGAAAGTTAGTAATAAACACGAAAAGTTACAATTGTGTACAGTCTTATTTTGATTTTTTTGTTATAAATAGATAGATATACAGATAAATAGATAGGCTAAAAACCCATTATTAAAGAGATTATAGTTAGTAATAAACACGAAAAGTTATAGTACGATATTTTAATATAAGATATGATTAAAATTATATATACTTAATAGTTCAAGAAATAAAAAAATTATACTATTTTTTTAACTCTCTTATCTAAATAGTTTTATTTTTAAACATTTGTGTTAAGATTTATTTTATAAAAAATTTATTGTTTGTAAGAATCTTGTTTATTAAAAACTCGAGTTTCTAATTATTCTGTTTGTTTTAATAAAACTGCTTTTAGAAAATTTTATTTTTTTAAATTTTTTTTTAAAAGGACCGATTTAAAATATTTTGTTTCAAAAAGGTTTAGTGTTTTAGAAAATTTCATATTATATAAAAATTTTATTTTGTTATGATTTCTGTGTTAATAAAAAGATGTGATTTTTGATTTTCTTAATAAAGTTTAAATTTAAAACATAAGTTGATTTTAAAAAATCTAGATGAGAGAGAGAAATGCATTAATTAATAAAATTGATTTTTATTAAGAGAGAGAAATTAGTTTGAATGTTTAAATTACTATAATACCCGTTTGTAGGGAAAATGTAGTGAGGATGTTTAAAATAATGACAAGTGTCAAAATGATGATTTAAGAGAGTGACAAGTGGCAAAAGAAACATTCTTTTATTAGATACTATAGACTATAGATACCGATTTTTAATCTAGATCTGATATTTGATCCATTGTTTCTTCTTTTGTTGCAATAACCTTAGGAAAGTACAGTGTGAAATAATTTAATCATTTAAATCAAACAAAGCATGTTATTAGAATCTTATGGGCATATGTCGCGTCTTATGAAAAAACTAGAGGCCATCGTGAGGTGGTACATGGGCGAAAACCATGAATAGTCTATTTCTGAGGTGTTTTGTGGTCGTTATATGAGTGTTGGGGACGTTAAAATCGTGCGGGGAATTTTTCACAAAGTGATAGCGAGTGTAAGTGAGATTGAGGGGGGACCAAGAAAGGCATTAATAAGTTCGTCCATCCTGTTTTTCTAGACATCTCGTTCTAAACTTGAATTTGAGTCAGTTGGGTGTGGGTGGCCTTGTCGGCGTCTCTCTAATGGTGGGTTTAGTGGTTGGCAACTTGGTTAGTCTGGGAGGGAAGGGATTGAGTGTATGCATAAATGAAAACAAAGTTACATGAAAAATATTAAAGTTTTTGTTGTTAATTAACTTAAAGGATACCTTATATGTGTATAATTCATATCGTCATATATAGATTGTCATTGTTACAATATAAAAAACCTTGCGTTCAAAAAATTTATTCTAGCTTTATGTAATAATGTGTCTGATGCATTAGTTTATTTATCGTAAAAAAATTATCATCCAAATTTTAAAATATAACCAACTTCTTGACATAATAAAACTTAATTGCCATTAACATTATCTTAAGCGTTACATATAAAATCAATTTGAATAAATATAGTGTAACGATTGCTAAAGCATATTAAATTAAAATTAGTTTAATATATACATATCAAAAACCGACCTTGTAAACAGTAACTATAACGAATCAATTTTTGACCTTTTATGTTTTTTGTGTGAATAATTTAATAAAAAATAGTGCAGCTAAGGAGGACGGTGCACCACATTAGAATTTTATGGCATTAGTTCGAGACTCACAAGGTCGCACACTCACATTTTCTTATTATTATTTTTGCCGGTTCAAGCTTATGCAACCACATGCCCTCCTCTGCATTATGCATCAACTTTTTTTATTATTTCACTCTTATAGCTTTTAAAAACTATTTTTTTTTTATTTTGAAAGCACCACTGCGATGCTTTTATTTATATTTATCTTTCAATATAAGTTTTATTTAAAATCAAATCGGGTCAAATATAATATATTGTTAGTATTTTTATTTTTAAGTTCAATTTCATAATTCAAGTATAACATCTGGTCCCTCATATAATCAATATTATCTGTTTTGCTCACGAGAAGCTTACGAATTTGCTTTTAGTTGTACGGGTGAAACTTTCAAAGATGTCACCCATCCCTAAATTACTATAACCTGAGCACGTTCAACCGTGAAATTCTTCTCTTATTCACCGTCGATATGCCCAAAACGTGTTTGTGGTATTAGAGGCAAGACATTTCTTATGAATCAAGAATCTCTCATGTTCACAATCGATATAAGATTTGTTTAGGGTGTTATGTTTCTTGTTTTTTTTAATCTTTAGATTCAATTATCATTAGAACGCACAGGAAAGTCTACTAATGTATGTTAGTCAGACAAAAATGTTTGTTTAATATTTGGAACTATATGGGTAAGCATGTGCTTTCGGTTAACGATCAACCCAAAGAACTTATGTAACATTGGCCGTTTGGCCAGCAACCTTGTAAGTTGTAATAAACTATCTTGGTATCTTCTAATATTTTTATGATTTTTTCGTAATAAAAATAGATTTAAAATTTACTCATTACAGATAACGATCATTTATGATTAATATGGTGTTAATTTGCATGTCTTTATGCTTAAAAAAAAAGACACGTATTAGTAATTAAATACTCAAAATTTATTTTTGCTTTTTTTTTTTTTGTGAATAAACCATTTTTCAATTCCTTCTATATATGCCTATGTCACATAAGTTAATTAGCGAGCATAGTTCTTATCAAGATTTTCTATGTTCATCTGTCTTGATTGCTTCTTCTCCCAATGGTAAGCCCCCCCACCCACTCTATATGTTTATGTATATGGAATTTGGATTTGATTGTGTTGACAGAGGGTGATTGATTGACATGGTAGATAGCATGCTACAAAGAAAAGGTTGTTTTGGTGACCGTTTATGAAGAGAAACCAAGGAAAAGAAGATTAGCAACAAGAAATAACGACAATATTAACCACCACCACCACCCATACATCCATCAGTCAAAGAACAACAAAGGGAACAGAAGAGCCGAGCTTCTTAGCTACTCGCAACATCTTCGAGAGTCTTCAAAACTAAAAGCATCCCCACCGCCTCGTCGCCCCAAGTCTTTGGTAACTTTGTCCACCAATGATCAAGAATCAAGAAATCGGGTAGGTAATTCATGTCACAAATATGTTTTTGAATCAAAAGAATCAACCAAATATTTACTCTTAAGATATTTTAACAAGTGAGGGGTCATGTTGCCATTTCACAACTCTAAATGTGGTAACAACTTTAAAGTTAAGTTTAACATTAAACACACCTAACTTAATTAAAGCCTTTTATCAAATGTGAGATCATCAAATAATAAAAAGTCATTGATTATAACGAATCAACACTAAATGAACTGTTGTAATATCTCTTTACTTTAATAAAAGAGTAAATGAGCGGGACACGTAACAACACCACATTCCTACTCACCAAAATTTTTCCGTCTCTCTCTCTTAATTAATAGTTATTATAATTACTGATAATATTATTTATCTATAACCTCTAATAAAAGAAGGTTTGTTTTGCCACTTGTCACTCTTTAAAATCATCTTTTTGACACTTGTCATTATTCTAAACATTCTCATTTCATTTTCTCTCCAAAAGAATATTATGGTAATTTAACACTCACACTGATTTCTCTATTTTAATAAAAGTTAATTTTACTAATTGTAATATTTCTATCTCATCTATATTTTTTTAAATCAAGCTATGTTTTTAAAAAATAAATTTCATTAAGGAAATTAAAAATCAAATCTTTTTATTAAAATAGGAATAATAAAAAAAATTATATATAATATAGAATTTTCTAAGAAACTAAATTTTTTTTAAACAAAATATTTTAAATTGGTCCTTTTTTAAAAAAATTTATAAAAAATATAAAATTTTCTAAAAGCAGTTTTATTAAAACAACCAGAATAATGAGAAACCCGAGTTTTTAAGAAACAAGATTTTTATAAACAATAAATTTTTTATAAAAAAATCCTAAAACTATGTTTAAAAATGAAACTATTTAGATAAGAGAGTTAAAAAATAGTATAATTGTTTTATTTCTTGAACTATTACGTATATATAATTTTAATCATATCTTATATTAAATTATCGTATTATAACTGTTCGTGTTTATTACTAACTTATAATCAATTTAATATATGTGTTTCTAGCATATCTATTTATCTATACATCTATCTATCTATCTATAACAAAAAAAAATATTAAAATAAGACTTGACACAATTGTAAGTTTTATCATACTAACTTTTTTATTTTTTCTTCTTATTATTATTAATATTGACTACTAATAATATTAATCATGCTATTTTCATATTAAAAATTATATAATTTAATAAATTAAAACCTATTTTTTATTAAAAACACACTTTTTAAAAATAAAAGTTTTATAAAATACAAAATACAACAAACTCTTTTTAAAATAAATTTATTTTTCTTAAGATAAAATATTTAGAACCTATATTGTTTTATAAAATAAAAGTTTAAGAAAAATATATTATTGTTTATTTACTTAAAGTAGGAATTCATATAATCGTATTTTATCTTCAAACATAATTTTATAATTCATAAATTTTTATTACTAATTATTTAGTATTTTATTTATTCAACCCGTGTGTAATACGCGAGGCACTAACCTAGTTGTTAAATAGACTAAAAATCCTTGTAATAAATTAAAGAAAAGTTTTTTTTATTAATGTTATTTATAAAGAAATAAATTTTTATAAAATAATTTTTTTTAAAAACATCAAAATATTTTAAAATTAGTGTTTTTAAAAAGTAAACTATTTATAAATAAAAATAATCAAAGTTTAGAGTTATAATAATAAAATTTTTTAAAACGGTTTGTTTTGAAACAAAATGTGTAGTTTTTTTAAACAAAAAAGTTTAAAAAGTTAATATCATTGTTTTATTATTTATTTCCTTACTAATACGTAATTTCAATTATATCTTATCTTAGAATATCGTTTTATAATCAATAAAATTTTATTTTATTTAATATTTTATTAATTTAACCTGTGTAGTACACGGGTTACAAAAACTAGTTTTAATATATTTATACTCTTGTTTGTCATTTTACTACTTTAGAGATACAAATTTGATAGTAAGAGATAGTTTACAATTATTTTGTAGAGTTTTGTTTTAGCAAAATTGAGCTAAATAAAGTGGATGCATGATTTATAATCGGGTGTTAATAATATGTGATTGGGTAGGTACATGATGTTCAAAAAGACCAAAAGCTAAAGAAGCAATCGAATCCTGTGGATACAAACATCTTCAAATGTTTTGCTATTTCAAATGCTAAGAGAAAGATGAAAAGGAAGCTGAAGGAGAAGAAGAAGAAGAGCATTAATTCATCATCAACGAAAGCAAATGTGATAATGAAAAGATTTAATTCAAAAACTCAAAAAGGAGCGCGTCGAATATTTTTAAGATTAAAGATAATTATACAAAAGTATAGGTGAAATAATAATTATGAGACTGGTTAAAGAAAGATTTTATTTAATTTGGTTATGTTATTATATTAACTTTCATGAAATTTTGGATTCCATTTGAATTCAAATAGTGTATTGTAGCAATTTTTCTTCACATCTCCTTTAAAACCGGTGGGAGTGACAAATTATTAGTTATTTATAGATAATATAAAGATATCATATCATTTATAAATAATGCAAATGGGTAATTGACTGTTTAGTTAGTTTGTTGGTCCGGTCAAATAATATGTTAGTTAAAGAAGTATGTATGTGATATATAAAAGAGTTACAACCTCTAACAATGAGATAGTAGTAACATATGCCTTTATTAATAAAAATATTTTAAGTGAATAATAATTTTAAAGAACCTTCATATATCACCCTAAACTTATAGAATACCTCTCCAAAATTACAAGGTATCATGTTTCTTAAAACACAAATACTCTAGTATGTTAAAAAAAATATATGATACTTTAAAAGCTCATACCGAATATATGAAATGTCTCTATTTTTTTTTACAGTGGTGTAATAATCAGTCGGTGTTCACTAAACTTTTGCATAGTTTGGTGTAATAGTTGTTTAGTATATACATGGAGTGACTATATTCAAGTTTTAAATTGTTAACATGCCATTGAGCTGTGAAAACAAAGCATCAAATCTCATAGTCATCAAACGTTAAATTACATCGGTTTAAAGTTTAAACATCTTGATTTAAGGTTCACGAACACACCCAAATACCTAATTGTAACAACACTAATCAAGTGATTACATAAACAACAGTTTAAAGAACATGGTTAACATCAAAACACAAAAACCATCTGTTCCTATAACTTTATACATCTACCAACTTCAAACTAAACATATACTCTTAATCTCTTATCATCACGTACAACTTCGGATCACATTACAACCTAAGAATCCGCCATTGTTGTTGTCATCTTCCTACACTCAATCAAACCTTCAACGAAAGCACCCACAATCTGCCTCTGTGACTCGAGCATCACCCGATTTCGCTTCATCTCAGCCTCCATTCTCATCTGTTCAATCTCCATAGCCATATCAATCTTCATCTTCTCCACCTTCATAAACCCTTCTCCCAACAGCTTAATCGACGTCACCATATCAGCTATCCCACCATTGTTCTTCTTCTTTCTCTTCAAATTCTTCCCATTTTGAACAGAATTGTGTTCATCTCGCCGTTTCCCCCTTGGTAATCTTGTGCTTTTGGGGATTTTGACCCACATTTCACCATTATCGTCGTCTTCATCGTCATGAATGACCTTGCTGAATTTCTTTGGATTGATCGAGGGTTTGTTCTTCATCCCGCCTCCAATCGAAGTTCTCTGTGTTTTTTTCTGATTGTTTGAATCTCTACCCTTGTGTGCAGTTGGAATCGAGGGTTCTTCAGTTCCTACGAGCAATCGTTCTTCATAATCGACATCTTGATTTGAACTGTAACGATTTGAAACCTTAGAATTGAAATTAGGGCTTGTTTTCATCCTCTTTTTGGTGGAATTGGGGGCAAAAGCTGCAGAATTTTGAACCGCTAAAGGTTTGACCCGAATTCCATGACCCGGGTTCGAATCGGGTTGGGTGTTGGACCCGTTTTCCACAGCTTCCATCGCTTCGTAGTAAAACCAGGTGGAGAAGAAGTGTTCGCCGGAGAAGGCGGTGGCGCGTTGCTTCTCGACACGGTGGCGTTGGCGGAGCTTCTCCATCTTGTGGCGGCACTGCGCGGCGGTCTTCGGAGGAGTGACGTCGGGGCAGGCGGAGGTGACTTTCTCCGCCACCGCATCCCAATCGGCGGTGCGGAGGAACGCACGGTGGAGCTCGTACCACCGCTCACGGTAAGCTCCGATCAGTACTAGAGCCTCGTCGCGAGTCCAGCACGGCGGTGGAAACCTCCGTTTAGGCTTTTGTCCTCCGGCGGAAGACATCTGTTCTCCGCTAGTCCTTGCGGCGGTTGGTGGTGGATCTCCGCTACCGACGGTGGAAAGGGGTGGTGTCTTGCGGCGGCGATATGGTGGTGGTGGTGGTGGTGGTGTGGGTGTGGGTGGTGGAGTGAATAAATGATGGATAGGGGGACGGTGGGTGATAATGACGATGGGTTGAGGTGAGGTGAGTGGGTGAAGCTAGAGTGCGCCGGTGGGTGACGTACAGCTTCACTCGGGTCATGGATAGTCTACCACCCCACCAGCAAAATGATCTAACCATATGGCTCGTAAATTCACGAGCTAACGGTGGCTTTGGGTGAGCCACGGGTGTGCACCACTGCACCATGGGGTTATATAATAACAATTTACATTGAAATTGAAATATAGGAAATTGATTTTGTGAAAAGATGAAAGGTTGAAAACTAGAAAGAGGAAAATCAAGTACCTATATTGTGAATATAATCGGTTACATTAAGTGGTAATGAAAGCAAATTTTATTACCATGAGAGGTAAATCGTAAGGTACTTTTATATGTAATGACAATTTGGGTAGACGTCGCTCAATTTGATACACTTTAAAAAATTAGGCTATATATCGACAACTTTCATGTATGACTTACTAGCATTAGTCCATACGTGCCTGACCTTTATACATCTTATGTGGCAACTTATCACATGGGAACACCACCCTTATGGTGTTATGGGTGCGCGACATGTGTTCTTGGGGTGCTCAACGGGTCGTGTTTGCAGGTTGATGGGTCGAACCCGACATGAACCCGAAATTTTTATACAAACCCGAACACGACTCGAATTATAGCAGGTTGACACGAACATGACCCGTTTGACTCGAATTTTTTCTTTAAACTCTAAAAATAAAATACATTCTCTAACACATTAATAACATCAAATTTCAGGTCTTAAAAATAAAAAGCCATTATCTAACATTTCTTCAAAATAGATCCAAAAGCTCAAATATGATACTTCGTTGTTGATCGTGTGCTCGATATTTATATAGATAGTCATTTGAATATTTCAAATAAATTCAATTAGGTAAGAGTGGCTTGATGAGCGAACGCGTCGTTTCTTCTTCTCCTTTATTCGGAAGCAAAATAGCAAATAATTGTCTGTGTATATTCAATTAATTGTTTAATACAGTAGGTTAAATGGCCGCTCAAAGCCCCAAAATCAAAATGGCAAAAGTTCAAATTCATTTATTGTAGATTTAATTTTAACATAAACCACCCTTGACTATATATATTGACACAATCTACCCTAAAGTTGTTTTTAATAAAATAATCAAATCAACTTGCGAACCCGATAGGTTGACCCAAACCTAACCTGATTTTCTTAACGGGTCAGTGGGTTCGACCTGAAACTGACCTGAACCTATTTAATGTAAACCCAAACCCATTAATTTCGTGTTAGGTTCGGGTTGTGTTTTCATATCGTGACGAAAATTCACACCACTACTTGTGAGTCAAATCACAAGCATGAGACATAGAAATGGTCTTACTAGTAGTCTTGTCGGGAATGATAATAAATAGACCATTTATTCATTCTATCTATAACTGATAAAACATTTAACGTCTATTAGCGTTGAACCTCAAACCTCTTAAAAACCACATAACCCAAATATGCAACTTTTCAAAGTTAACATCGAATCTGTTATTTTGCCTGAAGTGTCTGCTTCAACATAAAACTTGAATTTAGTTGCTTGCTTTTTTTACCCCACGAGTCAAACTTGCTTCTTTGATAAAGATCAAAATTTTATAGATCGATTAGATGATATATAACGGAAGAAAAGATCAATGATGATATAGTTAGAAAATAGATGTTAGCATTACCTTTATCCTAATTCAATTCTATAGAATAAAGTTCAATCTCATTTCCAATCTCCGTTTGTTTGTCGATTTGTCATTGCATTGTTCAAAGCAGTCGACTACTCTATGACCAATGATTTTTTCATTCAATTCTCATTTTTCTGTTTTTAGCTTATTAATACAGAAAGAAACAACCCAAGCCCACTTATATCTAAAGGTTGGCCCATTGGGCCTTGTTTTCTGTTTTTTTTGCTTATAGTAACACAAGGACTAGAGCTGTAACTTTGCTTTGTGTATATATTAAACTTTATATCCATCTAGGGTTTTCTTTAGAGATCGAAAGTTAGGGTTTGCAGACCGCAGCCGGCAGCGTCAACGCACCATTCACCTGATCGGAGCTCAGAACCCTAACAATGGCCGTCGGGTACTCAATCAGTCGCTTGCATTCGCTTGATTTCTCTTGCACCTGTGTACATATGATACGTATCTAACTTGTGTGTGTGTGTGTTTGTTTTTTGATGAACAGGAAGAACAAGCGAATTTCCAAGGGAAAGAAGGGAGGGAAGAAGAAAGCGTGAGTTTAATATATAAATTCGACATTGTTTATCGTAACTGGATCTTTTGTGTTGAAAATTCTAGATTTAGAACGTTATTTTTAGCGATTTGATTCGATGTTATTGATTACAGAGCTGATCCGTTTGCCAAGAAGGATTGGTACGATATTAAAGCTCCATCACTATTCAACACCAGAAATGTGGGCAAAACACTCGTCACTCGTACTCAGGGTACTAAGGTAAGCTTGAGTTTATATATGTTGCTGTATTACGTGTTTATTTGCTTTTGATTTTACTACCTGCTGCTGTCAATTGCACTTAATTGGGATTAAATTTGATATATAATTGATTGAAACCACTCTTTATGTAGATTTAGGTGTATTGCTAGTTTTAGCTTTCTATTTGTCAATGTAGTTTTACTGAACTCTCATTTGTCATATTATATGGTTTTGAATGACTGTACTTAGAAATTGATGGCTAAATGTTATGTTATTATATCAGATTGCTTCAGAGGGATTGAAACATCGTGTGTTTGAGGTCTCATTGGCTGACCTTCAAAACGACGAGGATCATGCCTACAGAAAGATCCGCCTGAGAGCTGAAGACATTCAAGGGAAGAATGTTTTGACCAATTTTTGGGTATGGAACAGTGTTTACATAATTGATACTATTTGTTATATATAACGAACTGAACTGTCTTTAATGTTGAAGTTTGCATTTTTTTATTTCTAGGGTATGGATTTCACCACAGATAAGCTGAGGTCACTTGTGAAGAAATGGCAGTCTTTGATCGAGGCACATGTTGATGTTAAGACGACGGACAACTACACATTGAGAATGTTTTGCATTGGGTTCACCAAGAAGCGGGCCAATCAGGTGAAACGGACCTGCTATGCGCAATCTAGCCAAATCAAACAGGTATTCAACTTATGTGAGGTTTATATTTGATATCTATGGTTGTAGTGCTTCAGTAATACTGATGTTTTCTGTTGCTGACTTCATATGTTTTATGTTGTAAAAGATTCGTAGGAAGATGAGGGAGATCATGGTGACCCAAGCCCAATCTTGTGATCTAAAGGAGTTGGTTCAAAAGTTCATTCCTGAATCAATTGGTAGAGATATTGAGAAAGCAACATCAAGCATCTACCCATTGCAGAACGTGTTCATCCGCAAAGTCAAGATCTTGAAGGCACCCAAATTTGACATTGGGAAATTGATGGAGGTAAATTGCTGGTTTTTTTTTGTTTATGACATTCGTCTTGATTGTTGATATTTGTGTTATCTGATTATCCCAGAGTAAGAAGGTATTGTTGAGTTGTATAACTGACTTAATCATTGTCTGTATTTTTAACAATATGTAGGTTCATGGAGATTACTCTGAAGATGTAGGTGTGAAGGTCGAAAGGCCTGCAGATGAGGCAATTCCTGAAGCAACTGAAGTTATTGGTGCCTGAACAAGATTTTAATGTTTATTTTCTCTCACTTTCTTCCATTAATTTTCTGAACATGAGACTATTTCAGGTCTTATTTTCTTTCTATAGAAGTTATCTTCAATATTATTGTTTCAATGCCTACATGAAAATTTTGTAGTAGACTACCAGATGTTAAGTGAACTTTGTCGTGGTTTGACATCTTTTATCATTGACAAGTGGTTATTTGTTTTAAATTTAGCTTTAATTTACTATAAGCCATGGACTTGTATCCATCTGTTGCGTAGTCTTTTTCTTTGTGATTGTTCTATCCATTGCATTAGAGATAAACTAATGAGCCAGAGGTTTTGTCTTGTTTTTAACTGAATGGTTACTAATGAGCCAGAGGTTTGTAGCTATGTTTAATTTACAGTTTTGACTTGTTATGATGTTTTCAAAGTGTTGTCAAAATCGTAAGGTGTTAGTCGGGCGATGAGGTACTGACTAGTGATTATATAGAAAGGAAACTGTTACCTAACGCATCAACTTCTACATATTACAAGTGGGTTCCAAAGACAGTGAATATATTTGTATGGAGACTTTTCCTTGATAGAATTCCTACAAGAGTGAATGTTAGCAATAAGGGTTTAGACATTCTGTTTATATTATGTCCGTTTTGTACCTGGCAAAAAGAAATAGTGGAAGATGTTTTTATGAATGTTGAATAGCCATGGATGCTTGGAGATTGATTAACGCTTGGCTACAACTTGCACCCCACTACGACCTTCGACTATCTACTTTTAATGTATGGATTGATTCGGTGACCATGTTAAAAAAGAAAAGGAATTTTTGATGCGATCATATACATTGCTTGGTAGGTGATTTGAAAAGCAAGAAACCTTATAATTTTTCAGTCAGATGATTTGAACATAACTTAATTTTAGAATCTATTAATTTTTCTCAGCTTTGAATTCTTAGTAGGAACAATAAACTAAACATTTCAAGGGTCTGAGTGGATTACCAATCTGCTTCTATGTTTGTAATTTTTTTTAGATTTGTTGTTAGTGTCCTCTAACCTAGGGCGTAAAAGGAGTTGATTAGATGAAGAAGTTGTTAGTAATTGTTTGGATTCTTTTAAGTACTTTTCAAAATCAACATGAACCTTAAGGCTATGAGTAATGGGCATGAGTGTGTGAGGCCATTTTGTCATTTTAATTTTCCATCTCATCACAAACAACTGACCAATCAATATTAACACCTCATCTTCTTAATCCACAAACTAATTAAAAAACTAGCTTTTTTACCGTCGAGCGTTGTGGCGGGATTGTATGTGGCGCTATAAAGTGTACACACAATCGACCTGACTTGTTTATAAACTAATTTTTTGTCGAAATACAGTGCAACTCGAATTTATACGTTGAATGAAAACGTATTATATTTGAATTGTTTTTTTTTTCAAACAAAGTATAAAAAAAGTAGACAAACTCAAAAGTACAAAGGCGCACTGTATGCAACGTGATAAAGTATAAATCGCCCAACTCACTTCTGAACTAAATTTACGTTAAAACATAGAGTAACTCGTATTCATACACCATCGAATGAAAAGGTACTATATTTGACCCGACGCGTGCATCGACCACTCAAAACGCATATAAAAAATAAGCATGAAGATGTTTTTTATTTGACCCGACTTATTTCTGAATAAATTTTAAGTCAACACGTAGATGAAGATCGAGACGTAAACCATCTCACAAAGTATATAAAAATAAGTACAAAAACGTTTTATATATAACCCGACTCTTTTCAGAACAAAATTTACGTCAAGATGTAGACGTACACGAATTTATACCGACACATACATAAAAATACGCACGTAAAAAATTAGTTTTTTTTAATAAAATTTATACAGAATAATCCCGAAAGTTTAGAAACCTGACGGGGTTAAAGTGGCATTAGCGATGTGAATTAATTAATTAATTAAACATGTTTTGTGTCTTTGGAGGGAAAAATACACAGCAGCTGGCATGGTTTAGTATTCTGCGAGTATGAAGGATCGAATCGTTACTAGCTATGTAGCATTATTATTTTTTTCACACACTGATTATAAAGATAGCCTATTTGAGAATAAAAAATTATGTTATTCCAGATGGTTTTTCTATTCCTTTTAATTCCAAAATCTTAAGGATTCTCTTCGAAAAGCAAAATCTGATATTGTGGTGTAGGGAATTTAATTGCTCCCTTCTGTTTTCTTTATCTATCCTTATATTAGTTGGTATTTTGTTAGAACTCAGAATGTCATTTGATAATTGATAGATTGATTGTTAACTTAGAGCTAGTTAGATAACATAAATATGTAACAAATTAGGTTTTAACTTTAAATATGCAGTAATCAGTTAAAAAACAAATAAAACCAAAAAAACTATGACCGATTGATGAAAGAAATTCTAGGTCTACCGTTATTCACACAAATAACCAGACATACAATCAATACACAACTGTATGAATTAAATTACTCTTACATGACCATACACCTATATGAGGTTATATTAAATGACTATTTCCTTGATTCTTTTAATTTTATATTCATCAAATTAAGCAATCAATTTTTGTAATAGAAGCTTAAGTGTAACTTGAAACCCAACTGCATTATTAATAGTTGTTACATATATTTTTAGATTGACTTAAACAGAACTCATATAGTGTGACAATCGTCAACGCACTACAAAAGCCTATTGAGTACGTTATGTAGACGGTCAACTTTTCATGGAGTAGTGATACCTGCAAAGTTAAAATATAAATAACAAATGCATAAATACAAATCAAAATCATCTAATTTACTTAATAAAAAACAAGATTAGTAAAACAAAAATAAGTTAACACTTACTTCCGCACTTGAAATGATGAGGAACTCTTCTACCACATTGTTCAACTAGCCTAATAGCTCGGTTGATATCCCCGATGAGTGCAACGAACTTGGGTGTGACATCAGGACATATGCACTCAACGTGGCTAACCCTCGCACGTTGGCAACATTGCGGGCTCGGAGTCCCCCTATACAACACTGACTTGCATGCATTCACGGCTAACCTCCTCTCTTCATGGCACTCGGCCGCACTCGGCCTTGCGCTCACCGGAATCAACCATGACACCGCTAGAGCCACCACCATGACCAGCATTATGTTAGTAGCACCACCACCCATCTTTTTAGCATATGTTGTAGTTGGTGACTTTTGTGTTATATATAAAGGCTTCATGGGTAGTGGGTAGTTAGCAATAGGAGAGAATCACATGCTTTTTGGGAAATTAAACACCCTTTTGAAATTTTGGTAAGGTAGTACATATGTAAGTCAATATTACTTGCTTTAATTAGGAATAGTGGAAAATGATATGATTGCTGAAGCCATAAAGGTACAAGAATCCATGACTTTAAACTATTCAAATACCCACAAACGCATCACGTAAACTGTTATATTATAGTTGCAATCATTCATTCAATTTAAATTTTCTTTTAACACTACATCTTTTTTCAAATACATTTTTAAAAGCATTTACAAAATATATATTCTATTCATTGTGCAGGTGGAGACCAAATTTACAACCATCTCATAAATGTACGAATTAAATCTGTAAATTTTTAAATTTAACTACCAAACTTGTAATATGATTAAACTAAGAGAACTATTTGTGGAAAATCTTTTATTGTACCATTTATATGTAGCATTCATATAATATATTATGTGTTGTTTTGATGATTTGTAGAAGTACATGTTATTCGGGACTATAATCGGAAACTTAGATCTGAGCCCTGCTTTATATGTCTTGTATTTGCCTTACTGACGTGTCTAGAAGCTGAATAAGCTGTTGATTTGATAATAAAGTCTCCTACTTGGGTTCTAACTTCTAAAAGCGTCACAAGTTTTAAATTCAAAAATTATGTGTCAATTACATGTCTTTGTTCATGAATATCTTACACCAAATGCACTTTACACAAACTAGGTACATTATAAGAAAATAAACAGTTGATCTATGAATACAACAAGAAACTTACATTAACAACCCAAAACACATCTTTTAAAAGCACAAATCATAGTATTACAAATCCTCAAACTTCACCCACATAATCTCCGCTCGATTCATCCTCGTCTTCCGAAGCAATCTCATCATTGTCCGGATCTAATGACTCGTCACCAATGGCAGTTTTTCCATGTTTAGTGGACCCTTCCCCAAGAGTTTTAGCCTCTTGAATAATCAGATTGATCTCATAAACACTTTGAAGCGCTTGATCGCGGCTTGTGTTCTCATAATTTGTTTTCTCGCCTTCCACAAGCTCCTTTGGCATGTTTTTCTTAAACCATGGATGTTTCTTGATTTCTCCCATGGTGATCCTCTTCACAAAGAATTTTATAACTTTAGTTTCAAATCTTTTTCTTTATATAATGGTGTAATAATGCGATGTTCGGGTTGGTCAAAGTCAAAACACCACACTGACGTGACAAAAAACAGTTAAGGTAGTGTTTGGTTTGCAGTCGGGAATCACTTGGGTATCGGTTTAATAGCATGAGGGAATGAGTTTAATAAACGATACCTAAAATCCATTAAAGTAATACCCTCTAACCAAACAACCCTAATGATTAAAGACTTAAATAAAAGAACTTGTTATTTTTGTTGTCCATTTATTTTGAAACAAAGGGGCATGTTAGCCCTATAAAATGTGATTTATGTGTAAATTGCGTGAAGGTGGTGGGACCAGCTTAATTTAGCATAGAAAGAAGTGTTACCTTAGACGGGTTGGCAACAAAGATATGAGAAAGGAGATGTCTACAATCCTTGGAAACACGCACATAATCAGGTATCGAGTATTGAACGCTCATGATTCTCTGCATATAAAAGAAACAACCGATTGTTATAATCGGGTCAAAACACTTTTATATGGTCAAACAGACTAATTTCCAACTTACAGAAATTGTTCAAGTTTTGGTGAAACATATGATGCCTATTATTAACTTGGAATCTAATAATAAAAACTATGAAATGGGGTGGTGGTTGTGTCATCACATCAATATCAACTCAGAGTCAAGAAACTGCAATTTTGACTTTTGACCATCAAGTCAATACACATCTCTACTCTGAGGAACAGATATGGTGTAACTGAATATTTTTTGATATATCTTACCCCAATGGTCTTACGGAAATTTCGAGGTTCTCTGGGATCCTCAAAAGGGTAAGCTCCTACAAGCATAACATAAAGAGTCACCCCACAAGACCAAACATCTGCAATCTAACACAAAAAAGACAATCAAGAAAACTTAGGCCTTAAAAGAAATTGTTAAAGGTTGAAAGTCACTCAAGTGAATTATAATGCCTTAAAAATGCCAAATCATCTGAATTATATTATTACAAAGACTACAAACTTTTTATCATCATATTTGACACATTAATGATTTTTAGCAATTTCCAAAAACTTGGATTAAATGTGTTTTAGGTCAACTAAACGCGACCCATACCCATGACCCAAACGCCGAATTCATCTACCCATCGATTGTGCCACCTCACAAGAACCAAAAACTTTAATTACAAGATGCAAAAAAGTACCTTGCCATCATATTTCTTACAAGATAGAACCTCAGGAGCAATGTATGCTGGTGTTCCCACTGTTGATTTTGGTTGAGAATGCAATAAGCCAGACTGAAAACATGGTAAAAAAGTGGATGATCAAGAAGTAATAACTTTGCATCAAAAGATAAAAAAGTCCTAATTGAAAAAAGGGTAATTCTAAACCTTTGAATAACCAAAATCACAAATCTTGACCCGTGGGGTTCGGCTTCCATCTAAGAGAGTGTTCTCGAGCTTCAGATCCCTGTGACAAATTTCCTAAAGTTCAAAAGAAACACTGATTATATAGCAGAAACAGCACAAAAAGCTCAAAAGTGTTGAAACTAATAAGATTGCTAAATAAACAACTTTTACCATTGCATGACAGTAGCTGACACCAGATATAAGTTGTTGGAAGAAATACCGAGCCTGTTCTCACAAAGATTATTGGTAACTGTTAGTTTTTCGGGGTTCCTTTGTACAAAGAGACATAGAAATGAAGTGTATGAACCTCATCTTCACTGAATCTGCCAGCACTGCAAATCTTGTTAAAGAGTTCACCACCAGCTGCATATTCCATCACTATAGCCAGATGTGTTGGAGTTAAAAAGACCTGCAAACGATTTGTTTACTTAAAATAAGGTCCCATATACCATAAACTACACATACCTGCAAAATTTATGTTTGCGGGTTATCTCTAAAAATAAAAAAGATGGAAACTTTTACACATTAAACCGTTGTTAACATGTAGTTTTGTACAAAGATTAAATACTGATTCATGTACGGTTTATATCTGCGCAAACCACTTACCAATATCATTGTTCTGTCATAAAAGTTAGTGGAAAGTTATTTCTTTATGGTCTCTGATAAACAAAATGGTGGAAAATTTTCTAACACAAACAGCTGTTAAGGCATAGTTTTGTATAAAGATTGGATTTTTATTATATCTTTGGATGATTTTCTTGCAAAGTGATTGCAAATAACATTATTCTGTTGTCATAATAAATGAGTTGAAAATTACGCGTAGCAGCTCAAACTAACCTCCTTGAATCTAATGATGTTTGGATGCCTAAGTGATCTGTGATTAATGATTTCCCTCTGAACATTTTCGTCAATCTGAAACAAGAACACATGCTTATCGACTGCATTATCTATAACAGGAAGTTAGGATTACTTATATGGCCCTTATCATCATTACAAGTAAATGTATGATATCAATTCAGTAAGACAAGAGGAATTTGTGTTAACTAAAGGGTATGAGGAATATTTGAGCAAAAACTGTATTTCTTAACTAAATATATACTCTTGATCATTGTTATCAGCAAATCACCTAACTAAACCAAAAGCTCATTGATTCAAGTATCCAAACTACACAATGGGATTTAAACTAATCAAACAAACTATACTCAAAACACAATATAATGTGCCCATTTGAATACTAAAATGATTCACCAAATTGGCTCGATAAATCGACTAACATACCTTTGTTCCTCTTTCAATGTATTTGACTGCAAGCAACTCCTTAGTCTTCTTATCTCTAACCAGCCTTGCCACTCCAAAGTTACCAGAACCAAGCTCTTTCAATGGCTCATATTTATCCTCCATTCTACAAAATAACTTGCAAATGCACAATCAAATTATTATCACAAAACCTATAAAAAACAAGAAAATCAAGCAATTCCCATGTCAAAAAAGACTCACAAGACTCTGTTTTTTTTATGTAGTTTTATAAAGATTGAAGAGAAATGGTCATTGTGAATTTGGGGTTATGAAAAAGACCACGAAAGTTAAGAATTTGAGTTCAAAAGTGAAAGATTTATAAGGGAAATGAATAAAGAAATTGTTTGTATTCAAGATTTGAATTATAAAAAATCTTTAAATTGCTGAAGTAAAGAAGATGCTCGTATGAATATGAACAAGAATGGTAGGGCAGTTCTGCATTTAAAGAGGGAGGTGCCTTCAAGGAGCTGGCAAGTGGCAAGTGGCAAGTGGCAAGTGAAGTTCTTTGCATATTTGTTTTGAATACATTAGAACTCAAGGTGGGTCCTATGTGGAAATATCCTTCATGGGATTTTTCTGTTAATTTTGTCTTCACCAAACCATGGAGCATGTAAAGATTTATCTTGTCATATGACTATATGAGACACCAAGATCTATACTATAATAGGAGTGAAGGATGATGGAGTTAATCCTAGTTTGTAGGAAATATGTTTGGAGGAGAATTAAGATAAATGAAGAAAAGTTGTAGATAATTATTAGTTTACTAGGTTATTAGCCCGTGTATCACACGGGTTAAAAGTTATAAATATATAATTCAAATATATAAACAAAAATATTTAAACTTTATCGCTTTTATTTTAAATCGATTATATAAAAATAAGGATTTGTGATCATAAAGTTTAAAAGGTTAAATAAGGTTTGAGATAATTGATATCATAGATTCAAAATATCTAGAAATAGTTGGTGTGATTGAGGTATTTAAAAAAATAAAAGCTTCACACTTGTCGTTCAAAAAATAAAATAAAATAAAATAAAAAATTTCAAGTAAGAAATATAGCATAATTTGTGGAAAATTTGTTAAAGAACGTTTTGACGGGAAAGTTTTTGTGAGGTGAGATCTGGTGATGACATGTGTTACCACATGTAATCATTTATTAGTATAGATTAGTTGTTTGAAAAAGTTTGAAGTAGATTAGGGTTGAGTTTGAAAATTTATTTGATTATCTAATAGAGTTTGAGTTGGTTTAGTATAAATAGATGGTTTAGGGATTTGTAAAGTGTGCTTTTGTTCTTAATAAATTTAGTGTTTATCGGTTTTGCTTGATCCAATATTTCCAACAAAGTGTTTAGATTTTATAAGATATAAACACTAATAGTTGATACTAATAGATTGAGAGTTGTTTCAAAAGAAAATGTATAATTTTATTCGCGCATTTATAATTTTGTTCGGATGATATAGGTGAGCCAGTTCAGTTATCCTTTTAGTCGTTGGAGCTGTGTACGAGTGGCGTGCATGGATGTGTCGTTTGTGTAGAGGGATGAGAATTGGGTGAGACGCCATTGGGTGTAAACAATTTCTTTTGATGTTAGGTTTTCAATATATTATTAAATTATAAAATAACATTTTTGTTAATAAATTGTAGTTTTTGAAAATCCAAAATACAATCAGTTATATTTAAAAGTTACAAAATAACATCCAGGTTTCAAATTTTAAAGGATAAATTATCGTAGATAAAGTCATGAAACAAACGATTTGTTGGTGAGGCTTTAACTTATAAATTTTTAATTTCAAATTTTTGGATGGTTATACTCAAAAGATTTAATTTTCAACTACTGGTGACGTGAAAATATAAAGATGTTTGTAAATGATTGACAAAGTAATGAGAAAGTAAATGTTTTTCAATGATGTTTAGATTTCTATTGTTAACTAGTTAGGGATATTTTTAAGTGTTTTTAGCATCTCTAAATGGGAGAAGCTTTAAACACTAAACAGACTATGATGATTATAAACTTAAGAATGTTTTGTCCTAGCACACAGAACTATGTTAAATTGGGTCGAATCAACATTACTACTATAACCTTTGGGTTTAAAAACGACTTCTTGTTTCAATAATTATATAAAAGTCTCATAACTTAGGGTACTAATGTTGGTGTCAAAATTGGTATACAAACAATAATAAAACCAAAAACCATTTATGAGAAAGAGAAACAATTGTAGTCATATAGACTTATAGAGAGACAAAAGCAATTTTCAGGTGTGGATGATGATTGAACTTAGAAGTAGTGCTGGATCTTCATCCTTGAGCAATTATGAAGAAGAGTAGATCATCAAGAACTCTTCCGTATCAGAATTGTTTAATATGAAAATGCCATAATTCCTAGAAAGCTATTAAAAAAGTTCACTATATATACACTCATTTAACAAGGTCGGGTTTAGAGTTTATGGTTTAGGGTTGGCAAGATTCCTCAACTTATATCTGAGTGTGCGGAAAATGACTTGACTCCCGCCGCGTAGCGCGGGGTTAAAAAACTAGTTTATATAATGATCCAATAATAACTCATTGTGGGCGATGAGGTTTCTTCTACAGCAGGCAACTTCGCTCTTCAGCCCAATATGACAGCAAGGGGCCCGCTAATCAGGCCATCCAGCTCAGTAAGCCCAGTATGCAGAAAAAAAAACATTAAAAAGAAACCACAAAAAAAATAATTTATATTGAGTTATAAGAATAATATACTTGACATTGAATTAAAATAATTCATATTATCAACAGTTGGAGATTAAAAATACATATAGTTGTTTGCAAACCAAATATTGAGACGGAATTTTTATCTTTAATCTACTAAGATCGAATGATATCTAGTTACTTATTATTCTTACTATAAATTGAATAAATAATAACACTTGAAGAATGACGGATCACCATATATGATATGCTATCAAGTTTTCATATTCAAAAAAGGTTACCTTGATTGAAACAAGCGAAGTAATACCATAAATCTATTTTGGATGCAAATGTAGCTATGAGTTTCATAAAATCGAGTAGTGGGTCATGTGGAGCTGTCATAGCTTTCCACGTTAAAATTTGAGTTTCAACATGTAAAGAACATATTATATTGTAACATGAGGCCTTTTGAGTTCTGATGATCAAGCTAATTAACGTATAAATATATGTTTTATGTGACGTAAATGTGTGTGGTATATATGAAAAAGAGACAATAACCTATCGATGAAGAAGGAGATACCACTAGGAGAAAAGAAATAGATTTTCTTGAAATGAGTAATATTATAACTCGCTAGTCGAAATGAAACCTTAAACGACAGGCTTAAGCGGGTGTTACATCATCAACTAGCAACAATACTTTGTACTAGATTACATATTTAAATACGATGTAAGAATTATCATTAAATCTATTTTTAAAGGCTTAGGATTAAAAAATAAAATGAATTAAACATGTAATATTACTCTAAAGAATATAGTTGAAGAGTTAAGCCCCCACATACGTTGATAGATGAGGCTAACGCATCTATGTTATAAACTTATAACAACTAGCACGTTAAATTGAAAGCATCTCCATTGTGGAGGTGCCACGTATAAGAACGTTGAATAACAATATAAAATTATGTTTATGTTTAAATAACTTTTGTATGTCATAACTTTAGTCTTGTTGTGTTGTCATTATTTTATAAGTACTGCAATTATAAATTGGTATATCCTTATGATGTAATTTATAATAATGTAATATTTAAATACTTTTAAAATGATACGTAGATGATAAATAATTAAAAAGAGCTGCACAAATTTAACGTGATCTGAAGATCATATATATAATTTAGGATGTTACAAATGAGATCGGTACCGTGTCCGTTGAGCGGTACCGTACTAAATAATATCGATACCGAAAATAGGTAAAATTGTGAATCAAATAACATACTGATTTTGTCAGTTTGGTACCGATGGATACCGCTATCATTGAAAAAACCGAAAATACTGTAACCAAAGGTACCGAATACCGAAAACCTAAAAAATAATACCGGTACCGATTATGCTCGATCGGTACCAGTTCAATATGATACGGTATCGGTATGATACCGGTATTCGATAAAATTTGAGCATCCCTGTAAACAAATGCTATCTTCTGTTCTTCACGTCAGCTTACCTTTTTTATTTATTGCTTGATATAACATATTTATCTCAGCCATTAAGATAGTCAAAAGTTCCAGGTTAATTTAAACGTGAAATATTAACTTTAATTCTTTCAATATTAGTTAACTTTTAATTTTATATTATAATAATCGATATTCTAACTTAAATAATTAAATTCACATTTAAGTATTTAACATGATAACTTTTGTCTCGAGTATGAATGAATAAAAAACGTGTCGATTTATGATGGCTCCTTTATACTTTTTTGACTTGAGAGATACACGGATGGTCCACGAATCACGATCGATATTTTATGCTGATTGATCTTTCAATCACACAAGCCCACTTTGGTTTATACAGCTTTTGCATCAACATCAAACCGCTAATTAACCCTATACTGTTAAACCCTATCAAACAGTAAACAATTGATAATAAAATTTACTATACTTTAACTTTCATGTCTTTTCTTTCTACTCTAATAAAAATGTATCCATATGAGACAAGTGTCGTCATCACATTTATTTTTATTAAAATTTTTCCGCTTCTTGCCTTCTTTCTCCTATTAAATATTTACATTAATTACTAATAATATTATTTAATTGTTTTGAATCTAAATTAGTTTTATAAGTAAATTAAAAAATAGATTTTTTTATTAGTATTATTCCTAAAGAAATAAATTATATAAAATAAAAAAAATTTCAAAAGCGTCAAAAATTTTTAAATATATTTTTATAACGGTATGTTTTGAAACAAAATGTCTAATTTATTTTTGGGAAAAAACAAATAAAAGTTTTAAAATAAAAGTTTAAAAAGTTAATATAATTATTTTATTACTTATAGTTCTTAACTATATCTTATATTATAATATAGTTTTATAATTAATAAATTTTTATTCTATAACATATTTTATTTGATCAACCCGTGTAATACATAGGTTTACTAAACCTAGTTCGTTAATAAACTCTAAATGCAATTCCAATCAAGGCAGTTTGTGAAGACCGTACTTCATGTTATTAAAAAACAAGTTTTTTTATTCATAATTAGCTTGTGTTATCTTGTAAGTTTGAACACAGATTATGTACAACGTTGAGTCAATTTAGTTAAGGCAATTAATAGCCTGGTTAATCATACCGGTACCAACTTAACCAATATCATGAAACATAAATAATAGGACCAAAAGTACCAGCCTATTGTTTATGTTTAATTTACAACCGAATTTTATGGTTCGGTTTTAATTATACTTGTTTTCATCATCGACTAAGGGGCTGTTTGACAACTTCTGAATGGGTAAGTGTTGAATCATTAAAAATTCTGAACTATTAAGTGCTGAACCAGTAGCATGTCTAAATCATTAATAGCTAGTATATTGCTTAACTATTCACCAGCAAATATCTGACTAATTTAGATAAAAGCTCTTAACCATTCAGACTCAGTATAATGCTTAACCATTTAGAGGCAAAAGTGTTTAACAATTCAAAAATCTGCTAACAAAATAAACACTCTGAATCATTAAATGCTAAAACATTCAGACATTTGAATATTTAAGAGGCAAAAAACAACCTCTAACTAAACCAAAATTAACCAAACTATTATTGTTTCATGAAACCAAACATCTTGTTTCATAAAACCGGACCGTTCCGTTCCACCAAACCAAACCGACAAGAGGGATGCCAAAAGTAAAAAAAATATGATCTAATTTTGGAAGTAAAAAATAAAACCGGACGTTTTGAGAGCGCAAAGTTTTTGATTTCCGGAAGACTTTTCATTAAAAAAGATATTTCTGAGTTCTGCATGAAGCAGACATGAACCATTGACTTCACAAGTCTTCTAGACTCTTCTCATTCTACCATTCTCCTTCCCCTCACCAAAGCAAACTCCAGTAGCTACCGCCGGCCCACCCGCCACCACCGGCAGCCGTCGCGGCCCTCCTCGTCGCGGCCCTCCCCGTCACGGTCCTCACCGTCGCGGCCCTCTCTGTAGCACCCCCGTCGCCAACCTCCAGCAGCGCAGACCACGCCAACCCCGTCGCCGCGTCCACCTTCCCGACCGCCTCCCCGCCGTCGGCAACCTCCAGCAGCGCAGAAGCTTGGTCCACCTCTTCTTTTGCAGATGTTTGTAGATTTGTACGCAGACTGCAGATATTTTGCTGTCGAAAAAACAAACAGTACTTAAGTTACTTTTACACTAAAATGAAACTGATGGTAATAACGAATGCTAAAGTTACAACTTACAAGTAAGATTAGGCAAGTTGTGAATGATTATTATTATTATTTGTTCATATATTATAGTTTTGATTATTAAAATAAATTTTATCTTTTGCTATTAAGTCATATACTCATGTCAAATCATCTTTTATATTCCTGCATGAGTACATGACATCTTTCTGGTTATCTATTTTAATAAATTTAATTTCAAATCCTTTATACAAATTTAATTTATGATATAACAATTTAATCTAATTAGATTGACTTTTTGATAAAAATGATATTAGTTTAATTTATTTTATGCAATAATATTAAATTAAAATAATTAGAAACTATAATTTTTTTCCTGGTAGGATAAAGTATTAAAAGTTATTGGACTATAAAGCAATATGAGAGTATTTTTGAAAAGTTGGTCCTGTAAGAGTATATTTGTAGGAAACACGATATTCATAATAGATGATAGGAAAATAATGTTTTTTTCAGTTTAATTGTTATGGGTTTAAATTTTACTTAAAACATGTGATAATTTTAAAAAAAGAATATATGTATAGTAAAGAGTGTGTATGTAATAGTTTAAAAAACCAATAGGACCTTGTAAACTATAACTTAAATTTGAAACAAATAATCAAAAGCAACAAGAAGAAAAACAAACAAAGACAAAGTTGATTTAAATGAAAACAAAATGTGATTATTGACAAAGGCATAAGACACAATCAATGTTTATTTTGAATGGAGTTAATTACATAAAACAAAGTTTGCTTCGTGTTCACCTTCAACTCTTATGCTTTGAGTATTGTTTCAACTATCTCGTGTTGCACTTTCATTGTAAGTCATTTTTTTTTAAATATATTTGATTTCATCATATGTTTAATTTTGTTTAGCTTTCTGATCATTTTCATAGTCATGAATGCTTACATCACTAGTCATATGGTATTTTTTTTGCTTATATGTGATAGGACGCGTATAAGTATTTTATGTAAATATAAGAAATAAAATGCTCAGAATTAATCCAAAGAGTTTTTCTAGTTGTTGGTTTTTTCCTGAGGGGTTGGAGTGTGGTTTCAGTTGGAAAACGGATAGATATTATTAAAATAAAACATATCCTCCGAAGTAAGATCCCTCATTTACCGTTCAAAAAAATATATTATGTTTGTATCCATCTCTTTGGTAAAAAAAGCCACCCTCAAGTTAAGATTTAAAAATTTAAAATTAGAAAATGAATAAACATTAGTACCGCTAAATCTTTACCTACCCTAATGCTACATTGAATTGTTCCAAAACGGTGGAATTAAAGAGGATGCTACATATTGAATTGAATTGTTCCATTGGTATCTTTGTTCATACGTATTAGAGATGCATAAAATGGGTGGTTTATGGCGAAAAGCCAAAAATAACTCAATCATATTACGTCATATGATCACAAGCAAACCCTACACTTGTCAAGTTTTTATTTTTATAAGATTCATTTAATGAACATAACAGGAAATTTTCTTTTATTTTCCTAATCTAACACCCCAAAGTCATAAAAAAGATTATATTTGTAGGTAGAGTCGTATAAATAATTATACTACCAAAGTTCAATCGTAGTAAAAAGAAAAACTCATCTTCATATTTTGATTGTTAATAACTTATTTTCTATATGTATAGTAAAGAGTGCTCGGCCAGACAAACCGCGTCTTGATAAAGGAGGTGGTCACCTTTTATAGTGTTGGTTGCGATCATAACAACACTAATGCACCGGATGCTATCAGAACTCTGCAGTTAAGCTTGCTTGGGCGAGCAACTCGTCGGGTGAAGAAAAGACCGTGAGTTTCTGGGTGGGCAACCCATCAGGGGCAAGGCGAACAATATCTAGGAACGGTTTACGTGGGCTGTTGTAGATTGTATCAAACCCAAGGACCGGACCGGTGTGCCAGCGAGAACGCTGGGTTTCATAAGGAGGGTGAAGATGTAAGACTCACATCGGTTGAGAGGGAGAATGAAACCCTTCTTATAAGATGGTGGAAACCTGCTTTATCAAGACGTGTTTTGGTTGGGCGAGCAACTCGTCAAGTGAGAATAAAATCGTGAGTGTTTGAATGGACGACTCATTGGTGACGAAACGAGAAATATCTTTGTATGATTTACGTGTGAGTTGTTACACATATGTCATAAGTAAAATAGCAATTATCCATATTAGAATTTCCGCCGAACTAGTGTTTTCTTGCCTTAATAAACCACCATACCATTTCGTTTAAATCCACTCAAAAATCAACCTCTCACGTCATTTTGTTTACCATCTATCCACAAAGACATAATTCAATGTTGGAGAATCTGAATAACGAATAATAACTTCTACACGTTTTCTCTAATTATTTTGCCTTGAAACTATTGTGCCCTTGAATTAATTAGTCGATTGTAGGTCTCAGTGTATCTTTAGGACGAAACACTACCTTTTACCCTCACAATATAAACGTTTGTCTATTATTAACAATTTTACACGATATTTCTAACATACAAATTAAAGGGCATATGCTTTAAACGTGCAACTATGATTGTTTAGAGTTTGATCTGAGCGTATTATTATGAAAGTTATAAATGTAACCGTTAACTAAGGTTTTGAGAAATAAAAAAGCAAACCTACTAGGCTGTTTGGGTCATCGAAACCGGCCAAAACGAGTTATTTTTTAATTCAAAATTGCTAACTTGTATTCAAATTTCAAAAATGATAAATATAGTCCTCGAACATTACACACATACATAACTTTCTAAAACATAAAAATAATAAAGGCAAACACCTGGGTCAAAGTTTCAAACCACAAACTAAACTTTTAATTCGGCTTTTCAAATCATAAACTTTTAATAGTTATGATATATACAGACGTTATATAAATAAAGTTATTGTGCTAGCACTCTTCATTTAGTATATACTAGGTTAGTACCCCGTGTATTACACGGGTTGAATATATAAATTATTAAATAATTAGTAAAAAAATTTATGAATTATAAAACTATGCTTAAAAATAAAATATGATTATAATTATTTATAAATAGCTACTTTAAGTAAATAAACAATAATATATTTTTCTTAAACTTTTGTTTTATAAAAAATTTATGGTTTGTAAATATTTTGTCTTAAGTAAAATGATTTTTTTAAAAGTTCCTTGCTTTTTTGTTTTTAAAAAGTATGTTTTTAATTTAAAATAAATAGATTTTCAATTTATTAAATTATATATATTTTTATTTGAAAATGGTATGAGTAATATTATTAACATTCAATATTAGTTTTACTAATAGAGAGAAATAAAAAAGTTAATATGATAAGTCTTACGATTGCGTCACATATTATTTTATTTTTTCCTTATTATAGATAGACTGATAGACAAACAGACAGATAGATATATAGATAGATAGGCTAGAAACCCATTTATTAAACGAATTATAGTTAGTAATAAACCCAAAGATTTACAGTACGATATTTTAATATAAAATATGAATTTTATATACGTAATAGTTCAAGAAAATAAAACAATTATATTATTTTTTTTAACTCTCTTATCTAAATAGTTTTATTTTTGAACATTCGTATTAAGATTCTTTTATAAAAGAATTTATTTTTATAAAAATCTTGTTTATTAAAAACTCTGGTTTGTAAGTATTCTGGTTGTTTTAATAAGATTGTTTTTAGAAAAATTCATATTTTTATATTTTTTAAAAAAAGGACGGATTTAAATATTTTGTTTCAAAAAGGTTTAGTGTTTTTGAAAATTTCATATTATATAAAAATTTTTTATTATTAGTTCTATTTTAATTAAAAAAATATGCTTTTTTATTTTCTTAATAAAATCTAACTTTAAAAAGATAAATTGATTTTAAAAGATTTAGATGAGAGAGAGAAATATCGTAATTAAAAAAATTGATCTTTAATAAGAGAGAAATTAGTTTTAATATTTAAATTATTATAATACCCTTTTGGAGGAAAAAATAAGATAATAATGCCTAGAATAATAACAAGTGATAAAAAGATATGTTAAAAGAATGACATGTGGCTTTATAAAACTTATTTTATTAGAATCTATAGATTTCATAAATTGAAATACTATTTATTCTTATTATTAGTATCATTATCTTGACATTTGAATTTTATTCTAGAAAATCGTTTTTCTTTGGATAAAAATATTAGCAGTCTCGTTTAATTCAAACCATTGACATTTATGTCAAATATGATCAAAGGTATATTCCGTTTCATTCAACTCGAAGTAAACAGAACTCATTAGTCATCTCTACCATTTTCCAACGTCAAGTGCTAATCACGTGACCCCCTATCCATATAAATAGAAACCGTCGTTCATCAAGTTCTCACCGTGTCCCCCTATTTCTCACTCTGTGTTTTTCAACGAAATTGCAAAAAGTTCTCCATCAAAACCTCAAGAAATCGAAGTTTTAGAGCTATCTGAATCTATAATTTCACAATCCTTTGGTATGCATTTGTTCAATTTCTGTTTGGAGTGATTTAAATGAGTGTGTAGTTAATTGTATCGTGTTTGGCTTGGGGATTGTTGTGATTTTGTGGTTTGGAGGTGAGTTTGATCATCTAGGGTAGGTCTGGAGAGGAGGATTGAGGTTTTTAGCTGGATTTGGCTTTGATTTTTGTTGTGATTGATCTTTTGTAGTTGTTTTATGATTTGTTTGTATGGATTGTTTGTGTTTGTGACTTGTGAGGTTTTGTGCTCGGATGGTTTAGGTTTGGGGTTTTTATAGATCTGGGGGTTTTATGTGCTTGTGGTGTGAAATTAAGTTAAGTATCGAGACTTGGAAGGTTTTAATTTTGGTAATTGGAAGTTTGTTTTTGGTTTTGTAATTGGGAGTTTGGGACTAACATAGCTCATTTGATTCAGGAGAAAATTATGCTAAACCATATGTTATATTGCGGTCGTGTAATGAGATTTCATTGTTGATTATATTTAGGGCTTGTGTATGGAAAATATGGGGAGGATATTAGCCTTTTGTATATACTTAAATTAGTAGTATGTAATTCAGACTAACAACAAGGTTAACATTTGAAGTGTCTATTGATCTTCTATTGTTAGCTTCGGTTATGTTCATTTCATGGTGAAACTGGTACCTTTTTTCTGTTTTTATATTTATTGATGAACTGATTAGTTTGGGTTTGCAATTGTGGCAGCCCAGTTTGAGACGGTTTTGATAATTCTAGTTCTGTAATGCCCTTGGTAATTGTCTCTAAATGGGCTGCTTTAATTCTACTGTAAGAAAACCGGTTCCTGGGCATGAGAACCCGACTATTCTTGCTTCCCAAACAGCATGTAAGATGATTATCTTTTATTAATCATGCTGTTATTGTTGCATAACTTTATCCATCCATGTTAGGAAATTTTGCTAAGTTAGCTTCTGGAATTGTCTTTTGTATTTCAGTTAGTGTCAGTGAAGTTGAAGCTCTATTTGAGCTATTCAAGAGCATAAGCAGTTCTGTAATCGATGATGGGTTAATTAATAAGGTAATCCGTGGTTTTGTTTTTCTCTATTTGTAAAGCAAGTTACTGGGTCAAGAGGTTAGGTGACCATACTTTTCTTTTTGGGACGTCACACAAAAATTAAAACATTTCCTTTTCAGAGAACTTCCATTACAAATACGTTGATACATTATTGGTATAAATACTTCAGATTTTTGACAAGCAAGCAAACATTTTACTTACCCTTCACTCTTTCAACTTTCAACTTTCATGAGGCAACAAAAATTTACTTATTTTTCTTACCCTTCACTCTTTTTCTTCATTTGTTATCCCTTGTATTATGTTATAACGAGGTCCATTTCTTATAACTTGTTAATCTCCTTTTATTTATTTACCTCTAACAGGAAGAATTTCAACTAGCTTTGTTCAAAAACAGAAAGAAAGAAAATCTCTTTGCAAACAGGGTATGTTGCTCCCTCATTTTATTTTCAGTCATTTAATATGATAACTTCTTATTTTCTTTAATTAGGAGTTTGTTACTTCAGAATTTTAGTTTCTTATAACAATAATTAGGTAAGGCCCTGTCTTAGAGTGAAAGCTACTTTGGAATTTCAAATCAAGTATTAAACTTTATACCTGTAGAATTTTTTACATTCATAAGAAACACACTTCATCATCTTTTAAAAAGAACTTTCCCATATGGCGAGTGATGTAACAGGTTGGGTGGGATCATATATGCATTTCATGTCATCTACTATATGATGAAAATTACAGGTAAGGTATATTTATTAGTCGTAAAAAGCACAACTGAGGAAGACGTATAGTTTTATTTAATTATCAAAAAGGCACTCCAACAAATGATGGAATATGCATGTTTGTTTTTTTCACTTTGTCAATAATACTATCTTTAACCTAATATATGCAAAAGTATTGGATGTATTTGGATATGGCTATAACTTTTATTCATGCTAGCCACTTATTTAGGGCATCAGTTAAGACGAATATGCACATTTATTTATATTTGTTTGTGCAACCTCTAATCCGGTCAAATTAACCAAATTACTTAATTGGCAGTTCACTCATTAATAACATCTATATATTCTTTATATCGCCATATCCTTTTCACTTCACATCAAGTACACATGACCCTTAATCACATTATTTCTCCTCACCATGTAAATCACATAAAAATAATGAGAATGATTAATAACTAAAACACCCTGCTTTTCCCAGCTAATCTTTTTTTTTTCTTGGTACAGAGTCATAATAAACGAAGGTTCCGTACGTTTTCCCAATATTCTTTCTCTTGTGCATAACCATAATAACTAAAAAGCCTTACCTTTTTCGTCTATACCTATTATGGACTTATGGTATATGATCATTTATGAGAATAAGTTTGAGAAACAAATTTTATGCTTTTGTTAACGGACTACCTAAGAGTAGGTGCTAAAAAGCATTTAAAGGCGAAAAGGAATAAACGCACCCTATTAGATTTGTATTGGTGTTCCATATATAGAGTTCATAGCACCAACATGGATATGAATCATCACTTCCATGCATTTTGGATGCAGCGTATACTATATAATTTGATGAAGAAACAGCACTTTCATGTTTGTTGTGCATTTCCTGAAGTTTCAAAGGTTCCATGTGCAGATATTTGATCTTTTCGATGTAAAGCATAAAGGGGTTATTGATTTCGGTGACTTTGTTAGAGCACTTAATGTTTTTCATCCTAATGCCCCTCAAGAAGACAAAATCAGTTGTAAGTTGAACATGGTGGTCAAAACTGAAATTATGAAAATCCCCATGAATGTTGTTCTATTGTAATACTGATATGTTGTGTTTCAGTTTGTTTCAGGCTTTATGATATGGATGGAACAGGCTTCATAGAGCGTCACGAGGTATGTTTTGACTAGTGTATCTCTATTCTTTTGTCCAAAACATTATTTATCCTAAATAACTTCCTTTTTATGAAAATAGTAACTAACATGTATATAGGCAAATTATGGAAGTATGTAAATATTGTGTAATTTTTTTGCTATCCATTAGAGCAGCTTCATTATGTATATTTTCTGCAGGTTAAGCAAATGTTGATCGCCCTTTTATGCGAGTCCGAGCTGAAGCTGGCTGATGAAACCATTGAGGTTATACTTGATAAGGTGATCTTTCTTTTGTTTTTTTGGCTATAATTCACACTCACATTTTGGATGGAATTATCTTTTTGCCACTTAAACGAATTTTATTTACGTGCTATCATAAAGCAAGACCGACTTAGGGGCTGTTTGGCAGCCTCTTAATCAGCCTCTTAATGGTTTAGATGTCTGAATGGTTCAACATTTAATGGTTCAGACTGTTTGTTCTGCGAGCAAATGTCTGAATGGTTCAGACATTTGCCTCTGAATGGTTAAGCATTATACTAATGCTGAATGGTTAAGCGATATACTAGCTCTTAATGGTTCACACCTCTTAATGGTTCAGCACTTAATGGTTCAGACCTCTTATTGGTTCATCACTTAATCATTCAGATATTACCAAACAGCCTCTTAGGCTTTAATGTTACCTCTTAACCATTAAGCATTAAGGTTACCTCTTAATCATTAAGATGTAGCCTCTTAATGACCATTAAGAAGCTACCAAACAGCCTCTGAATGACCATTATTTGAAACATTATGATAGTAAACAAATAACTATTTAACATATCAGTTTTTGTTTGAACAGACATTTTCAGAAGCAGACGTAGACCAAGACGGGAAGATAGACAAATCAGAATGGCACAATTTTGTCACCCAAAATCCATCCTTGCTCAAGATAATGACTCTTCCATATCTAAGGTATATTATACATCTAATACAAAACCAATTTAAAAAAAAAACACATGAACACTTGTATGTAATGCTGATTAGATATAGGAGAGATAAAGAGAGGTGGCTATGCACTTACATTACCGTCTTATATATTGCAGCTAGAGCAATATGCACATATGTTTATGCATGCATATGTTCTTGTAGTTCTTTATTTAAAACTGTCATTAAATGATCCTAATTGTTGCATATAAAATACATCCGAGTGTATTAACAAACAACATGCTATGTAAAATGCAGGGATATTACAACAACTTTCCCAAGTTTCGTGTTCAATTCTGAAGTTGAAGAGATTGCTACATGATAAGAATGGGTTATGATATATTGTTTTGTTGATTGATCTTGTTTTTTGTTTTAAGAAATTAATTCATGTGTTGAAGATTGACTAGATTTGTGCCTTCTTATGTTTAGCCCAGTTTTGGTTTGGCTTTCACGAGGAGATACATTAGGGTTTATGATGCTCAGAATGATAAATTCTTTTTACTTCCTTTATTGTTATTATTATCAACTCGTGATCAATGTTCCATAATATCTTGATTTGATATGACTCCATCTATTTAAATGTATATATTACGATAAAGTTGAGAACATAAATATCTGTGTTATTGTAATGTAATACGCGTGTGTAAATTTTTTTTTTTTTACTTTGACTGTGACATGTAAACTTCGTATGTAGATAGTTTCTCAGGCTAGTTTTTAGTGAGAACTAGAATTAAGGCCCTTGCGTTATGGTGGGGGCGAAACCGTGCCAAGTAGCGTTAATGTCACACCACCATTAGCGACTACTAACACCAGAAAACTCATTGAAAAAGAACTAAAAACGAAAAAAAAAAACTGAACATACAGTAGATATGAAAACATTGAACCACGCACGTGAAACATTAATTTATTAAAAAAACAATAAATAAGTTGCTTTAGGACCTGTGCATTGTTATGGAGCTATTAAACGGGGGGGAAATAGGTGTAAAAACGTTGAGTCACGCATGCACGTTACAACATGTTAACTTGTTAAATTTAGATCGAGACGTAAAACGAAAAATCTGTAAAAGACGAAAAGTATAGGGAACAAAAGTTGAAAGTTAAAATTATAGTGGTTAAATTGTAAAAGATGTAAAAGTATTAGGGTTAAAAGAAAAAAGAAAAAAAAAAAAAAAAAAAAAAAAAAAAAAAAAAACCCAAAAGTAGTTACAACCCACTAGAACTAAAGTACAAACAATGACACAAAATGAAGTTGTTAACTAATAATGTATATATAATAAGACCGATGAGCACCCTATTCTATAAATTATTGATATTTATAAATAATATTTTTAAGAATTTATAATGTACGTGGTTTTCTAAAAAAGTTTATAGCTTGTAATAAAGTTGTAGATAACGCATTAGAGGTTTGCTGTTTGATTTTTATTATATAATATATACTATTATTAAGCCTCTCGCGTTGTAGCTAGGGCCGTAAAACCATTACAAGTAGCACAAATATTACACCATCGTCAGCAACCAACAATACTCGAAAACTTAACGAAAGTTCAACTAGAGACAACATCAAAAACTACCATGGATCAAAGAACCCCAATGAGTTAACTATCGTGACACTGAAAATACAACTGCTAACCAAAACGAAACCATATCTAAAAACCCTAGAGGTTTTATTTTATTCATTAACATGTTATTTTATTCCTAACCCGTTTGGGGTCATGTTTGGGATTGTTTACTTTGATTGAAAAGGACTTTTAACAAAAAGGACTTAGGGGCTGTTTGTTTGGGTCTGACCCGACTGACCCGTAACTAGATTTGAAATATGCTGACCAAGACCAAGAAAAGGGGCGACCGGCCTTCACCCCTACACACCGGCTCCTCCGCCAAACCCCCATCCGTCGACGGTCTCCCCACCGCCCCCTCGTGACCTGCAAGCAGCCACACCCTCGCGACCAGCAGGTAGTCGTCGTCGCCGCCGTCCGACGCTCCCTCATCTAAACTTCGTTCTGTTAACCTTCCCTCCGGTGATCTTTCTGTAAACCTCATCCAAACTCTGCAACTCATCGTCTTCATCTTGGGGCCGGGCGCCCGTTTCAAGACTCTCCTGAAGGATTTGAGACGGTGGATGATGGAGGGGGATCTATGGAGCTTCGATTAATCAGAAATGATGTGGTTTGTTGCAGTAGGTTTTTGGGTGGGAGATTGATTGTTATTGTTGGAGGTGAAGAAGATGGTGGTGGTTGTGGTGGTGGTGTGGTGGTTTCGATTTTGATTTAGTAGTTGATTAAGATTGTTAATGATTCTAGTTGATTAGAAAATATACGGTTTTTGACTCAGTCAGATACTGAATCAAACAGCCAAGTTTCAGTCAGATGCATACCCAGTCAGAACTTCTAACTGGGTCAGCTTCTGACTCAGTCAGATCTTACTGAGTCAGTGTAATCAAACAGCCCCTTATTAACTTATAACTTTTCAGAAGGAGTTTTTAAACAAGTGTTTGGATTAGCTTATAAACTTAAATGTCGTAAAATGACCAAAAGATGCATACTTTTAAAATGAGAAGAGTTAATAGGATGTAGTAAAAAGGTATAATAGAAAATTAGACTAAAAGTCGTTTTCAAAAGTTAATAAGTAACTCCCTACTTACTTTTCAAAACCTTCTTTTTACCCCATATGAAAAATCAGTTTGAAAATTTATTTTGGGTTTGACAAATACTTTTTTTAACTTATTAATTTTTAAAAAGTTAATAAGTCAAAAATAATTTAAAAATAAACAAATCCCAAACACCCACTAGGTCTTAAATTGTGTTTTTGTTGTTAGCTCAAACACAGGCCCATTATGTAATCACGTAAGACTCACGTGACATCACACTTCACCTCTTTCCCCTTTCTTCAAACCTCTTTCTTTCCCCCATAACAACATCACTTCACGTCTTCACACATCAAAATTCCCAATTCATAACACGAACCCCAATAAAGATCGATTAACACGTACAAAAACCCTTTAATTTCCTTCAATTTCTCGATGGATTTCACAGAGCAAGAGGTCGACTTGTTCGGTGATCTAGAATTCGAAAACGAAAACACCCACAAAAAGGAAGATGATAGCCAACAATCGCCATCATCTTCTTCGTCAGCATCGTCTTCATCATCATCTTCGGCTTCATCGTCCAATAAAAGCAGTAGCGGAGGAGGGGCCAGTGGTAGCGCCAGTGGCAGTGGTAGCAGCGGTGGTTCCGTCAGCGGCGGCGGCGGTGGTCGTGGGGGTGAAGAAGGGGAGGAAGATGAGGATAATGGTGAAGTTGGGTCAAGTTATCATCATGATCATGATCATCAATTGTCTGCTTATGATGATGATTATAATATTGTTGAAGAAGATAAAGATTTGTTTGGGTCTGATAATGAAGAGTATGTTAAAACCCCAGTTTCTAGCCCTTTTCCTGTTCCTGGTAATTCATCTAATTTTATCTTTTTGCATATTTTTTGATGAAAGATTACATTTTGTAGCATTAAAAGTGGGTATAGTATTACCATTTGATATGGCCTATGTAGAACTCAAAACATATATAGTCTTATTGTTTCTACTTTTGATGATCATTCAATTTGGGTAAGTGTGTAAATGTAATTTGCTTTGATGCATTTGATGTTGTCCTGAATCCTGATGACTTAGCATGAATTGTACGCAAACAAACAAAAAAGATTGATTTTCTTGCTATGTGAATTTAATTATTGTGGCAAAATGCTGTTCTTCTGTCAGTGATGAAATTTTGAGTCTGAATAAGGCATCTAACATGATTGTGTGATTTATTATGTTTAGTTTCTGTTTTGATCTGAATCTATTTCGGGTTTATTGTATAGTGTTTTTTTTTGTTTTATCCTACTTTGTCTCATTTTTCTTTTGAAACTATTTGGATTTGCAGTTTTGCCCCAACCTCCGCCACGCAATACAAACAACAACCCGAGCAGGGGAGGTTTTGGCGGGCATGGTCGTTGGCAAAATGACAGAGGAGGAGCTGGCATCCTTCCTAGGCCTGGCTCAATGCCACAAAGGCAAAATTACGGTTATGGGTCTAAGTTTTATGCTCCTCGTAATGATGAGCGTTTTGTTTCTGAACTCAAGTTTTCAAAGAGTGAAGAAACATTATCGAGGAAGCGCATAGCATTTCAAGAGGTAAAACATGGACATGATATTTTGTTAATCATTTTTAAATGCTAAGAGGTAGTGTGTGAAATTTGAATGCATAATCATTAAGACTGTTGTGGAAGTAAAGTAACATAAATGTTTGGGTATGTGTAATTGTCTGCTTTAGCCTTTAGAATGCTAACCTAACTAATCTACATGAACTGTGACAACTCTTTACAAGATTCATGTTTTCTCTATCATTAACTATTTTCATCATAACTAGCTAATCACCGATAAATACAACATTATCGCAAAATTTTGTACTTGCGCAGTTCAACAATTAGCCCATGTTTTTGGGTGTAGCTGTGATTTTATTACATTCTATGAATTCAGACAAAAAATGCTTCAGATAAAATATCATTCTCTAGATGCTGAATCTGCAAAATGTTATACATGTACGGTGTATACTCTCAATTAGGCTCTATATTGTTCATTGAATTTCTTAAATCTTATGATCTTTCATTGCTTAATGACACATTTTATTATATTTTTTGGATGGTGTCAATTAGCCATCTGAACTTGCTTGCTATAGCCGTGTAGAAGGCGGAGAAGTATACTTTGATGATAGTAGCTTGGTGAGAAAATTTTACATTTTATTACTCTTATGTATTTTTAAATTTCAATCATCTATTCAAGCACTTTATACATTGTTACCTTATCAGCGGCTTTTCAAGCGACTTATTACGGAAGATATTGGGGCTGATTTGAACCAAGGTTTTGATACCTTTATTGAGAAGAAAGGTACACTCTATCTTTGTAATTGATAAATAATTAAATAGCCACTTTTTTGGCACAAAATAACATATTTGATGCCTTTTGTTCTCTTCTTGCATCAGATTTGGGTTCCCAGGGCTTTGGTGATCTTTTGGCTTGCATACGGAACAAAAATATCCCCTTACAGAATATGCACTTTGTGGCGAGTTTTTTTCCATTAAGTTTTATCTTCTTCAAAATATGTTTCATACTTTAAATTTAAGTACTTGTTTCTTTTTTTATTGCAGACTTACAGAAACAATCTCAATAAGGTAAGCTCTTTTGTTAACCTATATTATTTTGGCATATAGAGAGTTCTATGTACCTTATGACCTAATCTTGATCAAAGTTTATGATTCTCCCACTTACTGTGGATATTTTGTTTACTTCTGGACTTCATATTTTATTCTTTTTAAAAAAAGTAAATATAGTTTGAATTTAAATTAATATAAAATTGCTTTACGAATTTAATTATCAGGTTTTTTATGGCAGATAATGGCTACTGCTTATTTGAGGCATGAACCTTGGGAAATGGGGGTGCATAAAAGAAAAGGTGTTGTGTATCTCGATGTACATAAATTGCCTGAAAGACCCAAAAGCGAACGGGATCGTCGAATGTATTATTCAATTACTGATTTTTTGGGCTTTTTATTGTTTTAGTTCTTTTTAATGTTCATAATTTTTTCTTGATCACTAGACATGTTAGAATAAAGGCTATTATTAGTTGATAAACATGAATAAAAGGTAGATTGGCAAATTGCTTTCTTTTTTTAGTGTTTAGATTTTAGTTGCTTAAGAGCATTAATTAAATATTTGATTCAGGTGTTATTGGGGATATTGTTTTGAGACACTTGCTACTGAAGATCCAAGAAGAGATGATGGAGAAGGGATACATCATGTTGATGCTAATGTTGAATATTGTGCTGTTATTAAAACTAAATTAGGTGCACACCGTATTTTAATGGGTGCTGAAATGGACTGCTGTGATTCAACTGATGATGGACGGAGATTTTATGTGGAGTTAAAAACAAGTCGTGAGGTACATCACCTGATTTTTCAATCTGACTAATTTTTAAAGTTGGTAAAAAGAGAAAAAGGTAAACTTTTGGATATGTTTGAGCATAAGATAACATTAATATTTGTTTTATTGTTTGCTGTGAAGTTTAATGTAGTTATAAAGATTTTCTTGTAACAGATAGTTTTTTCCTCTCTTTTGAGGTTTGCGAATATTGTTGACCCTTTCCAATATCAATTTACAGTTGGATTACCACACTGAGGAAAGATTTGAGAGGGAGAAATTGCTCAAGTTTTGGGTATTATCGTTCTTCTAACTCTACTAAACTTAGTGGCGTTTGGACAAATTGCTAGTAAATCAGCATATTGCTAGTAAACTTAGGCGTTTGAACTGGCCTAACTAGTCTAAAACAGTCCGAAAAATTCAAAAATCAGACTAAACCATCCTAAAAGATGTTTAAAACGGCTAAAAATAGCCTGATGCCTTGCTTGTCTCGGGCACGTGCTTTTTAAGGTCCTAGGCAACTGGCTTACACTTTGCTCCTTGAGTGCGTCTAGCGCCTTTGACTAACTAGATGGATGGTAGTATTGACATCAAATAGGCACTCTTTGGTGGTAGAATATGTATTAGTATTAGTCTGTTTTACAATTTACTGTAAATCAAGTGTGTTGTTACTTGCACATTGTCGTCATTAAACAAGTAGATTATATAGATTTTGGGTTATATTTTAATAGCCAGAAAAATTACATAATGTTGATATTTTTACTTCCATCATGGTTGGCTGATACTTGCACATTTGAATCTGTTTATTTCATCACAGATTCAGTCATTTCTTGCTGGCATTCCTTATATAGTCATCGGATATAGGTAGGATTATGCTGATATCTATATCTATAGTATATAATAAAAGAGTAACTAGGGGCCACATGGCACTCTCCTGTTACTTCTCAAAAAAATTTTCCTGCCTAAACTATTGTATTATTTTAGTTAAGTTTTTTATTTTAAGAAACTAAATTAATAATTGATTTTGTTTTTAATTTAATTTTTTTATATTATCAACTAAATTGTGTAATTATATGTTATTTTGAATTGTACATACTTTTATAGTAAAATAAGATTTAATTGAAAAAAAGTTAAAAAAAAACATTTATTGATATATTTATATATTTTGGGTTAATTTCAATTAAGACAACTGGTTTTTATTTCACACGGGTCAATTGTATGTTATATTATCCAAAGAAGTATTCGAATATATATAACTTGAAAATACAACTTTTTATTTTTTCCTATTTTATGTAATACGTAATTTAATCATACGAAATATTTATACATTTATGAATTATATAGTTTTTATATTTTCAACCCGTGTATTACACGGGTATCTAACCTAGTAAAAATATATTTAGCTTAAATTTTCTATAAGTTCATTTCCACATATGGTTAAACCATTTCATGCAACATGTGACCGAAAATATACAAGCAACCTAGTCCTGCATAAATAGTTGCATCATGTACAAAACATGGCAGAAAACTCGTACCAACAGTTGAAAAAATTCTGTTTTGTAGGGATGATGCTGGCCGGCTTGTGCGAACAGAGAGATTAAGAACCAAAGATATAACTCACAGGGTCAAAATGAAAAATTACTGGCAGGTAAGCTTTATTGATCTGTAAGCATAGTTAGGCTTTAGCCTGCCTTTGGCCAGATGTCCACTTCGAGTTCCTGTTTCTTAAGCCCATAAATAAAGTGGGCTCTAATCAAGTCCATTAACCTCAAGGATCAGTCTTCTGTAGTTTTGGGCCCAAGCCCGGTTAAGCCCGGGCATTATGCTTCTATAGACTACATCTTGTGTGTGATTTCAATACTGATCAACAGGGTGGAGTTTGTTTAGCATTTGCTGATGAGGTTTTATGCTGGCTTTATGGCACTGTTAAAGAGAGTAAGATCTCTTTTTTTCTTTGTATTTTACTCGTGTTATTTCACGTGAACCCTTTTCAACATGTTTCTTTGCTTTGCAGATGAAGACTATATATTGCAATTTGCTGCACCGTTTACTCGTTTGGAGCTTTTACAAGCACAATCTTGCCCACAAGAAATAACCGACCATGTTCAGCAACTATGACTTCTGCCCATTTTAAAAGGGTTGGTCTTTTTTCATCAACAAAAACGAGCAACTTACAACATTGATGAATGAGCTGCAAGTTACTGTGGCATTTAATTTGACAATGAAGAAACTTTTAACTAAGGGTTGTGTTGGAACCATATGCAACTCTTTTGTTGTATATAATTGGAGCAAATAACTACAGATCCAATAATTGCCTGAAGCCAAAAATGGCGTTTTGAGTTTTCGGCATGTTGATTTTTAGCAGGATGGATGGATACGTAGAGGTTAACCGCATACAGACATACTTATATGTGATGACATTATTAATGTTATTGTAGAAGTCAATTTAACTTTTGTTCATGGGGTTTCTGCTAGTATATAAATTGTTTCAGTTCTGGTTCATTTGGATTTTTAATAGCAGAGATCCACATATAGTTATGCATTGACACGTCTTGATGCTTTTCAAACTGCTACAAAGAATACTTCTTGATTAAAAGATCATTTAGGTAAATTTTGTGGTCTAAACATGAACTATATAGGTGATTTTCCATTTTTATTCCTCAGAGATTTTTGTTGAAAATGTTCTTATGTTTTTATTCCCTAAACATTGCCTTTTAAGGTTTTTGTTTAGTAAAATTCTAAGAGTTTTGTAAGTGTTTAATATAAAAAAAAACTTACATATATATTATGTTTTAAATAATGTATTATGAATCAAAAATCCATATCACAAAAGAACATTTCAAAACCATGGTTAAATATCTTATAATATATTTAAAAATTATAATTAAATGACTAGTCATAATAGTTTTTCTTTTTTACCGTAATGATGTCTTGTATTTTTAAAAACTAAAACGAACAAAATAAAAATATAAACACCTAAACACAAACAAACATAAATAAACACATTACCGAAAGTTTATATGTTTAGTTATTAAACGAGGCAACGGTTTCTGTTTGGTCCCCTGGGAGTTGGTGATTAACTTTTTAACTCGTTAAATAAGATTGTTAATTAGTAATTACACAACGTGTTGAAAATCACGCGGTTAGCATGTATCTATTGACCAATTACATTTGACCTGACCAAAAGGTAGCCCTAAACCGACTTTCCCTTCAACAAACCCCACACCGACTTCAACACCTCTATTTTTCGGTCCACCACCGTCTACGGCGGAGTTTGGTTGATTTAAGATGGCGGAGACCGGTGGCGCCGTACCGGAGAAGATGGATACCAAAGGTAGCGACTCCATGGATTCGATCATGGAGAGATTATCTCATCTCGAAAACCTCTACTTTCCTAGGGCTCAACAATCGTCCGCTATCCTTCCCTCGCAACGTAAATCTATCCTCCGAGATCTTTACTCTCGCAACGTCCCTGTTTTCTTAGGTAATTTCTAATTCAGTTTATTTGTTTATGGATTTCTGTTTCAGTATCCTTTGATCGAGAGCTTTCTATCGTTTAGTTTCTTAGGTGATTAACAATCGATTTTTCTCACGGATTAACTTCTACAGCACGAAACAGTAGGAATTTTTTTCACTTCGTGTTTATGATTGATTTATGCATGACGTTATCGAATGGAAATTGCGGTTTTTTCTAGCTCTGTCCCCGATGTGTACGATTGAATGTAGGTTGCCTTGAATTTGATACTGATGATTTGGTTTTTGAATAAAACTTCAATTATGTCATTGGATTGTGAAAGAGTGTTGAATTTGGAGCTAAAAGCTAGAGTAATTCATGGCAATATACTGAAATTTGTGAGTTGGTTTGGTTTTCTGCCCTTGATATGGCAAATGGAGACAGACATTGATGCTCCAACTAGGCTTTTGAATTCAGTCACTGGCAGGATTGAAAAGGAACAATGTATATCCCCTTGCGTCAAATATTAGGTTTTAGTGTTCTAATTAAGAAGAGCACCGTGGTTTAATATGTAACGCATGCTAATTTTGATTCCATCATCAGGTGCTGTTTTAAGAGTATTAATCTGGGATTATTCATTGTTTAACCTACTTAAGTTAACAACTCAAAATGTTTTTGATTTCTTGAATAATCCAAGCAGTTTGAAGTTTGAACTATCTAAATAGAATATCTACTCGATCGGAAAGATACTGTTCGAGTGTTCTTTTTGATTCACATAGTAGTTCTTAGGAGCATAAGATGTCAATTGTTGAGATCAAGATCCTTTCTCGGTTCATTTTTGGTTGCAATCATAAAATCAACTTTAGACGTGCTCGTGAAGGGAACTTGATTTGCAAGTTAGTGACCCTTTATATTCTACTTTCACCGTCACACTATTCAAACATTGATGCATTTTTCTTACCGCCATTGGAACGATGATCAACACTTACAGCATTTGGTGTGTTTGGTTTCAGAGTAATGATCTTTTTGAAGGAATATCATAATCAAGTATTAACCACATCTTTCCTTTTTAACTTATGAAAGCTAAACTAAAGTCATTTAAAAACCCATCCCCTTGTCAGAATTAAATACATCAACTACAACACATTAACTAAGACTGATATTCTTAGAGCAACATTGTGTTGAATGGTTTGATTCATCTCTCTTGGTTTTCTTTTTTTGCTTGAAAGCTTATTATTTATTTATTTATTTATTTATTATATTCATAAGAACTCTTATATTTTCTAGTATTCATATATGCTAATAATCACACACATCCAGAGCGCTATGGATCGCTACTAACATTGGAGGAGCTCAAAGAATTTGATACACTAAGCGACGATTATGAAATCAATTGGCATCTAAATCATCTACGAAGCTTATTAAATCCAACATCCGAGGACTTGAAGTCAAGGTCTGCAAAGGTTAAGAATCGAAGGCGTGCATTCATGGATAAATTAATGTTCGATGGGAATTTCTTCTCAGAGGATTCAATGAGGGATAGAGAACCCTACTTGCACCATGAGTTTGTTGGGAAGTTTCAAGACCAAAGTGCACGACAAATGTCTAGGCCTGGGGAACGGTGGTCTGAGACCCTGTTGAGAAGGGCCGAGGAAGCAGTTTTGGTGGAGAAGATTAGGCGGGAACAGCAGCGATTGGGTGTCGATGAGCGGGAGTGGGTCGGGAATGAAAGAGAAGAAGAAGACGAGGAGGAGGAGGAGGAGGAGGAGGAGGAGGAGGAGGAGGAAGAAGAAGAAGAAGAAGACGATGATGATGATGATGCGGAAGATGTTAATCATGTCCCGGGTGACAAGGGTGTTTTAGTAAATGAACGTTCTAATGAGGGTAGTAGTTTATCAGCTGATGAGATGCAAGATCGAATGGACCAATTTACACATGTGATGCAACAGAAGTTTCTTGCAGGTGAAGATCATCAGCATTTTAATTACTCGAGTATTGATGATGATGTGACACTGGATGATCACTGGGTGAAAGAAGCTACTTATGATGCTGAAGAAAAGTATTTTGATGATGTTTGAAAGTTAAGGTTATAATCTCTCTTTTTGTGTTATGTATAATACTACTGTAGTTACATTTGCTGGAAAGTTTGTTTATATTCACTTTATCTAATATAAGTGAACGAGCATGAGCAACTTTTTCAATGTTTGTTTGCATTTGTTCACTAAGGTTGGTGTATTATATGCTTTCATTTATCAAGAAAATAAAACATTAATTGAAGGGTTGATGATGATGATTAATAACTATTTAGATATTATTAGTAAAATAAAGTTAATATATGAGCTAGTAATAGATAAGATACATGTATAGACGATGCCTTGTAGCCTGGTGTTATTGATGATTTTTATTTATAAGTGATTAGGGTTTAAATTTTTTTAAGTGAAATGTTGGATAGTATATAAGAGTATAAAAATTGTTAAAAAATTGTTGAACGGAATGAAATCAGAACTTAGTATTTGAGTATTTCTCTAGACATTCTTTTTATAACTGATTTAAACTTAGTATTTGAGTATTTCTCAAGACATTTTTTATAGCTGATTTAATTAAGGGATTATTAAATCGTTTGATGGTGTTATTCATGCTCTAATTTTTGGATATTGATGCTTGGGTTTAAAATCTTAGGGTGGAAAGGGTGGGCACGCCATGAGGCAACGACATGCCTTGGAGCTGCCTGGCATTGCCGCTGCCCCTTTTCACGTTGCATGGCGTGCGTTTTCGGCACTCACTTGCCGTGTCTTCTCTTCAACAAATCCCTTGATCAACAGCTTGTTTCATGTGGCGTGGTGTGGTAACAATGTTGTCACTAAATTTGTGTGTGATGTAGTGTGACATGATAAGATTTAATTGGTGGGTTTGTGGTGTGGTGTGGTGGATGTGGCATTGGTACCCCTCTCCATCCTTAGACTTGTGTTTTTAAGTTTATTTATGTCATTTGTTTGTGTTTTGCATATTAACACAGAGATTAAAACAAACATGGACATAAATAAGTTCACTTCTTAAAGACTATGAACAAGAGATTATGTTAAGTTTTTTATTTGTTAGTTCTTTTATTTGTTTGATTAAAAAACAATGGATTTAACCTTGTCTGTATCTTCTACATTGTTGCATCGTTTAAGGTAATTCGGTAAACGTCCACTAAAACTGTTTTTAGTGTGTAGGAATCATCGAATTACGTAGATTTTTTTATTATTGAAGATTATTTTTATATAAAATGGAATAAAAAAGTGTTACTGTTCTTTTCTGATTATTGAAGATATTTTACGATTTTTGTTGACATCGAGACAATTTGATGAGCCTTTTTCTTTTTAAAATGATAGATGAGGATTCGAATCCAGATTGTGATAGTGGTTGAGATTTTATTTCTATCCTCTTGAATTTCAAAATTTCTATTATAAATTTTATAATTTATAGAGTTGTAGTGGTTGGGATTTTCCTTCTGTCCCTTTGGGATTTTAAATTCCAATTTTATTTATATTTTTAATGAATATATGTTATTCATGTAGTTCATTTAGTGATAGGAGTGAAAGATAACTACACATAACAATCATAATATTATTTTCTAAATTAAACATTTCATTTAAAAAACTTAAGTGCAAGAACTAAATTAGAATTTTTTGTTAAGGGTGGATTGTAAGTGAATCAGTTGTCGTATTATATTTTGAACTCAAGCATTATTTTTAAATTAAAATATCAAACATTATATAAAATATATAAAAACATAAATAATAAATAAACCTAATAATTTTTAAATCATAAGTTAACCTGATTAAAATAACATCTATCATTTGAAGCATACGATACATTTGTTATTAAAAAATAATATATATTAAATGTTAAGTTGAATAATCAAATATAAAATTGAATGTTATACTAAACAATTAAATATTCGTTTCATTATTAGAGTCAAGGTATCAAATAAAATACCAAATAAGTAATATTAATTTAAGATATCATTAAAGTTATGGTTTCTACTTTTACTTTTAAACGTTATGTAAATTTTTAGTTAATTTCTAGAAACAGATCGAAAATATGTAAAAGTCATAACAGAACTAGAGATCCGAAAACTGAAAAATAAATCCACAAACTAATATTTGTAGAGTTAATTACATGTCCTTCTGGTAATGCCATATTGCATTTATTTTTCTAGAGTGAATTACATTCCAAGATCTTCCATTTTAGATTCTAGAGAAAAAAAAAAAAGTTTGATCGTATTTTCTAAAAAAATAGAAATAATTTCCAAGACGAACATAATAGCATATATAAATCATTTCATCAAAATAAAAACATATTCGTAATTTTTGTTAAACTTGTAACAACTTTTTATATTAAAAAACCGCATGTACTAACCACAATTTAGTCTTGTGTATATATATTCTCTCGAGTTTAAGAAAGAAACGATAAAATTAAAAATTTGTAAATAAATAATTACATACTATGAAAAAAGTAACTATGAGGAATAGTGGCTTTTGAGAGTTTTCAATATGGCCACAAAGTTTTTTTTTTTTTTTTTTTTTTTTTCATTTGTGCCCCTGTCTGGCTCTATATAGGCTACTGTGGCCGAGAGGGGGGCGGAATGACGCCAACTGTTGCCGCCACCTCCAGCCGACGACCGCGGCAAGCCTCCCGTCGATGACCGCCGCCTGCTTCTTGCCGGCGATCGCCTGGCTTCCGTCTCTGTCATACGTGGATGGTGGACCTTCGTTGTGTCGGTTCACGACGGCTGATTTCGGGGGCCGCCCGTAGGCCGACCGGAGGTTGAGCGTCGTCTCTGCGAGGCTTTTTCTGGCCTACCAAGCCCTTATGGGGCTCCGATTGGTCGATGACGATGTGCAACTACTCATCTGAGTCGCTGATTTATGTTTCTTGTTCAAAACCTTCGGTGGTTGCCGCATGTTGATGATGATAGGTAAACATCATCTGACACTTTCATTTGAGGTCTCTGATCTTCGACCCCCCGGGTTAGCATTTCCGATTCGTGTTTTTTGTGTTTGGAGCGGGGTGGAAGTCGAGCGCTGTCGGGACGCGGTGGTGGTTCTGCGACGTCGTCCGAGGCTGTCCGGCTGTACGCGGGTAGCAGCGAGGTTGGCCGATGGCAGGATGATCAACGGTCTTGGGCTGGTTGAATGCATAGAGAGAAAGGAGGGGTGCTGGCGTGTCGCCGCCGCAACCGGCCGCCTTTTGGGGCGTAATAAGGCGGTACGCAGCCATAGCCGTTGGCGGTAGACTTCCCCATTATCTGTCTCTCTTCTATGAATTCCTTCTGTTTTTGGGTGTTAATAAGGCGGTACGCAGCCATAGCCGTTGGCATTCCCTCCGCGGACACCGACCTTGGTTGTGACTGTTATTGGGCCGTAATATGGAAGCAATGTCCACTTGGTTTTTTTCTGGGGGTTTTGTTTAACTTGTATGTTGATTTAGCAATGGAGTCGGTTTGCAATCCATTTTGCATTCGGTACCATTGGATAATGCTTGTATTATTCGTATGTCCCAGTCGATGACGACGAGTGCAAGCTCATTCGAGACTTTTGTTGTTGGTTGCTTACTTTATTGTTTAGGCACTATGTGTAGGTTGATATCTCTGTTGTCGTGTGAATATGAATAAGGCGATGAGGAAAAAAAATGTTATGTTTATTGTTCTGGCGTGGCAAACGAGTCTTTGTAGCCACAATGAACACCATCTCGGAGCCTTTAAATCCGTAATTACATATCTTGCTTTTATCACTATTCATTCAGTTTATTAATTTATTATCGTTTTGATTGTTCTGTGGCCGTGATTGGATACTGAAACTGTTGTTGGTTGCACTGGCTTGGTAGACATTTCTGGTCTGCAGCCACAACTAACCATTGGTTCTGAGCCACGTATCACCTTTGATAGTCGGTTAAAAAAGTGATGTGGTTCAGGTTAACAGTTAAATTTAGACGCGCAAAGCGCGTCGCTGTTTAAACACTCATATAGGATTCAACAGTAATAATATTCATAAAATAATAACAACAATACTTAAATAATGATATATATGATTTGTTTATTACGATTTTATTAAATGTTTTAGGGGAAATTTAGATTTTTAAAATTTCTGGCTTTACGTATTGATACGAGTCAGGTATAAAATGTTTCATTGCCTATTTTTACATACGTTGGAGATGATATATGTTTAGACGTTTATTTACGTTTTAACGTAAATTTTGTTCTGAAATGAGTCGGGTCATATATAAACATTTTTATTCAAAGGTATAAATCCGAGTTAGTTTGGAAACAAGTCGGGATGATCCGAATCTATATATTAGCATGTCACATACGACGCAGTTGCACATGTTTTTATGTACGTTTTGAGTTGGACTACATTTCGACATTATTTTGTTTGGAAAAAAGTCGTGTTAGATATAATATGTTTTCGTTCAACGGTGAAAATTTGAATTACTTTACAGTTTGACGTAAATTTAGTACAAAGATAAATCGTGACGATTGTTATTCTATACGTTATCACGCCACGTCGAATACAATCGTAACGTGTTGTATTCACAATTCGATATTTGGGATCATGGTGGAATCACCCGCGCAACGCGCGAGATAGGATAACCTAGTTTATTATATTTATCTAAAGAAGTTTGACAACTTTATGGAAGTGAAGTGAAGAGGATATCTACTCAGCTTTGATGTAGAAGGATGAGAGAAAAAGCCATTCCAATTTGCCTGTCACTTGTCTACTTCCATCATTTTGTTTCAGAAAAAAAACACATTCCAATTTTCACATTCACTTTTTCATTCATTGCATGATAATACATTTTTCACATAATAAAAAAACAAATGTGTTACAAGTTAATATAATAACAAATAAAAGATGATACGTTTGTTAATAGCATACGTAAGTGCATGGCCGATTCTAAAAATTTTAGTACCCTAGATAAAACGAAAAAAAATGCCCCTAGACCCTAACGAATTAAATTATATAAGGTAGTTTGTTAAACGAAAACAAATATTCACCAATAAATATAGCAAAATCATAGTTCTAAATGGCATACCGTAATATCTAACTGATAATGCGTGAAACCATATTTTCATAAACAACTAACAAAATCGGCAGTAGCACAAATATCCTCATATCCTACACGTCGTAGCATTCTACTGTTTCACTTGTGAATGCCTCGATTTCTATTTTTTTAAGTGAGCTGCTCAATTTGAGTTACTTCATTCTATAAAGCAATTAAACAAAATAACAAATAATAATAGATAATGACCTATGAGAATTGATATTTTGTATTTTAAGAAACGAACTTTTAATTAAGTAATAGGATTAATGAAATGAATCCAAAGATATATATTTGACTAAAAACATAATTAGATAAAGTTTTTTTATTGGATTATAGGTTATTACTATTTTTTAGAAAAAAGTTTATATAATATATAATTTTTTTTAAAATTTTTGTGCCCCCTGAGGAGGGGCAAACCCTGAGCGAGTGGGTCCTGGACGGAGGTCCACTTTGCCCCTTCTCAGAGCGGACCTCCGTCCAGGGCCGGCTATGCGTAAGGGTATGTTTTATAGATTAATCTAACCTAATAATTCTTTACATGTGATGCCACATGGCATTCTCACAAGCCATCTCATCTTAGTTTTCCCGCCCAAACTATTTATTTCATTTTAAAAAGTCAAATAACTAATTCTCAATTATTTCTTTTTCTTTCTTGATATTATAAATTCATATCCTTTTTTAATCATTAACTTCTTAAAAAAATTTTTTTTATTAAATAAAAACTAAGTATTTTGATTAAAAAAATACCTTTTTAAAATCAAAATTGTCTAAAACTATGATTTTTTTCTAAAACAGCGAAACCTTTTTAAATTATGAAATATTTTAAAATCTATCTTTTTAAAATATAAAAGTTTTACATAAAAATATTTTTTACAAAACAAGCCCATAGTTTTTAAAGAATGAGATATTGATAAACAAAATGAATTTTTTTCAAAGCAATAACTTTTTAAAACGAAAGTTTTAAGAATATTAAAAGTGTTTTATCAACTAATCAAAGTATCTTTATATTTGATGTTTTACAGTTCCTAACTCTTCGTTAATAAATATTTAGTATTTTTTCTTATTTAACCCATGTAATACACAGGGTTATAACCTAGTATAATAATATAAAATTACTAAAGTGTTCAATTCCTTGGTCTAATGTAGCAATGTACTTCTATAGCGATGACCATTTCATCTCAAGGTCATGTATTTACCTTTTTTAACACGTGACAAACTTTATTCTATTTAATGCATACATAAATACATATTATACATGGCCAATAGTCACGTATCAAAGTTATAAAGGTCGTCTTACATTGTTTTGATGTTTTCTTATATATTTTTGTTTGAATGATAGGTGGAACAAAAGGAGTGACAAAATCCTAGATAAATATGAACTAGATAAGTTATACTTTTGGTAATACGTGAGTTTAAGTCTAGTATTATCATAATTCCTCCATGGAAAGATAGGTTTTGATGCACGCAAATGAAAAGATGATAAATTTTTAAAGGTTACACGTTTAACATACATTTACTCATGTATTAATGGAAATAAAGTTTAATTAAGACATTAGTGTTGCATGTCACATGGCTAAAGTGGTGGTTAAAATGAGGTACCATAACATGTAAATATGAATAGGTTATAAGTTCAAGTCTTACTCTAAGCAAAACGCTCAGAATTGACCCAAGGGTTTTCCTAATAATTGGTTTCCTTCTTAGGGCGTTGGGGATGCAATCTCAGTTAGGATACGAATATGTAAGCCCGGTTAAAATAACATCAATCCTTCAAAGCAAAATCATACATTTGCCGTTCAAAAAAACATGGCTAAAGTGGCAATTTATGTTGATAACTACATGAGTAGAATGGATAATTTCTTATTTTCTAAAAAAACCATTGAAATTCCTGATGATTAATTTTTAGTCATGGATTTGAATAAATTTTTTTACTTTTTATATATATCTATAATAAATTATTAATAATACATCAAATGGCATGATAACAAAATACTATCATTTCTTGAGGTGTGATTTAGTAATAAGTTGGTGTTATGAGGCCCCATATGACCACAACCGAAGACCAAAACCATGTGTTGAGGCCGCATAATCTACCCATGTCTATTTGGCTTCTTCTTCAAAAATACTATATGCCCAAATTAGTGTCCCACAAAACATGGCTTTTTCAATAAGCTCAATATCCATTCAACCAATTAATGAAACAAACCATCTTTATCATCTAAACTTGTATTTCTTAGATATGGATGTTGTTTCAAGTGAAAATTGTGAACTTTGTATATCTCTAAGTTTGGGCATGGGTTATTGGGTTTTCTCCATCATGGGCTAAAGCCGAACCTATAACCGACATTTTGATTTTTAGATTTTCTAAACCGACCTGTTTAGGTTTTAAATGGGTTTGGTTAATTAGGTTATCCACTAGCAGGATGTGGTGGATTCAAACTAATTTTACTTAATAAATCCAAGATAGAATTACATGGATAGGCGGATAAACAGGTAGTCGTTGTGTACTATATTTGGTCCCTAGGTTCGAGAAGCTACGTACACATGTAGTACGTCATCATTGTACTATTGGTTGTAACACTTTGTGTCATTTTCATTGGCTGTCGTTATTTTTTTGTTAATTTTTTTTTCATAAAAATAGGATTAGAGCCCTACTATTAGAACACTAGTTATAAAGTTGTGATTTGTGAACCTTTAGTGTAATTTGAATTTAGTCAATTCATAGTTTCACACACATTTGAGTGATTGTATTTCTTAATTTTGATCATTATTGAACACAAAAATAAGAATTAATCAATGACTTGTAAATCTTCTCAAAAGTTAGTGTAACATACATCATTCTATGTTTGTCATATATATACACACACAACATATTTAGGTTCTCTTATTATTTACATGTTTTAACTAAACCGGAACAAAATCAACCCATCGATTAAGGATAAGCCCGATAAAACCCAAACCAAACAAATAAAACCCGACTATACATATTTATACGATTCAATATTTGGTTCAATATCCAATGACTAAAAACCCGAAGAACCCGATACCTATGCAACCCGAATGACACTCTGATGGATAATAGTACATATACAATTAGGTAAATAAATTGGGATATAAGGAGGGCAGAGGATGGTGCACATGTATGCCACGTGATAAATTTAAAGAAAAAAACATCACACCAAATGGAATATTCTTCTTATGTTTATGGACTTGTTAATCTCAAACGGTCATCACCATATATTGTGGATCTTGACTCTTTAAATATATGTATTTATTTTAATTAAATTAATGAGCTAAAAATCGCTCTTATCACCAACTTGTTATTTGTTTAGAAATGTATCGATTTGGAGCAAATTGTATATAGCTCACAATAGTATGTGGTATTGGTCATTATTCTCGATCACGATATATAAAGAAAAACTAAAAACATATCGGGTTTTTTTGTATAGATTAAAATTTTGAAATTAAGTTGTTAGATGGATGGATCTCTACGTTGACGATTGTCCAGAGACTTATGTTTTCTATATATTCCATTTATAACGAAGTCCGTACTTGTTTGGCTTCCAAAGATTGTTAAATTAATGCATTAGGTTTATAATAGTTTAATTTGGAAGACAGATTTTCCAGTGTGATTGCATCTATGTTTGCAATAATATTTTTAATAGTTTGTCCTTACCTTGGTAATTGTATTGTTTTTCAAAATTATATCACATTTTTTGTTTATAATAAACTAAAAGAAGTTATAATTACTTCAGTATATTTCTTAATGACATTTACTTTTAGAATATTGAGATATTTTAAACAAGATTATCCTTAGAAAAAAATTGATCAGCCTACTCAAAATATGTTGAACTTTTTAGATAAATAGGCATGAAAAATAAAATAAAATTTACGTTAAACTTGATAAAAATTAAAATAGAAAAAATACGTTAAAGTTTATACAAATTGTAATATTGTGCAACACTTGCATCATATATTTATATATTTTTAAAAGTATATTACTCGGTTATTTCCTTGTTGCATTATTGTTTCAATGTTTCTTAGTAACGCCTCTACCTACTCTCGCGATCATTGTTAGCGAAGCATCATTAGATTCTACGTAGTGGGAGCTAAAAGGGGCGCCAAGAGTGATTACGTGGAAAGGATTGTGGCGTCAAAACCACTACTCAATAATGAAAGAGGGCGCCATGGGCAATGAGCGCCAAGGTTTTAACGCCAGTGAAAGTTGTACACAAAACAGAAACACACTTTTCCACCTTGCAACCCCACTTGTATTGAATCGTATTCTTCAACGGGAATAAGGATGCATCATGCAAGCGGTTAATGGTTTTGAACAAGCAAGCAATCTCTGTTCATCAGGGGCAACCCCACTTGTACTGCGCCTTCTTCATCATCATCGTCGTAGTAAATTGACGGTTTAAACCAAAACCCAAAATCAGGCCCCAGCGGCCATATTCTTCTTCGACTTTGTGACGGCCTACCAATTCATTATATACATTTATGGGGCTTCCATGTGATTATTGTTTTTGGGATTTTTGATTCATCTACATATATGTTTGTTTTGGACATCTGATTAATCTAATTCACCAAGACAAATCGATTTAAGTTACCTCGAAGGAAATTAACGATGCATTCTAAAACCAAATTGTACTACTGAATCCTAGACGAACAAGCTCAAGCCATACTTACTAATCGTTGATGGTGATGAAGAATTCAAGATATCTTCTGATTTATCATGCCGCTTAGGTCCCAATCTATACAAATATCAGAGATTCGGAGACGACGACAAATATATTCTTGGCTTATTAATAGTCGCTTATTAATAGTCGGTGATGAAAGGCATTTTGTTTTGCTGTAGACTTTTCATTTTTATTTTTTTTTTTGTAAATTAAGATTAAATTATTTTTACATTATTTTGATAAATATTTTTTAAACACTTGCTAAATAATTTTTTCAAAAATTCTCTTTTGAAAAAAAAAAACTCAAGTTTATTGATTATTAAATAAAAAATGATTAAGTAATACTTACAATTAGTTAAAACCATTACACTTGATTTAAAAATGATTTAAGTAAATTCATTTTTGCTTATATGGCACCCAGGTGGCGTTATAATTTAAAAAGTTAGTTAAACCACTACGCATAGTCTTGGTTGAAGGGCAAAAATATGATTAGATCGAACAAATTTTAATCGTATAGTGGTGTTCTTTTAAGTAAAAACTTTATAACCAAAAAAGTTATAAAGATATTAAATTTTCCAAAGTAATCGAATAAACATATGTGGTGATACATATAATATATTAGGTGGTATGGTTTATATAATATTAGCTGATTTTGGTAGTTTCCTTTCCATATAAAATTTGTAACAACCATCTTGGAACTCAGTAAACTTGGGTCAAATTTCAAATTAAAACAATAACCTTTTTTTTCAAATTAAAAGCAATACTTTCTTTTTCCCAAAAGAGAAAAAATAATAAAATATTCATGCATACTTCTCACATTCAAATTTCTTAAGTAAAAGTACTTTTGGAATTTTCTGATGCCTTTATTCGTATACTTTAAGTTCACTATTATAATTCCCAAGTCAAAAAACTAACGCATGAAATGAATTAACTTTAATTGACAACATACAACGATCACCATACTGTTTTATTAGGAACATGTATTTTATATTTGCAACTTTATCTTGTAATTATTATAGGTGAATACACACACATAATTTATAAATTAATGAATTAAAGTTTTCGCACTTTTATTATCAATATTAATTTATTACAGAATTACAAGTATTGTATTTTAATGAATACAACATGTGGTAGCTTTCAAGATTTTAGTTATAATAGCATCATACCCAAAATTTGCCATCAAATTCTTTTTATTCAAAATTAAATTTATTATTTGTGTTATTCTGATCAAGTTATTATCATTTAAATGTTTTTATTAACATTTAAATCAATGTTGAAATTCAGCATGTGGGTGTATTTAGGTTGCACACTTAATTGTAACCGAGTTAGATGCCATTTAGATGCCTTTGTCGTTCTATATAATCAAATAGAAATAATGTATTAGACTTGCTCTAAGGCCAACTTGGTTCACATTTACGGTTTTTATGTTTGTTTAGCTTTTATTTAACATTTAGGTGAAATCACATTATTTTTATGTGATACATGCATGATTATTATATTGGTTCAGTTGTTTACGACATTTAGGTTCATACTATCGTTTTATATTTTCTTTTCGAATTTATAAAGTTCCAATTGTTAGGAATGATTCATTTTATCATGTAATAGTTTTTTTAGTGCATTGTTCTTGTTCCACTCTCCTCCTCCAATTAAAATCTACTTCACGTTTCAAGTAAAATTTGAGCTCAACACCATTTGAATGATGGACGTACACTTTTGTGTCACTGATAGTGGTTGTATTACTTAATACTTAGTAATTACCAACATAACAAATTTACTCACAAATGTAACATTTGAACCCAACAAAAGTGATTAAAATATAAGATGTATCAAAATAAGATCTTGTTTAGCTTTGAAAAATTGGACGGCATCATCTATTGAATATTAATTATGATCAACTACCTTTGACTTCGCTTATAAAAAAACCAACCACCCTTGACAAAGTTTGTTGATCACAAATCTTAACCTTGAAAATGTCTAAGGTTTAGTTTACATTTGAAAATTGAACCCCGACACACATAAATGCAATTTTAGTGGTGTTTTTGAAATATTAAAAAAAGTCCCCCCTAAAATCAAAAGTTGTATTTCTTTGAAAGAAATTAGAGTGTTTGCATGATAAAACAAAATATGTTTGATTTAATATTTAAACAACAATCAAATTTATAATTGGTTTTTTCTGCAAGATAAAACCTAAATACATGAAATGAAAATCTATTTTTATAACTTTTCCTTTTGTAGTAATTAATACCAAAAAATTACAAGTTATAATTCCACAAAATAAAATTGATTTTAAACAAAATCAAAAAGAAAAAAAAATTAAAATATGATGTTCTCGTTAGGCAATATATAAAAACCGAACATGATCAACAATCTTCGGTTGCAACACAAAGTAAGATATCTAAATCTATCCTTAAAGATAATAAAACCGTTGGTTTAAAACATTTGAACGTTTAATACAAACAAAATTAGATTGATGATTGTCCACATGTGCTCGATCCATGTTTTGATCATCAATTAGACTTGGTTTTATCCATCTTTACACATGACAATTAACCTTTACTTACCACCGGACATAATGTAAACTGTACGTACTAGACGGTCCAATTTTTACACTTTATTGTCTAGCTTTAAACCGAACCCAATTGAAAATCCATATTTTATTTGAGCTCAAGGCCGATTGTCAAACACATGTGTGTTGTTGGCGCGGGTCGAGCTCGGGTCACCGGCTCGACCCTGTTTCTTTCACATCCTAGTAACAAGGTATTTGTAGTTAATACTATGAAAATCAGGGTGTTAACTGAAAAATCAGCGGGCTTGTTCCCAAGATTCAAAATTACAAACTTGACTCCGTCAACTTTTACGTAATGACTTCAAACCCCCTACATTTACATCTTTCTCTATATATAGATCACCCATTTTAGTGCCTTGTGTTTTACCCTCTTTGTCTCTTAATAAAACAACCCTCAAAACCATCAACACATACAGATCGATCGAATTTCTCGACGAACTTCAAACGCACACAGATCAAGACATGATAACGTCTCAAAAACCCCAACTTCAAACCCATTAAGCTGTTGCTGTTGTTGTTCAGTAAATGCGTCAGAAGAAATCAAGCGTTCAATTCGGAGAAGAACAACAGCATTCCGATTCAAAAAACCCCAATTTCAAACTCAAAATCCCACCGAATTACGATGATCAACAGTTCAAGAACAACCCACCAACCACAATGCAAATGGGTCTGTTTTCGAATCACCAGCTCATGAATCACCACAGGAGAACTCATCAGAAGTCTTTAATCTGTTGTTCATCTTCTGAAGCCCTTTTAGCCACCAAATCGGTTGCTTTGAAAGTGTTGAAGCTTAGTTATGTGAAGCTCTTTTGGATTAGAACCCCTTCAAGGGTTATAATCGTTCTCTGTTTGCCTTCAATTTACTTCTTTTCGTTGAATCATCATAAATCTTTGTATCTTTATCTGATCTTCTTGATATCCCTTTGTGTTGTTCTTCTATCTGTTGTTAATCATCCCTCAATTCGGTTATTCGTGGCCCGAAATCTCCCAATTTTGAAGCTCTCAAATGCATCAGAAACACGCACACCAGTTGTTTGGTCAATTGGCTCAAAGAACCGATTAGAGGAAAACACATTTTCAGGGTTCTTGGTGAAGGTTTATAGCAATGGTGATGTTTATGAGGGTGAGTTTTACAAAGGAAAGTGTTCAGGAAGTGGGGTGTATTACTACAACATGAATGGGAGATATGAAGGTGATTGGGTTGACCAAAAGTATGATGGTTATGGTGTTGAAACATGGGCTAAAGGGAGCAGATATAGGGGTCAATATAGGCAAGGGTTAAGGCATGGGTTTGGGGTTTACAGGTTCTATACGGGGGATATGTATGCTGGTGAATGGGTAAAGGGTCAGTGTCATGGGCATGGGGTTCATACTTGTGCAGATGGAAGCAAGTATTTTGGTGAGTTCAAAGGAGGTGTTAAACATGGGCTTGGTCACTACCATTTCAGGTAAATTTTGGGTTTCTTTGATGTGTTTCATACTTCATATTTACATAAAAATGCATTCTTGTTTAGATGTTTATTAAGGGGATGAATGAAATGCTTATTGGAACTGTTTGTGTATTTTGAATAAGCACAATCTGCTGTAGCAAAGCACAATGCAAGTCTTTAACAAACATCATAATCAGATGATCTTTTGCTTTAGTGTTTGGCAATTGTGCTTTTTTTAAAGATTTTTGAAGTGAGATACACAGATCTGTTGTATATAATCCTAAGTAAACATATGATCATGTTTATCTGTTGTATGAAGACACAATAATCGGTAAAGAGGAATTAAGCTGTGATTTTGGGTATTATTCTCTTGGTAAACTGGAAACAACGCCTAATCTTTTCGGTCTAGACCAAATTCATGATCTCTTTTTAGTTTTTATTCACATTTCATTTCAAACAAAGTAACATACCATTTTTCCTGCTAAAATGCAACAAAAATGTTTAATTTGTAATAAGGGAGGAAATTTTGACAGAACTGTCATAGTACTGTGTTAGTTTTTGCATCTATTTATTTGCAGTTTGTTTTAACTACCTTGATGTAACAAGCTTCAGTGTTTATTCTATCATTTTCACTAGCCATTTAACATTTTAAATTTCATAGTCCTTGTGAAAAATACAAAGTAGTGCCTGATCTTCACCATTCAGATTATATTCCTAAAAGGTTATACCTTTTAAATGGTTTTAATATTTATATTGTAATGGTGAACACATTTGTACAAAAGCTTCCAAGTACTATCTTGTTTCTTTTTCCCATTTTCTTCCTCATAATTTGTCCATAAACTATGTCATTATTACACAGTAGAATATTCTGTGACAAAAAACCAACTAAATGTTTAAAAGTGTCTACTTTTAAGATCTGAGTGTGTGAGATTGATTAACTTTTAAGTTTATATTTTTATTTATAACGGAAATATATATGATATTTGATCTTTATGTGATTATATTGTGATGCAGAAATGGTGACATGTATGCGGGTGAGTATTTTGCGGACAGAATGCATGGTTTTGGTGTATACAAGTTTGCAAATGGACATCGATATGAAGGTGGTTGGCATGAAGGAAAGAGACAAGGGTTTGGTTTGTATACTTTTAGAAACGGTGACACACAATCGGGCCACTGGGAAGATGGCGTTCTTAGCAGCAATCCACAGTATCCTGTGTCGGTTTCTCATGCCAAAGTTCTTAAAGCAGTTGAGGTAATTTCATATATTGCATCCCCAAATTGATTTGGCAATCAAATAACCAGAACCAGTTCCACTATACCCGACTACTGCAAACGACATATCATACGCTAATTATAAACGCCATAATCAAATAATTAGTTTCAAAATACAATGCCAAACACCCCCTAAGTTGCATTACTGGTGTCGGTTTTCTCATCATCTTTGATTGTTGTTTTCTCAGGAAGCCAGACGAATAGCTGAGAAAGCAGTGGCTGCAGCCAATGTGGATGAGAAAGTGAATAGAGCGGTGGCGGCTGCTAATAGGGCTGCAAATGCGGCAAGGGTGGCGGCAGTTAAGGCGGTCCAGAGGCGTGTGCGCCACCATGATGATCCTACACTGGTCATTGTCTGAACAATCTGTCAGGAATTTTTGTTTAACCACAAGATAACTGTATTATTAGGCTTATGCACTAAAGTGCTTTGGTTTTATTAGGTTGATGAGAATTAAGGTAACTTGTTTCTCTTCTTGTTTCCTATAAATGCAACTGTAAATATATGTTTAGTGCAGTATAGTAGTTATTGTATGTTTGCATTTGGCTTCTAATGGAGTCTTGTGTTCTTTACTTGTGCAACAAATATTTGATAGTTGCTGATTAATAATTAATCCCCTTGTGGCCCGTGATGGTGGACCCACAAGCCACAATGGATCCTAATACATTATACATGCATGGAAGCATCCCTTTCAAATGAGCAAAAGACACCTGAATTTAGTAATTCTTGAGTTTTGATACAACAAATTCAATGGGCCTATTGTAAAATATGGCCTTCTTCAAAAGAAAAATCGGAATGCTATTTGGAATTATAAAAAAAAAAAGAGAAGAATATCAATGATACATGAATTTACTAGAGGTTTAAGATTTTGTTTGACCTGTTTTGACAAAAAGATCAGTCAAAACAACAAACCAAACCCGTTACAAACATTCCAGGTAGAATATGATGATGAAAACCACCTAAAGAAGAAATGAGATCCTCTAGATTGGTTTAGTAAGCAGTAATGTTTTTAAAACCGGATCAGACAACTAACCAAACGTCTTACTGGTACGCTGATCGGATTAGATTTAATAATCATATGTATATATATGTTATTATATATATAGTTATATATATATAAGTCAATACAAGTATTTTATGTTTATTTTATAGTTATATATAAAACTCAACATAATCTTACGTCCAGCACTCTAATTTATTGTTCAACTCATACGTTAAACCCATTAAAAAAAAAAAAAAAAAAAAAAAAAAACATGACATCCGGTCCAAACCCCAAACTGGTTCCCGGTCCGACTACCGAACCAGTCAGTTGAACCTATAGAAAATGAACTGAGGCTGCTGAATCAGTCGAAGTGGCCGAACCGTTCCGAGCTTCAAAACATTGTTACACAGGACCAACCAAACCGGCCAAAATGATTCCCTCAGTGTACATGACCATGTCACCCGGGCATGTACAAGATGGTGCCCACTTCCATATCTTATTGTGGTAAATTTGAAATCAGGATTCAGTGAGTATTAGCCTAAAATTCTTTTTTTCTAAAAGTAGATATAATGGCGTATCTTTAAAATATCAACAAAAAAATAAAGTTAAAATATTCTTTGAGATATTGCTACGCATTCATTACCAAACTGCAACATTCATTACTAAAACTTTAGACGACCCTTTGCACGGCCCGCACTTAGATTTGTAAAGTGTACAGGTTAATAAAAACTTTGCTACCGCTTCTAGCAGCAACATCGAAAACAGAAATTATCAGTCGACAAGATAAATTAATGTCTGCAACATTTAATATCAAAATATTCCAAATAAAAAATGTTACGTTCAGAGATAATTGCACACTGCTTAAACAAAATTGATGAAACCAACGGTAGTAAGATAAAACTTCAACCCTGATAACTAACTCTCAGTTTGCTCCCTAAGCCTTCGAATTGTGCTCCGGACCGTAACAGCACTAGCGGTACTGTTATACAGACAAAAGAATATCATTAAACAGAACCAAACGTGATCTAAATAACAAATTAAGGGGGAAAAAAGGATTTGAAAAATTACTTCAGTGTGTATGCCCCGCCAGCTTTGACTTTGCCGCAATCTTTGCAGCCCCAAATACCAACAGCTTTCCTCTTCACAGCATACTGTGTGATGGTTCATTTACAGTATACTTAGTTTAGATATATGACAAAATTTTGGCAAGAATCATCCTTTTACTAATTTTTATGTATAGCAGACATGAGATTTACCTTTCCACAGAACTCACAGAAAAACTTGCTGTGTTGGCTGACCTCCATTTTCTTGATCTGCTTTCGCAGACTAGCACCATAACGGGTACCTGAATAAAATAGAAATATTTCGAGAATGTAAAAACAAAGAAACATAAACAAGAATTGCACACACACCAAAAAAAAAAAAAAAAAAAAAAACTCTACATGTGTATAAGATGGCACATTGATAAAGATGCATAATTGTAGGCACAAAACAAAAGAAATAATCTTGAAACAATTTTTTGTTTGTTTTACTATTATGTGCCTATAAAAAGTTAAATTAAATCATCTTAAACACTTTGCAGACTCATTTGAAAGTAAGAAAAAAGACACGCACCATACTTTCCAACAATCCCAGCCTTCTTTGTCCTCTTTGTCTACATAACAAGTTAACAAGAAGATAAGCAACCTTTGTTTGGTATAAAGAAGACGCATTAAGAGTGATTAATAAATTGATAAAGTAATTTATCTGAAACTCTAAACAAGAAAAGTTGAACAGGTTCAGGGTGTCACATTCTGGCATTCTGCCTATCATGCATTCATGCCTCTAATAAAAATGAAATATTAAGCAAATAAAAAAACATTTACCCTCTTTAATATGCATATAATAGAATGTCATGTGATATATTTCAAATCCATAAACACCGAAAATAATTCCCCAATTACATAAAAAGAGTTGTAAGTGTAATTTAAACACCAAAGGTACCAGATTATGAATCAAAATTCAAGATCACAAATATGAATCAAAGTCCAGATCAAGGTTCTCAATCAAAGTCAAGGTGAAAGCTATGGATCAAACTCAAAATCACCGTTATGAATCGAAGGGAATAGATGCTCCTACCTGCAGTACTTCATACAAAGTCTAAGCCTATAAAGTGGTTAATTCTTATATATTATAGATCCAAAACTTCTACAATCTTAACAGTTGTACAAAACTTATACACTCTTAACATCTAATGCAAAAAACCAGATATTAAACCAGCAACTTTTAAATCTAAAAAACTACCGACGACTATCAGTTCTTTTCAGCAAACATAATGTAGCATCAAGTACTAACTGTAACAAAAATAACGACCTTATAGGGTAGTAACTGTATCAACCAAAACAATAATCACGAAAAGTTAAGATCGTTGATTTTAAAACACATCAACATTGATGAGATTATATTAACGTTCCGAAACCCTAACATCATATTAAACAAGCTACATGCTTGTAAATTCGACAGAATAATAATAATAATAATAATAATAATAATATTGGTGAGAGATTTTACCATTTCGCCGGATTGGAAGATGAGAGATTGAGAGCACACAAGTTTCAGAGAAATACAGCACGGCGCTTTGAAGACGAACTGAAACCCTAATTTCTTCACTATATGCAATTTAAAGCAAAAGAAATTGGGCTCGGGTTCTCAAATGGGTTTTCTTTTACACTCTTAACTCCTGCACTCTTGGGCCGAAAGAAGCCCTATACCCTTACAGATTTGATCCATTTATTATATCTATAATTCTATATTACTTAACACGAAGAAAATGGGCCAAAAGAACAAAACACCACTTATGATGTGTTTTCGAGTTTAATTAAAAAGAGAATAGAAATAAAATATATATTTTTTATTTCTTTCGTTTCTCATTGCTTCTTTCCTTTTCATTCTAATATGGAAGAATTGATTTTAGCATTTATTTTTTTTTCACTTTCCCTTTATCCCTCGTTAAGTAAACTTGAGAATACAACTTTAGTATTTTCCTTTTGTTTCCTTTCATTAAAAAAAAACTTTAAAACACAACTATTTTTTTCTTTCATTCCACTTCCCTTATTTTATATCCTTAAATTAACTCGGTAACATAGCGTTAGGCAGAGGGAATGGAATTAGGATGGAGTTTATGATGGTTAAGGTGGTCATAATGTGACTTGGCGGTACCCGCAGGCATAGCGCCCCACTCGTGTGATACGATATCCGTAATTGAGGTGTGTGTTGATTGGTTAAGAAGAGAAAGAATAAACAAAGGAGACGTGGGAAGGAGAATGTTAGTACGGGGAAACACCACCCCACCTTTGGGACAAGCGGAATGACAACCTCCATCCCTGCAAGCGTTAGTTTTCATAAGATAATGTTAGATTATCAATTTGTCGATGGTCGGTTGATCACACGTTGAATAAAGGATCTAACAAGTTTTATTGACTAAACTACACCTTTAATCATTTAATTGTATATAAATAATTACGTATTTCGTCGTGTTTATTTTTTTATGAATGGCCTTTTATTTTCACCTGTTAACTCAAGTCATATTCGGGACACAAGTAATTTTTAACTATTCAACACTCTTATAAACTTTTCATGTAATTTAGTATAATAAATAATAATAAAAAAATTAAATCCCCGCCCTTAATTCCTCACCCCGTTCCATCTCTTCATTAATATATACCTAATATATAAAAATAACCACCCACCAATGGCACTCTCTCCTCAATCATGATTCACATCCTTACTTCTCGGGAGAACATCAGGTTACGGTAGCCTGATGATATAAATAAGGTTAAAATAAGAGGTTGGGTTGTTGAATTTTATGTGCTTTTTTATTAATTGTACTAGCACCACTAGTTTTATCACTACTTACCCTCGAGGGGGATTTTAACCCACGCCGGACTACCTATTAAACTATAAAAGAGGTCGCTCAATTGATAAGCTACCAAAGTAAGGCTTGACACGAAAAATCTAAATTGACACACTTTTTTCATTATTAGTTGTAATTAGGCAACCAGTTGAATCATACGGATCTCTTTCCTAAAATATGCTATTTATTTACACTTTTGTGTCAGGCTTTCGAGCAGAATCTTCGTACCTTTCTATTAGTAGTGAATGACATGTTTGACAATAATGCTAAATCTAGACATTTGAGGTGTAACACGATGCCTTAGGCGTGTGAGGGTAGCTTGTTCAGTTGCAGACATCTATAAATCGATACAATAGAAGGGTCAATCAATAATAGATAGGAATGAGCAATCTACTCAATTGACTAACTAACGTTTGAAGAGATATTTATTCAGAATTCATTCGTCTAAAAAATAAAGGTACCAAACCATACCAATTATGTTCCAATTATCTCTAGCAGAGAAAGTTCAAAAATTGTTTGTGCGTGAAGAGGAAGAACAAATTTTTGGAATTTTTAGAAGATTCTATGACCTACTATTGTTTTAGTAAAATAAGTTGGTTAAGTAAAACTAAAAGGGGCTTAGGGCATATCACCAAAGAAAAAATTCTGAGGAAGGAGGTGAAGCTAAGGTTAAAAAAGCCTTCTACCGTTGTTGCTAGTTCTTCCGTTTTTGGTTTCTTGTATTGATAACTTAGTGCTACTATTAAACCTTTCGAACTTCTTGTTATGATATATTAGTGTTTGCACTTTATGTGTCAAAAAAAGTTCTTCTAATTAGCCTTTTTAGTATATTCAACATCTTTTTACACTTAACAAATAATATAATGTTCTCATCTCATACTCTTCAAACTCTACTCCTAGTAGAATCTTACGACGTACGTTTATTGGTTGATTTCTTTAGGTATTTACAGGAGGATATCGCAGGAAAAAGTTTGTTCTAGTTAGACCATGACTTTTATTAGATACAAAAATGTAGGACCGCCAATGTTTGTTTTTTTATCCAACCTTGCGTGTTTTAGTAAATATTATTTCCTAGCATACGTAGTCGAGCTGTCTAGATGATTAATAAGATACTCGGGTTCGAGTAATAAAGTGGCAATGAAACTTCATATAGTGAGATAAATTGCACGTATCTAAGTGCTAAGTGAACTCGTTGGCCGGTGAAGAGTTTTCGAAACTAAACATCTAAACAATATTATGTTATTATTATTTTTAGAATATTATTTATTTATAAAATTTGAGAAAGATAAAATTGTGTTTAGGAATAAATGATTTTTGGGGCAATCCATAAGAAAATAATAATGATTAGATATTTGTTTAAAGAGAAATTAAATGAAACAACGTGAGGAAGACTTGAGGTAGACTTTAGGAAGACCTAGACTTATATTTTCATTTTCAGTTGTTTTGTTCACATTGCATGACTCGTTATTGTATTTTACACGAATTAACCCTACTGCTTTGAGTCTACGTGGTTTACATTATGCAATATGCACTTTATCAAATACTAGAGTTTTGAAGAAGCTAAGAATAAGCATATCAAAGACAATATCAACTCAATATAACAGTGCCACGGTGGTATAAGAATTTTTCAACCGTGTGAGCGTGATATTTTTTATATTCATTTTACGTTGATTCTGATAATTTAGAGGTCAAACTATAACAAAATGATGATAAATAAATGTATTTTAGTCGGTTGGATTGGTCGAGCTGCCTTTATTTTCGCTCATGATTCATTCTAAGTTGATAACACTATTATCATATGTAACACAATCAATTTAGTTTTTGCTCTAGGCATATGTTTATTTTACATCTTTGATTAATGTAAACTGGAAATAACATCGCGTGTTGCTACGAGATTTTGCTTTAATGACTAATTTACATATTATTATTAAGTAGAACTCGGTTTAAAATGAAATTTATATTGAAACGTAGATAACACTAATTACGTCCTAACAATATCTTAATGTTAAAAATTATAAAAAAAAACAAAATATTTGTAAAAAGATTATACAGATTGAAAAATAAAAAAAACAAAGCTTGCATGTTATATTGTTAGTTTGAAAGAAATTTATATTGAAACATAGATAACAATAACATGTCGTAACGATATATATTCATTTTAAAAGTTGATAAGAACAAAAAAATTATTTGAAAGATTATAAAGATTAAAATTTAATAAAAAAACAGAGCTTTCATATTGTTATTGTCGTTTTTAAAAGTATGTTAGTATTCTACTTATATATATTTTTAGATTATATTATGTGTGTATAGGGTGTGTGAGGTGGTATTGAAGTCGTGAACTTTTCTCTAAAATCTGAATAACTTTCCACTCAACCAAAATATCAGCACTGTTTACACTTCAGCATCGTTTCTATTTATCAACTAATAAAATAATAATTAATCTATCATACAAACCTACATAAGTTTTATTTTCATTATATATATAGTGTAATTTTTATGCGAAGCTACGAAATTATCAGAGCATGACACGTGTTTTTTAGTGGAGGGGAAGTTTCGTTTGCGTCACAATTACGCACATAAGGTGCATAATTACACGAGTTATATTCATAATTACGCAAGTTATATTCATAATTAAGCAAGTTATATATATTATTAGGCAAGTGTATATATAATTACGCAAAGTAAAATTACTCACATTATAAAAAATAATTAGCAAGTTGTATTTATAATTACGCAAGTTATATGATAATTACGCAGTTATGTTTATAATTATGCAGATAATAATCACACAAGTTATACATACAGCACATAGACATTTTTAAAAAAATATCATTTTTTTAAAAGTATAGCAATGCTATACTCATATTAAAGAGGATAAAATTCTTGATTTTATGGTATATTTAAAAAAAAATAATACCGTATAAAAAGTTATATGCATTTAAAAAAACAAGGGGAAGTTGAAAAAAGTTAATAATTATAGGCTATTTCAAAATCTATCAATCCAGCCACATTTCTTGCGCGGTTATTTTATCTTAATTTGAATCGTTCATCTCTTAGATAATTGTTATCATCACTTCGTACTCTTCGCACGAATTTATCACTTAGTATCGTAAACTTATTATACATACCTATATATAAAAAAAAGAATCTTGGATATATGTAAGTTTAAGATTTTTCAGTTTGATCACAAAAGTTTTTTTTCATTACATGATAGTCCAAGAGTAGATTATTTAAACTTTTATATAGAAAATGCAACTTGAATGCTACAATGTATTTTTTGTTTGTGGTTTTTAATTGCAAGATTTTAATAACATGGTATTTGCTCCCTTAATTCTACTATAAAATTTTGGTTTTACAAAATGCACGGTTATTTTTATTTTTTATTTTTTGTCAATGCTCCAATATAATTTTTTTCAAAACAAATTGTATTCAAAATCGAGTGTTTTTTCGTGTCGTAGGTTACACTAAGTGTGGTTGTACTTAAAAACGAGTGTTCATTATTTGTATGTTGGTATTTTGGTCATTTCCAAAAAAATAATAGAAAAATTAACATTATACAATTCAATGACAAACCATGTTATGTTTATACACAATTTAAGATTTAAGATTCAATATTGTCCTTCTAGTTTTTAATATGGGTGGTGCTATACATTCCCCCTTTTAAACTATTTTTACTTGTTATACCCCTCCCTTTAATTTTTTAAAATAGTTAACTTTTAATTATAGTTTTTTTATTTACGATATCAACCTTTAAATATGTTAAACTAAAAAATTTTAAGTTTTATTTATTTGTTTATTATTTCTTTTACTCTTTATTATTTTTTGTTTTTTTATTATTTTTAATTGTAGTAATTATGAATGTTCAAAAAAGCCAAACATTGATAATAACTTAAAACTGAACCGTATGTGTCACTGAAAAAATCGAATAAAATTGTGAAGTCGGTTTTTGTTTCTGTTAACAATTACACAAAATTTTACTTATTCGGTTCAGTTATCCGTATAAATCAAATAATAAATGGGTTTAATAGGTTAAATTGGATAACCAAACCAAATAAATCGGTTTAAACATTTTAGTTTGTTGAATTCGGTTTGTTTATGACTATTTCTAATTTTAAAATATATTTTTAACTTTTTTATTGAAAGTTTTTTTCTAACTTTAGAAATGTTTATATTTATTTTTATAATTATATCTTATTATTTTTAAATATGTTTATATATCATTATATAAAAAGTGTTTTTGGAACTCTTTTAAGGGGAAAAAAACTTATTTTTAAATTTAAAAAAAAATTCTGGATAAAATATGACAAGTTTTGAAATGTGTTTTTAAGGAAGGAAGTATGACAAGCAATAAAAAAAGGTATGTATAATCTAACCCTTTAATATTTGGATACAAAACGTTATTTTAAGATACTACAACGACTCCCTGTTTGCTTGCCTCTTTTTAAAAACATCATAAAGGCCTATAGTCTCAACTTTGATAATATAATACTTTAAAAGTAGAAATTCACTTATTTTATTAAATTAAGGGGGGAAGAAAAATATAGGTCGTGGCTGGTGGCGGTGGTCTGCAACTGGTGACGTACACGATGGATATGCCTCACATAATGTATATCTATCTCTATGACTCTATGTGACCTATTTTAAGAATTAGTCATATCTCTTGATTACTAATAAATTTATTTGCATTTTTTAAATTACATATAATTTTTTTAATAAATGAAAAAAACAGATTTTTTATTAATATTATGTCTAAAATAATAAATTTCTCTAAAACATCAAACTTTAAAAAACAAAATATTTTAAAATTGGTATTTAAAGAAAAATTATAAATAAAAAATAATTAAATTTGGGAGTTATAATAAGAGAACTTTTAAAAAAGATATATTTTTAAATGGTTTCTTTTGAAACAACGTTTAATTTTTTTTATGAAAAAACAAAAAAGTTTAAAAAATATTATCACTGTTTTATTACTTATGGTTTTTAGTCATATATAATTTTAATCATATCTTATTTTAGAATATCATTTAATAATTAATAAGTTTTTATTATATTTAATATTATAATTATTCAGCCTGTATAATACATGGGTTTACTAAAGCTAGGTTTTTTTAATAAAACTATTTAAAATCATAGACTAATTTATTATGTGAAAAGCCAAGTCAAAAGAAACAACATGCATTAGTTTGGGAATCCATAACATGTAATTTGCTCAACCAAAATGTTTGTATTCAGAATGTATTAAGGTTTGTTAATCATGCTTTAAAATAATAAAAGTTTAAATCTTATGAGCATATGAGATAAATATAAAAATAATTTAGTGTGTGAGTTCGTTGTTAAAAATAAATTTAACAATCAAACCTATGATTTATATACTAAGAGGGGTATCTCCATGTCTATTTGAAGAATAACATCCCTCTCAAATATATTATACAAATAACTAATATGTAAAACAACAAGAAGGGTATCTCCATATCTATTTGAAGAATAACATCCCTCTCAAAGATATTATAGAGATGACTAATATGTAAAACAACAAGAATTGTATAAAGAACAAGTACGTATTAAAATGGGAGTGGAAAAAAAAACTTAAAAAACATTTATGTATAATAATTAAAACAAAAATGTATATATAGTTCTTATAATTATCTATAAAACTAATGGTCTATCAAAGGATTGCATTTATAACTACATAACATATGTGTAATAACAGTCTACAACGTGCAATATATATAATTGCATAACATTATATTGCATTATATAATAAAACATACTCGTATATATAATTATGCACAATATGACAATACTATGATTTCTAAATATAACAACACTATAATTAAATTAAAGAGAATAACAATACTTAATTTTATAGTATGTATTCTTGTTGAAAAACATGAATTATATACGAGAGTTCCAACTAAGAAAGCGATAAAACTATATAAAAAGCTAGAAAATGATTTTTGCTTGTTTGTTAATTATGAAATTACCAATTACTAATCTTAGAACTTGATTTGTTGCGATAAATGATCAAAGTTCACTTCACACATTTCTCGTGTAAAATTCACTTCTTATTTGGTCCAACACATAAATTTGACAATGGAAGGCTTACTTTTTAAGGGTGTGAGAGTTCACACAACTTTTTCATATTGCCACGTTAGTTTTACAACAAGTTATTTATTTTTTTTAGTTTTCATTTATTTTGTATGGAGTCGTCCCATTTTTTTTTTTACAGTTTTCTCATTTGATCAACACAAATCCGGTTTTTCCATAGCTCCCCCGTTTTTGTACGCGTCAAAACTTTTTTTTCACCGGGTTCGGGGGTGGTGTTTTTTCAACCGGGCCCGATTTTCCCCCTCCTAGACATCTTATACAAGGTATGCATAAATGTTTGAACAGTGGGGGTTAGTTTTGGATGCATTTAAAGTTTGAAGTTCCCCTTGAATTTAATAGTTGCATAGTCAATTTGTCTTTCTTTTTGAGGGTTTTCTTGTCAAACATATTCACTGCTGTTTCCATCATAAACACCTTCTCTGTTATTCACACACACAATTCCATCATCATCATCTTCTTCTTCTTCTTCTTCTTCAACCTCCCACCTCTATATGCATTAGTTCCCCCAATTTTCATCCCCACTTCACCAATTAGGGTTCTTCAACGATGAATTGCTTCAATATCTTCACCTCAAAAGCCAAAAGAAGAGGGAAATCTTCACCGGAGCTCGGAGAACAAAACCCATCAACAAAACCACCCACACGATTAGTCAAATCAACTGGGTCAATCTCATCGCCCCGATCCATACCCGAATTGTACAGAGAAAAAGGGCATAATTTGAGAAAGTTTTCGTTTTCGGAGCTCCGAATTGCTACTAATAATTTCAACAGGATGTTCAAGATCGGAGAAGGTGGGTTTGGGAGCGTTTATAAAGGCTCGATTAAACCCCCTGATGGTCATGGTGATCCTCTTGTGGTTGCCATCAAGAAGCTTAATCGAAATAGTATGCAGGTAGTATTCTACACCAGATTATCTTCTAATTCTGTTAATTTTATGTGATAATTTAGGTTAAATTTAAAGCACATTTGACACCATGAATTTGGGAGTTAGAGTTCACATTGGACTTATTCATATGAATTGCTCAAATATTTGTTTTTTTATTGAAGCATTTAACGCGTATTACATGAGATTGTAGAGATGAGCAGGGGCCTTATATATTAGATAGCGGAACGAATGTTAACTATTTTTTTATTAAGATAACCGTGTTAATTTTATTATAATCAACAAAAATCATTATTTTTTGTTGGAATAACATCATTACACATATATAACGTTACGTTTTTTATGTATATGTATAAATTTATAAGTGTAAAAAAGATATGACAAGTGTAAGAACACCTGACAAATATTTAGAGGTGCACTCATAACTTTTTTACATTTGGGAATTTATATATATACATAAGATAACATAATATCGTATATGTATAATGATGTTATTCCAATAAAAAAATATAATGATTTTGCATGATCTGAATGAAATTAGCATGATTATCGCAATAAAGGTTAGTTAAAATTCGTTCGCTTCCCTACTGTATTGATTTAAATGTTAATCTTCTGATCTTGAAGATTTGTTTATTTAAGCATTTAATGCGTATTACATGAAATTATGCTCAAAGAATCATATTGGTTTGTTTTTTTTGAAGCACTTTTTTTTCTTTTTCTTTTTTTCTCACTCTCCACTTTTATGCGCATCCCACTTGTCTTATTCACAAACTTTACAAACAATTACAAGCATATTTAATATAGACTAAATTACAAATTATAACCTTTATATTTTACATATATTATGGAATGAGACTTTTCGTAAAATCAATTTCACTTAATGATCTTTATTTAGAAACTTGATATGATTTTTATCCTTTGAGGTGATACTCATCCATTTAAGAGGTTAATTTACTACGCAGATTGTGCTCGATAAGCAAAATGTCTTTTTACCCTAAACTAGTTAAATTTTCATAAAACATCAATATTTTTTGTAAAACAGAACACCATTAACCTCGACACAGTGAGAGGGGATTTCACCAATATCAGACGTAAGAATAACTAATTGTTTGAGGAGAAATATTTTAGGTCTAGGTAAGATAGACGTTCAAACATTTTCTTCTAAATATTTAAGTATTAATGTTGACGTTTGGGAAAACTTAACTATTCAAATGATTAACAACCTCCAACAGCCCCACTAGTTCCGCTCATTGATACAGCAGAAAAGTTGAAGAACGAACAAAGGAGACATGAAACACCATATAGTGTATTGCGTAATTGTTGATCCATAAAGCTACTTAACATAGAATCTCATAACTGGAATGCCAGTGAAGCTCGTTTACTAAAACTCTACGGTTTTTAGAATCACTTATATACATATATATACGGTAACTTATTTTGATGAAAATAATAATGATTAAAGATTTGAATCGGTAACTCTTCATGCAACTTGGATTATATTGATACAAGAATTGATTGTAAACAAGTTCGTCGAGAGGTTATTATGAAATGCTTTCACAATAACATTTATTTGTAAAAAACATAAAGGTTAAAATTTGTAATTTAGTCTAGAATATATTAGTTATGATTATAGAAAATATATTAGTTATGATTTATTACGTAGATAAGAGTTATTGTAATTAGAAGTTATGATTATATTTGGTGTACTTTGTAATAATCTTCTTCCTAGTAATATAAATAGTTGATCAATAATACATAGTATTTCACGCCTCAAGGGGTTTTTATTTTTCTATAATGGGTCGGGTTGAAATCCATTTGAGTCGTGAACAATTTCATGCCACACTCTAACAATGTTGGTTTCATTTGATCTTGATTCATAAAAGCATGATCTAAGTGCTATAAGATACTGATTTCACCTCCTCTTTTGTGCTTATGGTTTTACTATTTAGGGGCATAAAGAATGGTTAGCAGAAGTTCAGTTTCTTGGTGTTGTGGATCACCCAAATCTTGTAAAGCTTTTGGGATACTGCTCAGCAGACGGAGAACGGGGCATACAAAGACTATTGGTCTACGAGTACATGCCAAACAAGAGCTTAGAAGCTCATCTTTTTGGTCGAGCATTGCCACCGCTTCCTTGGATCACAAGGCTAAAAATCCTGCTTAGTGCAGCCGAAGGTCTCACTTATCTTCACGAGGGCTTGGAAATCCAGGTATATCATGTTGCATACGAATCACTCACATGGTTGTAAGTTGTAACGATCAATAAAACAAAAGACGATATATGCATGTTTAACATTTTGTTTATGTTTTTTAAAAGGTGATTTTTCGTGACTTCAAGTCTTCAAATGTGTTGTTGGATGAGAATTTCAACGCGAAGCTTTCAGATTTTGGTCTTGCTAGAGAAGGACCTCAAGGGGACCGGTCTCATGTATCTACAATGGTTAGTTTTGATTAATTCCGTATATAATGAACCAACGTACATGAGTATATATAGAGATAGTGTATTCTAACCATAATGTTTAACCTTAACGGGCTTAACCCTATTTACATACATATTTCATACAATGTGTGATCAAAGCTGATTGTACTTGCATAAGATGCATCAGGCACATGGTAATATGCATACAAGTAGAATCCACTTTAAACTTGCATGCTAACTTGATGTCGTTTCTAGCCCGTTGGGACGTATGGATATGCAGCTCCAGAATACGTAGAAACGGGCCATCTTAAATCAAACAGCGACTTATGGAGCTTTGGAGTCGTATTGTACGAGATCTTATCGGGAAGAAGGGCGATAGATAGAAACTTACCACCCTCTGAACAAAAACTTATCGAATGGGTAAAACAGTACCCCGCTGATAGCAAGAGGTTTAGGCTGATAATGGACCCTCGTTTAAACAACCAATACCCGCTCAACACCGCCCGTAAAGTTGCTAAACTGGCTGATAGCTGTTTGAGAAAGAACCCACAAGAACGACCGCCTATGAGTAGGATTGTCGATGTCTTACAAGAGGCGATTCGAGAGTCGGAAACCGGTAGTACATCAGAAATTACGAGTCCATTACCGGAGCCCTCTACGCGGAGAGCGGTTCGTGTGTCTTAGGTAAGACATAGTCCTAAGAAAGTACAAGTTGTGTTACATGTTTTGGGGGTGATTAATAGTGTTTGTTTTATTGTGCACAGGGTTAAAGGATTGGAGTGAGGTTAGCTTTCTTTGGCCATGCGAGACGTAAATTAAGTCGATTTTTATTTGTTTTTTTAGAAGGTTATTCGTGTATGAATTATAATTAAGGTTTAAATATCGTGGAGATTTATCATGTTGCATTTGTGTACAGGATACTGAATAAAATATATAGCTAGAAAATGTCTTAATTTTTTCCACAGTAAATAATTTGTCAAAGTTGGGCTTAGTTGAAAATATTATCTTTGAATCATACTTCTTTTAAAAGGTAGTTATATATTTGATATATGACATTGAATGTTGAAAATTTACAACTGATAGTGCGACAATTAGTTTAAACAACAAAAGAAAACATATGAGAGATTCATGATTACGTTGAACAGAATCAAACAAAGTGAAAATATAAATGGATTTAAAAGTCGAAGCTGGAGCTTTCTGATAAAAGGAGTGGGATAAAGAGGCTATCTCACGACATACGTCACATACTTAATTTTTAAAATTGCTTTTTATAATCTTATCATTTAACATTATTGCTATAATCAAATTATTGATGATTTTACCTTAAGTTATTAAAATAACTAAAGTAAAGTACGTAAGATGACTAAAAATAAAGAGACAATGGGTTTAAGTCTTATTTTGATTATGAGCCAATCAAATTATTTATAATTTACCTTTAAATAGTTAAAAAAAAACTAAAGTAAAATACATAAGACAATTAAAATAAAAAGATCTTGGCTTCAGTCTTATTTTGAGTACGAGCCAAAGGTTTTCTTTTGAAAGCGTTGGGTATGCATCCGGCTTAGAAACATATAAATAGACCCGATTAAAATAACATTTATCATTCGAAGCAAGTTTATGCATGTGACAAAAATAAAAAAAATAATAAAAGCATAAGGAAACTAGAAGTATAAAGTATTATTTATTTTGAAAAGAGCGAAGGCTTTGCCCTCCTTATTCGAACCAATAGAGAATCTGTATGCGCAAAACATGGTGAAGAGCTGATCCAAACAGTAGCAACCGCCGGACTTTTATCCGCCGTGACCTACTGATCCAAAGAGACTTCTCGGAAGGAATTATCAATTATGTGATCTAATAGCAGATCTTCGCCGTCGAAATCCGGTAAAATTTTCAGATTTCAATAGCAAAATTGCATATTTCCCCAAATCAGAAACATTCTAGGTACGCATACAAAACTGTGTTTTGAGGAAATGCAATTGTCCCATTCCTATCCATCATTAGTTAAAACTAGACGAAACCAGGTGCATATTCCGGTGATGGATTAGTATTCGAATGCTTGATTGATTAATATTATTTGTTGCTATCTACTTTTATTGTTTCAAGACAATTTTAGTAACAATTTATTCAGGTGTGCTTTGGGTTGATGGCAGCTTTCAAGTAGGTTGAATTCTTCAAATGACTAACATCTTGTGAGAAATCATGGCTGGATTCTGCTACCAAGCTACTCATAGGGCATCTTTTTATTTATTTGTGAACTCATCTCCCTAATAGTGGATCTTTAAGGGGCAAGTGGCTTTGAAAATTATATCATATGCAACTTGAAACGGATCATAAGTTGTTTTGAACTAACCTTGTTGTTTCTGCAAGCTATTTGAGGGCAATATTAGCCTAAATTCTTACAGAAGTTGGTCTGTGTGGAGGTAATTCAGTTCTTGAATTCTGTTCTGTCAAACTTCATATGTATGTGTTGCATGTAGTTGTTCTTGGTGTTTCAATATGTGTTTTCATCATAAATATTATATTTTTGATCTGTTTTGCTTGGTTCCATTTTGGGCTTCTTTGTTTGCAGTGCTTGTTAACCATATCTGCATTACCTGAAAGGTTGTACTAGTTGCATACAACTGACACTCTGAGATTATCAGGATGCACATAAACTTATAACTATAACAATTAAGGATATAACCATTAAAGAGAAAGAAAATTTAAAAAAAAAAAGTTAAAAAGGGTTAAACTGCTATAAAGGGTAACCACATCTATCATGTAAAAATAATTTCATGGGATGAATAAAGCCAGGAGATTAGAGAATCATTGTTGCAACTTCAGCTACATTGGTTTCTTCAGCCCTACATGATGTAACAGTGACAACTTCAGCAGATAAGTAATTGCAGATAAAAAAAGTTCCTAAAGAAAGATAATCTTAAAGTTCCTAAAGAGATAATCTTGTAAATTTTTGTGACATCTTGCAATGAATATCAGTCTTGAAATGCTTATGGTCCCTTTCGATCAGTTTCCTTAACCAGATGCATAGCATATGTCTATGTTAATGCATTTTTTACTTGATTTTTCTATGGGATGTTATGATGATTGATGATGGTACTAAATACAAATATCATCATGAGAGTTGAAGCAGTTAAGCAAGTTGAAAGCAAAGAAAACACTCACATAAAGATTATCAAATGCAAAGTAAACATATTAAATGACTAAAGGATAAAAAGCCAAATAATAAATATGCTATATATTGCATGATAACAAACAAGCACTTACGGCTTTGGTAAGTTGGAAGGCTGTTCACTTTGCCTAAAAGAGCTAGAATGATTTCGGGTAAGCTGGATTGTGTTCTCAGGTAAACCTGCACTTGACTGCACATAAGATTTTGCAAACAAAATGAAAGCATTAAAACTCCAAAAAGATGATAATAAGAACAAATAATGATGCAATCAGATGTTAAAGGCATGAATTACCATTTGTTCATCGGAGTTTTTCAGCTTATTAGGTTGAAGATTCTGAGGCTCTGCTTGTTTCTTTTTTTCACGTAAAAGCATGATTACACATTTGCATGTGAAAAACATCAAAGTTACAGCCAATGAAGAGACTAAAATGGTTTCAATCACAATCAGTGATCCAAGAGCTGCACATCATTTTATAACCATTTAAACATTCATGTATGACAAATTATAATAATAAGAGTTGGAAGCTAAATAAAATCAACTTACAATGAGCTACCAATGAATTCATGGGTGATCTTGTTATTAAGTTTACAGTAGCCTCAGAAATAAGAGGCACTGACATCATCTCTGAACAATCTGGATAACACCCGAACCACCCCATATCATTAACCCTCAATTTAAGGACTCCATCATGTTTGTCACCCTATATATGTGTGTCACAAGGGAAATTTATCTTCATAGCTCATACATTGATATTTAAGTACTAAAAACATTTAATATAAGACACTCACATAATAAACCAGTTGATGGAGTAGAGTGTTGCACTCATTAATTGTTCCCCGAAATCTAATCCCTTTTACTTTATTCACAGTAAAACGTTTTGAGATTTCAACAAATGTTTGAAGGGGTTGCCACTGTTTGCTTCTTTTTAACTTTAATTCAGTTGAGCTTATAAGCTGAGCTGGCAGCTTGGCTGAGAATGTCCCAGAACTTACTTCCACGGAAAACATGACCCGGAAGGAAGTCTCCTTCCCTGCAACTTCAACTGGCATAAATTAGATATCCCTATAATATATTGGAAAATTACTTTATCTTATGAAGTGACAAATTAAGTAGCATCATAAAGTTTCATTATTATGATTCTTTTCATTTGAAAATTCCAAATTTATCAGATCAAATTATTTTTAGGGATGGTGTATATCTCAGGCCACCCAAGTATTCAAGTTTTCTTATTGAGGTCACTAGTATATTGTAATTACTTTATATGCTGCTTAGATACATATTTGATATTTGGTTTCGTTTATAACAAATATGGCAAAAAGATACATGTTAGATGAAGAACAATGCCCTTAAAAGTTTTGAAAAGACAAGAACACCTTTGATGAGGTGTCTACATGTTATATGTTACAATTTTAGGGCATTTTTATCATCTAGATGCTTTATAGGATTGTTATTATGAAAGCGCATACGTACTTGGGTAGCCTATCAAGCAGTTTTTATATACAATAATGAAAAAGGTGGAATCCTTGCATAGCCTGTACACATGTTATCCATTATTTAAATGTACCTGGAAACGAACGATGATCAGGATCCCCAACGGAGAAATTAAACTTGTCTCGTTGTCTATCAAAAATCAAGAATCCTTTGTTTTCTTTCTCATTCTCCAAGATGATGAATTTGGGTGCATTTATAAATGGCGGATCATTAACTGGTTCCACATATATTGGAACATCCAAATGTCCTTTTCCATATCTATTAATGGTCGTGATCGCAATAATATCATCACCACTGAAGTTCCCATTTCTGCTTCATAAACAACATGCATGCAGCTTTATCACCAATAATCATACATTCAAAACGCTAATTACTTAATAATTAATTAATCAAATGTTGTACGCACCCCATGTATTGGAGTGACTTTAAGGCAAAGTTGATGACTTCCACACGACCAGTTATATTCAAGCAGTCATCCCTTCCTTCCCCTTCATTACTGACTGAAAGTTCATTCCACATTGGATCCCAAAGTTGCAGTTTTAAAGGAGAGAGAAAAGGTGTTCCATTTTGTGCAGTCAGCATAAGAGAAATGTTTTCTAGTGGATCTGAATATCTGATCTCAAAGCCAGGAAAACCGCTGCGAAAAGAGAACATTGATTAGTAAGTTAATTAAGACCGTAAAATCTAGCATTTGAGAAGTTTCTAGAACATTTGACACTTACATGAATTGAGGACTGAGTGTATCTTCGACCGCCTGCAACTGTTTCGGATAAGAAACAAACTGTGGAGGATTAGTGAGAACATGTATTTCTACCGGACCAGTATCAAGATTACCATTATCTGATACTGTGTACAGAAATCTATCAAATCCGTAAAATCCCTTATATGGTGTATATCTGAGGAGATTTCCATACTGCAAAAGTGAACCATGACTGGGCTGCCAAAATAATTATAATTACAATAGTATCAATTTCATCTACAATATTCCTCTTCTTTGTCAACACTTCAGGTTCATTTAGACGGTTCTTTGTGTTCTTTGAACATCAAGAAGAAATCTACGATAACCTATGGATCAACAATACTGATTATTTATCAAAAACTTCAAATCATACCACTTGAAATATAGAAATTGTTGCATTGCTGCCGATGTACTTATCATTATCAACAGGATTAAAAGCTGTGGACTGATCCTCCGAAACATTGACATGGTCACTGAAGATATTTGGGAACTTATAACCTGAAAATTATATAAGTTATCCCACTTTAATCATAGGAAATTTATTTATATATTCAAATCAAATATAGACTTACTACTAATCACATTGACTCCAAAGGGCCAAGGCGAGACACGCTTCGTCTCATATGAAATGCATAACTCATAATATCCTGGAGTAAAAGCTATGTAGGACCCCAAGTAAGTCCCATCATAGTTGTCTTCAAAAGCGCAAGGAATGAAATATGCACCAGGCTTTGTAGCCATTGACAAGTTCAATCTTGATCGTTGTAGTAGTACTGGATTATAAAGATAATCAACCAGCTGCACTGTTAGACTATTTACAATCCCTGATGAGGCGTTTTTATCACATTTTACAATTCCTGATTTGGATAGATCAACCTGGCCTGCACCAAATTAAAACACACAATACATTAATGTAAATCAAAATAAAACAAACTGAATTTCTATAATCATTGGTCAAATTATCAGTATCGATTATTATGAAATAATAAATAATAAATTTAAATTATTAAAATCTAATTTGCCTGAAAATAATAAATTATCACGTAAATATTGCGTAGATAAATTAGAATACCTGCACCTACTATCTTTATAAATGGAAGTCCACCATTGAGTGGAATGTTACCACAAAATATACGAATTTCATATGCCCCACTTCTTTTAGCCTCAAAAACAACATCATAGTCATTGGTCTTTGTTTCCTGGTTCTGAAAAAATACAATAAACAATAAAATTATGATCAATTTTATTTTCTAAAACATAATGCATAGAAAATAGATATACTTTCAACCTACTTATGTGGAAACAGGTCAAACCACATTGTCTAACACATTAGCTAGGACAATGCGTCGAGAAACATAGAAAACTAGCTGAAAATGAAACGGGTCAATAGTCACCCAACTTGTGTTAAATGCTTACAAAGTTCTAAATCATTTTTAAAGAAATTTTCTTATTATTCATTATAACAGTTTTTGTAATCATATTTAATACATTCATTATTGAAGATATACAGAAAAATGGACAAAAATTGTGGCGGTTTGGTCTGGCTTGCTTGAGCTGCACATAAATATTACTTCAATTTCGTTGACACCAGGCTGGTTACCCAATCGGCCTGACCTGCCCTTTTTTGACACTTCTATAAGGAAGCAACATAAAAATAGTTATTACGTTGTCATATAAAAAAACAGACGGAACATAAGTCATTCCCGTAGGACCAAATGCACCATCATTGAGCGTTCCAGTTGGCTGAGTACCTGTTTAATCTTTAATGTTTAAATTTCATAAAGAAAATAAAATTTTAAAGAAAAAATGATACGCATCTTATACCATTAACAAAATCATTTGGATATATCCTAGGATCTACACTAAGAGAAAGTGAAGGCAGTGTAATTTCTACTTGAATCATTTCTAACTCAACAGGAGCAGGATACTGATAAGCATCTTTTAACACTATTTGAAAGTAGGAAGTTTCCCCAGCAATAGAATCATCTAAGCCAGATCCATTCACAACACTTTGCTTATCATCACAGTACCCTATTCAATATAGAGCAACAGAAAAAAAATTATAAATAAAACCGTCAACATTTTAACAAAAATAGAGCAAAATTAAGACAAATCCATAAGAACTTACCTATGTAGATATTAAACTCATATGGCATGTTCATAATCATCTTCTTATTTTTATCCGAGATTATGAGATTGAAGTCCCCAGGTTTAACTAACTTGAAAGAAATTGACTGAATACCCGGTGATACTTCCTTGATCTGCAAGTCACCAATGGGTAAAGACAAGTTTGTCCCCTTCTCTACAATTTCAATATCAAATTCATACAGCCCTGGAATAAGGTTCCCAAATTTATCTCTCTGGCTTATAAAAGTTTCCATTGTTGAAAACAGCTGAAATAATTTTGTTTGTGTTCGCCAGTGTGCCAAACAGTTGGCAACATCAAGTGCCCCTGTTCATCAAATATCTGAAATCAACACCAATGAAGTTACAATCAAATGATCATGAAAAACATATGTTACACAAATTACCTAGGTGAACTGTTAAAGGCAATGGGGAACCAATCAAGGAATTGTTTTTGTGTTTTATGTGAATTAACTGATGTCCTGCTGTGACTGCAACAAATTCAATGCAGACATGACCAAATTTGTTCCATCCTTTATTGCTTACATCCAGCAAGTTTACATTCGAACCATTTGGACTTGTTGCCGAAACTTCAAAATTGTATATATTTTGTCCCTCGCTTTCGCTTGTAACATTATTCCCAAATGCATCTTTAGGAAGTATTAAGACTGCAGTCTTTGTCCCAGCTACAAAATCATGAACTTGACTCATCCATGACACAATGCAACCAAGTTCATAAATTGGACCTTCATTTTGACAAGAACACCAATATTATTGGGATTGTTACATTATTAATCAGTAAAATATAAAAAATGAGCAAAATAAAGAACTATAATTGTAACAAAAACCTGGTGTTACTTGGTAACTTATAGCAGGATACGAAACCTTGAAACGAGGTTCATCAATAAGCACATAGAACTTCCCTACCATAATTGGAATAAAGAAAATCTTCCAATTGTTCTTGTCAAACCACAGACCAGTAATAAGACTACTGTTCCCCGTCACACCATTCATTGAGATACTTGGATTAAAAGATTGTCTGTCTTCTGTGGTGTTGAAATCTTTCAATACATCAACTATAATAGCTGCAGATTCACCCGCCCTAAAATCTCTCTTCCAATTCTCCATACGAAAAGAAATCGTAGGGGATGGTAAGTTGCTATCATCTGAAACTGAATTCACAGTAAAAAAGCCAATTATGAGTTAATGCTGTTGAATTAGAAGTTTTGAACTGATTTATTCTATCCATTTGTTCTTCTTTTACTTATCAAACTCACACAGAAGATTTGATATTAAAGCGCTGATCTGTCGTCCTCTCGCTTCTCTGAATCAGTGTTTCATCTTGTTTCAAGCATGTTTCATATCTGTGATTTTGTATGTGCTTGTGTGTGCGCAATGCTCCGTTTCGAGAAACAGTACAAATTCAAATCTAAACTCAATTCAAATCTTCGCTTCTCTGAATCAGTTTTTCATCTTATTTCAATCATGTTTCACATCTATGACTTCGTATGTGCTAGTGTGTGTGCAACGATTCAATAAACAGTAGAAATTCACACCTAAACTCGAATCAAATTCCAAAACAGATCTATGCAGTTGTAAATCAGATAATAATCATATATGGATTTCACATACAAATTGTGAAATTGAAACATCAAACACGAGACGACGTAATAAGTTGCAGTGGAGATGGCATGCGTACCTATTTTTGACTGATAAGGAATGATGAAGAAGACGAAGACAGTGAAGTTGATGAAGAAGCGAGAGTGAGAAGCCATGGTTGAAGGACTTTTTGAGAGATGATTAGAGGAAGATGAAGAAGAAGAAGAAGTTGCATAGTGAAATAGCGGTTACGAGTTGAAATTGGGTGTAGATGGTGGGAAATCGGTTATGGCCGAATGTGTAGGCTTAGTGGTTTATTTTATTTTAATAATTATTTTTGGGTTTGATTATCATCGATCTTAATGAAAATCGACCGTACAAAGATTTTTTAGTTTGTTAGGAGGAAATCCGATATTGATTTTGTTCGAAAGATTGTGTACACTAAAATGGAAATGGAATGATATGATGTGGTCTATTAGATTTCTTTTCCACGAAATATTTGGAGGATATCCGATAATTAAATTTTTTTTTTGTTAAAAAGTTAAATAAAAATGTAAAAAATATAAAATATTAAGTTATTTTTTTAGTAATTTAATTTTCGTTTTATTCTTATTCTATTAGAGCATCACCAATAAGAGACTCTAAAAACATTAAAAATCATGCCTAGTCACTATCACATCAGAAAAACACTCATTTCTTAAACTTTTAAAAATCTTCAATAAGGTGTTTTTAAAAATATTAAAAAACATTGCCATATCATCACTATTTATTATATTTATTTCTAATTACCAACCCATCCGGCCCCACCCTTGTCCCGCCTACCCAAAAAATGATGTTTTTTTAAGTTCATATGTATGAACATGGTTTGTAAAAACAAATCCCCCAATGGTTCTTGATATAAAAAACGGATGATGTGGCAATTTTTAGGGCTAAAAACGTCCTATTGGAGATGCTCTTACGCGTAATAAGTTTTGTATAAGTCAACGAGTTATAGTTAACTTGCAAACGTGTACATTTTTTATGATATATTAATATATATATGTTGTTACGTATAATTTTTTAGTAGTCATGCTAGAATTTTAGATAAATATATTAATAAATGAACTATTTAAAGAGATACTTTTATGCATGGATGGTGCATAGTGTGATCATCGCGCACTTCTTGTAACATTTATTCTCCTTTTTTTTATTTTTGATATTTTAATTTTTTATAATTACTATTACATAGTTGCTAAAATATCGCAAAACAAAATAGCTTTATTAACTCATTAACAATGCATAGTTGTTGGTTATACAATTTAACTCATTTAACTTGAAACCTTCTCAACCTTCAGCATGAAAGCACCTTGATCTACGATTCAAACTATAATCCACCACTTGTGAGGGTTAATGATTAGGTTATCTCGTATGCAACAATAGCAGCTCGGGTTTTTCGATAAGCTTCTTCCATTCATTGCAAAATTGTGCTACCGTTGCTCCATCAAGGATCCTATGGTCCGCCGCTATGTTTGCCTGATCAAAATAACAAATTATTATCACATACAAACAACTTAACATCATACATGAAATAAAATAATTGTTAATCATAGCTCATAAAGTTGTGCTTAACAACCGATTTTTCATAACCACATTCAGATGATTTGTTATCGTTTTTTATGTAACACACTTTATACGGTTAGCTATTAATCATTCAACCATAACTACCATCTTCAAGTGATGGTTGGAAATCCAACTTCACATGGATGGTAGTTTATGGTTAAAAACTTATCCATATTTTATTTTGGGTTTTGATAAAGTCAAAAGATAATAATGTCTTATGTATTTTATGGTTAAAGATTTTGGTTGGTCACGTAGTATCATTTAAGCATAAATTATCTTAAACTAAAGTCTTTTGAGTTGCGGTTATCAAAACCCCTTAATTTTTTGCTTAAAAATTTTTAAGTTGATTATTAAACGTAACAATAACGCTAACATGAACACATTCTTATATCATTTAGAATCATTATGACACTTGGTTGTTATATAATCAACCTTAGTTTAGTAAAAGGCGAAATTGAAACCCCATAATAAAGGAAGCAAGTGAAAAGGAATTACCGTCATGAGTGAGACAGGGTACACGTTTCCATCTTCGCCAAAACACGCGACTTTTTGGGTCCGGCCAAGGGCTATGATGGCAACTTCGGGTACATTAATAATGGGTGAACCAGACTTTCCTCCAATCGCTCCAATATTGCTCAAAGTTATGGTTCCACCGCGTATATCTTCAGGATTAAGCTTGTTTTCCTTCGCCAACTTTTGTAGTCGCGCTAGTTCCTTTGTTATCTAAAAAATCATGAACAATGTACTTATGTAGCCACCTTCATAATTAAATGGTGTAACTATAACTTTAAAGTGTATATCTGAAAGGTTTATTTATAGCTAACCTCCAAGATAGAAAGGGACTGGACATTCTTTATGTTTGGTACAACTAACCCGACTGGTGTAGCCATCGCGATCCCTATGTTGTGAGAACCTAATGGCCACAAACACCAAAACCATGAGTAGCATGAAGAACAAGAAACATGGTAACATAGGTAACTAAAAGAAGAAATTAATAGATTTTGGGTAGCATATATAATATCTTGGAACTCTAGAATAATTTTATTGGTATCAATAAGGTAACATAGGTGTCTAAAAGAACAAATTAACAGACAGTTGATAGGTTGGAAATGCTCTAAAATGCTCACTTTTTAATAAATTTAACCAGATGCAGAAAATGTTCATTTTCAACGATACTTATCTACCAACAAACAAACTGACTTTTAGTCAACTTAAATACAAGTTCCTTACCTATTCATAAAAAAGTTTAGTTGCTCAAAATGGAAATTTTATAAACTTTGTTACCTTTGTCTGTGCATTTTTCGCTTCTACTAATATAAAAAGTTTTCTATATGGTAACAAGAAGATGTAAAAACCTTTTAGATTGACTTCATATTTTTCAAGATTGAAGGTACTATTCAGCAATGGATGTTTAGTCAACGCCATCGAGAGAGATTTGATCAGCATGGGGAGAAACGTGAACTTAATATCTGGATTGGAATTCTGTTTCTGGAAAGCATCTTTAAGCTTCGCGAGCTCATCACATTTGATCTCCTCAATATAATGAAAATGAGGTATGGTTGCAGCCGCAGTCATAGACTTCACCATCACACGCTGATATCCCCTGAACGAAAAACCACCACAGTTAGTTCTTAAAAGACATATAACGCGATTAAAAAAACTAACACGCTATATGATTGGATACCTTATGGGCAATGTCTTGTCTTGGTGAAGAGACTCATCTGTCATTGGTTGGTATGTTTGTTCTGGTTCCAATGTTGGTTTAACAGTGGCTGCAGGTTTGTTTTTTAAGCCAGCAACATAATTGAGGACATCTTCCTTTTGTACTCTACCATATTTTCCGGTTCCTGGCACATCGTTTAGATCGATACCATGTTGTTTTGCGAGGTTGCGAACAGCAGGAGTCGTTAATGTGTCACCTTCTTGTTTCTTAATTGGCTCTGAGCTCTCGATAACAGGTTCGATGGGATGAGAAGTTGGTGATGACTCGCTAACGTCTGATGGGAGTTGAGAAGCATCAACACTTATGCTCAAAAGTGTTTCTCCAACCTTAGATTAAAGTGGTCATTAGGATAAAAGCACAATAAGAACCTACATGTAGTATGCATACACTTTGACTTGTGGAAACAAATGATGGACTTTTATGTTTACCTTTACAATGTCACCAGGAGCATGAAGAAATTGAGCAACTTTTCCTTGGTATCGGCTTGTTATTTCTATTGTGGCTTTGTCACTTTGGACTTCACAAAGAGGTTGATATTCTTCGACTTCATCTCCCTACCGTTAGAAAATGGGAAAATTACCAGAATAAACATTTGACCAAATATGTTTGTTTAATTAGTCATCCACTTTATATATATATATATATATCAATTTAAGTGTCACACATATTTCAGTGACAAATAAAACTAATCACGACATGACACACAACAAAACTTGGGCTAGAGGGGTTAACTTGGCAATATTTGCGTCAAGTTATGCAAAAGTGGCTATGTTTAGTGTCAATTATGGCACATTTCAATGTGTTTCATTAGTCAGTTTACTTGGCGTAAAAGTAGCTCGATTTGTCTAAAAATGGTTCACATACGTAAAAGGTGCATGATTTGACAAGATTTGCACCATGATGCCAAAGTGGCAAAGTTTTGTGTTGTTATGACATGTTTCAATGTGTTTTTGTTTGTAAATCTAATTGGCACAAAAGTGACAGTACTTTTGTGCCAATATCTAACTGCGTAAACTTGGCTAAGTTTTGCGCAAAAATGTTGCACGTGTCTACGATTTGAGTCCAAGAAACTAAACCAAAAAGTTAATTTTCTTTTCAATTGGACAGAAATTTTACCTCCTTGACAAACCATTTCAAGAGTTCACATTCCGCTATACCTTCACCGGTTTGTGCCAAGGGAATGTCGATTATGGTGTCCACCGGTTCAAGAGCCGCCACTGCGCTAGTTGAGAAGCATTGCACCTTGTGGTTATACAACTACAAATCATACGTGTTACAAACAAAAAGTCATTATTTACAACAAAATTATAGCAAAAACTATCAGCTATCAAGATCCAGTTTGATTAAATAATCTGACAGATAGTCAATTATATTTTAGCTACTTGTAACATCCACCAACCACCAAACTTCAAGATCTCCATTGTTACCACCAACAACTATCGCTACCACTGCCACTGCCTGTCACCGCCAAACCATCAGCACCTCCACAACCGCCACTACCCCTCTGCCACCAAGGGTGGGGTGCTTTATTGGAGTGCAAATTATGGGAAGGGGGTGACGAATAGGGCAGGGCTTAAGTGGATGTTTAAGATTACGAAAAAAAATCAACACATTTAGTTTATTTCGTTAATAGATGATATCCTGATCACACTAACTAAATAAATCAAGATATTATTATTATTGTAATTAGAAAAAACAGAACGGGTTAAACTTTTATTTCAACCCGACCTGATATTTTTATCAGAAAAATAAATGCAAATAATAAGAGGTATTGTATGGTTGGAGTTGTACATATGATTTTCTTTATATTTTCTATTTTAAAGTCCGTTACTCCAATTTTTACACAAATTACTATTTTAATGAAATAAAATCAACCACCACTTCACCACCATGTTAAAATTATGCAACCGTCAAAAGATTTCAAATAAAAAAACCTTATAAGAGCAGTCAAACGTTGACTTCATAATCTTTGGGGCAGTACTTAAGAAGTGGGTCACCGCCGGAGGCTCCACCACGGTGGCCTCCGCCGTGGACGGTGGCAACCGCCGGCAAAAGAAACACGCATAATTGCCGGACCTCCAACAAGATCTTTTGTGGAAAATATTTCGCGCCAACATTATGAGTATAACAAATATGGCATCAATGTGTAGAAATTAAGTTAAATGTGTATTAAGAGAGCATACATTTATATTTGAAGGAGAAAATTTGTCAAAGATATGTGGCTACCGGCTACGCTATCATGTGTAGTTTTAAATTATATGCGGGATGGGGGCGATAGGGTAGTAGAATATTTTACAGAACATAATTTAAAAGGTATAGTTATCAGATTAATTAAATAATAATACTTTTAGCCCATTGTTGAATTAAATAATTTGTTTACGAAGATCTATTGTAATTTTTGTTAATATAATTTGAACAAGTAAAATTAAATTTTGAAAGAAAAATATAATTTTATTCATAGTGTAAAAACAAATATGACAGTTAATTTATAAAACTAAAAAAATAAATAAAAGTACGTACTTATGCGTTGTTTCATACAAATCAATTTAAGTAGAAAACTACAAGACTCCACAATGCATTTGTACGGGTTGATTAATGTTGTAATGTAACAATGTCCCCTTCTCTATTCTAAGTCCTATGTTATCAAGCACTATTTAAAAATTTATTTTGTAGTGTTATATATAAAATTGATTGCAAATTAGGTGTCGTGTGTGATACTCAACTTTTTTTAACGACCTTAACTACTCCTAATTAGCTTCTAAGCTACACATTTTCTCTAGATAAAACTTGAAATCTTCAGAGCTTTACGTCTGACCAGTAGGAATAATCCCACAATAACAGATATTCCAAGCTCTTAACAACCTATGAAAGTAACATAGGAGTGTGCCTGTGCTACCAATGGTTTGCAATCATTGATGGTGGATGTTTGTGTGAAGTTAACATCACATATTCACATCATAAATCTAATGAAATTTGAAGTAAGAAAAGGTTTGAAAAATACTTCTAAGAATTATTTTGCTAGAAGTCCTGACATTTATGGATCTAGCACACAAAAAAAAGGTTGCAATAAAGAGGAACAAACACACAAAAATTGCAAGAAACATTTTGAATTATTTAAATTAATGGCTATGATAACCATGAGACCTTTAAGGATCTGGCACAAATTTAATGATTTTGGTTTCAATTTCTAATTATGTGACTTTCAGACAAACTAATGTTGTGAGCAGCTTCATAGTTATGTCTAAACTGGAACCATGTTATTTTCCTTTAGTAATAATGACTATTGGTTTCATTCTAATGACGATCATGTTCAACCAAAACTTTAGTCCGAGAAATAGGTAATTAAGTGATAGGTGCACTCGTTTAGACCCATGGTGTTCTATCTATGATGGTAAATATACACTTCTACACTTACCGACAAAAGACAAGAAAAAACGAAACATAGAGAAGTTTCCATCTTTGGGATAATTTGACCTAAAGACTCCTTGAACCTTGATAACATCGATCACTTCCATCAATTTAAAAACAAGATAGAAGACTTTTAGTGTTCTTATTTTATTGGTCAGATGATTTCGTATTTCATCCCCATTAACCCTTGGGCTTGCTCGTATTCTTGAAGGTGTGCGTTATCATCTTGTTCTGTTTTTTCAAGCTTACTATGTATCCCTAATCTTCTCTTGATCACAATCAATATTAGGGTTAATCATATAAGTTATTCTCAAGCATGAATGATTTTATTTCTTACTAAGATGTTGACAGATTATAATTCCTAAACAGTTATCTAAACAGAATTTGAAAAGTAATATATTTATTTTTTCTAAACCGGTTACTTCACGTTGAAGAGTAGTAGGGTAACTTTGCAAGAAAGTCAAATCAATTTAAACGCAATTTCCAAAGCTCTTAGGGTGGGCGGGGCGCACCCGCCGTGAGGTCACGGCATGTGCCTGCACCAAGTGGCAACACCATTGCCGCCCCCCTCTACGTCGCATATTTACTTTTTCATGGCATATACTAGCCATCAACTCGTGTGTGTGGAGGGTATAGTGATGTGGTGTGGCATGGTATGGCAACACCACCGCCACCAAATTTGAGGCTGTAATGTAACGTAATGTGATATGAGATGTTAAAATATGATTAATTGATATGTGATGTGATGTGTGATGTGTATGGTGTATGTACCCCTCCCACCCTTATTCAAATCTATTAGCAAACATTTACGAACATAAACAAACGAAAGAACGTGTGTTGATGTGACAAAAGTTTCTGTGTTTGTTCCACTAACAAATAAAAGAATTTCAACCAAACTATTCATATTTTCTCCTTACTCCACACAAGGTTCCCATATCAGGCCCCAATGGTCCAATTAGAACTTGACGTATGTCTAATTTGTTTAAATAAGCCCATGTATTACATGAGTTGAATAAATAAAATATTAAAAAAATAAAATTTATTAATTATAAAACGGTACTTTAAGATAAAATATGATTGAAATTACGTATTAGTAAAGAATATAAGTAATAAAACAATGATATCAACTTTTTAAAATTTTGCTTTTAAACTATTTTTGTTTTTTACAAAAAAAAATTAAACATTTTGTTTCATAATAAACCGTTTTAAATTTTTTTAATTTTTTTTATTGTAACTCTCCCAATTTTAATTATTTTTAGGTTATAAAAATTTTACTTTCTAAAAACATCAATTTTAAAATATTTTATATTTTTAAAAAAGTTTGATTTTTTGGAAAAATTTCTTATGTAATAAAAATATGTTTATCTAGAAATAGCATTAATAAAAAGTTTTTTTTTAATTTATTAAAAAACTATTTTTAATCTAAAAATAATTAAATAATATTATTAGTAATTAATGCAATTATTTAATAGAAGAGAAAACAAAAAAAAATTTAATAATAATGACTGTGATGATATCATGTGTCCCTTTTAGTTACTTTTTTATTCTAGTAGAAAGATATTTGCTTTGAGACTTCGAACTTAATGATTGGGTTTAGGTCCACCTTGCATTCTCGTTGGGAGCTCCACTCATCACCCATATCACTCGAGGGTTCGAATGAAGTACGACCCATTAGAACTAAACAGGCCCAATTGCTCTCCAATTATACAAGGAGCCCCAAATCTTCCATTCCTCCTTCCCGATAGGCCATTTACCATTACCACCTCAACAACTAACTTCCGTCTAGACTATATATACGCATATTTACGTAGTCATAATTATAGATATGTAGTTATCGATACAATACTAAACTGATGATGGCATTGGTAGACTATGCCCTTAGGATCCCCGTAAGTAGTTCTTTCAATGTTGCGGCTCCATCTCAGTTCTCAAGCTCAGGAAAGCCTAGATTCCACACGAGTCAAAGGTCCAACCCTGACTACTACAGTGTAGCAACAGAAATCGAGCTAAGGTTCAAAGTTAAAATTATTAAATTCATCTTGTAATGACTAGATTTGCAAATTTTAGAAGAGAGTAATAATTGTAGTGAAGTGATGCAAGATTTAGTGGAGTTCCAAGCAATTAGGAAGAATATAGAAATGTGATGTGATAAGCCACATGGTGAGTAATGGCCTAAAAACAGAAAAAGGACATTTAATATTTGTGGTTTCATATTCCCTATCAAAACTTCTCATCCATATATTTTATCAAAGTACGCTTCACTCACTTTAGTAATCTATGAATGACCATTTCCATCTTTTCAAAATCACATGACATGATTCTAGCAATTAGGGATCACCCCTTGCTATCAACATGTTACAATTAAAGCTTTACACATAAGAAAAAGTAAGATGGAAACGTGACAGATTTTGGTGAGACCCAACCCTATGTTGGATGGACATCATACCGTGTCGTTTTTAAGCTCGTAGAGGATGCTGGATAACATCCTAAGAATCTAATGATCATTTCATATAGTATGTGTTTCATTTCATAATATGGGTCCTATATGGGTTGCACCCCAGGCTCCCTGATGCTCAAGTCAAGACGAGTAAAAGAAAAGTATAAGTAAAAATGTCTTATAAAACACCTCATTAAACACCTCATTAGAACATTTCTTTCTCATATCTATCATCCTCTAGGAGACAAAGACGTCGCTTCTTTTGGGTTGCTTTGGTGTTACCAAATGACATTATGACGTCTTACCCCAAGTGCACCTGAATCTTAGTTTATTATACCCATATAGATTGCAACATTCAAACCATATGGGATGGGCTAATAAGAATACAACAAGTGTAATTACAGTAGCTAACTATGACATCACTTCAGGATGGTCCTCATAAGATTTTCTCTTTACAACTTTCATTATATATGTTTCACTAGTTTGATCACTAGATAAGATTCTCAAAGCCAAGGCACTTTTCACTAATCTGAGAAGAAGATAAAATCCTCAGAGCCAAGGCACTTTGTTACAGCGCGTGTGTATATCCAACACAACGTCACACGAAAGAATGCATGACACATAGGAAAATCTTTCATTGTGGTTGTATCATATATGTAAGACTTAGATGATTCATCCCTAAAGTGAGTGTAGTTAATCCAATGAGGATCCATGGGGCAAACAAGCACCAATTTAGATGGCCTCAGAATTCCATCAACTGGAGTTAAAACTACAATATATGATGTTTGTGTTCGACGAATTCCAAATTTAACCTTACATAAAATACCAATTATACCTATTTCCAAAAGTACATGTATTGTTCTTTAGGCCAGTCAGGTCTTTTCCCAAGCTAAAGTGAAAAAGCCTACCTGGTATGTATGTATGTATGTATGTGTATGCATGGATGTGAAAGTGATGATAACATGGATGCATGAGTATAATGACATTGCATAAATAATAAGTGAGAGAGTACAGTTGTGAATGCAAAAAGCTTACACATATCCTCAAAGTACACTAGTGAAATGCTTGCCAAGTATAACAATATAGAATATTGGACCACACACACACACTTACCTTATTCACTAAAGGTTTTGGTCTCACATAAAGGGCAAATGAACAATCATATATCATTGATGTACAGAAACAAATTATCAGTTTAGTATTTGTTCGCAACATACAAACGCATATATATACATATATAGAGAGAGAGAGTGTGTGGGCGTTTGTGTATGTGTGTGTGTGTGTTGGGTTGAAGAGGAATCCTTTTCCTATCCCCCACACCCCCATCAAATAATGTTTCAGTCTGTCCCTATATGCAGGTGTAACTTGGAGAGCAAAGCAAGAAGGGGGGCACAATTCACATACCAAGCTAGCTTCTAAAAGAGATCCTATTTCTTTTCACCAAAAAAATATAATAATCAGTAACTTTAAAAGGATGTGGGATCACCTACAGCTGGTTCATCTGAAGACACTCACTGGTAGCAAAATCTGCTTGTGGACTATTTCATTTAAGATCATGCTTGTCATGGCGGTAACAAACAGCCACCTAGTGTCACATCGTCCCCTATACACAATGATGTATAGTGCCTAGCTTTTAAAATTAAAATACAATACATTTAGAATCTAATATATAAAGCACATACTCTTAATTTAAGTACTCCGTCTGTATCATAAGATTACAATGTTTGATTATCTTTTGGACCAAATCAATGACATCAGTAATAAGAAAAACACAAGTAAATGCACGTTGAGAGCTTTCCTATAACAGAAATGTTTCAGTTTCCGTAGGACATCCTAAAATATTTGGCTTTTTAAGGTAAGACAAGATAATGTCGACAGCTAATCTCTACATGTAGTTTTTGGTTAATAATCCTGTTAGCCATAAATACACCCAAAATCATCATTTCACCACATGATCTTCTATTGAAAAGAAATTGGAAAATTTAGAAAACGGTATGAAATAAAAAATACGAAATGTGGGATGTGGATGCAAGTTGTGTGGTTAATGTGAGTGAGATATCTAGGTTGCAAACAGTGGTTGTATAAGATATCATTCTACTTTAAGGACATTAAAGGTATTAAATTACATATTATACTTCTAATGGAGTATTAAATAAGGCTCAAGTTCTTGCAATGCCTGAAATCTTTGAGACAAAAAAGCCACAAAAAGAGTTAGATTATTGAAGATGGTTGTGGTTTGGCTAACCAATGATATCATTAGAGTTGTTATGATGGGACGTAGTTGGATGGTGTAATATCTCCTCCACATATTTCCTTAAAAGTTGAGAATAAAAAATTATCTCCATCATAAGTTTGTTAATGACAATTGATTTGCCAACCAAATCCAGATATATGGTATTTCGTTTATGTTTGGCCAGGAGATTTGAAGTTCAGATGATTTCTTATATTTTGGGTGATTGTCAACTACTCATGTGCATGCATGCAAGCACAGAGAATTAAAGATAAAGGTATACCATACGGGGATATAAAATTCGTAACAGAATAAATTATATGAGAATGAACTCGATAATTAAAGTCATACGCACAAAGCAGGTGAGAAAAAGTCAAAACTGTGCATGTATATGAATGAGCATATCATGAACATACATACATGTTTCATAACATGTTATGAAAACAGAAGTTTTTTAACTTTTGATGCCAATCAAGTAAAACATATCAGAGATAACATGGTGAAAAAATGTCTGGTTACTATGATATGGACCTAAACCCAATTCCCTACTTCTTCATCACTTTAAGCCATTTTTGCTACTCAACAACATTACAACAAGAAAATGTGACATGTTTTCATTACTAAATGCAACTTCAGTAGTGGTCCTTGAAATAATCAACACATACTTATTTTATAAATACAATTATTAAGTTTCACATTATCCACGCTATATAATTGAAGCTGGTCAGTGATCACATGCATCTGGTAACACACCAACATAGCACATTTGTAAAAGATGATATTCAGATTCCAAAATATGTATATGTGCATGTATATGTCATGTGTTAATGTAAATTTTACTAATCTTTATATTGCCTAAATACATTTAGCTTCTAAAATATGTGTCCTGGTTCTTTGACATCTAAGGGATCCCCACCACCTTTCACCACTATAAAACCATGCCAAATTCTTTATAGACACTGACAACTCTACATCTGTCCTCTATCTCTCGCATTATACTTTTATGTGTGTATCTATATATTATAATATTATATATGCTTGAAGACTTCAATGTCGTGAATCAAATCCTATACTTCCATCAAATACGAGCAAATCATGCCAGACTACACTCAAATTAATCTCATTGTGCCAATGGTAAGCAGCTTTTATTCAAACTGTTTAAAAATACAGATTTATAAACAATCAGATTTTATGTACTTGTGGTAGGTAATGGAGGAAATGAAGATGATGTCATCCATTGGTTTCCCACTATTCACCATGGGGTTGGTGAGTTATCTGAAGAATATGACTTCTGTTGCATGCATGGGAAGGCTAGGAAGACTTGAGCTAGCAGGAGGTGCATTAGCCATTGGATTCACAAACATAACCGGCTACTCGGTTCTATCAGGGTTAGCTATGGGCATGGAGCCACTTTGCAGCCAAGCTTTTGGTTCAAGAAATTTGCATATGGTTAACCTAACCCTACAAAGAACCATCCTCATGTTATTATTTGCATCACTACCCATTGGTATTCTATGGGTCAACCTTGAGCCAATCATGCTTAAACTACACCAGGACCCTGAAATAACACACATTGCTAGTTTATATTGTCGATATGCAGCCCCTGATCTTATTGTTAATTGCATTTTAAACCCTTTACGCATATTTTTAAGAACCAATGGCAAAACATGGCCATTAATGTGGTGTAGTTTATTATCAGCACTTTTACATTTTCCAATCACCAACACTTTAGCCTTCACCTTTAACCTAGGGCTTCAAGGGGTTGCACTCTCAACAATTATCACCAACTTAAGTACATCAGTTTTCATTCTTGGCTACATGTTTTTCACTCATACCCACAAGTCAGAACCATGGTCTGAACAAGAGTCACTAGGGGAAGGGTGGAGTGTGCTACTTCGGCTTGCAGTTTCTAGCTGCTTAGCGGTTTGTTCTGAATGGTGGTGGTATGAATTAATGACATTTTTAAGTGGATATCTTCATAAACCATACATTGCTTTAGCTACATCTGCTATAGTAATCCAAACAACCTCTTTAATGTACACATTGCCATCAGCACTTAGCATGTCGATATCGACCCGAGTTGGGCATGAGCTTGGGGCAGGAGAACCAGGCCGGGCCCGTCTGGCAACGCTAGTGGCAATTGGGCTGGCACTTTTAACTTCTGCTTTTGGGTTGTTGGGGATTACATTTGGAGGAGAAGCATGGGGGAAAGTGTTCACAAATGATAGTGAAGTATTGGAGTTAACAATGGCTGCTCTACCCATAATAGGAGTATGTGAGCTGGCAAATTGCCCACAAACCACGTGTTCTGGTGTTCTTCGTGGAAGTGCAAGGCCATCTATTGGTGCAAGAATTAATTTATGTTCATTTTACTTGGTGGGTACACCCATAGCCATAATTTTAGCTTTCGTGTGGAGATTAGGGTTCTTGGGGTTGTGTTATGGGCTGTTAGCAGCGCAGGTGGCATGTGTTCTGTCGATCATGACTGTGATATACAGGACAGATTGGGAGAAAGAATCACTGAATGCAGGACAGTTGGTGAGAAGAAGCAGTGAGTATCATATTATGGAATGTGAGCAAGGTATCGGGTTTATTTAGTTAATACACATTTATGTACAGAAGTTGGAATCTATCTTAATATTTCTTTTAGTTATACAAATATGGTATGCATTGTGGTTTGTACTAATCCATCCTACCCATCTCTATCATTTTATTTCATAGCAATATGAATTTTGGTTTCACAAAATGGATAAAATTGTCTTGTTTGGATAATTGCGCAAAATATCAGCATACTTTCACATTTTACCAATAATAACAATTTAGTTTAAAGTTACCAAAATATAGCAACATACTTCCTTATTTTTACATAATATTGCAAACATAAGGTAAACAACATTGCAGTTATTGGTTAAAGAAATGAAAGTATATCGCTATGATTGGTAAAAGAAGATGAATGTATGCTGCTACTTCTGATAAATTTGAAGTATGTTGCTGTTATTGCCTATTGGTAAAATAAGGTGAAAATACTCTTCTATTTGCACAATTAAAACCTCTAAATCTTTTCTAATTTATTATAACTAAACCCCTGTGAAAGAAGAATAAAGTGAAACTACATTCTAGTGCCTGACTTGAAGTCTTGCAATCAAAACAACAGAAGGCTACAAGCAAATTAATTACCTCAACTTAACAACAATAAGAAAAGAGAAAAAGAGAGAAATACATGTGTAGTGACACAGATAGGCTGTCTATAGAAGGTACTGCATTTAATATACAAACGAAATTCCTACTGTGATATCAGTTAGACAGTTGGTTATTTCATTCCTATTCTGATTCATCTCTTCATAAATTATGCCACAACTAGTTTGGCTTCTTCATCTTCAAATTCGTAAAAATACTAGATATTCTATATCCAAAACTAAATATAACTGATTCGAATAAAAGAGTCGAGTGTTGATTACTTAGATGATGCCATGAATATCTATTGACTATTTCTGCCATAGGATAGAAACCTAATCTCGTAAAAGTTTATAATATTATCATACGAGTAGATAAATAGCTATTGGAGTACATATATACTGGTCCCCTTCATCATGTCTTACTGAATAACCTAAACTGGAGTCCAGAACATGAATTGTAAGGATCTACGTGATCTAAATTTGTACATTACTGAGAATAACTATGAACATATATATAGTGCAATTTTCAATCTAATAACATCTTTAAAATTCATCATCAAACTGCGTAGATATCAGTCATCTGTCAATTGGCAAGCAGAACAAAGAGATAACATAAATTGATTAACCGAATCACCATTTCTTCTTCTAATAAGAAATTTTCATCATATGAAACATTACTCAAGAGCGTTATCATCTAGAATTGAAACAGAAAATTAATAACAGCTTATACCTTGAGCGATTTGGTAAATAGGCCTCGACTTGTGTAAATATGCAAAATCAACTCAATCTGCCTTCGTTTAGCCATCGAAGAACTAGAATTTCTGCATTTTAAGATACTAGAATGCTTCAACAACACGATGATTTTGGATTTAATGGCGGGATTGGATATATGTTTAACTAGTACCAAATTCCTTTTTGTTTGTTTTTGAGTGTTGGAGAGAGGTGATTATGGTCTATGGAGCATTAGAGATTTAGAGTCCGATAGAATAGAAAACGGCCTGTTAACAATTGGATTTGAGCCCGTGTGAGGAGATTCGGCCCAGTTAAAAGGATTTCGTGCCTTTGTGAATTGTGAGTTTGTGGCTTTGTGCCTTCTAGTATTTTAGATGTTATCACCAACGTCATTGGCTCTCTGTGAAAACGTATTTTGTTTGGGGATAAAATCATGAAATAATAACAAAACCTCTAACGTAAGGGTCTTGATAGATCTATTAAGGAAGTCCGGTTTAATGTGAAAGAGTAGGAAGAGGGTGCATCCATTCACACGAGGAGTGTGAGAATGGGAGGAGAGAGAGGGTGTCCGTCAACGTCTATGGAAAATTGAAGAAATCTAAGCGGGTAGATCGAGCATCTCTATCTTGAAGGAGAGAAGCGGGTTATAAGCCCCCATTAAGGTAGTGGGAGTCAAATCAGGGAAGGTGGATGAACAATGGTGCTTGGCAGTGAAGGTGATGATGGGTACGAAGAAACGGTGAAACCCAATGAATATTCACTAGGTCAGGAGAAAACAAAAATAAGAAAACGATAGTGCCTACAAAATTGAATCCGCAAAAAACTAGACCCCCCTTCCCCCCTCGCAGGTGGATTTTGGGGAAAATAAAAAGATTTTAAAAACTCATTCTTTAATTACCAATTCTAGTGAAAAGATGATCTAACCAAGTTTTAATATTCTTTTAATAAAATCACTTATACTTTTTCTAAATAGTAATTATGATTTATTTATGTTTCATTTAGGCCACTTGATTTATAAAAAAAATAACATGTAAGAAAATTTCTAAAATTGAAACACGTAATGATAGATGGATGAAGGAAAAACAAACCTTAAGCAACTTTTGTCAAATACTTAAGAAGCTACCCCTATGAAACATGATCATTTGTCATAGAATTAAGACATTATGTTTTTTTTTTTCTTTTTATCAGTATTTTTAAAATTATTATCTCTAAAACAATCTCTGAGATTTTTGTGGACGGATGATGGTTGCCTTTCACTAAGGAGAGTTTATTAGTTCCACAAAATAGAGGATTTGCATAAACCTCATGTATCATTTAGAATTAGAAGTGTTTGACGAGTCAAGTCACTTTTGAACTACTTGAATTCAATTCGTTAAAAGCTCAAATTAAATCAAGCTTAAACAAGCTCAAACCTGACCATGAGCCTAAAATTAAGTCTGTTTAGCAGACAAGCCTAAGCTCAAACCTAAATATGAGTTCGTTTAATCAATGCTCCGAGCCAAAGCTTGATATACCAAGCTCAGCTATAAAAACAAGCTTAAGCGAGTAAATTATTTATATAATATAATTATTATTTTTATTTAATATAATAAATATATATTCTATACAAAAACTAATTTCATATATATAAAGTTTTACAAACATGTAAAAATAAACATATATGTATATAGATAAATAATTAATAATTAATAAATAATAAACAAGTTGGACATAAAACTCGAAACAAGCTCGAGTTTTGTTAAGCTAAACGAGCCATGCTCGAGTTCTGTTAAGCTAAAAGAATTGAGCTCGAGATTTTAAATTTTGATTCAAACAAAACACAACGTTTCAAATCATACCATATCATCCAACAAAAGGAAGAATATATCTACAAGTACACAAATACATGTCTAAATACATAGAGCATAGTCACCTTCTACTGGTTTATAGAATACATACATATGTAAGCAATACCACCTCCAGCAGCAGTAGAAGTATTATAGCATGCTCAACCAGATTTGAACAGCAACACCGCCTTCGATTCCAAATAGAAATAAACAAAGTGGTTTGTCTCATGAGTCACGTAAGACCCTGCAAAATGGAAACCATACTTTATGTTGTTATTAGTTTACATATGTTACCTCCATCAATCTCTTTGCAGTTCACATCAAGTAATAAGGTTTTAATGCTCGCAATCACTAAACCATCAAGGGCTTAGTATAAATTGTCTACATTTGTGGACAGTAACATAAACATGAAAATATGTGAGTTTTTGTTTGCTCAAGGATGTCTAAAGAGTGATTTGCGAAGTTGGTTATCAAATGTAATCGACGAAACATGTGCAGATTCAGAATTTTTCGACGTTAAGATTGGTTTAAGGTATGCACACATGGTGGCGGTATAACATTGTTTTCCCAACAAAAAAGATGATGGCTCTTGACACAAATCTGATAGATGCCAATGGAAAGCATTAAAACCATAGCAGGCGATATCTAGTTGTCACATTAAGTTACGAACTAGTTGAATTATATAGCATGCGATAACAGCATTTGAGGATAAAAACTATGAAGAATCCAAGTATTAAGTGGTTTCTAAGCACCAAGAAACAAAATCTTTATAAGCTAATTACGATTAGATACGATCAGTTAAAGTGTGAGTGGATGAGTAAGCAACCACTTTCTATGCATGAAGTACAAAATCCTTAACACAATTTGCCACATGATATTAGCAACCAACTTCCATGAGTTAACTGTTAACAAGTAAAAGGGGTCAAATTTTTATGGTGTATAAACACAGGGTATTTCTGTAAATTGCTCCCCATCCTAGGTAAGACCTCTCTCACCCAAATTAATCGAGTTGGCTTCTGGTTTCCTCCAAAACAAATGAGCTTTTTGGATTTACACCTTTTTATGATATACTAACATCATGGTATTGAAGTTTTCCAATTTCCAAGTATTTAAAGACAATCAACAATAACTCTTCACCCTTAATTTTTTGTGACATAATTATAAGAGAGAACAACTTATGATGTCTTTGATCTAATATAAGATAGCTTATTCAAAAAGCGCATGCTTAATCAAGTTTCTTGGTGTTTGACTTTTTCAAACTATGTTTGTGTTATCCTCATTTTGGTTCTCCCATAAACCCAACTTTTAAAAAACTATCATAGGGTATTAGGATTTTTGTAACTGGCGTAGCACTGTAACAATATCATTTAAATTTTCATGAGTTAACAGTTTCTGTATATGGACTCTGTACTTCTAGCATCCAATTACCATTGCTTACTCAAAACTGGTGTAAGTATACAGCCTAAAAATTAAGTGCATATGAATCTCCAATGGAATTATACAACGAAAAGAGACATAATGGTGGACATGTTTCAACTCTGAGCAGTGTTTATAACAGATATTTCTAACCAGACTAAAAATGATGAAGAAATCTAGTTGCTAGGAAGCCAACTATCTGAATGCCCAATTTAACTAGTAGTGGCCAAGCCAATTGTGGATTAAGACTAAATTAACCTTCAATTTTATCAGAATCATATATGACTAGTAACAAGTTGTCATGTTAACATATTGTCTAATGCACCAAGCAAAGATGTGATATACTGATACACCATATCCCTATAAGCACTAACATGATACAAATGTTATTATTTTACCTCTTAATTGTTTTTACCTTCTAATGTTCATATTCAAGAAATAGCATCAGAACACAAACTCCTCAATAAGTTGCATATAAACAATTCCAGTGGCGTGGATTAGGATACTTGCTGATTTTGACACACATACAGAAACAGCTACTAGACATCTGGGTATTTGCATACACATGAATAGGTTTATGTAAATTTTGTGTATATATTGGTTGGTTGTGAGGCAATGCACAATAACTTCATAGCATATTTACCTAATTTCAGTAGAGCTCAATTAGAAAGCATGTTACATATACACATATATAGTTTAATCCATATCAGATAATAACTTCACACAATCAACACAGCAAATCAAAGACAGTGTTTTTGACAGAAAATGTGAATTCGGATCTACATCACCGTCCAGAGTGGTGATGACTGATGAGGAACTTGATAAAGATTAAAGTAATATCTTCACATTTCATTCCTTTCATATATATTGTTTCCTTGCACAAGATGAAATCTAGATAATCACAATAGAATCACATACATCATACCACTATTTTGCACCGCATTCATAAACTCCACAATCCATTGGAACCGAAACTTTTCAAGACACTTATTTCAGCCTAGGTTAATAGATCTAGATTTCAAAATCAAACTGCCATCTACAATACTCACCAAAAGCCATCTGAAATCGTGATAACTCAAGCAATCGATCTATAAACAGCAAAATTATATGCAAGGGACCATTAAAGCTACTCAATATCCGATATTATCGTGAGCTCGTGAGAAAGTGAATCATGAATTCTAACAAAATTAGAAATTACCAAAGTTTTTGCCGACGATACAGTGCCAAGTAGGACCATGATTCTTATCAAATTCCTTCTTTATCTGTTCCGCAACATCCTTCTCCACGCTGCAATTCTCAAACGCCTGCACAAACACAAGTACACAACCAAACTCCGATTATACAAACGAGTAAATTCATATAGATTGAAGTAACGAGAAACGAACTGTGAGGCCACAGATTGAAGCATCAAGGAGAGCACAATCAATCAACAAGAGGAAGGTGAATTGATTACGGAAATGGCGATATTCACGGCCTCATTTTGCATTTCTTCCTTCATATCGGCACTTTTGATTACGACTTTTCTGCTGCCGGAAGTAGACGTCGATAACGCCGATGCGGTGGTTTTCCGATCATCCGCCGACGAAGATCTCTTCCCCTCTTCACTCATCTCTGCAAAATTCAGACCAGTGAGTGGGCAAGTGCGTGAGGAGGTGATTCGAACTTTTTTGGATTTCACCCTGATTTAGCCTTTTCTTTTTCCTTTAAATAAAGTTTTTTTTAACTTTTTTTTTAAATACGGTTTTAAACTACCGTAACAATAAGTCTTCTTAAAATGTTCATACTGATTTTGACATTTTACCGTCTACACCTAACTCATATAGAGACTAGAAGTATCATCAATAAAAAACCCACCACTTTTAATATAAACCCTTGATTCAGGTTTAAACTTTAAGCCTAATATGACTATCAACTCGTACTTTGGACCAAAAGACAATTAATACATAGAGGTTTTAATCGAAATGAATTTGAAAATAAAAGATCATGATTCATGGATAGGGATAAAAAAAGATTTGTTTTAAATGTTATATGTTTAAAACTTAATAAATGATTTAGACATGATAAATAAATCATGACTTTGTTTCGAGACATTGGCCTGCTAGTAACACACTTTTTTTTGCCAGAGATGATTCTCATCCAATACATACATCACATGTATATGTGATACAGATTATATGAAAGTGATGTTAAATTATAAATAATAAAAATGATAGTATGTATTATATATGTCATTTGATTGTAACCATACATAATACACACGCTACAAAATATTGCTAGAAGACCCTAGGGAAATAAAAGAAAGAGTAAGCGAAAAATAATGCAACATGTATTTTTTTTTCTTATGATGTTTTTAAATTAGTGGCTTATTATAATACTAAGAAAATTCAATAAGACAAAACTTGATGGATGGGGAAAAAAAAGTAAAGCACCTATAGTGTTTCCTCTCATTTACAAGTTAGTCTTATGGTTGCCTAAAAATTTTGTAGTCAATGATTCGTCACGTGAGATTCGATGGACAATTTCTTTTGTTAAGCAATGTTGGGTGATCTTCATGTGAGACTTTTGATGCATCCTCTCGTAAACAAATACCAAAAGATTCATGATAACGTTTTTCATTCACTTAATTTATATGACTAACCAAGCTTGTTTTGATGGATTAGTAATAATTACCATCACATCTTTTGCCCCTTGTATGTATGGAAAGTACTAGTTTTACTCAGCCCAATTTTATGACTAGACACGGCTATATCTTGTCGACGTATTAAAATAAATTATATATAGTCATGTATAATTAAAAAAACACGTTTTTACATTTAGTTATGGTACTACAAGACCAATGAAAGATGATAAGACTAATTTATTTTTAATTATTTAACGTACTAGAAGGATGTGCTTTCTTAATATTAAAATATTCTAGCATCTTTTAGAGGCAGTTTGATTAACGTATAAAGATATATTGCACACATGTTCGATCTGCACCCCGAGTCAAAAAGTTATTGTATCATCGTGCATTTCGAATTTGTTCTTTTATAAATCAAACTATTTTCGACATCTTCAGCGGATCCAGATTATCAACATACATTTTGGTACTTTATAAGTTTCATAATATTCTTTAAACAAAAAGCATATGGACCTATCCAATCATATTTTTATCTATCTTTTTTGAGATAGTCACTAAGGGGCTGTTTGACAGCCTCTTAATCAGCCTCTTAATGGTTCAGATGTCTGAATGATTCAGCACTTAATGGTTCAGACTGTTTATTTCGCGAGCAAATGTCTGAATGGTTCAGACATTTGCCTCTAAATGGTTAAGCATTATACTAATGCTGAATGGTTAAGAGGTCTAATGCTGAATGGTTAAGAACTCTTATCAGAATTGGTCAGACATTTGCCTTTAAATAGTTAAACGATATACTAGCTCTTAATGGTTCAGATCTCTTAATGGTTCAGCACTTAATGGTTCAGACCTCTTATTGGTTCAGCATTTAATCATTCAGATATTACCAAACAACCCCTAAGTCTATTATATCGCATTCCATCTGATTGTTTAGTAAAAACTGTTAACTTCATAATATACATTTAAGAAGTTTTAATATTAATGATGTTTCACAAATGGGACTAACTATTTATGGGTCGTACACTCATCAAGAGTTTTGACACATAAACTTACTCGTTTAACAAATAATTATTTACATCACACACAAAGATTTCGTTAATACATGTTTCATTTTTGAATCCATAATGCATCATTTCATAGTTTATATATTTTTTATATATGTTTGTTGGTGCATGAGGATCTCATCTTCAATGTGTGATTTTTAACATGTTTAGGGCGTAACACAAACTCTGGTTAACAAATTTGTCAAAGTAATTTAAAATGACTATCCCACACCATGTGCTCTATCCAAATACTACCCCAACTTATCTCCCAAACCCCAACATCTATAAGCCACCAACTCACCCTTTTGTTTTCTTTATATTCAGCATGTCAACACTAATCCGCAATGAAAACACTTCATGTCGGTGGTGGAGGATCGGGGTGTTGGAGTGTAAGAATCCTCTAATCATAGATTGATGATGGTGGAAGCACTGCTTAGGATTTTACATTTTTTTTCAAGTGATTGCAACAATGGGTTCTTGGTGACATAACGACAGTCACAGAACTTGTCGTTATGTCATTAAAGCAATTTCATCAACAAAATGTCAAAATCTATTATAATTTAGTACCAACCAAGGATTATTACCTCTTCTAAATTAATTACTATTTCACCAACGAGAAAGTTAAATGTGTCGGTTATCAAGGTCAAGATTTCATATACAAGTCTCATGATGGAGTCACGAATATCTGATTATGTACAAACGACTGTATATCTAGCCATTTGTTCATGTTGGAGTACATGGCCCATGCACGTGTGCATGCATATTTATGTTTATGTTTTGTTAATTCAGTAATTGAATAATAAGAAGAAGTCAAGAAGCGGTAGCTTTAAACTCTGCTTGTTGACCGAATCTTTAGGCTTAGTTGGTTTAGTTATTTCCTGCTTTGTAGTTGATAGTGGCCACGATCCCATGTTTCCATGTTTCTGTTTTATGTATTTATAGCCATTTGAGGCTTGCTAATGAAATCATCGAGTGTTCAAGTGAAATACCATTGATAATATCAATCAACTGGTATCAGAGCCACTTGATCTGTGAGGAAACCATTCAAAATGAGTGATGAGAAATTGAAGATTCTGGTGTTCGACGGGCATTATGAACACTAGAGCGAGATGATGGAGAATTTGCTGCGTGCAAAACAATTGTGGGATTTGATTGAAACTGGAATCACTGAGCCGGCTGTAGGGATCGCTCAATCTGACGCGCAGAAGAGAAAACTCGATAAATTGCGGGTAAAGGATATGCAAGTCAAGCATTAACTATATCAGGCTATTGATCGAGTTACCTTTGAACATATCCTTGACAGGAAAAGTTCAAAGGCGGTGTGGGAGTCCATGAAGAAGCGGTTTGCGGGAAATGATCGAGTAAAGAGGTCCATGTTGCAGAAGCTGCGAAGAGATTTTGAGGTTCTTGAAATGAAGACGAATGAAACTGTATCGGAGTACTTCGGTCGTGTGTTAACTGTCTCCAATCAGATGAGAAGTAATGGTGAGCCCATGTCTGATTCAACGATTGTTGAGAAGGTTCTTCGAACCTTAACTGAGAAGTACACATATGTGGTAGTCTCGATTGAGGAATCGAAGGACATTGATAAGATGTCTATTGAAGAATTGCAGTGTACTCTGGTGCTACATGAACAAAAGTTTACGAAGATAGAAAAGGAGGAAGAACAGACGCTGAAGGTCGAGTATGGCGAAAGTAGTAACTATCGTGGGAGAGGAAGAGGTCGATCAAATCTCAGAGGAAGAGGACGTGGCAGAGGGAGAAGTTCCTTCAACAAGGAGACGATAGAGTGTTACTCCTGTCACAAGCTAGGCCACTTCTCATATGAGTGCCCGAAATCTAAAGAAGCAAACTACGCAGATTTTGATGAAAGTGAAGAGATCATGCTGATGGCAAAAACTGAAAGGGGTGAGTGTAGTCTCATGGCAAATGACAACAAGGAAACCAAAGGTGTTTATTGGTTTCTAGACTCCGGCTGCTCAAATCACATGTGTGGAGTGAAAGAAAGATTCACTTCACTAGACTTGAGCTATTCCAATTCTGTGAAGTTGGGAAATAACACACGCATGACTGTTGGAGGAAAGGGGTCAGTCAAGGTAATAGTTAATGGGATAACCATGACTATTAGTGAGGTGTATTATGTTCCAGAACTGAAGAATAATCTGTTGAGCATCGGTCAACTTCAGCAAAAGGGGTTAGCTTTCTTAATTAAGCATGATGTGGGTGTAAAGTGTATCATCGTGAGAAAGGCCTAATCTTCCAAAGTAATATGAGTTCAAACCGAATGTTTCCCATACATGACAATGCAACCGATGAAGTAGTACATGAAGATGCTGGATGCATGTATGGTGAAGCCAATCCTCGACTATGGCATGAACGCATGGGGCACCTCAGCAAGACGAGTATGCTGACTTTGATGAAGAATGACATGGTACGTGATCTTCCTATTCTCACTCTTCCAAATGAAATATGTGACAACTGTATGAAAGGAAAACTGGCTCGTAAGCCTATTCCTGTCACACCCCAACCGATGGCGGAAACATCGGGGCGCGAGAAGTGATAGATTGTTCAAAGACATCATAGAACTAAAGTGATAATAAATTAAGATTAAATTTCATTTTTATTGATCAACATAACATTACAAAGTTTCAAATAAACATACAATAATTTTGAGAAATCCAAATCTAAAACAAACATAACAAGATGATAGATTTGGTGTGTTTCTAAGTCCACCTAATTGAATTTCTTGATAAAGCTTCAAGCATTTCCTGCAACATGTGTAAAATATTGGTCAACATATGAATATGTTGGTGAGCATACAAGTTTGAATACATAGCATAATAGTAAAAAAAAAATCTCAATTCAACATGAGTCAAGTATACTAAAGTTTGTACATTGCTAGCATGCCAAGCCAATAATCAAACCAAAGTGTCCACAAGCGTAATCTTAGCATAAAAATGACTAAGACCGTAAAGATTGAATAACTTAACATAGACCCACCATAATAGGGCGGATGTGCTAGTCCTATAGCGCTATACATGTTAAGGGAGGTTTAGATTGCTTGCAAGATAATGTATTCTAGCATGTATTCACATAAAGTATAACAAGTAGGCATGTTTGTATGAATTGAGTTTTAGAATGAGATTGATTGAATGTATGATTGAGTGTATTTGATAATTGATACATGTTGCAACCCAAATAGTGCTAAAACAAAAGGGATGAAGTATGACTCACAGTTTGGCGATTAGAATCCACAAGAATAGATGAATGAATTTAAAGGTTTGAGTCACCAAAGTCACCCTAAAAGGTAAACAAAAGGGTGTAAGCTTAGGATTCAAAGTTTGAGATTTTAAAATTTGAAAGTATACAAAAGTTACAAATATGAGAAGTACATGAAAGTATATACTACTTAGACACTTATTTGGACACCATGTAGTATGTGTTCTTTATGAGTATTAGTCACTCATTGGAAGTCCAAAATAAGGAATCATAAGATTAGTATAATGTCTACCTTAACACATAACATTCAACCATGGTTTGATTGATGTTATGATTTGGTTTTGATTAAGTATTATGTAGATATAAATATAAGTCATGCATTAGAGGTAGGGTAATCCACAAACCTCAAGTGTTATATTCATATAAGTCATGTATTAGAGGTGGGGATATCCACAAACCTCAAGATTGTCACCATTGCACAAAATCTCCACATAAAGGTGATTCGGATGGTCATGAGTACATAAATAAAAATACTAAAGTAAACTAACTAGTTTGACTAAGTGTTCAAGTGGGGTATGGTGGATAGATTAGTTGTAGAACCAAGGTTCAACATCACCATTTTAGACCATAACACAAGCCTTTCAACATTGGTTGGAGGCTCGGTTTGGTTTCATCCACTTCTTGATTTGTAGATCACTTAGTGTGTTATAAAGATGAAAGAATGGGGTATAAAAGTCTCAAAATTTATGAAATATAACTTTAACACAAGCCTTCCAACATTAAAGTTGTTGGTGACTTGGTTTAGTATATAAAACGCTTAAAAACAAGACAAGAAAAGTAGGATATTTCCAACTTGGACCTCAAAAAATGGGGGGTTTACCTTACTTGTTCACCTTGGTGACTAAGTGGTTAAGTCCAAGAGGTTGTTCCAAGTGGTAAAAAAAATGGAAGAAGAAAGTAAGAAAAAAATAAATTATTAATTAAAACTCACAAGTTGCTCTTGAAGATTTCTTGCAAAAGATGAAGTTGATGGGTGGAATGAGAGAGATTATGAGAGAGTTTAAAGTGATGAAAGTGATTAGGGAGGGATTTGGGCTAGTATTTATAGATGAAAATTATGGTTGGGCATTAAAGAAAGTAGTTGGGAAGATGAGTATAGAGTAAATTTAAAGTTTTAATTTCAACCCCTTAACTTATTTTACTTATTAATTTGCACCATAACTCTTGATTAATTATAAGTATTTTAACATATGAACCATAAAAATAAAACTTATAAATAATTTTCCAAAAATATAAGCCTCGATAAGTTACACGGTGCGTTTAAGCGTTGCACAAACATTTAATCAACAATAATGATATAAAAAAATATTTCCACTATGATCAAGTCTTGAGATTACAAGGATTGAATAAGGAATAACATTACATAAAAAAAAATAAATGAAAAATACGGAACGTTACAGTCTCCCCTACTTTAGGGAATTTCGTCCCGAAATTTATTTAGAAGAAGATTCTGGGAAAAGATGCGGGTACTTGATCTTGAATTGATCTTCACGTTCCCAAGTAAATTCTGGACCACGCGTTCCTTCCCAACGCACCTTAATAATTGGAATACGACTTCGCTTGAGTTGCTTCTCTCCACGATCCATGATTTCAACAGGTTTTTCAACAAAATGCATGGTATCGTCGATACGTATGTCGTCAAGCGGAATCTGAAGTCCTTCGTCAGCTAGGCACTTCTTGAGATTAGAGACATGGAAGGTCGGGTGAACGTTGCTAAGTTCTTGTGGTAGATCAAGTCGATATGCCACCTTACCAATTCTTTCGAGAATCTTAAAAGGACCTACATATCGGGGGGCAAGTTTTCCTTTCTTACCAAAGCGCACTACTCCTTTCCAAGGAGATACCTTGAGGAGTACGAGATCACCGACATTGAATTCCAAAGGCTTTCGTCGTTTATCGGCATAACTCTTTTGTCTGCTTCTTGCGGCAAGTAAGTTGTCGCGGATTTGCAAGATTTTATCCGTTGTCTCTTGAATGATTTCGGGACCGGTGACTTGTGTCTCGCCGATCTCGTGCCAACAAATAGGTGAACGACATTTGCGACCATAAAGAGCTTCAAAGGGTGCCATGCCTATACTAGAGTGATAACTGTTATTGTACGAAAATTCAACCAATGGTAGGTGTACATCCCAGTTGCCACCAAAATCGATAACACAAGATCGAAGCATATCTTCGAGAGTTTGGATAGTACGTTCAGTTTGTCCATCAGTTTGAGGATGAAAAGCCGTACTAAGATTGAGTTGAGTGCCCAAAGCTATCTGAAAAGTTCTCCAGAAACGAGAAGTGAATCGACCATCACGATCGGAGATGATATCGAGAGGGATACCATGACGGCTAATGATTTCAGAAGTGTAGATACGAGCTAGCTTTTCAACGGAATAGTCTTCGCGGATGGGAAGGAAATGAGCTGATTTGGTCAATCGATCGATGATTACCCAAATACTATCATGGCCGGAGGATGTTCGAGGGAGTTTGGTGATAAAATCCATTGCGATACCCTCCCACTTCCATCTCGGGATTTCAGGTTGCTCGAGTAAACCAGAGGGTCGTTGGTGTTCGGCCTTGACTTTTGAACAAGTGAGGCATTTGGCTACAAAAAGAGCGATATCCTTTTTCATGCCTGGCCACCAATAAGTACAACGAAGATCTTGATACATCTTGTCTGCACCTGGGTGAATGGAATATCGTGATTTATGTGCTTCATTCATTATAAGAGCACGAAGGTTGTCACGGTTCGGAATCCAAATACGATTGAGGTAATGGAGAATTCCATTAGATTTAGACTCAAGCTGGTCTTCAACGCCACATTGCATCTCGTTATACAAATTGTTTTCGACGACCGATGAGTGTTGGGCTTCGCGAATACGAGTTTCAATGTTGGTTTCGATTTGCAAACAACGAACGCGATTGGTTACACAAATGCTATGAGCATTGGCGTGACTCTTTCGGCTAAGAGCATCAGCCACAACATTCGCTTTTCCGGGGTGGTAGCGAATTTCACAATCATAGTCGTTCAACAATTCAACCCATCGTCGTTGACGCATGTTGAGATCTTTTTGATTAAAGATATGTTGGAGGCTCTTATGATCAGTGAAAACCACGCATTGAGTACCATAAAGGTAGTGCCTCCAAATCTTTAAAGCGAAAACAACGGCTCCGAGTTCGAGATCATGGGTAGTGTAGTTTTTCTCGTGGGTTTTGAGTTGTCTTGACGCATAAGCGATAACCTTGCCTCGTTGCATAAGGACACAACCGAGACCTTGATTAGAAGCGTCACAATAAACCACGAAATCGTCATTTCCATCGGGAAGGGTTAGGATGGGTGCGTCACAGAGCATACGCTTGAGGGTTTGAAAGGATTCCTCTTGTTTGGGACCCCAAACAAAAGGTTTATCTTTTTGGGTCAAAGAGGTGAGAGGAATCGCGATTTTTGAAAAGTTGGAGATGAATCGACGGTAGTAACCCGCCAATCCGAGGAAAGAACGTACTTCGGTAGGGGATTTAGGAGCAATCCACCCTTTGACGGCATCGATTTTTGTAGGATCAACATGAATGCCTTTTTCACTTACGATATGACCAAGGAATTGAACTTCTTTCAACCAAAATTCACATTTGGAGAATTTGGCGTATAGTCGTTCGGCTCGAAGAAGTTCCAAGATTAAACGTAAGTGTCGTTCGTGTTCGGATTTGGTTTTAGAATAGATTAGAATATCGTCAATGAATACAATTACAAAACGATCCAAGTAAGGTCTGCACACATGGTTCATTAAGTCCATAAAGGCTGCGGGTGCATTGGTCAAACCAAAAGGCATAACCATGAACTCGTAATGACCATACCTTGTGCGGAAAGCGGTTTTTGGAATATCTTCTTCACGGATTCGAAGCTGATGATAACCAGATCGCAGGTCGATTTTTGAGAAACAAGTTGCTCCTTGGAGTTGGTCAAAGAGATCATCGATACGAGGAAGAGGATAACGGTTTTTGACAGTGAGTTTATTGAGTTCACGATAGTCAATGCACATGCGGAACGAACCATCCTTCTTCTTAACAAAAAGAATTGGAGCACCCCAAGGGGATGAGCTAGGACGTATGAAGCCTTTATTAACCAACTCTTGAAGTTGACTAGCTAGCTCTTGCATTTCCGAGGGTGCAAGTCTGTAGGGAGATTTAGCAACAGGTGTAGCACCGGGTATGAGATCAATCCGAAAATCAATAGAACGAGCGGGAGGAAGGCCGGGTAGATCTTCAGGGAACACGTCGGGAAAGTCGCAAATGATTGGAATGTCTTTCACACTCTTTCCCTTTTCTTTTTCTGTCACAACATGGGCTAAAAAGACAATACAGTCCTGACGTAAGCACTTCCGTGCCTCCGTACAGGACATAAGTTTGAGTCCGTTTGAGGGTTTCTCGCCATAGATTTGTAAGGCGTCACCAGAAGGAAGAGGAATACGGATATATTTTTCAAAGCAAACGACTTCGGCACGAACCTTGGCAAGCCAATCCATGCCTACTATGACATCAAAGCTACCCAACTGCATGGGTATGAGTTCGATGGGAAATTCATGTTCATTAAGATTTAAAACGCAATCAAAGAGAATGGAATCAACGGTGACAGATTTTCCGTTAGCGACTTCAACGGTGAATGATTTTGGCAATTTAGAACGTGTACATTTTAACATTGGTTCAAATTTTACGGAAACAAAACTTTTATCCGCACCAGTATCAAATAACACAGAAGCATAAACTCCATTTATAAGAAACGTACCGTTTACGACGTCACTGTCGTTTTGAGCTTGATGCGCATTTATGTTAAATGCGCGTCCACGTGGCGCTTGCACTTGAACTTGATTCTTGCGGGGGCACTGAGGAGCAAGATGGTTTGGGTCACCACATTTGAAGCAAGCACGACCGTTTGCATTAGTTGGGGGTCTTTGGGTATCGGCGTGAGCCAAAGGTGGGTTACCGTGTGAGCTAGTACCACTTCGACATGATGAGGCAAAGTGCCCATAACGGTTGCATGTTGTGCATTGACGGCACTGAGAGGCGGGTGGATGGTGGTATTGGCAATTGACACATTTGGGGAATGTACCGGTGTAAGCTTTCTTAGGTGGTTCTTGGTTCGAGTTGATGGGAGCTTGGGTTGTTGGTGTTGTCACGGCATAGTTGCGGCTTTGAAACTTGCGTTTCTTGTTGTGACGGGTGTCTTTGGATGGTGTTTTTGAGTCTTTGGGTTCCTTAGGTGTTTCGGAGATGGCTTGATGGGCGGTTTTGGAGGGACTTTTAAGAGACAAGGATCCGTCCTTCACTTGGTTGTCGGACAAGGTAGCCGCCAACCGGATGGCTCGCTCAAGTGAGAAGGGTTCGGCTACGGTGACGGAGTCACGGATAATAGAGGGAAGGCCTTTTATGTACTTGGCTATGGCTCGATCGGTGGTGTTGACCAAATGAGGGACAAGGATACTAAGCTGCTTGAAGCGAATGGTGTAAGTTAAGTTGTCACCTCCAATTTGTTTGAGGTTCCAAAATTCCTCTTCAAGACTTTGCATTTCATGAGGAGGGCAAAACTCATCTATCATGAGTTGCTTCACTTCTTCCCATGGTAGGGAGAAGGCGACCTCGTTTCCACGAGTGCTCCTTTCACTTTTCCACCATTCAAGTGCCCTCGATGTGAAGACAGCGGTGGCACTACGAGTCCGAAGTTCGTCGGGACATTCGCTATTAATGAATGTGACTTCAATGCTATCAAACCATTCAAGCATCTTAGAGGCACCCCCTTCACCCGTGAAGGGTTCGGGGCCACATGACTTGAAGTGCTTATAGGAAAAGGCTGAGGTTTTGGGAGTAGGGTTTCGGGATTCAACTGAAGCGTTTAGGCTAGGGGTGGCATTGATTTGCTTAACAATATCGGGAATTACTCGGGCCATTTGCTTAGCCATGAAAGCAACCATTTTCTTGTTGGAACTTTGCTTGGAGCTTCTATGGGATTTGGAAGACATCTACAATGTAGGTCAAAGAGAATTATAAGACTTGATCAATAGTGTTTAAAATAATTTTTGCATATTTAGACATGATAGCATAACACCTAAACAAGTAGATTTCAAACCACACAAAAGAATTAGCTAAACAAAAATAAAAGCTTTTAAATTTTTGTTGGTTCTTGATTATTAGCGTTGTAGGCCGAGAGATTAGCGCGATTTGGATGATTCGATCTTGAAAAAAAAGGAAAAAGGTTGAAGTATAAATGCATATAACAATTACAAACATAAAATAAATTCGATTAAGGCTTGGAATGTTCCGGTTTTGGAACTAAGACTAATCCAAAGTAGTCAAGACTTCTTTTGAGTTCGGGAATCATGCTTTGGCTTAATGGGTTGAAATACTCTCGCCGACAAGTCGGGTAACGGTATTCGCCCTTCCAGTTACTACATGTCCCTTGTCAATCAAAATCTCGAGACTTTGGTGAGATTGAAAATCAAAGAATGGGACTAGTCACCAAGATATGGATATCACTCCTAACTTGGTGGTGTCGTTCCCTAAACGTGGTTGGTACTTATCCATCGAGGTAAGGAAATTAATCCTAACTCATTGGTAAGGGTCCACAAGAGTGAGATGAGTGAAATTGCCATCAAGGTAAGGAAATCACTCCTATCTTAATGGTCTAATTTCATAAAAACAATAATAGCGGATTGAAAGTCATCACCAAAGTAAGGGATTCACTCCTATTTTGGTGAGGTCGTTTCATTTGTAAAATACGAGTGTTTTCATATTGTCGTCGCATGATTACACCTTAGGAAAGGTGTATTTCTTTTTGGTCGAGAATAAGATGAGGAGCAAGATTAGGTAGATTTGAGGGTTTTTTTTTTTTTTTTTTTTTTTTTTTTTTTTTTTTTTTTTGCATAAACATAAGATAATCAAACAAATCATAAGCATTACTAACGAGAGTTCTTAGTCATAGTCTAGGTCAAAACATGGAAGTTTTCCTAATTCCCTATAACTATGGCTCTGATACCAATCTGTCACACCCCAACCGATGGCGGAAACATCGGGGCGCGAGAAGTGATAGATTGTTCAAAGACATCATAGAACTAAAGTGATAATAAATTAAGATTAAATTTCATTTTTATTGATCAACATAACATTACAAAGTTTCAAATAAACATACAATAATTTTGAGAAATCCAAATCTAAAACAAACATAACAAGATGATAGATTTGGTGTGTTTCTAAGTCCACCTAATTGAATTTCTTGATAAAGCTTCAAGCATTTCCTGCAACATGTGTAAAATATTGGTCAACATATGAATATGTTGGTGAGCATACAAGTTTGAATACATAGCATAATAGTAAAAAAAGAAAAATCTCAATTCAACATGAGTCAAGTATACTAAAGTTTGTACATTGCTAGCATGCCAAGCCAATAATCAAACCAAAGTGTCCACAAGCGTAATCTTAGCATAAAAATGACTAAGACCGTAAAGATTGAATAACTTAACATAGACCCACCATAATAGGGCGGATGTGCTAGTCCTATAGCGCTATACATGTTAAGGGAGGTTTAGATTGCTTGCAAGATAATGTATTCTAGCATGTATTCACATAAAGTATAACAAGTAGGCATGTTTGTATGAATTGAGTTTTAGAATGAGATTGATTGAATGTATGATTGAGTGTATTTGATAATTGATACATGTTGCAACCCAAATAGTGCTAAAACAAAAGGGGTGAAGTATGACTCACAGTTTGGCGATTAGAATCCACAAGAATAGATGAATGAATTTAAAGGTTTGAGTCACCAAAGTCACCCTAAAAGGTAAACAAAAGGGTGTAAGCTTAGGATTCAAAGTTTGAGATTTTAAAATTTGAAAGTATACAAAAGTTACAAATATGAGAAGTACATGAAAGTATATACTACTTAGACACTTATTTGGACACCATGTAGTATGTGTTCTTTATGAGTATTAGTCACTCATTGGAAGTCCAAAATAAGGAATCATAAGATTAGTATAATGTCTACCTTAACACATAACATTCAACCATGGTTTGATTGATGTTATGATTTGGTTTTGATTAAGTATTATGTAGATATAAATATAAGTCATGCATTAGAGGTAGGGTAATCCACAAACCTCAAGTGTTATATTCATATAAGTCATGTATTAGAGGTGGGGATATCCACAAACCTCAAGATTGTCACCATTGCACAAAATCTCCACATAAAGGTGATTCGGATGGTCATGAGTACATAAATAAAAATACTAAAGTAAACTAACTAGTTTGACTAAGTGTTCAAGTGGGGTATGGTGGATAGATTAGTTGTAGAACCAAGGTTCAACATCACCATTTTAGACCATAACACAAGCCTTTCAACATTGGTTGGAGGCTCGGTTTGGTTTCATCCACTTCTTGATTTGTAGATCACTTAGTGTGTTATAAAGATGAAAGAATGGGGTATAAAAGTCTCAAAATTTATGAAATATAACTTTAACACAAGCCTTCCAACATTAAAGTTGTTGGTGACTTGGTTTAGTATATAAAACGCTTAAAAACAAGACAAGAAAAGTAGGATATTTCCAACTTGGACCTCAAAAAATGGGGGGTTTACCTTACTTGTTCACCTTGGTGACTAAGTGGTTAAGTCCAAGAGGTTGTTCCAAGTGGTAAAAAAAATGGAAGAAGAAAGTAAGAAAAAAATAAATTATTAATTAAAACTCACAAGTTGCTCTTGAAGATTTCTTGCAAAAGATGAAGTTGATGGGTGGAATGAGAGAGATTATGAGAGAGTTTAAAGTGATGAAAGTGATTAGGGAGGGATTTGGGCTAGTATTTATAGATGAAAATTATGGTTGGGCATTAAAGAAAGTAGTTGGGAAGATGAGTATAGAGTAAATTCAAAGTTTTAATTTCAACCCCTTAACTTATTTTACTTATTAATTTGCACCATAACTCTTGATTAATTATAAGTATTTTAACATATGAACCATAAAAATAAAACTTATAAATAATTTTCCAAAAATATAAGCCTCGATAAGTTACACGGTGCGTTTAAGCGTTGCACAAACATTTAATCAACAATAATGATATAAAAAAATATTTCCACTATGATCAAGTCTTGAGATTACAAGGATTGAATAAGGAATAACATTACATAAAAAAAAATAAATGAAAAATACGGAACGTTACAATTCCAAAGGTGAGCATGTGGAGAGCTAAAGAAGTACTTGAACTAGTACACTCAGATATATGTGGTCCTATTACTCCAGCATCTAACTCAGGTAAACGATATTTCTTGAGTTTTATTGATGACCATAGCAGAAAAGGTTGGGTATTTTTGTTGTCCGAGAAATCACAGGCCTTTGAAAGCAAAGAATTCAAGGCAAAGGTGGAGAAGCAGTCAAGGAAAGTCATTAAATGTCTTCGAACAGATCGTGGAGGTGAATATATGTCAAGTGAGTTTGTTGCCTTCTGTAAAGAACAAGGAATCAAAAGACAACTTACAGCAAGCTTTACTCCACAAAACGGAAGAATAGGACCGTTATAAATATGGTGGTATCCATGCTGACAACTAAAAGAATGCCAAAGATCTTCTGGGCAGAAGCCACTTTATGGAGTTTTTATGTTCTCAATCTCTGTCCTACGAAGATACTTGGAAAGGTGACACCGGAGGAAGCATGGAGTGGTGTAAAGCCATCGGTTGAAGATCTGCGAGTGTGAGGTTCTCTAGCGTATGCATGGGTTCCAAAACAAAAAAGAAGCAAACTGGATGACAAAAGCATTAACTGCATATTTACTGGAATGTGTAAGGAATCAAAGGCGTACCGCCTTGTTAATCCCCTTACCATGAAAGTAATTATAAGTAGGGACACTGAATTACTGGAGGATCAAATGTGGGATTGGAATAATGAAGTAGAAAAGAAACAAGTTGAAGATGGGATAATTTGGGGAGACTATACGTTCTCTGAACATCATGAGGAGATGTCAGATGATGATGAAGTAGTAAGTAATTCACAGGAGGTAGCTGCTGCCCCAGTCGAACATATGCAAGATGTATCTCCTGGTCCCAGCAGAGCAGTAGTAAGGGAGGGCAGAGCAAGAAGACCACCATCTTACCTGCAAGATTACGTCACAGAATATAGCTTACATGAAGATGAGTTAAATCTCATGGAAGGAAATGATAATGATCCAATTACATTTGATGAAGCTGTGAAACAGGATAAGTGGAGAAGTGCCATGGCTACCGAGATAGATTCTATTGAAAAGAATCACACATGGCATTTAGTGCAACTACCAAAGAATGGAAAGTGTATTGGTGTCAAATGGTTGTATAAGACTAAGTTAAGCGAGAATGGGGAAGTAGTAAAATACAAGGCGAGACTGGTGGCCCGCGGGTATGCTCAAGAAATGGGTGTTTATTACACCGAAATCTTTGCGCCAGTTGCAAGGATGGATACAATCAGGTTAGTAATTGCTCTAGCTGCTCAAAGGGGTTGGCCAGTGTACTAGATGGATGTAAAGTCAGCGTTTCTTTATGGAAATCTAAAGGAGGATGTGTATGTTCAACAACCTCAAGGCTTTGTAACTAAAGGGAAGGAAGATCGCGTATACAAGCTGGATAAGGCTTTATATGGCCTTAAACAAGCACCAAGGGCCTGGTACAGCAGAATTGAAGAGCATTTTGTGAAGGAGGGGTTCACTCGAAGCATGCATGAACAAACTTTGTTCATCAAAAGAGCTTCTGAAGGTAAAGTGCTATTTGTGAACATATATGTTGATGATATGTTGTACACAGGAAATGATGAGGGCATGCTAGAGAAATTCAAAGAAGGAATGAAATCAGATTTTGAAATGTCAGACTTAGGGAAAATGAAATATTTTCTCGGTTTGGAGGTGATGCAGCTTGCTGATGGTATTCACATCTCTCAAAAAAAATATGCAGCTGAGGTGCTTGCTCGATTTAACATGTTGGAGTGTAATGAAGTGATGAACCCGATGGTGCCGGGAACCCGTTTAAAGAAAGATGAAGGAAAGGCAGTTGATGAAACTTTGTTTAAGCAACTAGTTGGTTGTCTAATGTATATGACTACCACTCGCCCAGATTTACAATTTGTGGTAAGTTATATCAGTAGATTCATGTCTAAACCAACTGAAGATCATTTTGCAGCTGCAAAAAGAGTGCTAAGATATGTTCAAGGAACTCAAGACTATGGAATATGGTACAAGCAAAGTGTTGAAAAAGAAATGACTGTCTACACTGACAGTGATTATGCTGGTGATGTCGATGACAGGAAAAGTACTTCTAGTCATGTAGTACTGTGGGATGGAGCTGCTGTGACTTGGTCATCGAAGAAACAAAGCATTGTGGCATTGTACTTTACCGAAGCGGAGTATGTAGCAGCAGCAGCATGTGCGTGCCAGGTTATGTTGGTGAACGGTGTGTTATCCGAGCTGGGAGTAGAGAGAAGCAGTCATGTGATCATCAACTGCGACAACACTTCAGCGATTAAACTATCGAAGAATTTGGTTTTTCATGGTAAATACAAGCATATTGAAGTTCGATTCCATTTCCTGCGCAATTTGGTTAATGATGGAGCTGTGGAGTTAGTTCATTGTGACACTAAGGAGCAAGTAGCAGATATAATGACAAAGCCACTGCATCGTGAATCATTTCAAAGGTTCCGAAGACTGCTTGGAGTATGCTCACTCAAGAGAAAACTAGACTCGACGCAAGTCTAGTTTGAGGGAGGGTTTGTTGGAGTACGTGGCCCATGCACGTGTGCATGCATATTTATGTTTATGTTTTGTTAATTCAGTAATTGAATAATAAGAAGAAGTCAAGAAGCGGTAGCTTTAAACTCTGCTTGTTGACCGAATCTTTAGGCTTAGTTGGTTTAGTTATTTCCTGCTTTGTAGTTGATAGTGGCCACGATCCCATGTTTCCATGTTTCTGTTTTATGTATTTATAGCCATTTGAGGCTTGCTAATGAAATCATCGAGTGTTCAAGTGAAATACCATTGATAATATCTATCAGTTCAACCATTCTGCCCAATTGGTCAACGAGTATTCCATCCACTATGAGTCTATGACCATTTTATTACGTTACCATGTTTAACTAAATTTCACCATTGATTGCTTGTTTGGGTCAAGGCATCAAACTGGGTATATCCTGAAAATCCTAGATGGCATAGCTTTGATTGTCCGAGACTCCTAATATGAATGATTGCAAAGGATTATGGACGGTGATCGAGAATGGAGACAATGATGGTGGGTCGAAGAAGGAGGGTTGGGCTTAATGACGATGGATTGATGGAAGAGGGGTCACCAACGAATAAGACCAGAGAGAGTGCTGAAAAGTTTTCTAGGTTTATCATAGTATTTCTCATATATCTCATCTTATAAATTTAACACAATATGTGTTACCGTAAATCTTTTAAGGAGAGGATGTGTCTAAATTCCTTATATTGCAATAATAATGTTGTAAAAGCCTCTCGAAATGCACCTTGAATTGTTGGAAAATGGATCGCTTTAACCGCGGTCGTTTGGTAAGTTGGTGGTCGGCTTACATAATTTGACCCTCATGTCCATGTTGTCCCTTCGCTTATTTTATTTTGCCCATGCCCTTTTTCTTTTTATCGTATATATACATATATATATATAATATATAATATATTAATTAATCAACGAACATGACTTTTATTTTTATTTTTTAATATACCATGCGTTTATTTTTTTAGTTGCATATTATATTGATGTCATTATATTTGTGTCTATGTGGTTGGATGGATATGTTAAACAAATTTTATGTCCTTCCTTTGTTTTTTAATCTTGATTATTATTGTTTAGTCATATACATAATGCTTCTATAACAATAAAATAAAATGTCATTATCATACACTAAACGACTACTTCATCACCCGTGAAATTGGTTGTAGCCTCATCACCCATGTGGGGTATGAATAATCAACATATTGCTACAAGCCATGCCAACATCACAAGTTTTGTCATTATTAGATTTGTAGATGATGATATCCTCTTATATGTGTATACTTTATTAAAAAAGGGAACGTTTCTTTTTCATTTCTTCACTCTAATGATTTCGTGTAAAGGTCGAGTTCCCACCTTTTGATTCAAGAGTGTTTTTAGATTTATGTCTAATTTTAAGCTCAACTCGTGAATAAGCTTGGCCTTAACTTATTTATTATTTATCAATTGACAGTTATTTTTAAGTATTTTTTTAATAATTTTTTGTATGAAACATAATTTATATATAATAATTTATAAATGATAATATATGTTATTTGATTATTTATTCAATATATTAAAACAATATTTTATATAAATAATATAGTCGTTTAGATTAACAAGCCGAGTATGTGAAATTGGGGTTCATGCTCGTTTTAGTAAATGAGCTCTGATATAAGCTTAAGATTGTTTAGAATCAAATGTCTTGATTAGGTATTTTAAAAAACAGAAGTCGAGTGGCTCGACTCTTGTACTCTCCTACTAACCTATAGTCAAGTTGGTTTCAAATATAAGTGGTCTATAAAGAGGCATAAATTTAATCTCAAATACTATTAATAATTCCGGATCATTTTTGTTATTTTATTTAACATCAACAAGAACTCGGTTAGTTAAACCATCTTGTCGATATAAACGTCTAGGTCTCTAAAACTTAACATTTTAAGGAAAGCTTTAATTGTTGCTATTATAGTTATTTGGGTGGACGTTGTATTTGAGAAAATAAATATTTTATATTTTATATAATATTTTATATTTGTTTATGTAAATACGTAATTGTTTAGCACGTATTTTAATACGTTTTTATATTCACACAATTGTAATAATATTATATTTTTCGACTTTAATCATATCTGCATTCAAGACAATTTCCAATAAAAGATTAAAGCAATTAATACCAATACCAAGTGATCAGTTGTATCATACTAGATCATGTCCATCCTTGTCTTGTATATTTCTTCAAGTTGTAATTGCTTGATTAGTCATGGGTGACCCTATGTAAAACATTAGTAGATATTACCTCAAATGTTGAGGGTGACACTTGGTATAGATGGGTTTGGTCTGGATCACCATTGATTAGGGTAACTCTTGATATAAAACCATCTACAATAGAGAGGTTTTTTAGTATTTTTGAAGAAAGAGAAGATGATATATGTGAAGGATGAGGTGATGTGGAGGAAAAAAGAAGGGATTGGAGTTTTGGCTAAGGACATTGATTTTTTGAATATATGAGGGGGAGGGAGGGAAGAGAAGAGAGGAGAGAGAAGATTATTTTTATAAATTATGAGTAGACAGAAGAAATAAATGATAAGACGTGTGCTACCTAAGTTTATTTTTTTACATTTCATTGGTGATGCTTTAATTGTCAAATTGAGAGATCTTTATTACTGGTGACTTTTATTTATGCATGTGTGTGCTATGTTGTTCAAGATACTTTAGTTTTATTACATAGTTCGGATTGTATTGGTTTGATATATGCATCAATGATCCTAAATCAAGTTTAATATGATTTAATTATTTTATGTTGATAAGTGTGTCGTAATACATGCTTGTGAATTATAAGTATCATACTTAGTTGTCTGGAAAGTTAGTTGGTCTTCTAATCATATATCACTTACTAAGAGTCATAGTCTTATTCAATCATAAATAGAAAAGATCATCTCATATACTGAATTGTGTATACAATATTAAAGTGTAAATAATCATGGTTAGGTGAGACTTCATATATGATACACATTGGACCGTTAAGGCATCTAATGGTAGGATATTATTGAACACATTGAAGGGTGTTCACCACTAGATTAGGTGACTGAACAACGGATCCATGTTGAACTAATTCAAGGGTGTTCATCCTCAAGATGACTTAGAATGGATTCTAAATGTCATTAAACTAATTAGAGGGCATTCAACCCCGATATAGTAGGACTCCAAACATCAATGAACTAGTTAAAGGAAAGCAAAGATGAACGGGTAAAATTCTATTATGTAACACTCCTGAAAATCTGAACCTAAAGCATCCGCTGGACAGCAAGCGTTTGGGAGCTACAACTCTTGAAAGCGGGGTCTAAACGTCAACAACCTCTGGTGGGGTCCAAGAGGCAAAGCCCCTGACTGGAGTTCCAGATCAATTTGAAAAAAAAATATTATTTTAAAGGAAAGGTATAGTGAAAAAAATTTAAGAAAAATTAAATTTTAGAGAAACCAAGGCCAATATGACTCACTTATAAAATCACACATTTCTTAAAAAAAAACGATTTCATTTGATTCTTTCTATATATTTCCAAGAGATTTTTCTAAACTTATAAAATTAAATATATTTTATACAATACGTTATATAAATTCCCTTAAGCGTAATTTGATTAAAAAAAAAAAAAAAGAGATATAAAATTTTAGGAGTTTAATAAGCACACCAGTAATTGCCCATGTTTATAACATCTTTATGAACATTATATAATATTTTATGTCATGAACAACCTTTATCAAAGAGTATACACTATACACATATAAAACGTCAAACCACATCAGTCGGCAGATCACGCGACTTGACAAAATTGCATCTCCATACTCACCTCACAAAGTCCACAACGCCTCTGATTCACGGCGGTGCTCCACCACCGTCACCGCCACCTCACCCACTCACCATGTGTTCCACAAAGCGTCAAACCTCTCATCCGTCCGCCGTCGCCGGCAACGGCGACGACGGCGACTGGCGGCAAGAAGCCATCAACGGCGGATCTCTGAAGCTCGTGCACCTCGACACGGGATCCAATGGCTGGGCCTCACCTCCCGGTGACCTCTTCTCCCTCCGAGGCCGTAACTACTTCACTAAGAAGCACAAATCCCCCTCCGGACCGTGGCTCCTCCGCCCCGCCGGCGTCGATTGGCTCCGATCAACCTCCAAACTCGACCACGTCCTCTCACGCGCCGATAACCGTGTGATGCAAGCGCTGCGGAAGCATCAGTCGAAAGGAAACAACCACACGAAGAAAACGTTCGTCATCGCTGTTAATTTGCAGGTTCCAGGTAGAGATTGTTACAGTGCGGTTTTCTACTTCGCCACCGACGATCCGATCCCCGCCGGTTCGCTCCTCCACCGGTTCATCCACGGCGACGACTCGTTCCGCAACCAGCGGTTCAAAATCGTGAACCGGATCGTCAAGGGACCGTGGATTGTGAAAGCTGCAGTAGGTAACTATTCCGCTTGTTTGCTAGGAAAAGCCCTAAATTGTCACTACCATAGTGGACCTAACTACCTAGAGATTGACGTTGACATCGGTAGCTCGAAGATCGCCACTGCGATTTTGCATCTAGCGTTGGGGTGTGTGACAGCGGTGACGATTGATATGGGGTTTGTGGTGGAGGCGCAGGAGGAGGAGGAGCTGCCGGAGCGGTTGTTTGGGGCGGTGAGGATCTGTCAGATGGAGATGTCGTCGGCGACGTTTGTTGATACGGCGATGAGTAAACCGTCGGTGACGGTGGGAGCTCATGGTAGTCGTGTTCAGGCGTCGGATCTGCATGATGATGGTGGTGATTGAAATGTTGAATACAGGTGATGTGAAAGGGTGAATTGTGGTGGTTATGAGGTATGATATAGGGTTTGTAGTTAGGGTTCGTGATCTATTGTTCTATCCATTCATCTGTTCACTGCTTGAATTGAATTTTTGTGGTGAATTTGATGCTGTGTAGATAAACTTGATAATAAGTTAATGACTATAACCCTTTATTGACGACTATGAACTTGTTCAGATTTGATGGTTTTTGTTGTTGCTAGAATTCTCACATCCAATTTTGTTGGTGTTATTCGGTTCTTCCCTTTTGATTTACCAGAAGCAGATGAATTAGAATTAGAAATAGTTGCAGGATTATTTTACAAATGAAAATTGATTAAATTTGCAGGTTTAATTTGCTAGATTGGTAGAAAGATGAAAGGTAATCAGGTTGGTTATCAAACACCCAAATGGCGGATCTAGCAAGAACTGTTGGTTCTTAATTACAAGTCTGCAACTTCGCTGTCGATTTCTGTTCGACTGTGGGAAGGGATGCATGTATAGCAAGGTTTATATGATCTCGTAGCTATGGTTGATTGGCATCTATAGTTTTTGCCTCTTGTTGCTGTTCCTGTTCTTTGCACTTGAAAAGATTTTGAAACATTGTTTTCTTGACTAATTATGAACAAATGTGAATGAAAACATAATGCCATTAGATGCAACCCTTTTCAGTTAGTGTGTTCACGGTCTGGTTTGACCGGTTTTGATGGAAATTAATGACTATGGTTTTGAGAAGACAGTCTGGTTTGACCGGTTTTGATGGAAATTGATGACTATGGTTTTGAGAAGCAGCAAACCAAACGGCCGAGTTGGTCGGAGTGGCGGACTGGACATAATTATCCGGTTTAGTGGTTTGTGTGGTTTTCTTTTATAAAGATGGCTTGCGAATATATATAAATATGAATTACTGCATATTGTGAGGATAAATATAAAACAATATAGAGCATGGATGGTTTCAAGCTCCAAACCATGAACGAAACAAGCAGACAGAATCATATAAATCTCAAATCACAAACCAACAATTTGCTTTGATTGGGGTGGTTCGATGACTTTATCAAGACGGGTTGGTTGGATCGCCAAAACAATTCAGTTTTGGTGGTTTGAATTAGTTTTTTAGCTTTTTTTTAGTCAATAGTTTGTATTGAATTTTTAAATGATAAAAGAATGTAGTACGACATATTCTACAAATAAAATAAAAAGGTGAATGTACTCTTCAGCTTACATATATGGTTTCAGGTTTCAAACTGTGAACCAGTCCATATATAATCTTAAAGCAGTTGCACCACTTAATTTGAGTTTGGTCAGTTTCATCATTTTAGAACATATTTAGAATTGCTGTGGTTGAATAACCACAAAGGAATTGTGACCCAAAAGTTATATTTGATGGTGTGAAATGAGTTGTGCACTCAACCACTTGAAGATATTAGAGACAAAATAGTCTTCTTATAGGTTGGTAATAAAGTTCCATTCAGATTTGGTTCAAACAAGCCTGCCAGCTCATTCACCAGCTACTTGATTCTACCACCTCACATATTGTCCTAGTGGCCACATGGAGCTTAGTTGGCAGTTAAACAACCAGCTTCAAAGTTAATATTGAAAGCAGCATACCACATGAGACATGATTAGTTGTCAAGATTTGGTAAAGAGAACGCCAGGTCATGTTATGACATGTGGCAGAGGTTAAAGAACTACAATAACTGCTGAATCAAAAACTGACTTTGATTGTTGTATTGATTACAGATTAACCACCATCAAAATCCTATACAAATAATCTTTATGCTTCATCCTCCGAATCATAAACGATTCGACTTCTCTTTGAATTGGGAATTACATTTTCATCTTCACTACAACACTCAGAATCCTCTGCAGCCAATGGTGTACCTGTATCAGGTGATACTAATGCATCCGGTTCACCATTATCAGAGTCTTGGACCAGAACATTTTGAGGTGTGGATTCGGTATCCATATCGAGTTCCTTATTACACACATCTTCTTGATTAGTAATATCTTGTGGGTCATGTAAAGGTTCCTGGTTAGGCCTATTGTCTTGTTGGGGAATGTTTTGTGGGTCGGTAATTCTAAAATCTCTTGCAGTGCTACGCTTTGCATGCCTTAATAAGTTGATTTTGGTAGCTTTGCTAAGAAGAATCAGATACTTCTCATAATCTTCTATCTGGAATATCAAATCTGGGATGCATCTATTCTCCCTTTTGATCTTGTTTAATATTGTTCCTTTGCTTGCTCTGCTCTCTTTTTGATTCTGCAAGTGTCAGTATAGTGTTAACACATGGATCGTATATAAAGAGACAAACAAAGGGTAGTGCTATACATACCCCCCTCTAAACTATTTTTACTTGTTATACCCCTTAAATATGTTAAACTAAAAAACTTTAAGTTTTATTTATTTGTTTATTATTTCTTTTAGTCTTTATTATTTTTTGTTTTTTCATTATTTTTAATTGAAGTAATTATGAATGTTCAAAAAAGCCAAACATTGACAATAACTGAAAACTGAACCGTATGTGTAACTGAAAAAATTGAATAAAATCGTGAAATCGGTTTTCGTTTCGGTTAACGATTACACAAAATTTTGCTTATTCGGTTCAGTTATCCGTATAAATCAAATAATAAACGGGTTTAATAGGTTAAATTGGATAACCAAACCAAATAAATTGGTTTAAACGGTTTAGTCGTTTATGACTATTTCTAATTCTAAAATATACTTTTAACTTTTTTATTGAAAGTTTTTTTCTAACTTCAGAAATGTTTATATTTATTTTTATAATTATATCTTATTATTTTTAAATATGTTTTTATATCATTACATAAAAAGTGTTTTTGGAACTCTTTTTAGGAGAAAAAAACTTATTTCTAAATAAATAAATAAAAAATTCAGGGTAAAATATGACAAGTTTTAAAATTGTTTTTGAGGGGGGGAGTATGACAAGTAATAGAGGGGGGTATGAATAACCTAACCCCAAACAAACCCATCTACCAAAAAATCCTACTCAAGCAATAACGTATTGGGAGGTTGAGATGAGGGCAAGCCTTACAGGGGATAGAGAGGCTGCTTGGATTGTACATAAAACGGGTGAAACTTACAAATGTTGCAAACAATAAATGTTGTTTTTAATCCAAAAATTATTTGGCTTGGGACTGCTTATAGGCACAGAAGCAGATAATCGGTCTATGGGGAGTGGCTTACTTCATCATAAGAATAACCTTGTAATTTTAGATCTACTAAAACAATCAATTTGAAATAAGCTACGACCTATGAAAAACTGATTTAAGATCAAAGGAAAGGGGATCACCATTAAGTTTATAAACTATGATAGAAAAGTCAAAACTGCCCGGTTGACTGGAAGTGGGAGAAGACATAATACCTAAGATATGATGCCAACTATATGTTTAATTAAGCAGAAATTATGTGTTCAGACAAAGTATAAAATGATTACATACCTTCTGCATGAATTCCACAAACGTGTACAAGGGGGCTGTTAGCTGCTTGCAAGTAACTTCCACAAGCTTCTGGCACCTAAGGCTGGGTAAGATTTGTTTGCAGCCTTTAGGCGCGATATGAAACTTTGATATCCTAGCTAAGTTTTTATAAAACTTAGCCGCCAATCTTAGTAGATGTTCTGCTTGAGAATCTGGGTATTTTATAAAGCCTTTAAATCTTACAATAGCGTAATTAACATACATTCTATTTTATACAAAAAAGTCCCTAAACCGATTTGTAACATATTAAATTCCATAAGCTTGTTAAATTTATACATGTGAAAGAAAAGGTATATGCCTATTACTTGCACATACAGCACATACTTAGATGCCACATAGGCCTTTTTTGTTGACGTGGATGCCAATGCAGATTTGGATAACATACTAAACATTAGTTTATTTGGGTAAACAAAAGAGTCTACGTTGCATCCATGTCAGCAAAGAGGACATGAAACCAGTTTTTACCCTTTTTGAGTCCTTATAAAGCTTATACGAACCTGTGAAATTAACAGTTTCTTACACACTCAGAGCATGTATAGGCGCCTCATAGGCATCTTTTGCAGACACGAATGCCACGTAGACACTTTTGCTGACTTGGATAACTTTTAGTTATGTCAGATTGTCAGGAGGTAAAGAAATGTTGGTTTCTTAGGATCAGCAAAAGAATCTAGTTGACATCCATGTCAACAAAAAAAAAAAAAATAGTCCGGCATCCAAGTGTGTGTTTGATATGCAAGTAACTGCAGGTCTGCAGTTTACTATTGGTTCCACATGCTTGTACAAAGAGAATATTAGTTCCACAGATCAGAGACATTAACAAGCCAGAATTCAGCTAAGAGACTTTTTCATATAAAGTAACAATGTCTTTATGGTATTAACCCTACAAATAATTCAAGAAAGAGTTTGTTACCCTTGAGGTTCATCACCACAAAAGAAGATAACACTTCAACCACAGCTTCAGACCTCTGGTACAGAGTCTCTTCTAAAGTGATATACGAGTTATTTTTTCCATCTTTATAAGCGCTAGCTAAGCATGTCTTCAACTTCATGCTAAGTCGGTCCATGTCAACAATAACTGATTCAACTAACTGCAAAAGTCCGGTTGCTATAGCACCTTCTGTTGAATGGCTTATAATAGCATAAATTTCAGATTTCTCTGATGGAGATCGCATTGTTTCTGCTAGCTCCAGTGCCATTTCTTGAGCAACAATCAAATCATTTGGAGCTTGAGTACATGACAGTGCTAAAGTGACTATACTTTTTGCAGTCTTTGGGTTTGCTATGTTGTTACTTTTACACACTTGTATAGCCCAGCTTCCAAGAATGTTACTCCCCATCATTTTTGCAATATCACACAGGATCTGATAAATTGGTGGAATTCAAGTCAAAATCATAAATATTAGTCTAAACCATACATCGAGGTGGTAAATGGGTGGACCAGTTAAGTTTCATAATACAAGAAAAAGAGTTGATCTTTGTTGAGATTAACATTGTTTCTGCTTCAATTCTGGTCCTGATTTTCAACAACATTATGTGTTGAGATGAGTCACTGTGACCTTATTTCCAACTATGTTCTTTGGTTAAAAAATGACACTTTTAGCATTTTAAATAGTAAATATGATTTTGCAAAATTTAGAAGTAAATATGATATTACCCGTTTGCCTCCATGTTAGAGATTAACATACTCAAGCAACCCATTTTTAAGTAAATAAGTCGAAATTAAAAACAAGCTAGTAAGTGATGATTTTACCTCAACTTCATGGAAGAACTTTGCATGAAGAAGCTTAGAGAACAAGGGTTTCACAAACTTTGTAACCAATAGTTTTTCCCTTTGATTGTTGATTCCATTCTCTTGATAATCATGATCACATTGAGAATCAATAACATCTTCACCTGCAGAATCTGACAGCATTTCTTCAATTTCTCTAATCACCTCAAGACTATGAGAATTCGCAAATACCAACTCCTTCAAGCACATTAGAGCCAATAAAAAGAGACCCTTTACATCTCCATTGTCCTTTTTACCTTTGGCCTCCTTTTTCATGAGCAACCAAATTAATTTCAAGAGGGGTGGTCCTAGAACCTTAATATCTCCATAAATCAAACCCTTCAATGGATCATCTTTTGCCACATAAGCATAAGATTTTATCTGGAAAAGGATGGCATTTAAGACAAAATTCAAGTGTCTACTCTTTGTTGCGTCATGTTTGTATAATTCAAACGATTTTTGAAACAACTGATAAATGCTAGAAGTTGCCAAAACTGGAGCTTTTTCTTTATTAGACTTTGTGTTGTCAGATTCATTTTTACACGTTGAATCAGCAACGGTAGATGGTGTTATCCCTTTTCTAGTACCATTATCTTGTGTATTTGGTGCATTATTACTAGTATTTTTCTCCAAGGAAACAAAAAGATCAACAAGATCAACAAATTCTTTCTCCAATTCATTCCTTTTATCATTAGTTGCTTTTTCCAGTTCAGTAGCAACAGTATTCAATATCACCTTGATAACACCAGCTAAAATCCAACCAGTATATTTGTATCTCTCTCCTTGTAGGCTTGTGAGGCCCTCGTCCTTTGTTTGGCCAAGTAATCCTGGTCAAACATGCATAGAGATTATTACAGTATTCATTTATGATACCATGATCCGTCATTATAAATTTCAAGGATTGCCAACTGACCTTCCACATTTGCATTTCTTAGAAGCTTACGGATTGTTGATAAAGCACTAGAAAATGATTCCCCAGAATGTGTTCCTTGTGCCTGCTGCTATTTATTGTTAAAACATATATACCTAAATAATGGGTTTTGCTAATTTTTAAACTAGTGTGATTATTACCTCAGTTTCTTGTGTGAGTGAGAAACCAAAAGAAGCCCATGAACCTGAACGAACATCAGATTTTGCTTGTGGCTGAAGTAAAAGAATCCATGAAACACAAGATAAGAGATCATCCAGTGGTTCTACAGTGCAGACTTTGGCATTATCTGTTTTAACACACTGAATTATACCAAGTTGACCATCCTGGCACAATGCAAAATGTCAACCATGAAATCAAAACATGGTCATAAAATGTTTAAACGGAAAATTGAAAAAAAAAAAAAATCATTAGTACTTACCTCTTTGTAGAACTTCAGAAAATGAGGCAAGAGAAAGTCAAAAACTGCCCCTGCAATTGATGGATCAACTAGCACAAGCTTTAGAAGCCCCCTGTATATAATTTCTTTCACATTGGCCTACATACAACAACAAAGCCAATGACACATGATTCAGTTTTACTTTTCTTTTGAGGGATGAGGTCAGGGTTGTACATATAGAACAACCTGTTGGTAGAGACAGCGTTGCAATAAACCACTGAGTTCTTTGAAAAGATCGCTGCCCATTACAGGCGGTACTTCATGAACTTGACTACTACTAGCTTGGCTAGAGGATTCTTGATAATAACATGTTTTATTTTGTTTAGATTGTTTTTCTGCAATGATTAGATTGATAATGGCTCCAGCCGCAGCTAATCGAATCTGATCTTCTTGTCTAAACATTGCTTTGCGCATCACTAAGATGATGTAGTCCTACAGTATTTTATATAAAAATACTACTATTAGTATGATACAAATTGTGCTTCCATGATCTAATACATTTAATCAAGATAATGCATTTGATTACTAAAAAAACCAGAGAAAATAATGCAAACCTGAAGGTTATTACTGAACTTGATGAGTGGCAGTAGAACATTAACCAGATGGGAGGCAACCTTGCTTTGCATGAAGCCAAAATAATCTAACAATTCCTTTAAATGTGAAACATACTCTAACATTGGATGTGGGTAGTTCTTAACTAGGTTACCAAGTAATCTGTCAAAAGAAAATAAAGGTTAACAGTAAGCACGACTAGGTTACCTATTTATTAACTAAGGTTTCTTAAAAGCATAGAGACCCTATTGGATTACCTTATGATAGCTAAACTTTGCTCAGGCTTATGGGATAGTATTCGAAATTTACACTGCTCAACTATCTGCAAAGAAGATATCTACATCAAGACTTTGTATGATTTTCAGCAACAATTCTGATGCAAAAAACTTCTTTTTTCAGTTATTTCAGATAGAGGAACGTATCACACATAGCTAGTTTTTAAATAGGACTTATTGTTGACCTCATTTCGTGTCATCTCATGAGCCTCAAATAAACTTTTTAGCGTCTGAATACCCAACTCTTGAGAACCCATAAGATCAGTATTTCCAAGCTCTTGATGGCTCATTTCTTCTACTGATTCTAGCAACACAAAGCCCAACTGCACTATGCTAGGAACAATATGCTCTCTTCCATAAATGCTTTCATTAACCTGAAAAAAAAAAGGTGTAAAAATCATATTTCATGCATGTTAGTGGCTTCAGGAGTAGAGTGTGATGGTAAATCAAGTAAAAAAAAATGACAAGGAAAAATTGAAATTGGAAAGGAAGGTAAATACAGCTCTTAAAACTGCTGTCTCTGTCAAAATGGCATTTTGCAGATACTCTTTCTTTAAGCCATCAGGTAGCCATTTACAATGTCTGCAAGATGGAAACACACAAAACATAATAAATAAGAGTTTAACTAAGAAGCTTATATTTGTGACCGCACAATAATATCTCCAAATGTACTTTATGTTGTTGATAACAAAACTATCACAGAAATCCATCACTAACACTTAACTGATGGCAATACAAACGCAACTTTATTTGTGCTGCAATGATGAGACTAACACAAAGTTGATCTTTATAATATGTAACCTAGGCCATCCAAAAGAATATTCTAACACAAAGATCAAAATTTATGGCATGTAACTCAGGCCATTGATAATGTTTCTACATTACAACCACATTATACGCAAACAGTATTTCAATCCACTAAAAAATAATCGACGTTTTCTACTTGTCACACATTATACGGAATCATACACATCAAACTAGGTTTCTGGACTTGAACTGATAGCCAAATATGCGGGTCATTTATAATGTGAAAACATATAGAACTATATCATGTAATGAGCCATGTACCTAGAGAACTTGTAATCCTTATAAGCAGTGCTCAGAGCTGTTTTCAGTGTTCCCATTGAGCTTTCACTGTACCTTCTGATTCTAGCTATCGACAACAACAACCCCACAACAAAATGATCAACCACCCTACCATCTGACCTCACAAGCCCCATAACTTCTTGCCCCAATGAAGGATCTTGCTTCACAGCAAAATTAACATGTAACAAAACAGTCCCTTCAACTTCCCTAATGATATTACAACTATCCTTCTTCAAATGCACTTTTGTCCCAAAGAACACAACAATACCTTCGATCACCTCCCTCTTGTTAACCCCTTTCGACGCCAACACCAGTAACTGATAAACCAATGAAGGCAAATCCTGCAGCTCCACACAATGCATTTCATTAAACACCTTATCTACAAACCGCCTAACCCTCACCTTATCAATAAACCAAAACTCACGTATAATTGAAACGAGTTTCACCAACAAAACCCCCGACCAACGACAATCTAACATACGATCAAACACCAAATCCACCGAATCCCTAGGTTTATCAATCTCATTCGAATTAAATACAATGTTTAAGCACTTGGGGAGCAAGTCAAGAGCCTGCGCTTCATCTGGGTCAGAATTGATTTGTGAAAAGCCACTAACGATTGCATCAGAAATCGATTGTAGGTCAGCGATGGGGATGTGTTCAAGATGTGATGTGAAGAGTTGTAGGGCTTTAAGCGAATGGCGATCGTGGGGGATTTTGTGGGAATTGAAGAGGTCGATGTAGGAATTGAGGAGAGGTGTGATTAGGGTTGATGGAGAAGAAGACGGTGGTGGTAGTAGAGAGAGGAGAGATGAGGTGTATTGGGAGACGACGGTGGGGGGTAGTGTGTGGAGGTGGGAGATGAGGGTGTTGTGAGACGTTGGTGAGAGGATGAAGGGGTGGAGGGGAGCAGTGGTGTGGTATTGTGCTAGTCGGATAATGTCGTCCGGTGAGAGGGACGGCGGAGGAGCACGGTGGTCAGCGGTGGTCATGGCGCCAACGGTGGTTTGATGATGGATGAAGGGGTTTTGGGGATCGTCTGAGCGCGGGAAATCACGAAGGATTTTGTATTGTGAAAATCATCATAAAAGACGTTTCGATGATACACCAATCCAAGAGAACAAAAATAAACATCTAGTCATTTTATCTACTTTCAACAAATAGGAGAGTGTCGGTTTGATATTTTAATGTTTCGTACTCAGTTATTTAAAATGATCAGTTGGGTCAGTTGTTTGTCATTAATTCAATTAGCTGTTAAAAAAATGATACGTAGTTAACATGTCAAACGAGATAATTATTGTCTTTTCACTCACGTGAAATAAAACAAGAAGCTGACAGGTGTATTCGGACGTAGCTGACTGTGTCATGGTCAACCCACACCCGGCTATAGTCAACCCACAACCGACTTTTTGGTTGACTAAAGGCTAGACCTGAGCCGATGCTGCTTTTGGTTTAGTCGAGGACAGATATCAGCTTTGTGCACTGTTTAGTGTGGGTCGAAGGCAATGATTGGGGTCATGAGGAAGCAATCAGCTTAGTCGGCAAGGGGGTTTGCGTCACTGTTTTATTGGTTCAAAGTGGATCAAGTACTTCTTTTGTATATATTGTTGCAGACAACACTTCTTACCTCGCACGAAGGTTTTAAAATTTAGAAGCTTGTATAGGGGGGTGGTCGAGGCAAAATGTGAACAACGTCCCCCTACCTTGGGGTCGGAAAATAAACCTTGAGTTGTTGGCCGTTCGCTTATTCTCACCGATTGTATTTGTAATTGTATTTTTGTCAACCTAATTGTCTTGTTGTCTTTGATGTTTGTTGGGCATGTCCACATGGAAAGTCAAAATGAGGGATTTAAATTTCTAAGGCGCGACTAGGGAGGAGGAGTCCAACTGGTTGGAGACAGGTAAAACTCTAACATAGATTGATTGGTTTCCAAGGCTCTCTGTAACAAAGATATACAAAAAAGTAACATTCAGAATTAAAGTTTGAATACAATTAAAATAAAAAGGAAAAACAATGTTTGGTTGGGCTCTTTATGTCACGACCAAACTCATAGTAGCTCAAAAGCATGCCAACCATCTCGGCACGTGCCAAATCAGATAGAAATAATCTTTGACGATACTTTCTCAAGCTAATTTCGAGTAAGTTTCGGGTCAAGTTATCAACAATCTATTTATTGCTGAGCATTTAGTATAGCATTTGAGACTTCTAAGTTGTAACCTATATTTTGCTCTTCCAAAGTTTGAAACAACGATATCACCGCAACAACTGTGTGGCTGGTGGCCTTTTTTTATCTAAAAGAGAATAGAAGCAATAACTAATACGATTGAGAGATGAGTTTTTGTTTTTGTTTTTATTTTTACGGTTTTTGTTGACGATGTTTTGGCGGTTTTGAATCTTCTAATTTCTTAATTTGTTGACAATGACACAAATAGAGAGTAGAGACGGGATCAGATCTGTAGAGTGTATACATCACGATACGCAACAGTGACATTTTAATATTTTTCTTTGATCATCATTTAAAATAAACAATAAAATATATTGGCCATTTAAAAACCTTCTCTTGTCCTTTAATGCTATTTTTCTAAAAAAAATTACAACGTTTAACATAATTAAAATTTTAAAAATGGTTACGCCAAGAGTGATTTGTTAGAGCATTCACAGTCTGTTTCCTATATCTGTGAGTGGGTGTCCTATATTATGAGGATGGTTGTAAGTGAAATAGTTAGAAATTTTATGGAAATTGTACCGTGTTTCCCCAAATATGAGAAAACACGGTACAACTCCCGTAAATTTTTTTAATATGTTTTAAAATGATTGTGAGTGGATGAGAGAGAAAATTTATGATAAAAGTATAAAAAAATACTATTTAATTGAAAATGAGAGAGAAAAATTAGTGATATTTAGTATAATTATATAGATGGGTATGGGAGATGGATTGTGAATGCTCTTATAGCGTTCGTAAAAAGTTAAGCACACGTATTGTAAATTTTAAATGTATCCTATAAAAACATCAATACAAATTCAAAAGTGTTTTTTATTAATATTCGTAATAATAAAAACCGGAAAGCAACAAATGGAGAATGAATAACTAATACATCACAACACCTGTAAAAAATGTTTTTATTTTGAGAACCAAATTATAACTCCAATAAAACTTATCATTTTAAGATTTAACACGTGACATTTGTACAAAGACAAAATATTTAAAGAACTATGGGCACCCTCAGCAAGAGGCATTCGTTAGTTTGGGTATTTCGACACCACGGTTGAAGGTGATTTGAGAAGGCGTTGCGGGTTGGGTAGTTGGGTGGTAGAAGCCGGAGTCAATTGTAAAAAGTTAGTAGGTGGGTTGTATCCTTGCCGATTTAAGTAGTTTTGAGTAAAATTGAATAAGAGCGACGTGTCAATCAATTATTGGTTAATCTAATTTGATAAGTTTGCGTTGTGCCCCTATTATCATTAGAACATCTATAGCGGAGTGTGATATAGTTGTCAAGGCAGTCTATGCCCAAAACATCGTCCGTGGACATAATGAGAGGTGAAACGTCATATAAAAAGGGCAAAATAATATATAGTTATATTTTCAGTTATTTTAGTACATCGTGTATTACACGAGTTGAATAAATAATATGTAAAATAGTAATGGAAATATATGAAGTACAAACCGATATTTTGATATTGGATATTATTAAAATTACTTATGAGTGAAAACTTTAAGTAATAAAACGACGATATTATTTTTAATTTTTTTGTTTTTTCAAAATAAGTTGTTTTTTAAACATTTGTTTCAAAACTAACCATCTAAAAAATTAACATTTTTAGAAATTTCCTTATTATAACTTCGAATCGTAGCTATTTTTGTTTCATAATTTTATTAAATGTAGGTTTTAATATGAGTTAATTGCATGATTGGTCTCTGTGAGGCTGTGATTTGCCCATGTTGTAATATTGATCCCGACTTTTAAAAAATTACATGTTTGGTTCCAACTATTTCATAAATCGTATCATGATTGATCTATGGGGGCGTTGACCATTAGTTTTCTAATTAAGTTCATGTAAAATGACCAAAATATCTTTAACATTAATTAAAACAAAAATAATATTTTAATTGTGTGGACCCCGCCTATTTCGATTTGTGAAACGGTCGTGATCAAGTTTGTAATTTCTCAAAAGTTGGGACTACTATTATAAACATGCGCAAACCATAGGGACCAATCATATAATTAACTCTTTCAAAATATTTAGTATATTTTAAAAAGTTTGATGTTTAAAATAAACTTATTTTATAAAAAATTTGCTCCTCTATAAATTGTATTTGTAAAAATATATAAATTTTAATTTATTAAATAATATTTTAAATATAAAAAGAACTAAACAACATCATTAATTAGTAGTTAATGTAGTTAGTTAATATAAGAAAAAGTTTTTCAAAAAAAACAAAAAAAACAATTTTTTTTAAAGTAATCTAAAATTATACCATATGTATAAAAAAATATTCTTTTATTAGTATAGATTCTATTTTTTACATAAGGAAAAACGCTACCCACTATTATACTGTTTTTAAATAACAAATTACACTTTTATTACCAAATTTCAATGCTTTCGTGACCTATGCACAACAATAATTTTCTATAACTTTCAACCATCGATCACAAAATGATCTTACTATAATATCACTATAATCAAATGATGAAGTTACCTTAAGATCGTCTCTGTAAAAACCCACTTTAAACTTGTTAAATTGTGAACAAATATTCATACTCTAATAAAAATGTAATTAAAAAAGACACGTAATAACATCACATTTCTTATCATAAATATATTTCTGTTTCTTTCTTTTATTAAATATTTACAATAATCACTTATAATATTATTTAATTATATTTTAGATTAAAAATAGTTTTTTAAAATTTAAAAAATATATATTTTTTATTTAGTTTCTAAAGAATCAAAACATATCTACGAGGACACGTGGCAGCATCACATTAATTTTTTTTTGAACGGCTGTTTAGTGGTTAGTTGTTAGTACACCAAGTTAGTAATATTCGCCAATGCCAATGTTTGAACCTTGGACCTCCAAGAGAGGCAAAGCCTCCCACCTTCCCCTTAACCACTAGGCCAAGAGATCATTGGTGCATCACATTAATTTTAATCAAAATTTTCCCGCTTTTCTTTCCAATTAAATATCTACATTAATTACTAGTAATATTATTTAATTAATTTTAGATCTAAAATAGTTTTGTAAGTAATTTAAGAAATAAATCTTTTTATTAGTGTTATTTCTAAATAAACAACTTTTATAATATAAGAAACTTTTCAACAACATCAAACTTTTTTCATCCACTGCAGTTTACCAAATCTTGCCATTTTCATCCACTCCACTGACACCGTTAAAACTTCGTTAAATATGAGGGTATTTTAGTATTTTTTAACACCCTAATTATCCAATTAAAATAAATTAATCAATTAATATTCAAGTAAAACTAAAAAACACATGAAACAACTTGTGAGACCGGTCGCTTCGATTAATTCTTACGCATGTTGTTCGATTAAGGTCTGTTGTGAGATTTCAATTAATCGTCACGTTTTATTTGAGCGTGTATTGTTGTTCGATTGAGGTCTACTGTTGTCACATTTTGTTTTATTAAGGTCTGCTATTGTCACGTTCAAACACCTTAATTAAATAAAGCATGTCAACAACATACCTCAATCCCACAACAGACCTCAATCAAATAACGGTACACTCTCGAACAAAACGTGAAGATTAATTGAAATCCCACGGCAGAG